>OX422183.1:19665701-20865701 GCA_949130485.1 Agelas oroides
AAGCTACCCCGCACGCGCATGCGCAAAGGGGTTAAGCAATTGGTTTTGTCCGTCTGTTTGTCAGTTTGTCAGTTTGTCAGTCCGGTAAAAAAATTTAAATCTGAATATAGACAGGGTTAAACGATTTCCAAAACTGACAGTAGCATTGACATTGTAAAAAAAGTGACCTATGTGTACCTCATCGGAAGCAAAGCGGTTCTATACCCTCTGCTTTTCCAGCAGTTTCCTATTTAACGTCGTGATCATCCGCCATTTTAATACGGTCAATACTGTAGGGTCCGGGTATTCGCGGACTTGACGCGTGTCCATAATTTGATACGGTATAGAGTCCGGGCATACACAGCGAAATTTCCGTAATGCTACCCCGAGAAGCATCAATCTGGTGATACAGAGGCAAGGAGAAAGAGAGAAGCTGAAGCTCAGGCAGCTAAACGCCAAGCTGAGTCAACCCAGGAAGCAGACACAAGGAGAGAGTTGCCAAGGCCCAGGCAGCTAAAAGGCAAGCTGAGTCAACCCAGGAAGCAAACAAGGAGAGAGTTGCCAAGGCCCAGGCAGCTAAAAGGCAAGCTGAGTCAACCAGGAAGCAGACAAGGAGAGAGTTGCCAAGGCCCAGGCAGCTAAAAGGCAAGCTGAGTCAACCCAGGAAGCAGACAAGGAGAGAGTTGCCAAGGCCCAGGCAGCTAAAAGGCAAGCTGAGTCAACCTAGGAAGCAGACAAGGAGAGAGTTGCCAAGGCCCAGGCAGCTAAAAGGCAAGCTGAGTCAACCCAGGAAGCAGACAAGGAGAGAGTTGCCAAGGCCCAGGCAGCTAAAAGGTAAGCTGAGTCAACCCGGAAAGCAGACACAAGGAGAGAGTTGCCAAGGCCCAGGCAGCTAAAAGGCAAGCTGAGTCAACCCAGGAAGCAGACAAGGAGAGAGTTGTCAAGGCCCAGGCAGCTAAAAGGTAAGCTTAGTCAACCCAGGAAGCAGACACAAGGAGAGAGTTGCCAAGGCCCAGGCAGCTAAACGGCAAGCTGAGTCAACCCAGAAAGCAGACACAAGGAGAGAGTTGCCAAGGCCCAGGCAGCTAAACGGCAAGCTGAGTCAACCCAGAAAGCAGACACAAGGAGAGAGTTGCCAAGGCCCAGGCAGCTAAACGGCAAGCTGAGTCAACCCAGAAAGCAGAGGCAAGGAGAAAGAAAGAAGTTGAGGCCCAGGCAGCTAAACCTGACACCATGCAAACCATACACTGAAGCAATTATATGTGAAACCATTCATGACATCCCTAGGCTATACTGAAAACTGTTAAAATAGTAAACAAAACACCTCAGGGTCACTTTGTATCAGTGGCGTAGCCAGGCTGGGGCACACTGGGGCACGTGCCCCAGCAACCGGAGGCCGTGCCCCACCAACTGCAGGCGCGCTTGCAAATTATCGACGCCAAAAGTGCTGTTGTCGATCTCGATCGGGCACTAAAATACATAAAGGTCTTGAATCTAGCAGCGCAGATAGCTATCTGTATCTCATAAATCGCGTGCAGTGAGATCAGGGGAGCGTACGAGACTTAGTTATTGTAACGAAGTCTTGTACGCTCCCCTGATCTCACTGCACGCGAGTTTGCCGTGAGTAACGAAGTGACTTAACACCGCGCACAAATCCGGTGTCTGCGTGAAATGGGGACCCCCCAATTTGGGGACCCCGGTCCCCATATCCCTAGTGATATGGGGACGGGGGGGCCCCATATCACTAGGGATATGGGGACCGGGGGTCCCCAGAACTCTGGTGATATGGGGATCCTTCAGTGATTTAGGGACCCCTAAGATTTGTGTTCTATACGCAATTGGAAAAGACATATAAGAACAAATTAACAAGTCGTATATATGCAAGAGTAAAAATATGCTTATGCAATAGTATGTACAAGTAAAGAACAACAATGTTATCATTAAAGAATATTAGTATACTGCCGATTATTCTCCTCCTCTCCTCCGCACTTTCGACCACCAAGCGAGGTTTCTTACTCCCTTTTCCGCCAATGTAGTATAAACGTTCTCCGTCCGCTGTGAAGAATTTGCTACGCTTCCTTAGCCCATGCTTGTAGAGTTTATCAGCATGAGATGGGTATGTCTTGTGGACAACGTAGTCATAAATTTCGCTGAACGTATATTTCGCTTTTGCAGCATCTTCCTCAACTTTCACGTCTTCCTTCACCATGCTAACAACTTTAGGTGTTGTTGTGCTCTGCTTCTCGTTTTATAATTATCACTGATGGCGTACCCTTCTGATCAATGATTGTCAAGGTCCAGCGCCCGATGTTTATGAACAGGTAGGTCCGTGTCTTCCGGGGTCCCCAAAACGCTGAGGGGGTCCTATATCACTAGCGAAATGGGGCTGGGGGGCCCCCATATCACTAGGGATATGGGGACGGGGGTCCCCATATCACGGGGGTCCCCATATCACTAGGGATATGGGGACGGGGGTCCCCATATCACGGGGGTCCCCATATCGCGCTTACACCGGCATAGTGGGAGTGCTCCTGATTCAAGGCGACGGTATGGCCTGAAATAGCCCCAGGACCGACCTGGGAAGCTCAAAACTTCCAAAACTTTCTAGGGAACATCCCCCCAGACCCCCATACTTCGTTTTGCGCTGAACTTCCCACAAACGTAGTGTGCCCTAGCATAGGCTGTTTCCTGGCTACGCCACTGCTTTGTATCATAAAACAGCGCGGGGTATGTCTTCACTGAAGACTTCTAGTTTACTATAAGTCAAGTGAGAATCCGTATCAGGTACTGCAAGTCACATGCGCGCGTCTGAACGTGCAATGAAATCGAAGGTTCGCATGATAAAATCATTATCACCATAGTACCAAGCTACCGTATAGCGGGTTATTTCCGTGGGGTGCTAATTTTCGTTATTTTCGTGGTTCACCCGGGTGTCACGAAATTTTCCACTAACTGTCACATGCTTGTGGTGGCCCGGTAGTGTCAAAAACGACTTTCACATGTCACATTGAATTCGGCTCCGTAATCGCTAAATTATAAAATACGGCATTGCGTTATTCGTAAATATACGGTAGCGCGATCGGTCAGTGATCACCCTGTGCGGTCACCGATCGGAGTGGTGCGGTCTGTGATCTACCTGTGCGGTCACCGATCGGAGTGGTGCGGTCTGTGATCTACCTGTGCGGTCACCGATCGGTGTGGTGCGGTCTGTGATCACCCCGTGCGGTCACCGATCTGCCCTGTGCGGTGACCGATCACTCAGTGCGGTCACCGATCTGCCCTGTGCGGTGACCGATCACTCAGTGCGCTCACCGATCTCCCCTGTGCGGTGACCGATCACTCAGTGCGCTCACCGATCTGCCCTGTGCGGTCACCGATCACTCAGTGCGGTCTGTGATCACCCTGTGCGCTCACCGATCTTAGCGTGCGCTCACCGATCTACCCTGTTCGGTGATCGCACAGAGTGATCGGTGACCGCACAGGGGAGATCGGTGAGCGCACTGAGTGATCGGTCACCGCACAGGGCAGATTGGTGACCGCACTGAGTGATCGGTCACCGCACAGGGCAGATCGGTGACCGCACTGAGTGATCGGTGAGCGCACGCTAAGATCTATGAGCGCACGCTAAGATCGGTGACCGCACAGGGCAGATCGGTGACCGCACTGAGTGATTGATGACCGCACAGGGTGATCACAGACCGCACAACCTTGATCGGTGACCGCACAGGGCAGATCGGTGAGTGCACTGAGTGATCGGTGACCGCACAGGGTGATCACAGACCGCACAGGTAGATCACAGACCGCACCACTCCGATCGGTGACCGCACAGGGTGATCACAGACCGCACAACCTCGATCGGTGACCGCACAGGTAGATCACAGACCGCACAACCTCGATCGGTGACCGCACAGGTAGATCACAGACCGCACCACTCCGATCGGTGACCGCACAGGGTGATCACAGACCGCACAACCTCGATCGGTGACCGCACAGGTAGATCACAGACCGCACAACCTCGATCGGTGACCGCACAGGTAGATCACAGACCGCACCACTCCGATCGGTGACCGCACAGGGTGATCACAGACCGCACAACCTCGATCGGTGACCGCACAGGTAGATCACAGACCGCACAACCTCGATCGGTGACCGCACAGGTAGATCACAGACCGCACCACTCCGATCGGTGACCGCACGGGGTGATCACAGACCGCACCACTCCGATCGGTGACCGCACAGGGTGATCACTGACCGATCGCGCTACCGTATATTTACGAATAACGCAATGCCGTATATCTAATTTAGCGATTGCGGAGCCGAATTCAATGTGACATGCGAAAGTCGTTTTTGACACTACCGGGCCACCACACATGCTTAAATTTGGACCGTCAAAGTTTTGTTGTGACTCTTTTTGCAACTTGCGCCCCATTGACTGTGCCGTTGATGTACGGGATCCCCTTTCTCAAGCTGTCCCGCATGTGATAGCTAGGGAAGTGAACAGAGAAGTGTAGAAAGCATAAGCACGATCCGAACAGAAAACAGAGCCAGTACCTCTCCTTCAACGCGGTAGAGCCTGAAGTAGGCTCTTGACAGCCACAACAGCAAACGGAACAGCACGGTTGCCATTCTCGCATTGGCATAGTAGCTGTTCTTCAGTACGGGCCTCCCAAATGTCTTTGTAGGCGTGGTAGGCTCTCGCGTAGTCTCGCAAGCCCGACCCAGCTAACCCCAGCGCGGATAGTCTTTAGTAAGCGATCAGCGCTGGGGTTGGTTGGGTCTGGCTTGCGAGACTAGCTTCACACGCAAGACTCGACGCTGAAGCGTTCCACCTTTCTCGTTCCACGTGTCCCAAGTTCAAAGTTCACATTACGTCATCCGCGATCGACGCGTCACGAAATTTAAAACCACGAAATTTAATTCCGGGAGCCTCTTCCAGCTTTTCACGACAATTTCCACCCACGAAAATAACCCGCTATACGGTATACCGGGGGGGGGGGGGGGGGGGGGGGGAAATCACTCGGTTCTGGCCGTTGGCATTGTTACTCGTGCTGCACACTCGTGACAATACAAACGGCAACAAACTCGTGTTATTTTCCAGTATTGCTTGGTACTATGTATATAGGATTGTCAAGAGCCCACCTCCTGTAACAAGAGCCACATGCTGGCTTCTTAACAAAGTAGGTAGAACATACAGCTTACCTTATAAGGTACGTTTGTAGGGCGTGAAATTCGACAGAGGATGGGATAATGTATGGTAGTTTGATGCTGTTTCACGCTGCTCATAAGCTCCTGACCAGACACAGCAGACACATTAGTCCTTGTATAAAGTATCTTACCTGTCTGTTGTACAGCCAGATGTTGTGGTCGTAGTGCAGTTTTCCACCGAACTCTGTGATGACATTTGCTTCATCCAGCTGCTCCAAGACAGATTTTGTGCCATACAAATAGGCTAGCTGTGGTAGGGAGCGGGAAAGGAAAGGTCAGAGTGTGAGAAAGTGGAGGGTTAGAGGGTGGAAGGAAGTAAAAGAGGGATGGAGGATCATAGTCTCGCAAGCCAGCCGTATTTTTCTTTATTTCCGGTGGGAGGAGCGAGAGGTCCTCCCACCGGAAATAAAGAAAAATACGGCTGGCATGCAAGACTAGGAGGATCAGAGGGTGAGGAATGGAGAGAGGGAGGAAGGAAGGGAGGGAGAAAAATGGCATTTTTGTGTTACTTGCAGTGTGACTTACTGTAGAGCATGACTCACATGTAACTTGCCGCTTTGCTCGGCTGTGACAAGGTGCTTGGGTCGACCAAACCGAGACTGTTTCATAACAATATAGATGATATACAGAGGGATGGGAGGGCTCTTCATCTGTGGAAGGTGAGGGTGAAAGAAGTGATGGTGTAACAAGGGTAGGTGGGGAGAAATGGGGAGAGAGAGAAGGTGCTTACTGCTAGACTCCCAATGAGAAGTTTTGCCCCATTGTGCGTCTTTTTGCTTCGAGCATCCAACAGTAGAGTGACACCATTTGATATCTGTTCTGGCCTGGAGGGAAGGAGGGAGGGAGGGAGGGAAGGAGGGAGGGAGGGAGGGAGGGAGGGAGGAAAGAAGGAAGGAAGGAAGGGATCAGAACTGTCTAGTCAGATGCACACACACACACACACACACACACACACACACACACACACACACTTCTTGAGTGTTCTGAAGTACTGCAGTGTGGTACAGAATTTCTCATAGCTCTCAGAATCATATCCCCTCAGCCCAATGTCTGGTACTGTCACTATCAGGTGACTGTCATTGTCCAAGCCACCTACATGGACAAATTAAAGAACATACAACAGTCATACTAACTGAAAGGCTATGATGCTCAAGTAATACATACACTGTACATAGTGTTGTCTATGGCAATACAGCTGCTCAGTCAGTGTAGGTCTTTGAGCTTGAGCAAATTTCCCAACAGTTACTTGCAAATGATTCAAATCAACCTGGCTAAAAGCTCAAAGAACTACTGTAATCTCTCGAAAATAGGCCCACCCTCGAAAATAAGCCCCCCCCCTTTTTTGAATGAAGTTGTTGCAAAGGGTGCTTTTCTCTCGAAAGTACGCCCACCTAACACTTTTGTATTTGCAATTCACATAAAAAAACATGAAAAATAAATTTGTAGTGACCTATGAAAACTTAGTATTTAATGTGATTAGGCATGGCATTCTTATGGCATTTTTTTCTGGTAGTATACTAAGATCCTTACGGATATGTACTCGATAGCAGCTCAGTGAAGACAAATGTTTGCAAGGTGTAAACTGGTGGGATAAATGTATGCATGCCTCCCTCAGACTCGTCCCTACAATGCCCTACATTCTTCAAGTTACTGTTAGCACATACTTTACTTAGCCTCATTCCCAGGCACTGTCCAGGCCCCACCCAAATTTCTGTTGCTTGCAGCAGGAACAAAGCTAACAAAACTGCTCATGTTTGGTGAGCAGATGTCACATGCATTGAGAGAAGCTTATCACCTACCTGAGAGGTATGCCAGCCGTTCTCTGAGAGTTGCCTCAATGCTCTCTGCTGTTAGTACCTGCCCTGGAAGGATGGAAACAGTCAGTGGTTAAGTTACATGATCTTCAACCAATCAGATTGCACAGCAGAATCATGAGACTGTGTGCACGCAGTGTCATGATGCTGTGCAGTATGATGACTCATGTGTAGTAAGGTGATTATTGCACAAACTGCAGTATGTGTGTGTGGTTACTATAAGCTATAGTAATCACACACACATACAACAATAGAACAGAAGTTATAGTAACCACATGCATATAGTGCATACAACTTTATACTTCCTAATATAACACTAGCTATAGTAGCTACACATACACACAAATACCATAGCAGTAGTATGCTAGGAGGTTGATATTTAAGTGATACACAAGGTAAGAATTGGTATAACAACATAATTAGCTATAGGCACCACATGATCCAACACCAAACTCTTCACTTCTGGGGAGTTCAACTCTTTGATAACCAGACTCATACTGGGGGTGGGGCTGCTGAGCCATCGTTCTTCAAGACCTGCAAGTAAAAGTTACAACTGCAGTAATTTACATGCTTATGGCTAGGCCACTCCAAATGAGACTATAGTTTCCCGTCCTCCGCCCGCCCCCTCTGGAGACTACCGCGCCATTTGACCATTATGGCCATTATTATTCTAAATACCCGAAATATTTCAAAATTATCTGCAGTGCCGTGTCGTCGTCCAACGTGCAACTTACTGCTAGTGCGTAGTACAGTAGCAAACGTGTAAAAGCAGACATAGCACCAACGTCGCCCGATTCAGTGGAACGCTAATAGTATGAATGTGTTCGACAGCTCCAGGATGCGAACATTCCGACGCAGTTCATCCGGACTCGATCCGGACATTGTTTCTCGCGCGAATTTAACTCGTCGTGCTTATAATGAGATTCATAGTAATGGTTAATGGTAATGGACCGCCCGCCCGCATGTAAAATGAAAAAAGTCAGGACGGGAAAGTAAAGTCTCATTTGGAGTGGCCCTATGCATATAAAGCCAAGCAAACCATAGCTCTGTCCCCTTAGTACGGAGCTGTATTATCTATGAGCAAACTTAATTATTAGTTTTTCATCCTATTAACTATCCACACTAAGGATGGTAGTTGGAATTTTTTGAAGAAAGTTTTTGTCAAACCCGCACCATTAGCGTGGTCGCATTTTTTTGCCAAACGTTGCTGAAGCCCCGCCCACCAAAGGTTACGAAAAGCCTGCACGGACAGTTAATATGGGTACGGACAAGGATGAGACACTAATGAGTAATTTTGCTCGGCCTATTAAAATCCTACCTTCTTTGTGTGTGACAGGCTGAACACCAGTACTCAACTACGGTATCTCAGACTCGATTTACATCTCCGGTGAACTGACTTCAGCTACGTGAGTTCTTTGATAAAGGTTCCTCCTGCAATCCAGACTTTGTGCTAGTTCAAATTGCCAATGCTGATACGACCACCACATTCCACTGTTTCCTTATATATGGTACAGCGGAATCATGTGACTGTGATAAGCATCTATAACTTTCAGTTTTGTTACGGTGTCATAGTATATCTCCTCCGTGCAATATTTTCTCCCCCGGAGCCAGCGGTCTAAGGATACGACCTCCCCCCCCCCCAGAATTGCTGCACTAGGAGGGAAACTCCGCCCCTGGCGTGAAATCTCCGGGTAATGCAAAGCGGGTTGTCTACTCGTCATACGACAAAAAGGGCCCAAAATATTGCTTTGGTCCTACAGTCAAGCTTTTGTGATGGCTGCAAAATCAATGGGCGTGAAAGCCAATGATAAATTAATAGAAGTGACTACGCGTCGTGCTGGCGTCGTTCCCAGGGCCCAAGCAACGTTATAGCTTGCGCGTGGAAAAAGCCTGCAGCTAGCATCGTGCATCGTCTTGCTGGTCACACCTCTGACCAGCGACATGGTTGAGGAGGACAAGGATCTTGGAGACCTAGACAAACGACTGCATGCATGGTCATGATAAAGCAGGCTTGAGAGAAGACTTTGCTGCTAGCTAATAAATTAAACTTTTGTTAAATCGGTTGTCAATGTAAATGTTTAACATTTCACCGATGGTTGTCATTCTCTAAACAACAGTTAGAAAGTAGAAGTATAGCCTAGCCTTGGCCTAGATACAGGAGCTCCGCCAGAGGAATGGTCCTAGGACAGGCGCTCCGCCGGAGGAAATATCCTAGGGCAAGAGTTCCTGTACAGGGGGAGCTCTCGCCCTAGGGTAGGAGATCAAGCCATCAATAATCGGACGGGCATGGATTCGGCTCCGCATGCGTGCGTGCACATTGTGACAAGGCACGTGAAATAGAAAAGGCCGTTGATTGATAGATAATAATCCTTCAAAAGCAGGTGAATAATCTAACATTTTCATGTACCAGTATAGCTAGTGATCAATAGGCTGTATATGCTTTTCTTTTTGTAGATGTATCAAAACTCTACCACAGCTGAAGCAGCATGTTGTAAGAAGTGCTCCCGATGAAACCCTTGACTCCTGCCAATTGTGCGCCTCTTAGATCTGGTCCACGTAGGTCATGGGAGATGAGAGTATGTAAAAGACCATAGCTGCTGTAAAGCAAGGTGGTAATATCATTCGTCATGCTGCAGAAAAGCATGACGAATGATACCCGACATGCTCCATGCACATTTCATGACAGGAAAGATTGAACATGGAGCAAAACCAGGTCATGATGCCTACCTACGTGGACCAGATCTGAGAGCCACACAATTGGCAGGGGTCAAGAATTTAGCCAATTTTAGGAACAGTTCTTGCAGTACACTGCGATGGTAGACATCTACAAAATACACTAGATCTATATAGCTACTATGTATCTCAGACTATTATATAGTTACTGGTACAAAGGTCAGAGACTCTGACATTTGTACCGGTAACTAGTGACAGAGTATTCACCTACGAATCTTACCTTTCAACAGCATTTTCCACTTCACGTGCCTGGTCACAATGTGTACGCACGGATGTGCACCCGAATCCATGCCAGTCCGATTATTGATGGCTTGGACCCACGCGTTTCATCACGCGACACATATCGCACTCTATTATGACAGAAATCGCTGATATTTGGAGCTTTGGCAGAGTAAGACTAGCTGCAGCTGCAAACCAAGTTTGGTAGACAGTGCTGCCTCCCTCGCTTTTCGAGGACCTCGTCGTCCGTGGATTGGTGGCTTCGTCCGATCATAGATAGTAGAGTACTCTACTATCTATGGTCCTTTGCTGCGGTACAGCGTCCACATCCACTGATATAGAAAGCCCAAATTTGGGATGCACGTACGTAGCAGCTGCATCAGTCTAGCCACTGGATCAAGAGCAGAAGCCGTTGTAACTTCCCTCGGTGTTGTCCTACCAACTCAAGCTTACAACGGAAGCCATTTTTACATGGTAAGACTGGTCTGGTTCCCAGGATACGTGGATTGGGAACGTAGAAAGTATGCTTGGGAAATACGAAGCGACTGGCATCACTGCTCGCCCAGAAGTGGGACTTTCTATACAGCACGACCCTATGTTGGCTATGGTGCCGCCTGAGCTACTCCCTCCTTCGCTCATCTATCCAAGCAATCAGAGGCGCCAGATCAGCCGTCCGATAATGTGGGTTGTCCGATAATTGATTCAAGAGCGCATGATGACGTCATTTTTTATTGGGGAGGGAAGAGTGTAACTGCCAAAAATTTGAAACAGGCAGAATCTCCCGCGTGTACTAAAAATAAAACATACCTTCGCACAAGTTCGCAGTTCCACGATCTATGACCGCGCAACGCAGTGTTACCCTCGTAGTCAACAAGATGTGAACGCTCCAAGTTTAGCTACCTGGCAAGTTCTAGCTACACAGGAACGGTTGTCGGCCGTTCCTGACGCGAGGAACTTTGTGTTACGTGCTATCCACGCCTGACAGTCGAAGAGGCCCGCGTAGCCTTTCAGTCAAACTCTTGAGCTTCTCCTTGGGTAATGCGCGGTCCTTATCCATCCGATACGCCTCGAACTCGATTGTTTTGCAGCTACTTTTACTCACGCTTCACCCGCACACTAGCTATTACTCGACCGGATGTGCTACTTATAGTACACACGGAAGATTCCGCTTTCACTACAGCCAGAATAGGAAGTTACACACTCTTCCTCTTTCCTCCCCAATAAAAAATGACGTCATCATGCGCTGTTGTTGATTTCGGTGGGACCGCGCATAGCGCGGCGACGAATTTTTTCAAAGCTTACGCCTTTAGATTGCAAAATGAAACCTTTATTTCAAGGGTGTATAATATTCTGGGCTCGTTCTCAGATCTTCCCAATCGTCCAGTAAAGTATTCACTTTCATCGTCCCTCCCAGTAGAACGCCCAGCTTTGTCGCTTGTAGCTAGTAGTCTCTTTGACAATGTGCATTAGCCTCGTACTAAGCCAACCCACCACCAAGATGTCGATCGCTTTATAACAGTCCGAAACATTCGTCGAATGCAGTCATTTATACATGATTGATTCGACAATCGGCTACGCGAATCTTGCATTTTCGGACATCGTTTCCTGTTCCTTCTGTAAAGCATCTCTCAGCAAGATTTTTACACCATCGGGGAGCAGCAAGTCCTTGCTGCTGCACGCCTGATATTTGTCGCCGTACTAGTCTTGGGTGCTGAAGGGTGTCGCTGAAGTATTGAGTTGGTCGCTCCCTCAATGACAGGACAGTAAATTTTCGTAGTTTTTCGCTGTAAATACCCCAAGCTACACATTAGGACTACAATACTGTTATCATTGGAATGTACAGGCCCTGGTAAACGTAACGGTGCAAGTCTTGTTTTTATACGTTGCGTCGTTCTCGAGATACAGATGTTCTTCGTTCATGCATTTCTGAAAGTGGTATATAGCACCGCGTGTTTCCGTGAACTAGGCCTGCATAAAAGCAAGGAAAACAGCTGTAGCTCAAGAACCACACAGCGAATAAAAACCAGACCTTTACCATTACGTTAGCGAGGACCTGTACATTCCAATGTACCGGTGTCGTAAGCCTAATGTGTAGCTGGGGGTGTCCACAGCGAAAAACTACGAAATTTTACTGTCCCGTCATTGAGGGAGCGACCCACTCGACATTTCAGCGACACCCTTCAGCACCCATGCAAGGCAGCTATGGCAACAAATATCAGACGTGCAGCAGCAGGGCCTTGTAGCTCCCCGATGGTGAAAAATCTTGCCGAGAGATGCTTCAGGGAAGGAACAGGAAACGACATACGAAAATACATAATTCGTAGCCGATTATCGAATGTTTCGGACTGTTACGTTAAATCTCATCTAGCGCAAGTGGGAATAGACGCTTGACCCCCATTTTTAAGTTTTCAGATTCAGTGGACTCACCCTTCGTTTCCGTGGTATAACCGATTATCTGCGTTGCTTCTTTCTCCGTGTGCGAGTGTCCGATTATTGGTGGTGTCCGAGTACCGATCGCTTACACTACTATATACAAAGTTAACGTGACTATGAGTGCAGAGGAGCTGATATTTGAGTACATTTTACTAGCCTCCCACAAAATGTTTTACAAGCACCACATTCTTTGAATTAGCATACTATTAGGAAAGACAGTGAGTGATGCAATTGTATAGTAACCAAATAATTACTAAAGTTACAATTTTATTTTTATAGTGATATCCCCTTCGCCATCACTCACTATTTATTACCCATCAGCATTTACTACTACCCTTCATCCTTCAGTACTAAACTGACTACTTAAAATGACCGTGAATGAAAGTTACTGCAGTTTCAGGGTTTATTGCACAGGTGATTAAAGAAATCAAAAACACAATTATCATCAATCAATTCCCCCCACAATCCATCAACCTTCAAAGAGCTACAAGAGACACTTGTCTGCTAGCAGACATATAGCAGTTCATATGCATCCATCTGCTGGCTTTTAGCTATCTGGTTCTGAACTGGATAATTGCCAGCAGATGGATGCTTGTGAACTGATATAGGGTGACTTACTGACACATGACTGTGCTAACTCTTTGAAGCTTGATGGAATTGTGAGGGATTGATGGACTATAATGTGCTTTGGAATTCATTTAATCATACTACCTACTTGTTCAATGAACCCTGAAACTGCAGCATCCATGCACTTGTGGTCATTTTGTAAAAGGCCACAAACAGGAGGATGTTTCCCTGACCCATCACGCATTCGACTTCAAAGTGTAATTTACGTTAACGCCGTCGACTGTAATGCTATAAATAGGTCAATGGATTTGCTACCCCAATCGCTTTGATTATAAACCCTTCATCATTCACTGCTACCATTCATCATTCACTACTACCCTTCATCATTCACTGCTACCCATCATCATTCACTACTACCCTTCATCATTCGCTACTACCCTTCATCGTTCACTACTACCCTTCATCATTCACTACTACCCTTCATCATTCACTACTACCCTTCATCATTCTCAACTACCCTTTATCATTCACTGCTACCCTTCATCATTCACTGCTACCCTTCATCATTCACTACTACTCTTCCTCATTCACTACTACCCTTCATCATTCACTGCTACCCTTCATCATTCACAGCTACCCTTCATCATTCACTACTACCCTTCATAATTCTCAACTACCCTTCATCATTCATAACTACCCTTCATCATTCACAGCTACCCTTCATCATTCGCTGCTACCCTTCATCATTCGCTGCTACCCTTCATCATTCACTGCTACCCTTCATCATTCACTGCTACCCTTCATCATTCACTACTAGCCATCATCATTCACTGCTACCCTTTATCATTCACTACTACCCATCATCATTCACTACTACCCATCATCATTCACAGCTACCCTTCATCATTCACTACTACCCTTCATCATCCACTACTACCCTTCATCATTCACTACTACCCTTCATCATTCACCGCTATCCTTCATCATTCACAGCTACCCTTCATCATTCGCTGCTACCCTTCATCATTCACTGCTACCCTTCAACATTCACTACTACCCTTCATCATTCACTACTACCCTTCATCATTCACTGCTACCCTTCATCATTCACTACTACCCTTCATCATTCACTGCTACCCTTCATCATTCACTACTACCCTTCATCATTCACAGCTACCCTTCATCATTCACTGCTACCCTTCATCATTCACTACTACCCTTCATCATTCACTACTACCCTTCATCATTCACTACTACCCTTCATCATTCACTACTGCCTTCATCATTCACTGCTACCCTTCATCATTCACTACTACCCTTCACATTCACTGCTACCCTTCATCATTCACTACTACCCTTCATCATTCACTGCTACCCTTCTGTAGGGAACTATGAACTTTGCAACCTTCATATGTAATCAGGAGACTGAAGTTTAGAGCTGTTCTAATCTGACTTACCTACCACCTAGACAGCTAAACTTAGTGAACATTTTGAGCTCTGCTACATGGTCCTTCGAGCCGGATTGAGATAGTTGAATTTGTTGTGGTAGGTTATAGAACGGTTGTGTCTCACTGATTCCTTAGTTTGAGGATGGCTGAAGCTTTAGCGAAGAAGAAGAGGATACAAGCAGGCCATAAGAAATCTGCCACACCGACAGTTCATCTGATAACTGAAGCCCTGGAAGGCGATATTCCCAATCGTGACTGATTGTCGTTGTTACAAATATCTTCGAATAAACAACTCAAGACGATCAAGAAACTGGACGCCGAGATAGTTGACCTTATTGAAGATGAAGGTAGCCTGGCTGACGAGATCAAACAAACTGATACCTACAAGGAGACACCCCCTACTCCTATGGATCCGCCAACCACAGCTAGAGCCATGCCCAGAGAGTCAAATAGAGTCAAGCTACCTAAACTTCAGCTTCGCTCATTCAATGGTGACTTGAGAAGGTGGACTGCCTTCTGGGAGTCGTTTGAGTCTACCATCCACGGCAATACCAATCTCTCAGATGTGGAGAAATTCAACTACCTTAACTCCCTATATACTGGAGTGTTCAGCACAAGAAGGTTAACAAGCTAGCTACCGTCTGACTTGCAACTCCTGATCAGCCACAAGGTCTCTAACGACTAGAAGCTCGAATCATTGATGTAGGCAATCGAAGCGGAAGTGTCTGCAAGAGAGGATCAGTGTTAACCCAAGTCACATGAATATTAATAGTTGAATTTAGCTAGCTCTGTGTGGCACCCATAGGCGACAGTCCAGTCATTGGTCCACAAGAACATAATTAGTGGTGTCATGTTTGTTCTGTGGTAGCACTGGATACAAATGTAATGTGGAATATTCATAGTTGAGTTATGTGCAGCATCTTACGACCCTAAGTCTAAACTTAGACGTAGGGGTTAACGCTTAGTGCTATATGCCATTTTGTTATTCATAGCAAGTACGCCCCCCGTCCCTCCAGAACTCAACTGAGCATAGCTTACCGTGATAAGATAAAAACTGCAACAGCCAAGGTCAGGTGGTATAAATGCAGAGAGGGGATGTGTGCATGCTTCCAGGAGAAGTAGAGCTAAATATTGCTAGAGCTGCTGTAAATGAAGGTGCATGTGAGGACTCCAACACTGAGCATGTGTAGTTTGCAAGTACAGCAGTTTCTACTTCCATTTAGACTATAGCTGAAAGTCATTCTGTAACCTGATTGGTCAATGGCTAGTTCTATATAACTCACCTAGATACTATAGGTGCTTGATAGTTAGAACATCAGATGGCGATTTAGAACACTAGCTGGCAATCAGTGCTGCAATTTAGAACACTCGCTGGCAATGTAGAACACTAGCCAGTTTTTCATTTTCACACAACAAAAATGCATATAATACACCTTTACATACAGTATTTACTGCAAGTTGATGGTATATAGCATTTTGGCTGGTGTCTTCTTAACATCCACTATTCGTGTTGTACTTGAATCTTCATGTTCCTCCAACGCAGCAAGTAGCTAGCAGCCTATCAGTAACATGCATGGTCCTTTAACTGCTCTAGTGCAGCTAGTAGCACCAAGTCAACGGAGGCTTCATTCAAAAACTAGAGGAGGTGGCCGCAGAAACTGGTGGTTGTTCAGCTCCTGTGAACTACTATTGGGTTCACCAAAAAACTCTCCATAGACTTCGTCCCCACAGAGGTCACATAGTATCGAGACGTAAGACACTATTACAGTAACAGTTTGATGGTGAGTAGTTATAGTCTGACACCACAGCGTAGGGACCTATGCGATTTATAAGCCTGTGCAAATCCTCATAAAACCCATGTGCTTTGCACTTGGATTTTATGAGGCTTTGTTTGGGCTTCTAAATCCCGAAGTTTAATGTTTGGATTTACAATATCACTTGGAAGCATTTGAATTTATGATGGTTCTTTGTTCTTTGTGAACAACAAAGTTCTATACTTGCACAATGCATCTTCCCCTCAGCCTCTCCTCCCACCTCTCTTCTCTCTTACCATTCCTAAAAAACAAACAAACAAACAATCAAACAAACAAACCAACAACAAAAAAAAACAGGAACAAGTCACAAAAAAGGTTTCTGAATGAAAACAAGCGCATGTAGGGATGGAACCCAGATGGGAATGACACCACAATACCGGTACTTTCAGACCATCCCTACATCTTGTGCCATTTTTCCATGCAACTATGCACACTACAAAACTCCCTACATGCACATCACCCTATCCACACCCACTTAATAAACACAGCACTCAGCCTGCTCACTCCACATCCTTCCACATAAGACAACCCATATCTGCCATGTTCAGCAGCAATACCACATAACTTACACTCTAACATGACATACAGACACAGCAGTGCTCATGCACTTCACAGCTTATGCATACAAGACAGACTGTATCTGCCATGCCCATGCAGTAGCAACTACATTGCAGCCATCCACAACATAGCTAACTCACTCCCCATGCACATCAACATGCACTACGTACACACTCAACACTACCCACCCCATTGCCTCCTATGCACACAACTAACAAACACAAGCATACAAGACAGACTATATCTGCCATGCCCAGTAGCAACTACACTGCAGTCACCCACAACATAGCTATAACTCACATCAACATGCACTACGTACACACTCAGCACTACCCACCCCATTGCCTTCAACAACCCTCCTATGCAAACAACTAACAAACACAAGGCAAAGTTGGCAAAATGGCACAAGATGTAGGGATGGTGTCAAAGTATTATGGTGTCATTCCCATCGGCTAGTTTGGTTGGTTTTTGATCGAGGGTTCCATCCCTATGTTTTAATTCAAGAAAAATTTTTGTGACCTTTACATATACTAATGAGTGTTTTGACAAGTTTTCCTCAAATATGATTGCTAACATTATGTGAATAAAATAGCTAGCTATGTGTTATGCAATTTGATTGGAGCTCTTAGATTTGAGATGTCCCCACTTCATGACTGTGACAAGAAATGTATCCAAGAATGCCAGCCATGTGAGCAAAGTATCGTACCAAAATTATGAGGAACCAAGGATGAATGTATTCACCCACATGTTACCAGATGCCACTATAATGCATTGGTGACTAGTTAGTCAACTGGCCATCATTTATTTCAGTCTGGTAGAACCCAAATGCTGACAGTGCAATGACATTGCGTGATGTTGTGGACACTATTGAGGGCCAATTAGGACATCTAAAGATTGGCCATGTTACGGTGCGAGAAGTTGTCATACAACATAATGATATCAGCAACTACAGGGCAGCTGAACACCTGAGGGACAAGGAGTCATTCAACTGCCATCTTGTGCTGGTTTGCTGCACACTTCTGTAGAGCCATTGCAATGGTAGATAATTTTCTGCCTAGCTGATAGAATAGTGAATGACTGAAGACATTGAGGATAATGATATATCCAGTCACTGTCACTCGCAGCCTCTGTGAGTGCTCACCCAACATGTGATCACGTGTATGTTTTCAACAGCTGAACTGAGTATTGCTCAATAGAAGTGCTGTTACAGACAACCTGGATAGATTGTTTGAGATCCAACCACAGTAAAGCCAGGAGAATAAGGATGTAAGGGCAGGGAATAAAAACAGTAGAAGTGAATCAATACCTGACTGAAGACAGTGAGGATAATAATATATCCAGTCACTGTCACTGACAATAAACCTCTCCAGGATAAGCAAGATGTGAGTGCTCACCCAACATGTGATCACAATGTATGTATTCAACAGCAAGATGAACTGAGTTTACTCAATATAAAAAAAACAGAGGTGCTGTTACAGACAACATAGATTGTTTGAGATCCAACCACAGCAAAGCTAGGAGGATGTAAGGGCAGGGAACAGTAGAGAGGGTAAGGAGCCACAGGTCCCCAGTGAAGGTAGCCCCTCAGACACACCATTGACAATGATTCAGATTGACACAAACATCTACTTCTGGTAGTGCTCAAGAAGAAAACAACGCACCACTTGTCCACCCTGAGAATCGTGACAATGCACCTCAGCAGGCTTACAGCTCTGAAAATGGTTTCTACTCAAGAGAGCATGTCATAGTTACTGATCCTCTTGATGCAGGGCTAGAACAACCTCATACCACACTGCATATGGCTCATTCAAGCAGTCACCAAAGTAGCACCTATCCCAAAGTTTTTTTTAAATTTATTTTATTTATCAAAAGCCATCATTGATACATTCTTTGCGAAAGCCACAGCCTTCTCTTCTGAAGAGGCCCTTGCCACTTTCTGAGCAAACCTACAAAGAAACCCTACCCTATACATTCTCTGTACAATCACCAAAAGGCACAAAGAACGCAACAAACCTCTCACACAGTTGTCACCAGACCCTCCCCTATCAGAGCCACAAATTCAACCATGCAATCAATGCAGTCCACAACATTCAAACCACACCCAAATAACTAGTGCACTATAACTTCCATCAGTGGCAGGGAGAAAAGAGAACTGTTAGCAGAATCCCCCGAGCCTGTTATCATCCCAGACGTAGCTACATACCCAATGTGTCAGTGCTCAGAAACAGACTGTAATATTGCCCCCCCATGACCTGTGTGCCCTGCCCCCCTACCCAATCCCCTCCTCTCAACTATACTAGCTGTGTTTCAGCCAGGAGGCAGAGGTTTGTGAAAGTTCACAGCAGTGGACAAATATGTGAGCTTGCTGACTAATGGGCCAGTTAACTGGGTTAATATCTGGTGGGCAGTGATCATGAGCGCAGTACAGAGTGCCACAGCAGAGCAGCTTCACTGTTATTGAACTTCAACAATAATTGAAACTTCATATTTCATGAATATATTTATTTACAATAATTATATTTAGTGGTTGTAATCTTTTGCAAAGCAAAATTAAAGCTGAGGGAGCCCTATATAATAGGAAAAAGGTGGGAAGTCTATCTTGGTAGGCCTTTTGACAAATAGCCTACTGTTTTCCTGCTAATAGAATCAGAGAGACATACCTCAATACAAATGATATTGATACATACCGGTCATGCCAAAATCTGTCATACCCAAGACTGGGGTGGGAGTGGACCAATTTTAGCAGCCGTAATTAGTCCACCAAGACTAGGCCAAAATCATGAAAATTTCAGTAGCTCCTAAAGTACACTAGCCTTGATTGTACCAAGGCCATGCGTCCATCCTCCCCCACACATGAGCCTACAGACCATGCACATCCATACTCAGGTTTGATTGTTATAGAAGCTACCGCACACTGAGGATTAGTTATATTATTGCACAATGTTTTAATTTCAGCATAAACCTTTCCAATGGGGAACTTTGATATGCCCCTCCCTCCCAGGTTGGTGATGGGTGGGAGTTATGAAGGGGGTCAACCCCAGCAGTATGCCCTTTGGGAGGGGCATTTGCCTTATATGGACTGCACATGCATACATTTGTGTAGATTGCCCAGATAGAATGGGATAATCATAAAACATTGCAACAAATAAAATCACATATATATTACAATAATTCCACCACCAAACATAACTAGTAAAAGTTGAGTGATTGATTGAACACACAACCAGTTGTAGAGAGACTCATGGTACAGTTTGAATGGGAGACACATGGAGATAGCTAGCAGGCACCCATCCCTCCTCAACTTTGTTGGTGATGTAGTTTGTAGCTCGGACCCACCACCAGCCATATTTGTTGATTCCAATCACCTCCACTTTTTGGTCCTGTATGAGAGCGATGTAATATTCATCTGAGTCTCCAGGATTGTAGTCTGAGATGGCAGTGTAGTAGCGAGCAGCAGTGGGGGCCTGTGTGTGCGTGTGTGTGCATATGTGTGTGTGTGTGTGTGTGTGTGTGTGTGTGTGTGTGTGTGTGTGTGTGTGTGTGTGTGTGTGTATGTGTGCAAGGTAGGAGAGGAACATGGAACATATACCGTAATGTGTCTAATTATTTGAACCATCCAATTATTCAAGCACCCCCCTTTTCCAGGAAAAATGATTAATTATTGTATTCCAAACATTCGAACACCCACGTTTGAAATTATTATTCCCATATCCGAACACCTACACCTTGCGGAGCTACAGCGAGGGTTACCAAACGTCTTCTAGCATACTACAGGCATTTTCTCTACTAGACTACTACAGTCATTTCCGAATATTTACTAGACTCCTACTGTCACTGCGGAGCTCGAACGGGAGTTGCAGAATGTGTACTAGCCTTCGACAGTTCTTGTGGAGCTCAAACGGGGGTTGCCAACATGTACTAGCCTTCGACAGTCTCTGCAGAGCTCAAACGGGGGTTGCCAACATGTACTAGCCTTCGACAGTCTCTGCAGAGCTCAAACGGGGATTAGAGAACGTCTACAAGCCTTTGACAGTCTATGGACTGGCCTTGTTATAGTAACTGTGAACTGTGTTATTATAGATCTAATTTTTGAACAAATCTGCTAATTATTCGAACCCCCCCCCCCCTTTCTCGGAAAAATCGTTAATTAATGTATTCCATAGAATTCAAATACCAGAATTGAAATTATTTAATTTTGTTCGAATAATTAGACTCACTACGGTAGGCATGTAATGTGAGGCAGGAGGAAGAGAGGGAGAGAGTGTGTGAGGCAGAATGGAGAAGGGAAGGGGAATATGACTGTGTGAAGCTGGAGGAGGAGAGGAAGTGTGTGTGTGAAAAGACACAAGTGAAAGCTCACCAGTGACTCATAGTGGTCCACAGCTATCAGACCATCGTCATCCTCGTCCGAGATTGGGAACTCCTCATCACTAGACTTACTGTCTTCACTCACTGTAAATGGAGTGTGTGTGTGTGTATGTGCGTGAGTGTGTGTGTGTGTGTGTGTGTGTGTGTGTGTGTGTGCATATGTGTGTGTGAGTGTGAGTGTGAGTGTGAGTGTGAGTGTGCACATGTGAATACATTTGTGCATACTAATGACATCACATTAAAATGAGACTGCCCTCCCCACTCACACCGGAAAGCTGGGCAGGCCTAGGGCCTGAGAATGAGGCTAACTCACCAGTCACTACCCTCACCTTCTGAGTCAGGTGTTTGTAATTTTTCAGACTGTGTTAACAAGAGTTCCGGTGACTGGGACAAAGTGGTGACATGGAGGGCATGGATGGCTGCAGCTGGGAGACTGGCAGCAAGGGAGTGATCAGCTACGTGAGAGGTCAACTTCTTGCTGCGTTTCAGGATCTTAAAACGATCACTAATGAGATAGAAGTACATACACGGGATAATATTAAGAAAAGTGCTGGAACTATTATGTTTTTTTTTTTCCATTAGAGGTGATGGACTGCTATCTCATGCGAAGAATAGCAGTCATGTTGCTGGCCTTATGGGGTAGCAGTATCTTTGATGTACTGTTTGGCTAGCCTGTTGTATTTTATACATATATGTGACAGTCCCCGTGTAGAATCAGAGATTATTCCATTATTGTGTTTCATGGATGCTCATGTGTCTACAATGTATGTACAACATATGAACTCCACCCTTAAAACAATTAAGTTTAGCGATTCAGCTCTTTAATTTGAACACGATGATACAATCTAAATGCAACAGAATAATCTTCAAATTCCACATGGGCCCATCACATACGCTCTGAGAACTATGGCAACTATGTCTACACACAGCAGGTCATGTGACATACGAAAGGGATTTCCCAGCTGGTGGCTCTCTCATCCTGACTGAACCTCCAAAGAGACGACTGTCTCTGGTCTGAGTAGCTACAAAAATGACAAGACGTGATCATTCCGGATCCCTTCTGCCTCATCTGTTACGTAATGCTCTTCCTATCCCCCCCCTCCCCCCCTCCCACCCATAAATAGCTTCACCCCTCACATCATTACCCACTCACACTCACCCTGCCTCGTGTTCTTGTTCTTCTCTACTCTTCCCACCTCTCACCCTTAATAGATATTGCCCTCACACTATCAGCAACTCACTACACACAACTACAACATTTTTATATTTATAGTAGCTAACACTCTAAATATACATGTAGCCCTTACACCTGACGAGCTCTTCTTATAACCAAACAAGGGAGTATGGAGAAAAATAGAATGCAAACGTGTTATCATTTCACTTACATGGTTTAGTTTTGCCATGGTAAGTAGCTTTGTTTAAAGCACCAGACTTAATCACCTTGTCTGCAGAGACAAGGGGGGAAGAGAAGAGGGGAAGGGGGAGAATTGAGGGAGAAAGAGAGAGAAGGGAAAAGCAAGAGAGGCAGCAAGGGAGAGAGGAGAAGTGAGGAAATTAGGAGAGGTGAGAGAGGAAAAGGAGAGAGGGCCCTGGAAAGGTGAGTGGAAGAGAGTTAGCATAGTTTGCTGACTGGAGTACCTTTCATGAGTGTGAACTGGTGTTGGAGAAGTCTTCTGATCTCTTGAGCCCACATGTCACGAACAGCAGTACTGCACGCCTGTGTGGAAGGGGGAGGGAGGATGGCATGCAATGCAGGGAGGTACAGACAGACAGACAGACAGACAGACAGACGGACAGACAGGCAGACACGCATACACCCACACTTATACACACCTGGAACTTGTATGTCTTGTACTGTCCATGCATGGCTACTTCAAACTGCAAAGGTTGATTCTCCAGTGTCTCCCTCAGACTCAGCTCTGCTATCTGAAGGGGGTACAAACTTACATATATATCATCAATGCCCTCCCTCCATGCCCCTCCCCTTTCCTCCCTTCCCTCTACTCTCCTTCCCTCACACTTTCTTTACTTGCTTATCCATCTCCCCATCCCTACCTCTCCCCTTTCTACTCCTCCACCTTTCCCTCTCCCCCCCCCCCCCCCCCCCCCCCACACACACACACATACACACACCTCCACACGATTCTTGTAGATGTACGAGTCTGATTTCCGGTCTCGATGCTGAGTAGGGGCTTCAAACTTCTTACTAAAGATGAGCACCTTCTCATAAAGGAACATGTGGCGTTCTTTCCCTCTTGCGAAGCGATCTCGAGCTCGGCCATAGCTCTCCCATACATGGAAGGGATCCTGGAGGAGAGAGATGGAGGGGGAGAGTGGTGGGAGGGGGAGAGTGGTGGAGGAGGAGGAGAGAGATGGGAAGGGGAGAGAGGTGGGGAGGAGTGGTGGGAGGAGAGAGTGGTGGAGGAGAGTGGTGGGAGGGGGAAAGAGATGGAGGAGGAGTGGTAGGGGAGAGAGGTGGAAGAGGAAAGTGGTGGGGGAGAGAGATGGGAGGGGAGAGATGGGAGGGGAGAGAGGTGGAGGACGAGAGTGGTGGGGGAGAGAGATGGGAGGGGGAGAGAGGTGGAGGACGAGAGTGGTGGGGGGGAGATGGGAGGAGAGAGGTGGAGGAGGAGAGTGAAGGGGAGAGTGGTGGAGGAGGACAGTGGAGGGGGGAGAGGTGGAGGATGAGAGTGTGGAGGTGGAGGATGAGAGTGGGGAAGGAGGAGAGTGGAGGAGGAGAGTGGAGGGAGAGAGTGGAGGGGGAGAGTGGTGAAATGGGGAGGGAGGAGAGAACTATTTCGACTTGATGGGGCTAATTCACACATGTACACATAACTCACATGAATTAAAAGTCTTCCTTGTTGTGCAAGAGCACCCTACAATAAAATACAATAGTTATTTGACCATTGATATGGTGATATTGAAGGTGAACTTGATTGGTCACCACTACAACCATTCAGATTGTTGGGATCATATCACATGACAGATCATATCATACAACCAATTAACTCACAGGAAATCCTCGAAGTCCCACCACATGCAGCGAGTCGTTAAGGTTCTTGACCACTTTCAGCATCCGGTCCAATGCCACTTGGAGGTCCGAGTGAGCCTTCCGTACATGGACTGAGTGCTTCAGCATATTCTGTCCCGGAGGGGAGGGAGAAGGAGAGAGGAGGGAGGGGAAGGGAGGGAGGGAGAGAAGGAGGGGCGTGGAGGTGAAGGGATCAAAGAGGGAGTGAGAGAGGGAGGAAGTGAGGGTGTGAGGAGGGAAGGAGTGAAGGTGTGAAGGAGTGAAGAGATGTGAAGGAGTGAAGAGATGGAAAGGAGAAAGAGAGGGACAGTTGGAGAGAGTGGGATATTTGCAAAGTATACCTTGATTAACAGTTGGTATTTTGTGATCCGTTGGATTGGTTTGATGAGATAGGAGCTGAGAGGGAAGGCTTGAGCCAACTGCATCTGCATACCCTGGTGAGAGAGGGAGGGTGAGAGGGAGGGTGAGAGGGAGGAAGGGAAAAGCGAACTTAAAACAAACAACTCCTTCAATCCCAGGTTTGCTGTGTCACTATACCTTGAAGAATGCCTGGCTCTCTGTGCTCTCGTTCATCACTGTTTCCGAGTTAGTCCTGTTCTTGCAGTAGGCTGAGTACATTTGAAACTCTTCAGTCTAGTGAGATGGAAGATGAACAGACAGTGGGAGCTAGAGGTGTTAAGAAGGTGGAAGGGAGGGAGGTGGAAATGGAAGGAGGGAGAGAGGAAGGGAGGAAGGTGGAGAGGGAAGGATGGAGAGAGGAAGGGAGGAAGGAGGGAGAGAGGAAGGGAGGGAGGAGGGAGAGAGGAAGGGAGAAAGGTGGAGAGGGAAGGAGGGAGGGAGAGAGGAAGGAAGGGAGGTGGAGAAGGGAGGAGGGAGGAAGAGAGGAAGGAAGGGAGGTGGAGAGGGAAGGAGGGAGAGAGGAAGGAAGGGAAGGAGAGAGGAATGGAGGGAGGTGAAGAGGGAAAGGAGGGAGGGAGAGAGGAAGAGAGGGAGTGAAGAGGGAAGGACAGAAGAAGAGAGGAAGGGAGGGAGGTGGAGAGGCTGGAGAGAGTGGAAGGGAGGGAGGAAAGCCAAGAAGGCTGGAGGAGTTTGTCCAATCATGGTGCAATCTGTAGATTGCATCCCACAGGGAGGGAGACAGAGAGGATGGGAGGGTAGAAAGAGGAAGGGAGGACTTATATATCACACTAGAGTTAGCTATTCCACAACTGAAGACAACACAACAATGCAGACAACACACTGTAACTTAACGTGGTGGGGGAAGTCACTCGGCAGAGGTTACGAAAACATAAACCTGGGTTACAGTCAGGACCAGTGTTGCTCCTAGTTTCAGGGTTAGGGTTTGGTTTAGGGCAATCTTGCGTTGCCTAATTTTAAAAATGGGTTTTAGTAGCTTATTAATATATTCATGAGCCAAAATTGCCACTCGATGGATGCATCTACATGCTCACTGTAGGTAGCGTCCTAACCACCAATGTATCTCAAATCATTCTGTGCCAGCTTTTGTTCAGAGCTACTCCCAAAGTCAGGCTAGACTCATGTTTGTCACTACTCCTGGAATGGACGACTTTGACTGCACCAAAATGAATGCACATTTCAAAAAATTCACAGCTTGTCTACGGGAGGGGCTCATTCACGAGTGCAAGCAAGCATTACTAGCCCCACCTCTCCCCCTTATGTCGCTAAACAACTCACGGTTCTGTTCCACACACAAACACCGTTCAGCTTTCCTGTCAATGGCAACGTAGTACCAACGATATATTGCGCATTCTAGTTAAAGCCCAGCCCAGCACTCGAAGCACCGGGCCACGATCACCTACTAGGCTTGGCATACGATCGCAAGACCTGGGCCTGCCCAATGAGTACAGTCTTGGCCACTGTGGCCTTTCTGCTGCTTCTAGACACAAGCTTGCTTTCACAAGCAGGCACTTCACACTACTCACAGCTACTGACACTACAGCACTCTACTAAACTCCTTTTTTTTTTTTTTTTTTTTTTTTTTTTTTTAAGTCGATCTAAGCTTATCTTCAAAGTTCCGACCACCACATGAGGGGTTCCGCCAGGCCACATCTTAACTAACTTAATTATAAACTGATTATTGGATGTCAATGCCGACAGGAAATGGGGCAAATCCCCAATTTTACGGACAGTGAACGGATGAAGGTTCCCAAAATGGACTGTGCGCTAAAAGTTTACAAAGACAAAGAATTCTATCAGCTTGGATTCCAGGTTTGTTGACCTTGAAAACACAGGGTTCCCTGCCACCTTAACACACACAGCTAGTACAAACTCACATGCTGTATGAAGCACTCTCCAACTCTCTCGGGACAGTCAGTGTATTGCTCCAGGGCCTGCCGGAATGTACTGCAGGTGTATACATACACATCAGTACCATCAAAACAGTTGTACGGAACTGTGGTCCCAAGGGTGTGCACATTCGAAGTGTCTTCCTTACACTAGCCTGGCATTAGAAGGCTCCACTCTATACCTACTAGGAAGATGCTGAGTGAGCAGCACATCGCTGGATTCATGGCACACAGCCATGCATATACATAGCATTAGCAACAAGGTTTGTTAACCAAGGTAGCTGCACACAGGCATGGGCTAAGCTTTACACTCATCATGAGCTGAACCTCACCTCTGTATTAGCATTGTTCATGTATGACCGTTTAGTTATGTGAATCACTGTGCATATACTTAATTTCCGTGCCTTCACAGTCTGTCACGGTATAGTTCAGGTAGCTTTACAGAAACAAGAAGTTACCATCCGTGATTCAACATACACATGTGTGTGCACAATGCAGTCCCACTAGTCATCCTTGGCACAATATTCCTAACAGTTTGCCTTGCACTGTTTGCCTTGTGCCTTATTCAAATTAGACCTTATCCATTTACTTCCGGTACCTCCAGCACCTCTGTATGCGTGCGCGCACGCACACGTTTACGTACCAATAACACATGACGATCAACGATTACAATCGCTACCCACTGCGCAGGATGTGTTTCGGTCAATACCAGGCCTCACCAGGCCAGCTGCGCTGGGGTGACCGGGAGATGGGGACTGCTATCTCATGCACAGAATGCAGTCAGGTGGTTGGCCTTATTCAAAAGTCAGTGGAGACTCCTCAAAAGCACCATCTCTTCGTGAAGCTGTTCTTCGTGCAGTTCTTCGTGCAGCTGTCTTTCGTTCGAAGATCTTACGTGACTTTGCATAACATCTAGGCCTGCTTTATAAGGGAGATGTGGTTCGTTGATTGTTCATACATGTATTTTCCACGGTGTACTGTGGTCTCAAGGGTGTAGAGGAGCTACTCTGTATTGTTGTACGACAAATACAAATGTGCCATGCACTCACTTATCATGAAACTTGAATATCTCCAGCAAGTTGCCAAACACAACGTCCCTCTTCCCCCTCAGTCTCAAGGGAATGCTCATGTTGTTTGGATCCATTGCATCATAATAGCTCTTTGAGTCAGTGACAGGACAGACAATGGATGGAATAAGACCCAAATATGGTTACCTCCCTCTAATATCGTAAAGAGATAAATGTTTCAGTTTTAACCCTCTGGTGATTCGCATATGACAGGTATTTCAGGTTTAACTCTCTGGTGACTCGCATTGTATGACAGGTATTTCAGGTTTAACTCTCTGGTGATTCGCATTGTACGACAGGTATTTTAACCCTCTGAAATGATCCAGTAATACACTCACATTGACAACACACTCCAGGTCCCGGATGTAGTCTTTCTCTGTGGCTACAAGCTCCTGGTATACAAACTGTCTTCCCTTCTGCATCTTTGCCTCCTCCTCATTCTCCCCCAAGGCCAGCTCATCACTGGACTGCATCTGTGAACTACTGTCTGGGTCACTAGCACCACCTTCACTGATGACCTGGGGAGGGGGAGGAGGGAGGGTGGTAGTATATATTGTGAAAGTTGTTACTGAAGTTCAGGACCCACCCCAACCATTTCTACGTTATCTAAAGACAGGATGTTGGATGTTAATGGGAGAAATGAAGAAACTTGATAAAACCGGCAGTCATCAATAATCAACCCTAGCAGGGGCCGATCCAGGATTTTCAAAAAGAGGAGGCTGGTACATGGTGATGGTATTGTACACATGGGGGGGGGGGGGCATGACTCCAAGCTATGTTTCAAAAAAGCTGTTTCTAAATTTGGACACTTGTAAAAGCACCAAATAATGGTACCAAGTCGAACGTGACTGAGTCACTAAAAATCTAAAGCTAGTGCTTGAACGCCTTGTGCTTGAAGTGCGGAAGCTCCAAATTAGTAATGGCTTTGAAACAACTTGAAAAAGCTGCTTCTGAACTTGGACTCTCATCACAGTGCTCAAGAATGGTGCTTGAACATCCACGAGATGTCACATCTAATACTTTCGGCATTATTCACTATCGTTGGTAATATAAATATGCGCCGTGCTGCCTTGGCGAGGGGGCTCCAGCCCCCCCTAGCCCCACCCCCCTGGATCTGCCCCTGCTAGCCTAGGGTTCCTGGCTTGAGCCATCAGCGCTCCCCCACTGAGCCATGACCACAGGCTAACCACTAGCCTCTCTCTATATATAACAGATTGGTTGTTGTAACCACAGAGTGGTTGCCCTGGTTGCATGAGTTCTTTTGGTATCTGCCTAATTGTGCACTAGAGAGGTATAGTTTCCTTCCTCCTCTTTTTCTTATTGAGGAAAAGAGGAGGAAACAACAAGGAAACTGGTTGTCTCATACAATTAGGGTGTAGTACCAAGTAAACCTTGTAGCTAGCCAGGGTAACCACACTTAAAACAACCAATCTGTTTTCAGAGTGATATATAGCATTGCACGAGTAGTACTGAATGCCTCAGTCCAGAGCACACCCAGCAGCCACTCAGTGTATGCTGGCACTTTTCCATTAATTCCAACACGGGAGCCTCAATGTTGTACAATTCAGACAGTTTCTGTTTAGGCAAGCATCGCTAGAGTGATAATCAATTGGAATTTGGTCAGGGTACATATCTAGACACTGATCTTGCCATCCACTCCTCTACCCAAGAGTCTGAGGGGCTTCGTGATAAGAGCTTGGATCTGACTAAGGTCTTGAGACTTTTGTCCGTCAATTTTGTTTCTCCCTCTCTTGGCACACCCATATTACTCACCGTCTTCATGCTGGAAGGATCTTGAGCTTGTTCTGGGGTGGGAGGAGGAAGGTAGTCAGAAGCGATGATCTTCAAGAGGAAGACCTTTTTCATCTCTAGAAGTTCTTGAGCTTGTTCATAACTGGTGAGAAGATCCAGGTAGAGGGAGGAAGATCAGAAAGGAAGAGAGAGAGAAGAAAAAGGAGAAGAGAGTGAGAAAAGGAGGGAATAAAATGACGAGAGAGAAGGAAAGAGAGTGGAATAAAAGAGAGGTAAGGAGAGGAAAAGCAGGAAAAAAGAAAATGCAGGAGAGAAAAAGTGGATGAGAATCGAGCAAAGGAGAGAGAGGAGGAGAGGATAAAAATGGAGAGAGAGAGAGAGAGAGGATGAAGAGGACAGAGAGAGAAGGGAGGTAAGACAGACAAGAAGTAGAGAAAGAGAGACTATACTAAAGCAACAGCCACTCAAGTTCACAGCCCCAGCTCACTTCGCCTCTGCCTTCTCCATAATTTCATTGACTTGTTCCCCAGGCAGTGTGTTTGCAAGCTCCTTCATGGTGGCAACTTCAGTGGCTGTCACCCGTTTCAGGAATGAGTCAATGTGGGAGAGAAGGGAGGCTGCCGCCTGTGCGGGTAGGGAATGTTTAGCCGTGTGTTATGTCACCATAGTTATGTAACTAATTTCCACATGACAAAATGCATGGCAGCTGTGGATTATGAGCAATACAAATATTAATACTATGGCTGAACATTCGGATTATTTCTATATGCCTATAGATCGAAGATACACCGGAAGCCTCCAAAATACGGACACCTTTTTATTCCCTATGGTGTCCGCATTAGAGGGGTTCCAGTGTACTTCTGAGTGCCATAAGTTTCAGCAATGATTGATGGCAAAAAACTCTACCAGCAAATATTCCTCCTGGTAGATGGTAATTCATAATTAAGAACATCACCTGACCTGGTGGGTGGGTTCTTGCATTGGTTGTGGCGCAAAAAATTCCAGTACTTCCAGATACAACTGCTCACACTGTGTGTGTGTGTGTGTGTGTGTGTGTGTGTGTGTGCATGTGTGTGTGTGTGTGTGTGTGTGTGTGTGTGTGTGTGTGTGTGTGTGTGTGTGTGTGTGTGTGTGTGTGTGTGTGTGTGTGTGTGTGTGTGTGTGTGCATGTGAAGGACACTCACACACAACCTTCCAAGTGCATGATAAACTTTATTCAAGCAGACGTCTCACCTAGCCATGTACCCAGGCTTATTCACGTGGAGGATAAAGCTTGGGTACAAGACTGGGTGAGAAGTGCGTTCAAAGAAGAGAGAAAGTGAGTCTGGGTACGAGGCTAGGCCTCACCTGTCTGACACTCATGTGGAACTTGACACAGACAATGAAGAAATCTCTCTTTTGCTGGCAGGTGGTCATCAGCAACTGGTAGGTGTCACTCACTGATTGGATCTTCTCCCGAACCATCGCGATTGCCTTGCGAGTTGAAGCATGCATGTTCGCTTCATCTTCCTGAGAGTACAAGGAACAGCGCTAGCATAAGGTCGAATGATGACATAGACCCATCTGCAATGGTTACCATGGGACCAGCATATCTTGATCAAGTTGACAACTGGAAGCACTTAGCCTCATTCCCAGAGCCAAGATCATGCAGTTTTTTTGTTGCTTATTTTTGGGGATGGTGGGGGGACTGGGAATGAGGTTACAGAGACTAGGTAGTGGCTGCCTATAACAGTGAACAGGTATGTGTGTGTGCATGTACATGCATGCATGATAGTCTAGCCATCCACGCCCCCCAGCGGAAAATGTCTGGTACGTGGTATGATTTGAATTTCCTATCACTAACACCTTTCTCATCTGGAATGTGAGAAATCGCAGAACGCGAAATTTAAAAAGTCACGGCTGGGCACGAGACTACATGCATGTATGGGTGTATACCTGTGAATTAAAGTTGGGGTGGAGCAGTTCTTGTCCACTTTGTTGAATTGTTGTCATATGCTCATCCATTGTCTACAACGTAAGAAGGAAGAGAATTCACCCGATTATTCATCTTTTTTGAACAGTTCCCCCCCCCCCCCCTCCCTCCCCATCTCTGACTCATCCTCCACCCCTTTCACTGTCCACCTCCTCATCCCTCACCCCTCACTCCCTCCACCCTGACCTCCTTGCACTTGGTGGCGAATGCTTCATGCTTTTCTCCCAACTCCAGAGCACTCTCAAGGGTGTCACCAATGAACTTGCTGCCTGTGAGGTCATTTATGTAACCTTGCATCATCTGCTGGATCTGTGTGTGTATGGTTGTTTGTGCATAGATACATGTCACTACTTCCTCTCTTCACCCCCCTTCCCTCTCTACCTCCCTCTCTTCATCCCCCTTCCCTCTCTACCTCCCACCTACTCTCCTCACCTCACCTCCTCTCTATCCCATTTTACTCTCCCCTTCCTTCCTCCCATCCCCCTTACCCCTTACGATTTCTTCTTCCACTCTCTCCTTCCCTCCATCCCTCTCACTCCTTTCTCCCCAATCACATACCTCCCTTCCCTCCTTTCCTCTCTTCCATTTCTGTTCTCCCTCCATCCTTATCCCTCTTCCCGTCTCCCTAACCTACCTTCTCTGCCGACTTGTTAAAATGGAACATGCGCATCGTGTGGTCCACTCTAGCTTGGTGCAGTGCCCAAACTTTATCAAACTCTTCCATTTTCTCCTTAAGCTCCTCCAATATCCCATTCAACTGTGACATCATGGTGATGCAATCCTTCATGGCTGGAGAGCTCTCAAACAAATCCTCAGGCTCTTGTTGTTTCAATTTATTCATGAATTTATTGGTAGCTGCTTCCACAACAATGATCTCATTCACAATCCTCTCTTTCCGTTTCGTATCCTCCTGCATCAGTTTTTCTGAATCTTTGACATTTTTCGGTACATCATACAGATCAAAGGCAGTCAACAAGCCGGGTAGCTCCGCCATTAATTTACTGTGAAGTGCAACAGCATGCTCGAATTGCTAAAGGTTGCATGATAAAAGAAGAGGCACTTAGGAAATGCTTGCATCAGCTGGAAATAAAGACATTTTGATAATAAATGGTGAAATGTGAAATGGGAGCCCTAGCTGGGTTCGACTTGAGCCAGGAGCGCTGGGTTTGACTCTCAGCAACTGCTGCCTTCTTCACCTTCCTCTATATTTTTGCCTCATATTTTTTACATGTTTTGAGATGCTAAATCTACTTATACCATACCAGATGGCAAAATATTGGTATGAGTACAAGACTGTGAGTAAAGCTGGTATGCCTGTAACATGCCTGTGTATATTCTTCTTTCTTTTTTTTGGGGGGGGGGGGGGGGAAGACCATTTCAATAAAGTGCAGAAATACTAGAAGCTTACGCCAGAATGAGCGTCAGACTAGTGTACCCATCCTATATCGAATCTCACTTCGAAACACGCCTTATATGGATTTTAACTTATTCGTGTTAATGAGTTTTGAGGTTACTACTATGGATTCTCAAGAGCCCACTTGCTGTAACAAGCCCGGCTGCTGGCTTCTTAACGAAGTAGGTGTGAACATACAGCTTACCTTATAAGTTGTGTTTGTAAGGTGCCAAATTGAACAGAGGATGGGATCAACTAATGTATGGAAGTTTGACGCTTGACGTCGCTCGCTCACGTCGCTCTGTGCCGCTCATAAGCTCCTGACCAGACACAGCAGACACTCCTAGTTCTTGTATGAAGGTCATTGCAGTATCTTACCTGTCTGTTGTGCAGCCAGATGTTGTGGTCGTAGTGAAGTTTTCCACCCAACTCTGTGATGACGTTTGCTTCATCCAGCTGCTCCAAGACAGACTTTGTGTCATACAAATAGGTTAGCTGTGGGAGGGAGGGGGAAATGGAAGGGAGAAAGGGAGGTGAGGGTGAGAAATGGAGGGTTGAAGGGAGGAAGGGAGAGAGGAAGTGAAAGAGGGATGGAGGATCAGAGGGTGAGGAATGGGGAGAGGGAGGAATGGGGAGAGGGAGGAAGGAAGGGAGGAAGGAAGGAAGGAAGGAAGGAAGGAAGGAAGGAAGGAAGGAAGGAAGGAAGGAAGGAAGGAAGGAAGGAAGGAAGGAAGGAAGGAAGGAAGGAAGGAAGGAAGGAAGGAAGGAAGGAAGGAGGAAAGGAGGGTGAAATGGCATTTTTTAGTTACTTGCAGTGTGACTTATTGTCGAGCATGACTCACGTGTAACTTGCCGCTTTGCTCGGCTGTGACAAGGTGCTTGGGTCGACCGAACCGAGACTGTTTCATAACAATATAGATGATGTGCAGAGGGATGGGAGGGCTCTTCATCTGTGGAAGGTGAGGGTGGGGAGAAGTGAAGAAGTGATGGTGTAACAAGGGTAGGTGGGGAGAGGGAAGCTAGGTGCTTACTGCTAGACTCTCAATGAGAAGTTTTGCCACATTGTGTGTCTTTGTGCTTCGAACATCCAACAGTAGAGTGATACCATTTGATATCTGTTCTGGCCTGGAGGGAGGGAGGGAGGGAGGGAGGGAGGGAGGGAGGAAAACTGTTAGTCAGATGCACACACCACACTATACACACACATAGACACACACACAGTTACACACAGTCACACACACACACACACACACACACACACACACACACACACACACACACACACACACACACACACACACACACACACACACACACTTCATGAGTGTTCTGAAGTACTGCAGTATGGTACAGAATTTCTCATAGCTCTCAGAATCATAGCGCCTCAGCCCAATGTCCGGTACCGTCACTATCGGGTGACTGTCATTTTCCAAGCCACCTACATGGACAAATTAAAGAACATACAACAGTCATACTAACTGAAAGGCTATGATGCTCAAGTAATACATACACTGTACATAGTGTTGTCTATGGCAATACAGCTGCTCAGTCAGTGTAGTTCTTTGAGCTTGAGCAAATTTCACAACAGTCACTTGCAAATGATTCAATCCAAGGCGCTTCATCAGATTTTGCATTGAGGAAGTCATTGGGTTGAAACGTTTCACATACCTGGCTAAAAGCTCAAAGAACTACTGTAATCTCTTGAAAATAGGCCCACCCTCGAAAATAAGCCCACCCCCTTTTTTAAATGAAGTTGTTGCAAAGGGTGCTTTTCTCTCGAAAGTACGCCCACCTTAGTATTTAATGTGATTAGCTAGGCATGGCATTTTTATGGCATTTTTTTCTGGTAGTATACTAAGATCCTTACGATATGTACTCGATAGCAGCTCAGTGAAGACAAATGTTTGCAAGGTGTAAACTGGTGGGATAAATGTATGCATGCCTCCCTCAGACTCGTCCCTACAATGCCCTACATTCTTCAAGTTACTGTTAGCACATACTTTACCTAGCCTCATCCCCAGGCACTGTCCAGGACCCACCCAAATTTCTGTTGCTTGCAGCAGGAACAAAGCTAACAGACTGCTCATGTTTGGTGAGCGGATGTCACATTCATTGAGAGAAGCTTATCACCTACCTGAGAGGTATGCCAGCCGTTCTCTGAGAGTTGCCTCAATGCTCTCTGCTGTTAGTACCTGCCCTGGAAAGATGGAAACAGTCAGTGGTTAAGTCACATGACCTTCAACCAATCAGATTGCACACCAGAATCATGACACTGTGTATCCAGTATGGTGATTATCGCCCAAACTATAGTATGTGTGTGTAGTTATAGTGAAAGCTAATAATTGCGTCACTATAACAACTACACATACACACATGCACATACTGCACTTCTGTTCTATAGTATTATAGTAACCACATACACATACTGCAGTGGTTAAGTTAGTTCAACCAATCATATTGCATAGCAGTATCATGACACTGTGCATGTGCACTCAGCAGTATGGTGATTGCTATAGTATGCATGTGTGTGTGAGTACTATACAGAAGTTATAGTAACCACACACACATACTACATACTTTATATTTCCTAATAATTGCGTCACTATAACAACTACACATACACACATGCACATACTGCACTTTGCAGTCACAAGGAAACAGACACAGCTTTCATCTGGTGGATGCCAAATGTCTTTTGAAGTCCCAATGATAATTGATTGACCTGGTAGATCACAAGATGAATGCTGTCTGTTTCCTTGTGATAACAGGTGCTGTGTGAGGTCAGGGAACAAGACTGGGGCAATGCTCATGTTGATATGTGCACACATTTGGTACTGTGGGTGACGGGTGCTGTGTGAGGTCAGGGAACAAGACTGGGGCAATGCTCATGTTGATATGTGCACACATTTGGTACTGTGGGTGACGGGTGCTGTGTGAGGTCAGGGAACAAGACTGGGGCAATGCTCATGTTGATGTGTGCACACATTTGGTGCTGTGGGTGACGGGTGCTGTGCGAGGTCAGGGAACAAGACTGGGGCAATGCTCATGTTGATATGTGCACACATTTGGTACTGTGGGTGACGGGTGCTGTGTGAGGTCAGGGAACAAGACTGGGGCAATGCTCATGTTGATGTGTGCACACACTTGGTACTGTGGGTGACGGGTGCTGTGTGAGGTCAGGGAACAAGACTGGGGCAATGCTCATGTTGATGTGTGCACACATTTGGTGCTGTGGGTGACGGGTGCTGTGTGAGGTCAGGGAACAAGACTGGGGCAATGCTCATGTTGATGTAAAGCACAGTACCACAGCAGTAGTGTACTAGGAGGTTGAAAGCTAATTAGTGGTACACAAGGTAAGAATTGGTGTAATGACATAATTAGCTATTAGGTACCATATGATCCAACACCAAACTCTTCACGTCTGAGGAGTTCAACTCTTTGATAACCAGACTCATACTGGGGGTGGGGCTGCTGAGCCATTGTTGTTCAAGACCTGCAAGTAAAAGGTACCGAATTGCAGTAATTAAACATGCTATGGCTATGCATAATAAGCCAAGCAAGTCTAATCATTAGTTTCTCATCCTATTAACTAACAGGCCACACTCAGGACAGTAGTTGGGATTTAAATTTTTTCTTTTGCCAAACTCGCGCCAGTAGCATAGTCGTTTTGTCAATTATATTGCTGCTGAAACCCCGCCCACCAAAGTTAAGTTAAAGCCCGCACGGCCAGTTAGCTGAAGTGGGCGCGGAGAGACTAATGAGTAATTTTGCTCGGCCTAAATGTATTGAAATCCTACCTTCTTTATGTGTGACAGACTGAATACCAGTGCTGGTAAGAGGTATCCCAGACTCGGTTCACGTCGGCCGGAACTGTGAGTTCTTTGATGATGATTGCTCCTGCAATCCAGACTTTGTGCTAGATCAAATAGCCAATGCTGATACGCCCCACAAACTAGCCTCGTTCCCAGGCTCTCCCCTCGCCCCGACGAAAAATAAAAACGGAGGGGGAGAGCCTGGGAACGAGGCTACCCACAAACAGGCAGCAGATTCCATTGTTGCCTTATATGCCTATGGTACAGTGGAATCAGGTGATTGTGATAAGCATCTATAACTTTCAGTTTTGTTACGGTATACTTTCTGATAATTTATACAGAACTGTCATTTTAGCTGTATGAACTGTATAATATTCTAGCCTCGTTCTCAGATCTTCCCAACCGTCCAGTGAAGTATTCAATTGATGTGCCGGAAAACTAAGATTATACTGACTTTCGTCGTCGCTCCCAGGAGACCGCCCAGCTCTTGTCTCTTTGACAAATAATGTGCATTAGCCTCGTACCAAGCCTTCCCACCGCCAAGATTTCGATCATAGGTGTACTTTAAGCGGAAAAGTACGCATGTCGATAACCGCATATGAGACTGATACAACGAAAGTGATTATGCAACGAAGAGGCTGTCGTTAAGCTTAGCCTCGTTCCCAGAGAACGAGGCTAGCTTGAGCTATTAGTAACTTATAGCAAGTTATGATATTCATTTGCGGCCTAAAAAGCATCGCGGCCAAAGCCGCTACGGCGCGGCCGCTACGGTTCCTACGCCACTGTCAGTCGCTGGACATATAGGTACTGTTGTAAGAGGCACTGTATATATGTACAAACAACTGAGAAAAACAAAACTATATACCAACACCCCCAAAACACCTACACAAGTAAACTTACAAACTACTTGCTGCAGCATGACTGGCCTCGATCGATCCATTGTAAAAACAAATTTGCAAATTATTTTTACTACAGTTGCGTGACTGTCCTTCTCATGCTAATTCAAAGAATGTGGTGCTTGTAAAACAGTTTGTGGGAGGCTATAGTAAAGGTTACTCAAGTATCAGGCAGCGCACACACCTACACAAGTAAACTTACAAACTGCTTGCTGCAGCATGACTGGCCTCGATCGATCCATTGTAAAAACAAATTTGCAAATTATTTTTACTACAGTTGCGTGACTGTCCTTCTCATGCTAATTCAAAGAATGTGGTGCTTGTAAAACAGTTTGTGGGAGGCTATAGTAAAGGTTACTCAAGTATCAGCGCCCACTGCATGAATCCTTTTCCAGCACTGCATTCATGAAATTTGTGTAGTAAGAACAGTCACATGCACTAGCCTCGTTCCCAGGCCTTGCCGCCGTCCAGTTTTTGATCGCTTGCAGCTTCGTTCTGCCACTTGCAGTACAAGTAGTGTGTGCAACACTGGACATACTGTTGTAAGAAACATTACACCAGCAAGAAATGGTTTGATAGTGATGACTTTAAAGGTCTTTGTGTCCTTCCTCTGCCAGGAGACACCAGCAAGAAATTGTTTGATAGTGAGGATCTTGCTTCAGCGGAAATAAATATGTCCTAAGTGAAAATAGAGCAAATGAAAAGGTATATAGTAGTTGCTGGAAGTGAACCAAGAGCCCTGGGTTTGATTCCCAGCGATCACTGGCTTTTCACTTTCCTCTATTTTCACTTCGTCTTCAGAGTGTGAGTATTAATTTTGAGGAAAACTTGTCAAAATACTCATTAGTACATAGTTTGCATGCAATTTGGGAATTAATTGCATGAGTAAGGTTTGTAATTTTACGAGGCAGAGCCAAGTGAAACTACCATGCAATTAATTCCCAGAATTGCAATGTAAATAATGCTGATTATTACTATCATTCAATTAGCTGAATCAAACATATATGTTTACATACTGTACACATAAAAGCAAAGATATAACAGCCTGTTAAGTGAATTAATGCAAATCAATCCTCATCAGATTCTAGATCAAAAAAGACATTACAACACAGAGAATGCACTGTTTCAAGACATACATATAAAATACCCCATTCGCGCTATGACATCATATCTTATTGTGTTATTGGTATAGCTACCACCCAAAATTTATAGGATTGCTTACATTATGTGAATAAATTAGTTATGTGTTTTGCAATTTGATTGGAGCTCTTCCCCACTCTGTGTAACAAGAATGTATCTCAGAAAGCCAGCCACAGTATCGTACCAAAGTATCGTACCAAAATTATGAGGAACCAAGTATGGATACTGTAAGTATCGGTATCGGTATGACTGTCAGTGATATCAAAACATTTCTTTCTAGCCATAGGATGTTGCTCCTATCTTCAAGTTTTTTTTTCATGACTGCATACATGTAGCTCTGAAAATGACTGTCATCTGTGTTTTCATTAAAAAAGCTGATAAAGATTGAATGTGTTCTTGTGCATAGGGGTTTCTCTTCATGCAATGGCACTTTCAATGATGAATGTCTTCACCCATATGTTACCAGACGCCACTATAATGCATGGGTGATGAGGTACTCAACTACCAATGTGGCCATCATTTATTTCATTTTTGTAGAACTCAAATGCTGACAGTGCAATGACATTGCATGATATTGTGGACACTATTGAGAGCCAGTTAGGACGTCTAAAGATTGGCCACGTCACGGTGCAAGGAGTTGTCATACAACATAATGATCTCAGCAACTACCTGAGGGACAAGGAGTCATTCAATTGCCAGCTTGTACCGGTTTGGTGAAAGCTTCTGTAGAGCCATTACACTGTACAAAGTTGGTAGATACTTTACTGCTTAGCTTAGCAAGAGCGCATAAGAACGGGCGGCTAGAGTAAGAGCATGTAACTACGTAATTATTGAACCGTTACTAAAAATAGTAACACATATGCACATCTGCACATAGACATTAGCCGTTGTTGCTAAGCACGTACCGGGTGTTCTATTTTTAGTAACAGTTCAATAATTTTGACTGGACTACGGGCTTCTATTGGAGTTACACGCTCTTACTCTAGCCGCCCGTTCTTATGCGCTCTTGGCTTAGTTGAAAAATTTACAAAATAACCTAGGTTGTATGAAGAGAAATCAATATCTTAAATACATAGTGTGTCTCTTTGAACTCAGTTGGTGTGCTGGACAGTCAGAAATGGATCATTATTGCAAAGTGTGCCATAAAAATGCCTACATAGCCATGTAAACATATTGTCTTCCAAGTACATAACAAACGTTTCAAAAATAATTTTGTGGGTTTGATTCAAGCAATCTTGTGGACACAGAAAGCAACTCAACTTTGGAAGTCAACAATAAAAAATACAGATACTTATAAGCAACATAAACTTTCAGGAGTGTATAAGTTTAAAAATGAGGCACAAGGCTTTGGGTATATTTCAAAGAGTGATGGGTTTTCTATACATGATACATATACATGATAGTCTATGGGTTCTGTGTATAAATCTCAAACTCACAGGTGGTCGTACAATATAGTGAAGCCCTATACTGCATGTAGGATCTTATACTGCATTTAGTATGCTTATAACATGACTACTTGCTTAGTTGGAGGGTGCGTGCATGACATTACTTGCCCACTGTGAGATGGACATATACATCTTGGGTGCATTTCCCTGAGCCTCTATATATATACGGAACATATCAATGCCACTGAAAGTTGCTTGCAGTTTTGTGAGTCTAAGTTTGCCTCATGTGTGCCTACCTGCCAAGTGAGCATGCATGACTTATAGACTCATATAGCTAGCTACCTTACATTGTGTAATCTTTCGGACATAATTCAACTTCATAATATTATAGTACTAACTGAAAGTAATTTGGGTGAGCGGGAGTGAGCTTCACACTAGTTGGTCTACATTGTACACAGATACATTTGAGTAATGACCGGTGCTGGATACTCCAGTTTGCCCTAGTCTTTAAAAGTAAGTCACACAGTGAATATTGTACTATCCTGCATGCACATCAAACATGACCTGGCCTCCCAACCATACATACAGAGAATCAAACAGCTATGAAGTAGCTATATAGTTGATTATGACTATAACATACATAGAAGCATTGATACAGCAGCCTCAACTAATGGTGTTTGTATGTTCTTCATGAGTAGGTGTACGTGCCGTGCCAAGAAGAGTCATATTTTCCTATCCTACTTGCTAGACCCGACTATACTACTATGACTGTTTCAATCCAGTTCTCGACACTGATTCTGCCATCTGAATAGGATAGAACAGAAGACTCATTTCCCAAGTGCTCATATATAGTTAACAAAGTGGGTTAGAGATTCATGAGAGGTTCGTATGAACTGCAAATGGTGAAATTCACTATAGGTTCACAGAGTTGCTCAAAAGTTGATCAAGACTAAATGCTTTCTGCGATTTCAGCAAATGGTGTACGAGATTTCTCTTGCATGAGACCCTTTGTTTGAGACACATGAGGCTTGTACGAGATTTCTCTTGCATGACACCCTTTGTTTGAGACACATGAGGCTTGTACGAGATTTCTCTTGCATGAGACCCTTTGTTTGAGACACATGAGGCTTGTACGAGATTTCTCTTGCATGAGACCCTTTGTTTGAGACACATGAGGCTTGTACGAGATTTCTCTTGCATGAGACCCTTTGTTTGAGACACATGAGGCTTGTACGAGATTTCTCTTGCATGAGACCCTTTGTTTGAGACACATGAGGCTTGTACGAGATTTCTCTTGCATGAGACCCTTTGTTTGAGACACTTGTCACATGAGTCATCGCTCATACTTATACAGATGTTAGCAGGCATTGGGAAACAAGATTTCTGATTTTGTGTTTTTGTGGTGATTTATGCGAATTCAGTAGATTTCTACCGTGTTGGACCCCTCATTGGATAGGTTCAGGTGGTGGGGGAGTTTGAATAGAGGGGAGTTCCAGGTTAAGTAGCTCTCTATTTTCTATATTTTGGTACCCTGCTTCTGTTAGGGATGGATCCTAGCTGGGATTTAGAGCCTGCACAGTTGGTGGGTTCATAGAGATTGTCTCGAGCAGTGTCTCAGAAAGCAGCTGCAGATAATTTTGACATCACGCACAGAACTTGATGTTACATGTAATTGCACAGATTGTAGGTAATATAAACATTGCTGCTGCATCAAGTAACACTGAAAGCTCTGCTAAGAACTTTTATAAATATACTGATATAAGTCATTTGCTAAGTGATTACCAAGTAATCAACTCACTAAACGATCACTAAAGTATAGTTGAGCAGTGCGTAGCCATGCAAAATTGAGTAGCTAAACTGCAAAAAAGTAATTTACAGAACCCCTTCACAATGTTGACATTAGTTCCGTCTGGCTATCCTCAGGTATATTCCATTCTTGGGCTCCATGGCGAGACCGTAAACTGTCGTCAGTGGAACCTACATGAGGGGGACCAACAATAACAATCAGGGTTACATTAAATAACAAATTAGCCTGGTTCCTTCACACTTTCAGTTCCTAATTTTGCTATTATTACTCAACCTCGCAAGGTCATGTTACCATACCGAGACATTAGGAACTTGGCCTTTGATGGCAAGTGGCAAATGTATTCTGCACCGCTTCAACAGTACCTTGAGCTTTGGCTAATCTTTATAAAACCTTTTGCCATTTACCGTCTAAGGCCAATGTCCAACATCTCTAATACAGCCTAGCATTAGACTAGCCTCATTCCCAGGCCCTGCCCAGCTTTCTGTCACTTGAAGTACGGAAAAGCGGTAGCATTAGACTGATCTCTATATTTGTTGACAGCTTGGTAAAGTTTAAATTGATTGCTGCAATATTTGGTCAAAGTGAAAAGTTGGAAACTGACCTCAGTTTCTGGTGCCTGTACAAGTGTGTACTTCTTCATGTCGACCTCAATGAGAGCCATTTTAGCCTCCATGAGAGCTAACCTCTTTCCAATACAGCTGTGAGGGCCCCAGCCAAAAGGCAAGTGGCAGAAAGCCGGCTGCTTTGCTTTCTCTTCAGGGGCGATCCTGAGAGAGGGAATTAAACTGATAGAGAGAGGATCAGTGAGGAAGGAGAAGGAGGAAAGTACCTCTCCGGGTCAAATTTCCCTGGTTCTGTCCAGAATTTTGGGTTGTAATGGATGAGGTAGATGGGGATTTGGACTGTTGCTCCCTTAGGGATGGTCACTCCATTGATCTCAATGGTCTTCTGAGCAAGACGTGCGACACTGCAATGAACAAATTACATGTAAAACAGCTCGGTTATTTTCAGGTCATTCCCATCTCAGTTTATGACATTGTTTGCACAGTTGATTTCAGTTCTGTTTGAATGTCATGTGCTCTGTCCCTTACTAGTGACTAATTTCATGGATTTGATATTGCACTTTATGTGTTATGTAATCTCATGTAATTGCAGTTTGTGTACAAGTGCTGTGCATGTGTAATGTCCTATACAATACAAGACTGGGTGTTGTATCTTATTTAGTTACTACCTGATTCTGCCAGTGCAAGCTCTCATGCCACAAATGATATTTAAACAGTGAAGCCACATGCATTGCCGAAAGACCGGCCACAATACAACAGACAGAACATGACTTATAGGACAGAATCATGTGACTATAGTATGATGGTTTCAAGTCAGTGGGAACCCCCCCCCCCATTCCATGACATAGCATGTATCAACAAAATAAATGAAAACTGTGGGGTTGTCAGGTTTACTTACTTGTCCTCTTTTTCATCTTGTGCAGAGGAGCTGGACTTTTGGAGGAACAGGCTGATTTGCAGTAACAAGAGGAGGAAAGAGCATAAACACTAAACTATACATGCATAAAATTATGTAAACTATTTTACCAGCACTGTGCTTTGGGTTATGTGTTCTAATGTCCTAAAAAATAATGTACAAGCTCACTACAGTAAATAACAAACACGTTTGAGCAACCTGTCATCAAAACAAATAGGTAAAGGAAAATATATCATACACAAGACGGTGAAAGAAGTAAGGTATGCATATATTCAGAAAGTGACAGGATGATCTCAGGGAAGAGAAGGTTGCAACGGGTGAATAGACCAGTTGCACATAAGAAGTAATTACTAAGGTATGCAATAATTGCAAAGATACATCCGGGGTCTAATCACAGCGCCATTTTGGGTCACTTGAGTATGGCAATATATGGGATTTTCCAGTTCTTTGATGATGTCTAACTTCCGTGTTTTAACATGTAATCCATTATAGCACATATTGTAAGAAAACAGAGTTTTCATGCTGTTGAATCGTGTAAAAACCAAGGCAATCGAACTACATGGTCACAAATGTGGACCATGCATGCAAGGGTGAGAAGGGAGTCACCTCGGAATGTATAAATCCATGATATCATTCTGGTACAACCCAAATGCTGCCACACAATGACAATGCGTGATGTCATGGACACTATCGAAAGTCAAAATGGAGCTATAAAGATAGGCCATGTCATAGTGTGAGGATTTTTCATACAATGTTGAGATCTTGACAACTACAGGGTAGTTGATCACTTAAACGACAATGAGTCATTCAACTGCCACCTTGTACTCATTTGCTGCACACTGCTGTAGAGGAACAGGACATAATAATTTTATTTATGTTGGATGGTTGCCAATACTTTGTACCTAACGTAATAGATGAGTCCATGCATATAGTTAATTACAGAATAAATTAAAAGCCTTTGAAACAAGTTTGTATGTATAAAACACATTCCCAGTCTGCTTCCAGCTTTATAGTCACATACTGTATGTAATCAAAGCTGAGGAGGAGCTTGAGTACAAGACTGCGTATAGGGAAACATAACTATATTCCCTATACACACATTATATTTCCCCATACACAGCCTTGTTATTATTACAGTGTGACAAACACCAAAGTGAAGAGTCAAATTGCAGCTATATATAGTGATAATGTGAGAATGTATCATACAATTCTGAGATGTTTGATGATGTAACAAATATACCAATATTATGCATTATACTGTTATTACTATTATAGTACAAGTGAAAAGTGCTGAAGTTGATAATCTTCTATGAAATCTGTGCAATAAAAAATAAGAGGGAACAAGGTTGGCATGATGGTAGCTATTCCAAGTTACCCATGCCTTGGCAGAGTCGGTAGCTAACATGCCGCGTCGTGCAAGCAAAAGCGCCCTGAGTAGTAGGTCGCTGCCTAGACATACTGAATTGTGCAAACATGCAGTGTACAAATCTAGCAACACCACAATTTCCTCTTATCTCTAAACCACACCCTCGACATAGCCTGTGGGGTGGAAGCCATAGATGAAATCAGGCTACTCTGACAGTTAGCCTCATCCCAGGCTCTTGCATGCACAAGAGCCTGCATGGGAACGAGGCTATCCACTTTCTCATGGTCCGAATGTTGTACTGACAAAATTTGGGGCTGGGCATACACTATAAGGTTTGCTCAGGAGAAGGGTCGTTGTTACAAATTCTTGCACCTATGCCAGTCTTTAGGATGATGTAGGCAATCCAAATTAGATTAGTGTATGTACGCTTCCAGAACTTCTCCAGAGACATAGTCTCGGAATGAGACCAAGACAAGTCGCCATGCACTCACGCCCGGTCACGGTCATGCTAAATAACTTACTGTGCTAGTGCACGCTGGAGTCCAGTGTGTCAGTACTCGCCACTCACATCGCTTGCATGGAGACAGTCACCCTTTAGCTACAAGGCACTAGACACAGATATGCGGCTTTTCTTCTCACTTCCGTACTTCGGTTTCCGTACTTCCGTTTTCGCACTTCAGCGTTTTCCTTGCCCGAACCCTGGACCGGGCTTTGGCCAGACCACACATGCATGCGCATTGTATGCATGGATTCTGTCTGTACCTTACAGGAGCCCAGTCTGCCGGTACTTGCAAGAATCAGTGGTGCATCTGTTGCTGGCTACCTGCATAGATGTGGTTTTTAGGTTTCCGCTACGTATATACGCGTGCGCACTGCAAAGCTTCTGTTTAGCAAAATGTAAGTATCAAGGCAGGAAGTATGAAGCCTTGCGCAGTCATTGAATAGTCGTTGTAAGATTCACCCTGCGTCTGGGCCAGCTATGTTTATGTATTTGATGTTAGCTGTTTCCGTTCAAAGGGAATTATAAAGCTCCTGCAAGCAAATTAAGCTTTGCTAACCCGGGAGAGAGATTGGGCAGAACGGCAATTCTAACCAGGAAATTTACACCAATACGAGGCAAGTATATGCACTTCGTAGCTATAGTGGGCCGTTGAAGGGAAAGGATTTAAATGCAGGAGGTCACTACTTGCTACCTGCTGCGGTATGTACTGTTGGTATGCATTTACAGGCTTAGCCAGGCATCAAAATTAATTGCCATCATTATTATATTTACTTATCTTGCACTCTTGAAGTGTATAAAGACATCGAGGTACTGCCATCGACTTTTTAGGGTAAATTATTCCAAACTGTCTAGTGGAAGATGAAAGTAAAAGATTGCTGACTAACTATAATATGGCCCTGATACATAACAAAAAGTTGGGAAAACTGTAGTTCGTTCACCCATAGATAATATATAACCTTCTATGGTTCACCATGCCATAGAACTGGCAGAGCTTTCTCTTCCATGGCAGATATAGATGACATTACCGTTTTGGCTGTATGAGGTCTGACATTGCTAATCTCTGAATGCTTTCTTAGTGCCAAAACAGTGTCTTTAGCCATAGGATGCTCATCCTCTCATATTTGTGCCTTTTGACTGCATACATGTAGCTCTTTCTGGGTCTGTATTTGACTGTCATTTGTGTTTTCATAAAGAATTGAATGATGTTTTTCTTGTGTATAGCCGAATTTCTCAGCATACAATGGCACTTTCAATGATGACTGTCTTCACCCATGTTGTACCTGACGCCACTAATGCATGGGTGACAAGGGAGTCCACTACCAATGTAGCCATCATTTCATTCTGGTACAACCCGCATTCTGACAGTGCAATGACATTGCGTGATGTTGTAGACACTATTGAGAGTCAATTAGGACATCTAAAGATTGGCCACGTCACGGTGCGAGGAGTTGTCATACAACGTAATGATCTCAGCAATCACAGGGCAGCTGAACACCTGAGGGACAAGGAGTCATTCAACTGCCATCTTGTGCCGGTTTGCTGCACGCTTCTGTAGAGCTATTGCACTGTACAAAGCTTTTGTTGTTGTTGTTGTTAGGTACTGACTATAACATTACGGCAAAATTATGGGGCGCCATTTGTGTAAAAATTATATCCTGTACTTTGTTTATAAATCCATTAAATTTTCAGATTTATATATGTTTATAAATCAGCTCTCTGTTATATACCCCCTCATTATTTATAAATCCAAAGTCCATATTTATAAATCCATGCAGTGCTGCTTTTATAAACACAAAGTTCGTGTTAATAAAAATTAATGCAAAGTTCGTGTTTATAAATACAAAGTTTGTGTTTATAAATCTACTGCCTTATTCGTTGCTGTATTCATAAATCCGGAGTTCGTATTTATAAATCCGGAGTTCGTATTTTACTATTTATAAATATGGGGTCCGTATTTATAAATTCGGAGGCTTGAACTATGCGTACCAGTGTTATCATAATGTCCAGTTGTTGAATCAATCAGCGGTGCCGGACAATCTTGTGCGAGAGGCATGCCAGCATCCGCACTATCGAGTGAATTTTGTACAGTCCAGGTAGCTACTATAGTGGTAGCGATGTCCGAGTCTCCAGAAGTATGCCAGTTTTCGTCTACAGAGGCCATATCTCCACATTGTCACAACGTATCTGCATCAAATCGAGTACAGAGGTTTCTTAGATGCTTGGGTACATTTGTAATTTTGTGAAAATGCCTGCCTTAGTCAAAAATGCATGCACTTTTTCGTCATATTTCCTGTGTATTTTTGAGGTAATAACAGATTTTGTACTCACAATGACTTACAATATTCGACAATGAACAACTATTTTTGCATACCAGACTGGTTGCCCAAGGGGACAGTGTAGGTTTTTGATTGCAACTTTGATCCAACTCATGCGGAAATGCTACTATTTACAACCGAAAAACGCCGTTTTTTAAAGCATTTATCAAGCCTAGTGCAGGCATTACACTAAATGCACAACCTTCACTGGACTGAATAGGTACTGACTAACTCTTCCTTGCTACAGCAATTTCCCAACTTTGGAGATCCTGATTCTAACACACCATTGGGACTGGACCTAACCAATGGGGAGGCAGACTATGCAGACTTAGGGAAAAGCTTGGATGCATTAAGGTAAGAGTTGGATGCATGCACACGTGTACACACACACACACACACACACACACACACACACACACACACACACACACACACACACACACACACACACACACACACACACACACACACACACACACACATGCACACACCACACACATGCACACACCACACACATGCACACACCACACACACAAGCATGCACATGCACCCCCCCCCCCCCCCCCCCCCCCACCACACACACACACAAGCATGCACACATGTACACACACATGCACACACACACCATGTGCCTACATTGCAATCCCCACAGAATTGCAATGCCTGGCAGTTGACTGACTTGGCTGACAACAACAATTATTTTAGAATACCCAAGCTGGCATCAAGAGTGATTGTCTCAGTGTTCCAAGTAATACCCACTACCCAATGATTCCCATATAGCTGGTTGTATGAGCTTAGAAATGCAAGTGATTTGCAGAAAATTTATACGTCTTTTTTGCGTGATTATGCGTCCGGTACACGTACGTTCCACAAGCGACTGCAAGTCCAATTGAGATGAAACTCGCTGTGAAGGTTAGTTACAATGTTAGCTACCCTCTTTTGTACCACACAAGACCAAATACTCAATTCCTTTCTTTAGGGGTCATTATTAGCCCATGGATCTCTTCAACATACTATGCCGTAATGCTATATACAATAATTATTGTATGCGAGTGAAGATAGTATCTGATTTGCCAAAAATAGCCTCACAGGTTAAATTTTTCATGTGATCATTATCAGAGTGAGCCTGAGCAGCCCCACACTAGTAATTTGAACATATATCCAAACCACACCCACTTACAAACTTTCAATAGTCAGGACACTTGAACAGTGAACACCTGTGAGAACTACCTTCAGTGCAAAAATGGAGGCTCTACAAGGTGGGAGAGAAGTGGACCACCTTCTGCCGACCAAGGACTTTCTACACTCAAGCCCAGAAACAGCCATTCATTTTCGTTTTCAGGTTTTCATGACTTTCTTCTGTTTAACATAGGTTATCCAAACTTAATATATCTCATCAACCGTGTAATTGCCACGCCCACATTGGTTAATCACGTGACCAACTATGAAGCCAAAATACAGACCTGCCAAGTCTCACTCATCAGGCGTGTGGCACGCACATTTAAAGCATCACTCCTGCTCGCATGCTTACCAGAATCTTCAAGCACGCAGCAGTTTTCCAGAGGTATGTAGTGCAGATCCCACCTATCCTCCTGCACCGTACAGCTACCAAGCAAAGATCGTGTCACTACATGGCAATGTATCGATACTAGGCCAATTTTGAAAGGAGCTTTTCCAGTGGTCTGATTTCCATACCGTCATATATAGTTTCACAGGTCCAACTCCCATGAAGAGTCCGGACCGTCACTCTCGATGATGGGTGAATTTTGAACTGTAGAGGGGTGTGGTCAAAGGTTCTGACCCCCTGCAGTGTATTTTTGTGCCTGGAAAAGGTTTTTGTTATAAAGTAGGGTTTGTTCCACAAATGGCCTCGGAAGTGATTTCACAGCATCAATATAAATAGCGATAATACAAATTCTTCCTAGGTGGACATGCTTCTAGGCCCCCCTTCCCACTGTGGGCTTGTGCATGCCGCGGCACTTTTTAGCACTCTCCAGCATTCATCCTCACTCAACTTGGCAGCTCTGCAAAAGGTTGAAAGTAGCTAGTGTTAGGCAAAAGTAAAATTACCAAGATCCTGGGTGGGAAACAAAAACCATGCACTACAAGATGAATTAGCTATAGCCAAAACGTCATTGTGATGATGTGTACTAATTAGAAAGTCACTGTTGTTGTCAAAAGGAAATGGATTCATATTTTCCATCCAGGATTTGTAGTGAAGAGGATGTGCTTTATCCCATAGCGCTGAGCAGGGAAAATTGATGACTACCCTGCTGGAAATTCTGTACATGAAAGTATGATGAAACCTGCATGTTTCATGCATGCCGATGCATGTAGTATCATGCATGGTACAAGCACAGGTCTACCATTCCATACACGAGTCTACCATTCCATGCATGGTTCTCCCTTCCATGAATGATGGAACATGCATTCATGTGACCCCTGATACTGCATGTAAACAATAATTTTGGTTCCAAAAATTCTAAGTAGCTGTAAGATACAGTTGCTTCAAAATACAGCTGTTGCTCATTTATTTTCAAATTTCTTCAAGGTTCAAAGTTCAAAGGCCTATGAAAAGTTCAAACGCTTCTGATGGCCATGTGAAGTCAGGTAGCTAGTCGATACAATCCTTTTATTTGCTGTGGAGTACCATTTGCACACAATCCTCTCATAGAATGATTATGAGAAGTTTACTTTGGTATGGAAGACTATTTGCATTATAGGCAACCTGAAAAGCCGCTGCCCAGTTCATGTTAGCTACAACCACAATGTACGGACAACCCTCAGAACATCTGTGAAGGAGTCATTATAATGCAAGCAGGTGATTCCCTCACAGATGTTCTGAGGGTTTTCAGTGTGTTGTAGTTGTAAGATGAACTGGGCATGCAGCTGTCTCTCATGCAGGTTGCAATTAGCTTAAAACAACCAATTTGCTTTTGCAGTGGTTTGGTCCACAGAAAAATGGTCGGGCCAAACCTGACTTGCCTGACCACTTGCTGACCTACTTGTCCCTGTCCCTGTATCAATTTTATGCCCCACCACCCCCACTATAGGGCTATATAGTGGGGTAGGGTATGGATTTGACTAATTAAAACTTCAATTGCTCTACATATATGGGACAAACCCTGTTATCAAATCTCCTCACAATGAGTGGGAGATTACTGGGGATTTGACACAAAGGTTCTATGGATAACTATATGCAGTATACAAATAACATTGGTGTATTCTAGGCATCCTCAGATGTAATCAAATTCCTGACTATAAGGGGTAGCCTCTTCAGTCAAAACCCCATATAATGCCTGTCATCTGTTCTGGTAGGGGATAGCTAGCGGGACATAATATTGATAGGTGAATCAGATGGTGCTGTGTGCTGATTGTTGGAAGTGGCTTTGTGGCCATGGGTTAGCATTAGGGTTCGAGGTAGGGCTAGGACCAGAGAATAAACTCATTCCCTTTTTCATCTTGTGTGGCCTTACAATTTGATAGACAAGTTGGTCTTGCTTTGTAAACCTGGTTGGAGCTGAAGGGATGCAATATACCACATTATATAGACTAGTTATCCTTGACCCTAGTCAACACTGAGCACAGAGTCCATCTGGAGGATCATGTATAGGATAGCGATGTCGGGGTGAAAATCAAAATTCGTTTATCACAACAACAACCTTTATTTTCGAAAAGAGCATAAAATGGTGATTCCAACGGTACCCATATCAATGAGATTGGGTGAATACAGCAAGCGGTACGGTCTTCGAAATGTAACCGGTTTGCCAAATTTTTTCTACGTCATTTTAGCGCAATATTCCGGTCACTACCTTTCCGGAAGCCGCTGTAAGCCCGATCAGAACGAAACTCGCTGTGAAGGATAGTCTGTACCTATTCAGTCCAATGAAGGTTGTGGCTTTTAGATATCTAGTATAATCCTTGCACTAGGCTTGATAAATGCTTAAAAAACGGCATTTTGTGGCCATAAATAGTTGCATTTCCGGGGAAGTTGGAGCAAGGTTCCAATCAAAAACCTGTACCATCCCATTGGACAACTACTCTAGTATACAGAACTGGTTGTGCTTTGTTGAATATTGAAGTAACTGTGAGCAGCATCACAAAATGTCTTAATACTTCAACAATTTGCAGAAAAGTAGCGAGATGTGACAAAAAATTGTGTAGTTTTGATTGAGGCAGATATTTTTAACAAAGCTGTGCAAGGAAATATACCCAAGCCTCTAAAGAACCTCTATATCAAATTTGATGTGAATACATTATGACATTGTGGAGAAATGGCCTGTGTAGAAGAATATTTACATACTTTTGGAAACTCTGACATCACTATATAGGATACCGTATAGCGGGAAATTTTCGCTGGTGCAAATTTTCGCGGAAAAGCGTCCTGACTCTGCAGAAGAAATTTTCGCGGTTTTTATTTTCGCGGAATGCGAAACGCTCTGACCACACCCCTACCGGCTGATGCGACATCTTCGGACCGTCTCTTACGGTTTCGTTGGTATTTTGTACAGTAGCAGGCTGATTCCAACCATTTAGAGGGCAGACAGACGGTAGAGAACCATCTCGTGCACATGGGTACTCGACGTACGCACGTAATGACGTCATCAATTTGCATCTTAGTTCATTTTTTCGCGGTTTTTATTTTCGCGGAAGCAGGTCTGTCCGCGAAAATCGCGAAAATTTGCACCCAGCGAAAATTTCCCGCTATACGGTATCTGTCTCTCCCACATAGGAGAAAGTGAGCATAGCATAAAATTCCGCCAGTGTGGGCTCGCTCCAGAGTCCAGATTTTACACCTGTCCCATCGCAGTTGTGGCCTCCTGTGTTCTACTCTTGCAGGAACACTGCATGGTTGGTGCATGACCAGGAGAACAGCCGGTGGCAACCTTCACCTGCATTATAATGTACAGGAAGCTTCTCTCAACTAGCATGGGCTAATTCTGCTTTCACCACCCTCAAATGTAGCTACTCTTACTCTGACACTTCAGTGAGCATGCAGCACCACTTTGACACTTCAGTGAGCATGCAGCACCACTATGACACTTTGAACATGCAGCACCACTTTGACACTTCAGTGAACATGCAGCATCACTGTTTGGTGCTGTGGTACACTATATACTGCATGTGCTATGAGGAAGAAATCCAAATGCCCCAGGATTTCCATTACCCTCATGCAGCACTTACTGGGCATGCAGTGTCTCCTGTACTGTTTCATCTCACTGGTTGGTAGCTATACATTATGGTACAGTACGGTAGCTGTGATGTGAGATTTTACTTTCTGACAATAGCCTGCAAGTAGCAGAGACTACAGCCAGTACCAGTGTATGAGGTCATTGTTCACTGGATGCTAGTTGAACTCATACACTTATTAACTGGAAAGAAATGACATATTGCAATGGTGTCTATGACTTGTTTAACTTACTGTCTAATCTAAATGGCATCCTCACTTTTAAGCTCAAAATTTATTGCTTCACAATGTGCATTGTTCTTATTATTACAATGCATTGCATATATTCATACATGCACTTGGAGATGGCACTTTCTATTATCCACTGTTATCTGCATGCAGGGTCCATGCATGATTTCTCTGCAGGTGTCAGCATGCCAGGCTTTCATTTGCTTTGATACCTGTTTTTTTTCCCTGATGTCTACATGTAGGTCTTTATATAGTTGCTCTGCACCTGCAGGGTTTATAGATCCTTCATCGGGGCAAGGGGAGAGCCTAGGAATGAGGCTAAGCACTAGTTGCTCTGGGAATACCAATGGCATTTGTACATGCAGGACCTCTAAAAGTTCTTTGTAACCACATCATGTAGCTAGTCTTCTGGTATCTTGTATTACATCATATAGTGTATCTGGTCTCTACAGTGTCTGTAGTATAACTGGTGTCTACAGCATTGCTGGCACCTCTGATGCCGCATATTCCTTAGCCTCATTCCCAAGCTGTGTGGGGATGGCCAGGGAATGAGACTATGCATGCTTCTGCTGGTACCTGCAGGATATCTACATACTTGCAGTGCACTATTGTTTAGTGCTTCCGGTTTCTCTAAATCCTAGCATCTCTAGTGTCTTCTGGTACATGCATGTAGAGGTTGTAGTGTCTCTTGTATTGGCTGTTAGTGTTTTTAGTTCATCTGGCATGTGTTTCTAGTGTAGCTATTTGCAATTGATGTCTACAGTATCTGTATTACATTCTAGTGCCTGCTGTGTCTGCAATGTCTCTACTGCCTGTGGAGTTTGCAGTATGTCTATAGTTTCTGTGGTGCCTACAGTGCCTCTAGTGTCTCTATGGAAAAGTTAGCTGCACCAGACACCAGAGGCTTGCAGACCTTGCAGACACTAGAAACAGAAAGACACAACACGCTTACAGAAACCAAAGACCTTGTCAACACACGAGGCAACAGATACCATTCCATACACTACAGCAATGTTGGCAGCTGCTCTGTACTAGTCTGATCTGAGTATAAAAATAACTTAAACACAAGAACACATATGAACAGATCAAGGCATATGACTGTACTACTATAGAGTCTAATTATATTATATGTACATTTATGTATTGGGGAAGCAAGGCAATCCTTACATGAAAGCTACATGCAAAATGTAGACAAATGAATGCATCGTTTTCTCAGTGTCTTAATGCACTTGTACAGTTGTATAAATCCTGTTGGGATGAGAATTTATCTGTTGTCAACATTTGGTATCACAGATTTGCACAGTCATAATTAAATTTCCTGTAAAATAAAAAGTCCAAGTTGTTTGCAACTTAAATGTAATTAGTCTCCTTCCCCGGCTCTGGTCAATATTTGGTTACACCTCTTGTCTACTGTAGGTTCTTATAACACATAAGCCCACCCAATAATACATAAATACTACATATGCAACATGTATTGTCAGGGTGCACTTTGTTATTGCATGTGTCAAGTGGAATTCTGGCTGTAAGTACTCAGGTAGATTAAGGAATGGGTGCATGTTTTACATACATGAAATTTGCACTGTTTTATTCATACAGTTATTTGAAGGTGAAAGTGGAGGTGCAACAACTTGAACTTGGTATCATTGGAAAGCTCATGAAGTGGTGTTAACAATAAACATAATTATGACATCACTAATTGAAGGCGTTACTTCCTGTTTACATGCAAAGCGCTGTCATGACATTTATATTTAATTTTTCATATGCTGAAAACCCACACCGCGTGAGAGTCTGGCCTTCGAGCCTACTTCTTCACGTCACTGTTAGGACGATGTACATCAGCGTCCGCATAGTAACATAATCGCATTCATATACGGTATTTTCTAATTATCAACAAGTAGTCACTTTTCATAGACCGTCCTTATTGTACCTGAGTATGTACAAGTCTACAAGATGTAGCAACAGCAGTACAGAATGTAGAAAACTAGGTATGCAGATGTTGTTATGGCAAACCTGAATGAACAATGCACTCAGTCTACTGGTTTTATAGCTTGCCCTGACACACAGACAAACATGTTGCCTTGACAGCAAACTTTGTGACTGTCTACCATTAGTATTGAGTCAAGGCACTCCACTCCCTAGCAATTTGCCTATGCTCTACACTTTGCATGCCTCTAAACCAACTTACAGTACTTGGTTAGAGGCCATACCAGTACTATAACATACCAATCCGAGAATTGCTCCTTACTTTATTTCTGTCCCTCCTGTTTGCTTTCCTGTGTGTGTTGTGTGTTGTAGGTTTTGGAAAACAAATAATAAGAGGCTGGTAGCTAAGGCACTTGTCTATTATCCCACAAGTGTGTGGTACGTAAGTATGCATGTTTATGCTATTGCCAGATGATCTATTCCTCTTACTCATATATGCAGGGCACATTTACAGAATGATTTAGAATGTGTATTACCTATCCTAGTAGGCTTTGACATAAGTAATAATGATTGTGTTAAGTAATAATGATTATGGATGCAGTGAAGCTGATGTGAATACCAATGTGTTACAAACCACATCTAATGATTACTCTCATGCCAAGACTAAGCTAATGACAAAGAGATCATTGTGCATGAAAGCTAGCATGTCACCACATGATATATTGACAAGAAAATTTCGAGTTATCCAGCTGCTGCTATCAAAGACTGTGATCCAGTTCACTTCCCTAAAGCATTTTTTCAGCATGTGCAGTTACATCTTGTGAATGTATGAGTAGTGCCAGCATATTGAGTCACCTTAATTAATTAACACCTAAGTGCAAATAAGGGGGCCAAGAGTGGGAGATATCTTTGGCACTTCTATACATTTACTGTGATCAAAAGATCAATGTTGATGAAAACACATGCACAAGACAGTTGTTCTTTCAAGGTCAAATTCTGGTAGCAGTTTTGTCCCAAGAAAGGCAATCTCAGAGCATCATTTCAAAAAAAAAAGAGCCTCATACTCTTTTACCTGATGCATGATTATTCATAATCTGATATCCACACTTGGGATAAGAACCTTCCCATTTGCTAACCAGTGGCGTAGCCAGGCTGGGGCACACTGGGGCACGTGCCCTAGCAACTAGAGGCCGTGCCCCACCACGCGAGTTTGCCGTATAAGTGACGTACACTGTGCTACGATATGGCCTCAGAACCGACCCGGGAAAGTCCAAAAACTTCGTACAAATTAACATAGTGTGCCCATGCTGAGCCCTAGCATCGGCGATGTCCTGGCTACGCCACTGTTGCTAACCAGTCTAAAGGCCTGCTTAATGATATGTACTGGTCCTCCTACACATCAACTTTCTGTGAGCTGTACAAATTGTAATCACAGGAGCAGCTTTCTGGAACTCTCAGTAGACTGTAGAGAGTTTGCTTGCAACTTCTTCCAAGACTTGTGATTTCACTTATACTGTAACAGGGCCTTACTGAGGGGCCATGAAACAATTGTAGCCCTTACTTATATGCAAAATTTTGTGGTTACTGGTCATAGAGACAATCTCATTCCTAGGCCTCTGTCCAGATTTCACTGCAGAAATACCGACTGAAACAAAAAAATCCATGCAGAGATCTGGAAATGATGCTAGTAATGACAGACAGTACCTAAAACTGATGAAGACTACCATAGTCTAAGTGTACCTGGCACCATCCTATACTAGGGATTCATAATTCTGTTTTTGTGGGGAGAGGGGACAGCAAAGGGGGAATATTCACTGCAAATTTGTACTGAAATTTCAAGACAATGGCCACTCACTGCAGTCTGCTGGTGTGTATTAGGAGGGTGTGATTGCAGGGTGTTGTCTCCCTGGTTTGCCTTTGGGGGAGGTGGGTATGGAGAATCCATCTCACTCTGGTGTGGCTCCCTGCCCTCAGGCAGTTTGGGGGACTGGAGGGTATCAGCAGCTGAGAATTGCTTCGGAGGTAGTGGAGGAGGGGAGTCTTCAGTGTCAACTGGACTCTGGGGAAGGGGTGTCATATCCAAACTGGCTGAGAGAGTGCCTGAAGGACATGAGTGAACATCTCTAGGTTACAACATAAGATCTCCAACAGACTGTTTCAACTCGCACACCACTGCACACACAAGAGACTGCCAAGTTATTTAGAGTAAGACTTTCAGAAAAGGTTATCAGCCACATTGCCAAGCTCTCTCCCATGTGAGCTAAAAAATTGTGAAGAAAGCGGGAGAGCCTGGTACATTCTATCACGTGAGAAACTTCACAGCTAGAAAGTACTTCGCTGCACATGGACAAACAAATATATGCAATGACATTTTGTAGAGTTTTGTCTAAATTACTTGTACTTGAAGTGGTGACTTTTAGTAAGTTCCCTGCATAAGGAGGGTTCTCTCTGTTATCTTAGACTCAGATAGGTTTCCACCGATCTTTGACACCAGCACTGTGTATCCTGGATGGTATATTGTTGCCAAAAGTTTCAAGGCACCGGAGAACAAGCTGTTTGCTTGTACTTGTTTATGGCTGTTAGGACTAAATATGATACAGCAAGTCATTAGTGAGTGTACACATACTTTTGCACACTCATAAATTTGTAAATTCAAGTAGCATGCTAAATTTGCTTACTTACTTAGCAAAACTGACTATACTGTTCATTGCCTTCCAAGGTGACATTAAAAGGCAAGACAGTTCTTTTCCAGGCATCCATTGAGCATAACTCTACAAAAATGCCAACCATTTGATCATAGTTGTGAGTACTTAACCATCAAACTGTGTGCGTGGACACAATAAATAGTCTTCCTGATCTGTCCTCTCTACCCTTTCTCTACTCTCTATATTACTAATGTGCAAATAATGAAAAGCTGCACAGTGGCCTGAGAACAAATCTAGAATTCTGGGCCAATAATACTAATGTGTAATGATAAATGGCTATTACATATCTGTATTGCAATTGCCATAACTTCAATTTCCCTATGAAGTGGGAAATCTAGTAAAATACTCTCACATGAAAAAAATTTATTATTTGAAACGATGTCAGGTGAGATTAGTCTCTGGTCCATAGCCCAACATTTTGACTTACCAATGTTAGGTTGCCTGCCTATAACTAATTGTTAAATTACATGCTGTATGCTATTTGCATATAAGTAATATTTGTAATTTTATCTTTTTTAGTAATTAGAGTTATAATCTTCTTTTTGCAAAGCTATGGAGGTACTTTTATTATGTAATACTTTATGTAACATAATTTGTATAGGCATACAAATCACTGCAAGCTATTTTCAGGAAAGATACAAGTATTCATGACTTGTGATCCCAACCTTTATGATAATGTATCAAGCTTGACTTCCTACTATATCTGAGTACTGGTCCAAAGTGGTCATACCTGCTGGATCCTTGTCTGGATCATGAACGGGCAAAGAGTACTGAACATTGCTATCAGTGGTAGGAGGCATTATGGCTGTGGTTGGTATGTGGGGTCCTACGTCAGCATAAGTCAGTTCTAGTTGGACCTGCATGGGAAAGAGATACATAATCAGATGTGCTGTATTTGATACAGATACAGCATTGCAGTTTGAAAAAATTGCTGTAAGACTTTGTAGTACTGTATACTCATTTGATCAGGCTGTTTACCAAATGTTAGCCTCAAAATAAATGCTTCAAAAATGCCATAGCTACATGGCCATTGCAAGCATTAGAGCTAATACTACCAATATTTTGTCCAAGTAAATTTAATATTCATAATACTGCTTATCACAAAAGGTGAGACTGCATGAGAAATTACATGCTGGATGATTCATACAGCTAACAGAGGGAAGCTCTATTTGTTGCTTCCTATGTACATGCCTGCTACATGTATTTGCTAACACATGCCTGTGTGCACATAAAGCACTCCTAATTACATACCAAAACAGAAATATAACACATGGATATTTGTACTGTATGGCAAAGCTTGTGAAGATGGCGCTACAATTTCGTAAGAGGAAAATGTGGTCATAAATAGACAGGCAAAACTCCTTTCATTTTGTAGGAGAAGCAATTGGTACTACTTCTCACTGAGGCAGCCTGACAACTGAACTCAGAACCTTATATGCAGCAAGCAGTTTGCAATCTCTTCAGCACATTTCGCAAATTTCAAATTTTCGGTGGTCAGGTTAAATCAGTGTAGTATTTAGCTACCCACAATCGATATCAATTGTATAAAAATATGTTTGTATGGGTTGCAAATTTCTGTACTTACCACATTCACTTTGAGAAATTTGTCAGTCATGCATTTGAGTAATGAAGATTGAGTGATTTGTTCAATGTCAGTAAATTGGGGAATTCACAAAAGTGATCTCTACTCCAGTAACAGAACTGTCCACAGTCTTCAGCCCCAGAGAATGGAATATGGACTTTGCTCTTACTTACCAAACTCCTAGCACTTTGTGGTTAAGCGATCAAGCCCCTCTCAAAATACATTGAAGCCAAGAAAACCGAAGTACAATAAAGTAAGCACCAACAATATAGTCCATAGCATGCTAGAAAGCTACACCCATGCACCCTGGAAGATCAATTGACACAATACAAAGCGAAGGCCAGCTTGGTCTCATTGCATGGAAAGGACTGGTTGCAAAAGCCAAACCAGAGGGAGCTTCAAGAACCCCCACCATCAATGTTGACACCAAACTGTACATGGGTACGCTTGATATCACATGCCATATGTACTAGTGTATAATTAGAGAGTCATGCATGTATACAGTTGTACATTTGAGTTTCAGTGATCTGGTCAATGTTAGTGGTGAAGATGGCTCTGAGGAATCTGTGAAAGCAATTTCCACTCCTATAACAGCCAGGTGGTGAGCAAGCAAAAAGTGTACTATGAGAAAGACTTCAGCACTTAGCTGTACTGCTATAGACTTACAACAACTAGGTGTAAGTGCATATGCATGCACACACTAGCACACACAGCTAGGCAAACTACACACCAAAGTTTGAACTCCAAAACTTAATTATAAAATGAATAAACCACTGTCATGGCAATGGCCCAGATCAACCATCAGGAGCAGTCACATGACAAGTAACATACTCATTCAGGGCCACTGGAAGCACGTTAAGGATGGTTATAGGCTACTTGCATGTGAAGCATGCAACAAAGTGCTAGACCTACTTTTTAGCGGCCAGGAAATGATCTTGTCAAATTTCAGCTTCAAATATATATAAGCACAAAATAATTCAAACCTGAAGGTTTCTGTGTGCTCTTTTACACAACACAACCAATCATGGCAACAGTTAATCTACTGAAATTGTCTCAGATGGCCTGGAATGAAATTCAGTTTTGGAACGAAAACATGCACAAGACAAATGCAGATAGTGCCAAGACAGATGAAGAAATTGTCTGGCCATGCCGTGTGTGACCAGTAGTACCGACTCCATTCAGGTATACTTTTTGTGTGAAGGTCAAGTGGCTTGGCTGTGTGACCATGATTCTCAATCAAGTTAATAATGGTCCTGTACAGCCACTGTGGATCAGTTCTCGGCCTTAGTACTTGAATTGTAGATAATAATTATTGCTTTCAACTATGTTTCAAACTTAACCTCATCTTAAGTGGGTGGAAATAGCTGGCAAACTACAGCACTTTTATGGCTTTTCAATTACTTTACTCTACTACTGTAGATCGGAAAAACTTGCTGTTAAGCTTACATTTACAAGTGTGCGTGCACATCCACACAAAGCAACGGCCATGGAAACTCAAGCCCCCCTTGTGGTAGTTGCTAGCATGCTATCACTTCTACAATGGATGGTGACACTTCAAAAACGATGAATACGAATGACAGACCTCCCGAGATAAGTGTCCTATTGACGACTACTAGCGACTACTCATGACAGCCACAGCGGTGCAGCCAGTGATATCTGCTCTTTTTTGTAATAAATGCTACATGGCACTATTGGTAGTCAGTATGCTATATGTACTATGCTATACAATACTATGCTATACTACTACACCATACTATGCAACACTATACTATACTATATTATACTATACTAGAGTAATTTATATTTTACTTTGGATGTAACATGGTTTATGGCTTTCACAAACTACTAATAACACAAACCTCTTTCCACTCTGATGGCTTGCTTAATTCATTAACAGCTGGTCCCAATCTGTCACCGTCCTGCATAACATGATATTATTATAGTGATGTGGAACTGCATTACATTTCCCTCCCCCTCCGTTTGGATAATGAAAAAAGTGACACCTAGGCATAAAATTTAAAAAGCCAGGGCCACACTTAACTTTTTTTTTATCTGGGGGGCCAAGTTATTACCTGAAGTAGAAAACATGGCTGCCTTGCAGTTCTTCACTCTAGGGGGTCTGGTGGCATGCTCCCCAAGGAAATTTTGGTAATTTTACGTGTTCTGAGGTGCATTCTGGTGCATCCTGAGGCATACAGATAAGCACACAGAGCTTCTTGAGAAGAGGCTCATCATCATAATCACCATCGCTGAATTGCTGAGCTACTGGAACTGGAAACCATCTCCATCCGCTACGGCCTATACCATAGGTCTATTATCTATGCCTATACTGAGCCCATGCAGAACGTATGCAAGCATAGCTGACTGGTCGTGTGATAGTACGCATTACATGTATTAGGGATTTGAAAGCCACTACCTAGTCAACACTTGGCAGTCAACAGTCCAGCAAGCTTGGACCCAATCAACGACAGCACTGATTGCTTCCACTATTGCACCCGGGGCACGCATACTGGAAGCGATCCGCGCTGAGGTTGGTGGGTCTGGCTTGCGAGACTAGTGAACAGTAACACAGCCAGTAGTAAGCATGGTCAGTAAGTGAGGAATTAATTAAGCCAAGTTGTCTGGGGGGCAGTTGCCCCCACCCCTCCCACCCCTACCCCTATGCTATGTACGGCCTTGAAAGAAAATAACCTAAGCTAACTCCTGAACATTCTCACCTTGACATCCTCCATCTTCTCACTAGAAGGACAAATGATATGGCCATGTTTATATGCATTAAGATTCAGCCAGTAATTGGACTCCTATTTATCCAAAACTGATGAATCACAATTCCTTATTGATCTGCCCAAGAAACAATAATTCACAAATGGCTACTGTGTCACAGTTGTCGTTACTTGGTGGCATACTTAATAGTAGAAATACTGTGAGAACGAAACATAAATGTGCGAAAGTAAGGCAAAAGAAAGCAGCAGTGCGTTTGAAAATACAGTTGCTGGCAGTGTTGGGTTTGTACTTAGTCACTCATGGCTTGAACAGAAATTCTACCGTGCTCTTCTCCTAATCTGGGCACCATCACCTCACTTTGTATTAAAGACTCTTGATGGGAGATCCTTTAGTGACAAATGTCCAAAAGCAATACCGTTCAGTTTGCCTACATACTTTGACCTGTTAGGGGCATGGCTTACTTGTGCATTGCTGTCTTTTGTCTCAAAGGCTGGGAATATATGATTAGCATGACATCATATGCATTCTTTGTCATTTGGGAATAATTGCAATTACAACAGGCATAAACTGTACTTACTATTGCTTGTATAATTACCTTGGCTGTTGCTCATGCAATTATTCCTAAATCGCACTCGATTCTATGTGACAATAATAACCATATTTCTTATACCGTATAGCGGGAAAATTATCCCTAGCTGCAGCCAGCTGCACAGGTACGGCCGGCCGGCCAGTTCGCCACGCATGTACGCACGCGCATACGCACGCGCATACAATTCTCACGATTGATCGATCACAGCTCAGCTAGCTAGCTAGCTAGCGAAAAGTGCAGCTGTCATAGCGATATACAAGTATTTTTCTAGGAAAGACAGGCTGCCTACAGTACACACGTGCAGAGATTCATCTCTCTCAAAGCGGGAGGTCAACAAGGCTCACGACGGTGTATGCATTTATCGCGCCGCCGCACATGTGCTGTACAGTTACGTCATAAGTTTCAGATATGACATGCAGTACCGCCAAATTAAAAACTCGCCAATATCAAAAAACCGACAATTTGGGCCATTTCACCAAATTTAATGCCTGCCAAATTTTCCCACTGTATGGTACACATGTCTTTAAAAAATTTCAATTCATGTGGCAGCATGTGTGTACATAGCACACACATGCTGCCACATGAATTGAAATAAGTAAGATTTTCAACTGCTGGTTTGTCACGCAGCCAGTGTCAGCAATTGATTTTCTACACAGAGCAGTGTGGTGAAAAATCATCCCTGGTGAAGATTTGCCAGCAGTATATGCTTGTACACCCAATATTTGTATGTACACATACCTTTCATCAGGTTTATTCTTGTTCTCATCATCCTCAACACCTAATATAGGTCATTACATGCACAAGGATAATAATACAATCAGCAGATTACCTACAGTAAAACGTTCCTTAATTTTGAGCTTGCAAATGTACTAGTCTAGTTGTTAAGTTATTATTTTGTTTGTGTACATGTGCAAAGGGTTAAGCAAGTGATTCTGTCCTGTCAGTCAGTCTGTCCATATATTGTAATTTAGACAATTTCAACATGAATTACAGTGCAAAGCTTAGTATGTGTATCTGAAAGTCATTGAAGCAGTTCTATTTAATGCATTTCCCAGCATGCTTTTTTTAAAAATCATCGGGGTTGTTAGTCTCATACCCAGACAGGTATGAGATTTCAAGTTGAAAATTAGTGTATTAACTATTGCTAGTGGAAAAGTAGAACACTGTAGAGGAGCCTGAGTAAGCAATGCAGAACAGCATCATTTGACTAGCAAGGTTTCACCAGTGCATTACCAGATCACTGTATACAGAGTATACATGCCACGAATTGTATTAAAATTACAGTCCTAAAGATATACGAATACATACACTAGATATATACATAATATATTATTGTATATAACAGGCAAAATCACCATTCACCTCACTAGTGTGGAGTTTGCTCAGGCTCGCCCCAATAACCAGAGCTGCCCAGCAGTCCCCCGTACTTCATGATACAGTGCCATACTTTGAAGTCATTAATCATGATTGTATATATTTTGCTAACACACAGAACTACTAAAATACCCAATTATTAACACACGGTTACTACATGCATGTGAGGAATGGGTTTTCTCTGCATGCTTATACTATAAATGTACAAGTACACCATTCATAATTTGTGGTATGAGAGAAGATCAGTGTACGTACATAGCCCACTTACTGTAAACTACCACTCCCACAGCAATCCAGAGTCCTACTCCAGTTACAGTGAGAATTGCAGCAATCACCAGCAAAGCAATTTGCCACCCTTTCTTAACCTTGCCTGCATAGGGTGGATGGAATGTATTTTATTGCCATTGAGAATATGATGTAGTTCCTCACTTCTGTTGTAGCACACACGATGCCAGATTACAACTGCAGAGCAAATGAAGGCCACAATGGAGACAATAAATGCTGAGATAACCAGTCCACTACGAGAGCATTGCCAATCTGGATCACGCACGTCTGAGAGAGAAAAAACAGTGACTTACTTCTCTTTATCACAGCGGCTATGGTGCATTGAGAATGGTAGCAGTCTCACAAACACAAACACACACACACACACACACACACACACACACACAATACAGTTCAGAGTCAGTGCATAGTACATGTACACTGGTTTGTAAGCCTAAATGTATCGTGTTAATCCACAAGCAGCGGCATAGTCAGTACAGCATGCATGGTGCTACTGCGTGAAGCGCAGAAGCAAGTAGGAGGTTCTGGGGGCATGCTTCCTCACTTGAATTTTACAGCCTATCATGTCAGTCCTGAAGCTATTTAGCATTGCCATCAGTCGTGAATATGGAGTACTTCCTACCCGTGACTTTGGTTGGTATACGTACACATAGTATATACAGGTCTCCACCAGTGATAGCAAACTCTAGGACAGCATAGAAGACTGCATCATTCTGCAATGACAAATAGTTATACTACGATGTTTGATTTGAGTCTTTTACACTTTACCTGATTTAATCAACAATGGTACTATCAGTGCTGGTAATTGACATGTACACTTGCAGTTGATGGGACACGTGCCCCAGTGTGGCCCAGCTTGGCTATGCCACTGTGCACAGGCATGCTCCTTGGGGGAAGGTATAGTGTTGTAGCAGTAGTTTAACTTACTGCCATCTGGAGGGCTCACTACCACCACTCCCACAGTACACCATAGTGCCACTCCAATTAACCAGGAAATAGTAGATATCACAATCAGCGCAATTTTCCAGCATTTCCGCTTCTCTGCAAGGGGTTACAGCATCTGAACAACAGTTAAATTCACATGCAGGACTTCAACTACAGCATACCTACTATAAACATCAACTTGCATGCAATTTTAATTTATGTTGGCAACATTTATAATTATCTGCAAAGGAGTGGTCAGGTTAGCTAGTTTGTTAGAGGTACAGCTGCAGGACTCTCTTTGGAGTATGAAGTGTGCATACTCCTATTGCCAATTAAGTCTTGAATTAATGTTGATCTGTAGAAGTCAGTTTTAGCCTCTATACCTTTAACATACCATATACTCATGCACTGTTACGAACGTCAATACACACAAATTTCTACAGAAGCAAAATGAGAAACTAACAGTGAAATGCACCTAACAGAGATGTGCGCTTCAGGGTTTCATACTGGATTTAAGTTTGAGCGGGGAGGGAGGGGGGACCAGTGAGCTGTGCTTCTTTGCACAGATCACTAAGGGGTATAGGGCATGCTCCCCCCCCCCATTCCAGAAATATAGTTTACATATTGATTTCTAAAACCATTTTTGAGTCAACTTTGTGCTCCTGAAATCAACTTTGTGCTACTTACACCTCTGTGCAGATTTGTGACTTTAACCACACCCACTTTTTACTGAACTTTCAATAGTCAGGGCTGTCAAGCGTGCAAAAAATGAAGCCCTAAGGCAAGAAGTGCGTTTACAAATTTCTAAGCCTGTTTTGTAGGGAGAGAAATGACCTCTCAGTGCTAAAAAAGGCCTTACTACAGCCAAGGACAACAGCAGCCTGTTGTCACCTGGAGGGTGCATGACACCCACCCACCTCATCTTATCATGCCCTTTCTGCTGGTGGAGAACTTATTTCCAAAGTGTATTGCACTGTGCTGACGGACGTGAAAAATGTTGCATAGTAGGTACTAAAGTGTTACAAGCACATTATACACACATTATAAAATTTTATGCTCATAACTAGATTCCATCCCAGCCCATGTGGCCAGAAAAGAAATTGATCATTACACAAATACTATCTCACCATGTATTTTGCAAAACATTCTATTAAAGCAGCTATGAGATATTTAGGTTGTTGTATATAGGTACACAGACATACACAGCTACAATAAACATCACTGAACTTTACTGACTGTGATGTCACCACTCTTTCCCCGCCCACCCACCCCCTCACTCAGGATTGTCCCAATTGATGGCTACTGGAAGATGGTTGTGAAATTTACTATATACTTACTGTTGTGGTAGACACAAATCCAGACTATAGATGCAGTGCAAATGACGGCCAGAATGGAGGTGGCAAGAGCTGTATAGCTCAGTGCATTACGGTGGAGTTGTCAATCTGGGTCATGTGTGTCTGAATAAAGAGAATCTGCAGTAAATTACTATTGTTTACCTGTATAGTGCATTGAGAACAAAATGTCAAAAGTCATTTGTACACTGATTTATAAGACATGCCTAGACGTACTATGCACAAGCATGCTCTCTGAATTTTTGTTTGGAACCAGACCCCTCAAAAAACAGTAAGCAGGGTCTGGTCTTAATCGTTAGTATGTCATATATACATTCTTATGTGCACTGCATGATAGCAATCTTTACAAGCGGCTGTGTTTGGACTCATTGGAGAAAGTTGTGAACATTAAGGAAAAGAATGTGGGGCTAGCTGTCATGAGTATCTGGTTCTAGCCAGAGCTACGTAGAGGGATCTACTGTACATGTGATGAAAGGTTAAGTGGATACGAAGCCATATTATACATTCTGCAGTGTATACTTGTACTCAGGCCTACTGACTAGTCCCTCCTTTCCATTTTTGAAGGGCTAGTTTCCAAACCCTTTTTGGCTTGTGGTATGGAAAGGGGAAGCATCAACATTTTCACTTACCACCATTTGGAGGGTTAGACACCACAAATCCCACAGCACACCAGAATATTACTCCAATTGCCCACATAAAAGTAGAAATCAAACTTAGCAGAATTCGCAACCATCTTACTTTGTCTGCATGAGATATGAGCAACAATTAGAGTTAAAGAACGTGGTATGTACATTTTTTATTGCATATTTGCACAATTCATGCAATTTCCAGTACTTGATTTTGGGTTAGACCACTATGCTTCTCAGCCCTTCATATATACTGCCAAGCTAATGTTGAGCATAGAGTAACATAAATTATGACTAGAATTATTTAAGAATATTAGAACATCAGTCTAATAGAGCTATGGGATACACCTTCCAAACAAAGCTACAGTATGGGTTACAATTACAAAGTATAAACATGAATTTGAGTGGTACGCATTAGAATTTGCCATAAGCGAAAAGAATTATGTAGTTCATTAGGTAAAGCTACAGGACTCTAGTTGGAGTGCACATAAATTCAGGGCAGTAGCACATACAGTGGCTGCAAGCAGTTTTGGTCGCTGCACCTTTTTTGACTGTGAACCTTGAGCTTAATGCTTAAAGGCTGCTGTGTGTACTACGTAAGTTACACGCAATCTGCGATCAGTGGCCACCTCAGTGTGGACATGTTGTAACTCCCAAAATCCTGCTCACCAAGAATTACAGAAATACAACATTTTGGCTCAAAAATGGCTTCAGAAATGATCTCGGAGCATGTAATTTGAAAATGATTTCCTGGGGGGGGGGGGGGGAGGGTCATGCCCCAGACCCCCCTACATCATAGATCATCTATGCCTATGTGCTGCGTGCGTATGCACGTGACTTTGGCCACACCACCTCTAAACAGCTTGCTATGGCCCTGAAATTACAAGCATAAACTTTCATTATCTGTATATATATTGTTTATGTCCATGAGTGCAAAATGCTGAACCCTGGACTTGCATCCTCAGAATGCATGCCTTCTGATTACTCCTCCTTTGTAAATCCCTGTCCTTACATCTTTTCCACTGAGTTAAAAGCCCTCTGGGTGCAAAAGTAATTTTACATCACCGTTTGTTAACCGTCCATTAATCACTGTTGCATGTTACTTAGCAAGCCCTGGGTGTTGACAGTGACTTGATGTGTGTAGATAATGTGTAACTAGGCTTGACTAGTTGTTGGATGCAGATGCCAAAACGAATTCAGCAAAATTCCGGTGACAGTGAAATTTTGAACAACAAAACTTTTCAAGTCATCACCATAACTAGCTGAAAACCACTGTGTTTGGATTCAAGATTTAGAACACTATAGCCTCCTGCCTAGACCATATTTGCATCCTAGTGAAAATGGTGATGAACAAAGTTGAATTTCTTTTCCTATTACAAGAATGTGGTAAAGACCAATGAGATTGCAAGATCCTTAGCAATTAGTAGCAATTCCTTTACAGCAGTAACATTTTGCATCTCCACTCGGTTACACCAAAATTTGTTGAGCGGGTGTATTGCAAAATATGTTGAACATTGCTATGTTACACTAGTTGCAAAAGCACACTCTAGCCCAAGAAATTTGACTTTGCCAGACAGTTTTTCCTACTGAGAGGGTGGGGTCTGGGCATGAGACTGAAAGAGTACTACTATTATTGCATTCTAAGGTTCCACAATGTTTATGCTGTACTGCCCGCTTCCTTCCTAATGTGATACTATTAATGTGTCTGAGTAGAAAGTCTATGGAGCCTCTGATTTAATGATTATGAAGCTTCTTCATACCCTGAGGTATGGACAACTGATCCATATTAGGTTACCGTATAGCTAGAAATTTTCGAGGATTAAAATTTTCGCGGGTAGCCCTCGACAAACTTTTCGCGATTTAATTTTCGAGGATGGCGAACGTGCGTATGGTTTGCCCCGTCCATTTTAAATGAATTTAACCACGCCTACCGCTAGCAACGTGTCAAAAAGTGACTGGAAAGCGGATCTGATGGCAAGCGAGAGCGCTACTTACTGTTTCCAAGCGATGGTGCGTGGCTGGGTTGCTGCCGTCGGCGAGGAGTTGTCATGCGTTAGGGAAACGGATAACCATCGGCGTGCCAGCTCGAGTAGCAGGTGTTTTTTTAATGTTAATGAACCAAGTGAAAATACAACTGGAGGAACAGATATAAAACAAAAGTCATGATGGACAGATAAAAATAATAAGTGACAGGGAAGAGGTTTGTGTTCAACAAACCTCTTCCCTGTCACTTTGTGTATGCAAGGCTTGTGTTCAATAGTAGCAGGTGTTACAATGCAAAAAGTTTTGAGGGCCGAGGGTAAAATTTTCGAGGTGTGATGCAAATCCGTGAAAACCGCGAAAATGTTAGTCCTCGAAAATTTCTAGCTATACGGTATTACTAAACATAACCTCGTACCCTGGTAGGAAAAAAATCTGGGAAACAAGGCTATACTAAACTTGGCATCCATGTTCATGCTCCTTCCCTGGGTCTTTCAGCAGGAGACTATAAACACTGGACCCAGGACTGGGGACCAAAGGACCGGAGGACCCAAGTAGTGGGGACCAAAGGATCCAAGGACTCAAGGATCAGGGACCGAGGGCATGACGAACTTGGTGTGTTGCACTTAGCTTTTATGACAGAAATGCAACTTGTGTCAATGTTCTAAGCTCAAACATACGGCTGTATGATTGTGCTATTTCACATTATCTGCTAGCTTCCTTTATCCTTTCGTCACTCTGCAAAACCCAAGAATAGTCTTCTTTATTGCATGCAAGACTACTGAGCGTGACTAGCTATACGCACAGAGGTCCTGGGGTCAAAGTATCATGCACACAACCTTCCTTACCTCCAGTGAACACTTGCACTGGTGTGCTCCTCAGTTCAACATGTCACATGCAAATAGTCTCAAGACTCTCTTGCTTTGTGTGTGCAAGTCTGGCTTAGCAAAACTGTCATTAGAATACATTGAGATCAAAGAAGTCAGAGGATAGTTTGAAATAGCATTGTCTGCTACAAATAACACCTTTGGTGTGGACAGCGATGACGTACAAGACATAGCCGTGAGTTAGGCTTGTAGCATTGGTACAGATTCCCTGTATAGTTGTACTGTAACTGCTACAGTGCAACACAGCCCTCAAGACTCTGGGTCCTCAGGTCCTTGGGTCCTTGGTCCCCAGTCCTCGGGTCCTGGACCTTGGTTGAGCAATCATGGGTGGCACTATAGAGCTAGCTGCCATAATTAACTCACAGCAGGGGAGGTTAATATGAAGCATGGCTAGTACTAGGGCAATAGCACCAATCACAATCAGAGAAATGTGCCACCTATCTAATCGTCTGGAAACTGTTGCACAGGGAAAAAAGAGATTGAGCTAATGTTGCTGTTAGTTGGTAATCTAATAACTTAAGTGCACATCAATAAGTTGCTGTAAAAGGTAAATGTAGTACCTCACATACGTACTTCTAGGACTCTCCTTTAGGTTTTCCATTAAACTTTGTGTTTGTAGATACTGATTCGGGGGAAAATTTGTTATGGGTAGAGTAGACTATGATACCCCTGGACACAATGGTGTGGTTCCATTCCAAGTGCCATCATTCTGGTAGACCCTGGTGACCTCATTTGTCTGAGTATTATTGTCACAGATGTAGACTGCTCTAGATCCAGCCACGGTTCCACTATAGCAGACAATGCCACCAGAGATGGATGTATTGCTAGCAAATCCTCTGTCTATACATCTTTGATCCAATGTCCCACCTCGAACAGTAGTTTCGCTGTCTCTAAGTCTAAGGTCTGTCACAGTGCACTCTGCGTGTCATAAATGAAAACATAATATGCACATACATTAGATGTCTGTACTTTGTGAGTCACCGCATCCATGTGCCCTGAAACTTCATGGCATTTCTTCATCCAAACCCCAAGATTTACATTTAAAAATAATTTCATTTTTAATTAATTAATTAATTAACCCTTTAACACCTAAATGTTTTTCACTTAAGACTACTTTTAGCATATACATGCCTTTTATGCATATCTTCATTTCTGTCTGAGTTCTGACTCCAAAACTGAACTTTCAGCCACAATGAGCAGACTCATTAACGAGCATGCAATAATCAGCATTCTCAGTTGGCAAACGCCCGTTCAGAGCACAAACAGCCTTCCCTGCCACCTCCCCCTGTCCCATCCTTTCTCCTGACCCAGAACCTGCGCGCAAGTGTGCAGCAACTACTTTTTTCGCACAGTGTGCAGTATGATGTAACCGAAAGTGCACTATAGGGTTTAAAGGGTTTTAATAATTAACACATAAGCACCACAGTAATTGTTGGTGCAAGGCATGTACTTAACCCTTTAACTACTATGTTGTCATCCAGATTTTGCCACACATTACCAGTTTGCACAATCAGTTTTGAAGACAGGTTATGCGCTAGTAGAAAGGTGGGACAAGGGGGAGGTGGGTGAGTGTTACACTCAGGGTGACAGTGCATAGCGGCCGTTGCAGCTGGATGTGGGATATTTTTCTGCTTTCCTACACAAACGGGCCTAGAAAACGTTTGTTTCACTTTGTAGGGGTCCATTTCTGGCATTGTAGACAGTCTGGAGGAGGAAAAGCCTTGGTCAGCAACCGGGTGGCCTATTCTCTGCTTTCCTGCACAAACAGACCTAGAAAATGCTCCTTTCACCTTGTAGGGGCTCCGTTTCAGGCATTATAAGCAGCCTTCATGCAGTCTTAAGGAGAATTCTCTAGTCAAAGGGCCCTGACAATTGAACACTCACTAATGAGTGTGTGTGGTCAAAGTCATGAACCTGCAGAGAATGCCTAACTGAAGCTCAAGTTTTCAGGGCTAACTCCCAGCAGAAGTGGAAATACAGGTCAAAGAAGATGTGACTAGTCTAAAAAAGCCCTCTAGAAAATACAGTTCGGTAGTTAATGGATTAATTAATCAGCCCAAATTGCACAAAATTTTCAGGTCACGAACTAGTTGGTATGCATGCCATCAAGGTAGTGTCATGTGATGGAATAGATCCACCTCCTTCCACTAAATTGCATGATACCTTGCATACTTACATTACCTACACAACTTGTCACATTATTTATTTAGTGCCCACCTCCCACTTTTGTTCCTAAAATATGGGTGCTTAATACATACCTATGGTACTTGCGTTACCTAAAGTACTTACATTACTAATTAAAATTACCCGCGCTAGCATTACCTATGCCAGCATACCTACTTTGCTTGCAATATCCACTCTACTTGCATACTGGCACATGTGCCACTTGCTGCATTACAATAGATTATACATTGCCAATAGCATCACTAATTACTCAATTAATATACTTCAAATAGAGATGTGCTTGGCAAAATTTTACCAGTGTTTGCAAACACCTTAACTATGATTGTTTTAATATTCTTGACTTGTGTGGGTTTTGAACACAGGGACAAAAATAGATTCAGGGGGACATTGACTGGCTTTACAATGCAATACTGAACTGCAAAATGAACTAATCAGGTTCACAGAAGGCAAGGCAGAAGGTATACATATTGTAAAGGCAAATATATATAAAGTCACATTCAACTAACATATTTTTCTCACTATAGAGTGAACTGTAGCGTGGCTGTAAACAGCTATATAGTATGTGTTCAGCTCATGCAAATTAACTCGATCTTGTGGACCTGCGCACTAAGGTGCTCATGCTTTTCATACAAAAACCACAGTCATTACTTGAAGTTACCGCTGAACAAAAGAAGAATAAAAACATCATCACATCATGTTTCACATGTATTTTACATATTTGTGCATAATGAAGTCCAAGGTAATGTATATTGTGTGTTTGCACCACCCCTAGTACTTAAAGAGTCCATCAACACTGATTTGAACTTAACAATTACTTCATTCAAGGGTGAAATCTCTTGTTGTGTGTTGGCTTTAAATAAAGCCTTTTGTGCTGCTTCATAAAATGTCAGTTTGGCTTCACTTCTTGTCTACAAGTATCTTAAAGACTCTTGATGAGGAAAGGTTTGCAAGCCTCCACTAGGAGTGGCTGACTTCTTTCTCCTTCTTGTTACCTCAGAACCCAAGTGTAAAAAGGGAGTGAAGATTCATGAACAGACTGCTAAAAGCTCTGAGAAACCTTCAGTGTGATTAGCTGTAGCCATCTGCCCCAGAGAGTCATGTTGAAGTTGCTGTAATATATAGCTTTTTCCTGGTTGGTACGTTTCACTGGGCCGTTTCTATCTGTACATGATTGAAGTTCAGCAACTTGATATTTTGCATTTGGGTTTGTTGTGCAATATTGCCTATCAATGAGTGTTGGTTTCATTCAGCAATTGACTTCAACATCCAATGCTCACAAGTTTCAAACCTGTGAAGAAGGTCCTGCCTCCTGACTTGTGTATTTGCCAACGAATGCCCCAAACAGCTAGCTCTACTGTGTATGCATGCATGCATGTGTACAGTATGACATCATATTCACGATCTTGAGTGCGATGTATGACATTCCTGAGCATACAAATTAACATTTTGAAGTCTGACTGACACATAGGTATATTACAAGAACATATTTCCAATTCAAAGCCTCCCACTAAATTAATGTGCCATGGCAAATATACACACCAACTAAAAAAAAAAGAAGAACCAAGTGGAACCATTTGCTTCAAAAGTTCCTTGTAAAGGTTTGCATTCTGGACTAAGTTTCATAATCTCATGTCAGTAACTGCATGTGTATCAAAATTCACAATATAATTGCAAAGACATTACCCAACCAACTTGGTGAGGAGAGCGTTAACAAGAATTGGAAGACATGGTGCTTTACCAGATGACCAGGAGAAACCAAAGAAGCTTCTCATCCCTCACTCCAAGTGACTAAGTGAGACCATTGAGAAACATTAGGACAGTTTTCAAGACACAGATGACACTCAGGTAACATGTGAAGGTCAAGGAAAGCTGGACAAGTATGACATGAAGGGTGTGGTCTACAGCATTCCTTGTGAATGTGGCTCTTGCTACATAGGACAGACAAGACACACCCTCAAGTCAAGACTAACTGAACACATATGACCTGTACATAACAGAGACACAAACAGTGGCATTGCTGCACATGTGATAGAGACAGACAACTCAGTCCAATTGGAACAAGCCACAGTAGTTAATACATCACAAGACGGAAGACCTTGACCATCAAATCAACACACAACAACATTAACCTGGATCTGAGACTTATGTTGGAGAAGGTCTAGCTTTGTATGTCACCTCATCCTCCTTCCTTTTATTGTATCTAAATGTTATGTCTCTCTAACTTTGATCCCTGACTTGTGTTGTCTGTTATTTCACCTTTCTAAATTTCTGTATACAATTGTTTCATCATGTAATTATGAAATCACCTGTAGATTATATATAGGGAGTACGTAGGTACACACTTTGTATCGTTGTAGTGAAGAAGATACTGTATACATAGCAGGATTTTTTTCGCAGGGAAAAATTTTTGCAGGTTAAATTTTCGCAGCAAGCAAGTTTTGTTTTAATCTGCGAAATTAAATCTGCTCATGTCATGCAGAAGCACATGAGCATAACGCCAGTCAGTGCGTTTCTATAGGTATACCAGAGACATGTCTCAGTTCGCTTCGAGAGCTTAATGTACGGACATCGCCCTTTCCACTTTATGCAGTCTGGACACTTGTTGGCAGCACAGACAGCAGCTAGAAGACACTGGACCCTCAGGAGTTGGTAGCTGCCCTCGTGGGATAGCTTTAAAAGCACTGCAGCACCAACACTACTAGAATGCACATGGAGCTGAATTTGTATGTATGCATGATTTTTGTGGGTTAAATTTTCACCTATCTTATTCGACCACAAATAAAAAAAGAAAAGAAAAGAAAAAAAAAATTACTTCCCTACAAAAAATACCCGGATTGAAGTGTTTATAATAACCTATTATCTATGGCAAAAAGCTCGAGGAACTACTACACTGTCTGATTGGGACATAGCAGTTAACTGCAAAGATCCTTATGGATCTTTACTCATTAAGTGTAAGTGTTTTAACTATAATGTATATTTACATCAAAGGTCATCTACTCACCTGTTCTGAATCCCCCTCGCATCTTCACACACTGGTAAGTGCTCTCTGCAGACACAATGTAGTAGTAGTTGGCGTTTCTTTTCAGCTGCTGAGTGAGGGTGGTGGTGGCATTTTGATTCACTGTGGACAAGGTGTCCTTATCAGTCAGGTTGGTGTAGGATGGGTCTGTACCATACTGAATAGTGCAGTTATACCCTCCTTAAAAAATGCACACCCCACAATTGCATTACTTGGATCAGTAGAGTCAACACGAACCTCAAGAATGTTCACATTTGTGCCATCTATGGAGAAAGATATGTGATAGTGACCTACATAAATATGCAGGAACTACTACACCACTAAACGCAAGCTTGAATCTTAATAAATGAATTTAAATGTTACGAAGCGAAAATAGAGGAAAGTAAAAAAGGCAAGCAGCCACCGGGAGTCGAACCCAGGACACCCCTGGCTTGAGCCGCCAGTGCTCTGCCACTGAGCTACAGCAACCGGACAACCACCAACCCTCACAATCCTCTGTATGTACTGCACAGGTGGTTACTGGAATGCCTCAGTTGCACACCTGGCAGCCACTTAGTATGTGTCGTCAGAACTCCATTAGGGGTCGACCGAAAAATTCTCTCCATCAGGAAAGAACCCATGCTGAGTGGTTTACTCACTCTAAATGCTCAGAGCATCTTGCCTCACACTGGAAATAAATGAATTTAGATGTTATGAGACGAAAATAGAGGCTGCTGGCCTTTTTCACTTTTCACCTCATAACATCTAAATTCATGTGCAGTACATATAGAGGGTTGTGAGGGTTGGTGGTTGTCCGGTTGCTGTAGCTCAGTGGCAGAGCACTGGTGGCTCAAGCCAGGGGTGTCCTGGGTTCAACTCCCAGCGGCTGCTGGCCTTTTTCAGTTTCCTCTATTTTCGCCTCATAACATCTAAATTCATTTATTTCCAGCGTGAGGCAAGATGCTCTGAGCAGCTTGAATCTTAAATAACAGCATACAGTTTATAGAACATGTTTGATTAAAGTCGAATTTCTTTTGATAACCCATGCAGTATTGAAACATTTGATTACAAGAAATGAGAATGGCTTTATTGGTGACTTTCTCAAGTGTATCTCACTTCAGCTGGCTTCAGTCTCTTTGGCATATTTGAAACACCCTCCAAAAATTACAGGGATCAAAAGGCAACAAACATAACATTGAATTGTATGCCTTAGTTGCAGATGACAATGTGTACCTCACACAGCCAGTCAGTTGTAGCTCTAGTTAGGCGTTTCAATTATTGAGCTTGGGATGGTGCTAATTAAGTTAATAATATATATGTTATAGTTATTAACCGCTCACGAGGGCTTTAGTAGATATATAAGCACACCGCCCGAGGGCGGTGTTGCTTATATATCAACTAAAGCCCGAGGTAACTGGCTTCTAGCCCGTTTGCGCATGCGCTTCAATGTGTTGCTATGTCAGCGGTATGTTTATTTGTGAACGCAGCTGTTTTTCGAAGGTTGCACTCGTAGTCTAGCTAGCTTACAGGTACGGTAGTACTCAGTTACTTGTAGTAACAACCAGTTTTGTCGTAGCTGCGACTTTGAAACTGTTCAACACTGCGATGGGCGACGACAGCCAGTCCGGAAACGGCCCGAGTGGCGAAGCCTTATGAGAATTGACGGCTATGCCGTGATGCTTTCTGCTGTTTTCCAACAGCGCTTTTGACAAATTATGTTTCTCAAGGCATCCTATGTCCACGAAACAAGCCTCAAAGCTAGCTTCGTAGCCACCGTGAGCACAGAGCGTTACCGGTTTGATTTTCGTCTCTTTTGGCCCGTTGGGGCTTGTCCGCGCGGCTTGTTCTCGGACTAGCTATCGCTCTCGTCGACCCATTCTGTGTTATCGCAATGCTGAGCGGTTGAGAATGCACAAAAAAAAAAATATTTCTGCGTAACTCCAGGCAAATAAAGTTACCTGTACTTGATGCCCACGGGATACAAATTACATGGCTTTATCTGAAATATAATGCACTCTATTACATAGCAACCGCATAGTAACGGGCTAGAAATATATATATATCCCTTTAAAACCTACCTTTTTTCACTTGAGACTACTTTTAACATACACATGCCTTTAATGCACTATATATCTTCATTTCTGTCGGAGCTCTGCCGCCAAAACTGAACCCAACTGCACTTTCAGCATCAATAAGCAAACTTGTGACCTTAAACACGCCCACTCATGAACCAGCATGCTTGGTTGGCAAACACCCACTCAGAGCCCAAGCAGCCTTCCCTACCAGAAATTAACCTCCTACAAGGTGAGAGTATAGTGTTTTCTAACCCTGTTCATGCAGCCAGGACAAGAATTGGCCCACCCAGTGCCAACCATGGCCCTTATACGTCCAAACCTAGCCCTGCCATGTGCACAGCACCCTGTGGTTGACCCCCCCTCCCCCTCCCCCCCCCCCCTCCCACCTCCCCCTGTCCCACTCTTTCTGCTGACACAGATCTTTTCTGCGCAGTGTGGAGGCATGATGTAAGCAAAAGTGCACTATAGGGTTGCAATGAGCTGGTCAACTTTATATTTCCCATCAGCTCATGTATGGTGCCCTGGGAGCTCTAGTATAGTCTACCATGTTACGCCCCCTCTGCCTGGGGGCTTTACAATACTGCTAGGCAAGTCTTTGAGTTCGAGTAGAAGGAAAGGAGATAAACTTCAACTGTAGCTATGTGCTACACTGCTCAATGTTTAGTGTTGTGATGATTATATGTCATTTATTAAAGCAGGGAAGCATATAGTGGGACTCTGAGATGCCACAATATGAGTCCAATCTCCATGTGTATTCAGAGCTTGGTTCCTCTGAAAAGTATAGTCGTCTTCCATGAAATGTATGTAAGCAAACTGTCTTAACACTCATCCAAACAACTGATCTTTTGTCACTCTCCATTTAATAAAATTACTGTTGGAATTGCTTCCTTGATTTAGTTCTTCAGAATTGACATGCCATGCAAAACTTTACCCTATTTATGTCTAATGATCACCTGGAAACTGTTTCCACCTCACTTACGGATATGTTTTACTCCCCCCCAACTTTGGCAAAGGCAATGGAGCACTAAATTGTTACTGGTGTAAAACACCCATGTGAGACAAGCCATCGTTCTCTAGATTGTAGAAAAACTCACTGATTCTCTCTGATACAGCAGGGTTGCCTCTCCCCACTATATTTCCAGCAGTCACAGACACAGTCACATCTTCACCACTGAACTGAGACACTTGTGGCTGACATCTGTTGTCTGCAGTGTTGTCCTGTAACTCATGGTGGCACGTCCCATTACTGCATTCAGCTGTCTCATCCACAACACAGGTAGTATTGAGAGAACCAGAGTCAGTGGCATAGGTCAGTTCATAGCTAGCTCTGATATCTTGTCCATTGACACAGTTTTCAGGTATTGTCACAGGGTTCTGTGTGGATAAAGGCACATGCAAAGTGTACAGAAATTAGAGATAGTTGTCATGTGTGCTGAAAACTTAGTTTGCGGTATCTTTCATGCTGACACTGCAGTCTGGGGGGCACTTTTGAAATTTTACAAACGGTGTGGCATGCATGTGCCATACGTATGTATGCCCTACAAATGCCCCACCAAGACGAGACGACATTGAGTCTGCGAGAGACATCACGTTAGTTTGCCCACCCCCCTAGTTAATGTCATTATAACTCCACCCATTGAGCCCCATCTCCAATTTGCTTAATAATTAGACTAATCATAGCTCTATGGAGAGCTGGACTCCTCACTCAAAGAAAGCCTTAGGTGGGGAGTGGTTCCGCTCTTTCTGTAGTAGGCCATGGGTCAGGAGTTCAAAGGGACGGAAACCTGTGGTCATGCGATGACTGTAATAGGTACTCCCCTGAAGACCAGTACTTTTTGAGCATATCTCCCAAAAAACATTAACTCACTTTGCCATACCCTACCCATTCAAGTTATAAATCCCCCATCCATTTAATTGCCCCATCCATTTAAGCCATAAATACCTCATCCCCATATCCCAGTATGTTTTAACTTCACACTTTACATGTGTTACAGTTATCATTGAAGTACTTTCAGTTAAAGCACTAAGCCTGAGAGGTAATCCATGGGGGCTATACACGATCAGTGGTGACACAGGATTTTACAGTGCCCAAACTAGCTATCTTAACATGAGAGTACTTACATTTGCTAATAATGAAAAAATTAGATTTTTTAAAAACCACTCCTGACCTGAGTTATGATTTTAAAAATGTTGACACTTCAGTTACCACACAAACTTCATGCATAAAAGCTAAGATATATGCATTGTTTACAAGTTACATCTATTAGCTACAACTTTCTGGTAGCAGACTACCGATACAGCACAGCCACACTGAACTAGCTACAAGCCATTTTGATGCTTCAGTGAAGTGCACACTCAGCTACTGGCTTGCTGCACTACAGCACATCCCACACCTCCACAGCACTTTTGACGGCGACAGCGCTTATTTAAAACACCAACCAAAGTCTCTCAATAGACTTTGCGTGGTGTTCTTAGCTCCTACACAACTCAGATATAGATGCATGCATGGCCATCTTTTTCCCATCAAGTTGGCTGCCTTTGTATCATCTCGCCTCTATATACCACCAATTAGCACCCATCGTAGGTTTTGACATACAGTGTTCCTGCCATAGCAAGTAAGCTTCACTTTACTCTACATGCAGTGGCTATGCTTATTGTTAGAAGCTGGATTGTCCACCTAACTCCGATCGATTCCCTGTTCCACTTTTGCCCTAATCTAGCCAGACTTCCACACTATGTGTAGCTAGTGGGTTAGCTGACTTATTTATGGCAAGACAAGCTGATTTGTCTACCAAGCCACCTGCATTCAAGTCACCATTTTCTTTCCACTTGGGGTGCGGTTAGGCTCGGAAAAGAGAAATAAAAAAGACCCTGACATAAGACCAAGGATTGAGGTGCAGAGACTGAGGATTGAAGTGCAACATATGCAGAGACTAAGGATTGAGACAAAAAGACCACAGATTGAAATGGAAAGACTGAACATTGAGGTGAGGAGACCGAGGATTGAGTACTAATTTTTTACCTTCACATTTTTGCCCATTTTTGTTCCATAATTGTTGAGGCCAAAGGGCCGCGCAGGTCTGGGGACAAAACTACTGCATGTAAATGTGGAACCTTGCATGGGTACAGCAATTGATATAAAAAAATATTTTGAGGTAGATAAGGGAAAGTAAAAGACCTGCAACCACAGGAAATCAAACCCAAAACACCTGGCTTGAGCTGCCAGTGACTGAGTTACGACAACTGGAGCACTTACAATCCTCTACATGTAGCTACTGCACAGGTGGTACTGGGGTCAACTGGAATATTGTCTCCATTGAGAGAGAACCCATGGTAAGTGATTTCATGCAAAACATTTACATTTCTTCATTAGGACAAGATCATGTGAACTTAAAGTGTGTGTACTATTAATTAGCAGTAAACTTTCACTACGTATGATGCAATAATTTCTACCCTTCATTCAATGAACCTTATCTGTATACATAACCCCCAACAACCACAGTAATAGTTCCTCAACCAAAAGCTCTACAGATGTTGTACTTTCATAAAGTGGAAAACAATCATAAGTTGAAGCCCAATAAAGTTGTCCACAAAGCAGCTCAAGTACAGATGATGGTCACTGATAATCTTGAAATTGCACCCTTGAATGCCAGGGTCACCCAGGTCAAATCATTGAAAGTTCACAGTGAAAGGAGATACTCCTTCAGATACTGGTTTTTAAGGAACTTACGTATATAGCGAGGAAAACATGTTTACTTAGTTGGAGTTTCACTTACAAGTTAACCTGTGTAATCAAATTCCTGACGTATAGTTGTTGCGCATCATATCCGGTCTGGAACCGGTATAAGTTGGATTGTTGCCGTGGCGACTCCAATTATTACATTTTACTGCGTTACAAACATGTTGGCTCGGACATTGCGTTGGTGCCTCGTTGCCACAGCTGTTTTCATACTGTGTGCTTGCGTGATTGCTGATCGGTTGCCGCCTTTGATCGTCAGTCGGCGCGCAGCCACCAGTGACGACGACAGATACTGGCCCAATGGAAATGTATTCTACACTTTTGGAACGCGCTTAGTTGCTGCACAGGACAATTCCTTTTTGTTCACGATCCGAGATGCAATGAACAAGTGGGAAGAACAGACATGTCTACGATTTTTCTATCGAACAGTGCAGACTGACTACATTGAGTTCACCGCGGCCGAAGCTAACAAATGCGCCTGTACCCGTGGGTATTATCCGTGCTGCAACTCCAAATTTATTGGCAACAAAGGGGGCAAGCAAGTGATCGAACTTGGACAGGGTTGCAACAGCACTGGAGTAATTATGCATCTGATTGGCCATACTGTTGGCTATTGGCATGAACACACCAGACCCGATCGTGACAACTACATCCGTATCATTAGTCATTTTGTGCAAAACAATGCCTTGGACAAGTTCGTGAAACGCAGGCACCTTGAGATTGATTATCAGGCAACTGGATATGATTTTGGCTCCATCATGCACCCCCCTAGAGACTATTTCAGCATTCTTCCAGGACTACCCACAATTGAGGTGATTAATACAACTGCTTTTCGTGAACAGGGCAGTCCAAATATTGGCCAACGAGGACATCTCAGTCAGAGAGACGTTAATCAGACAAATCGCTTGTACCATTGTCCCCGCACTGGTATCCTTGGCATATTAGAGGTTTACATTGGTTATGCCTACAATGTGACTCCAAACACTACCTTGTACCAGGCAGATGATGTGAATCCTTATATTGAAGTTACTGGTGTTGATTCTCATGGTCGCAAATATTCAGTGGTAACTGATGTAGACCTACAAACACCAACCTGGAATGAGACAATGGATTTGGGTGGCAACAATTGGCAATTTTTTCGATTTCAAATTTTGAATACCTTGAATGACTCAAATTCAGATAATGAAAGCGCACTCTCCATGTCACAGACAATACCAGTCAGTCCAGGCAATCATTTCATGCTGAAACATTGCATCGATGTTCATTGTGCAAGCTATGTATACTTTGATTACAGCTTGTTCGAAGATGGTGACGAGTGTTCTAGTAATCCATGTCAGAATGGCGGAACATGTATTGATGAAATTGCAAGTTATAGTTGCAATTGCCCATTGCAATACACTGGCAGCCACTGTGAACAAAAAATCTGGTGTACCCCAAACCCATGTCAGAATGGAGGCATGTGCATCGAAGCAAATGACACCTTCTTGTGTAACTGCTCAGAGCAGTATACCGGTAATACTTGTGAACAGAGGAGATGCTTTCCTAATCCATGCCAAAATGGAGGCATGTGCAGTGAAGAACCTTCAGGATTTAATCGTCTTCATTCATCCAGATGCACTTGTCCACAACAATACACAGGCACCCATTGTGAGCGCAGGAATTACTGTTACCCTAACCCCTGCAGAAATGGTGGCACGTGCATAAATGGTTTATCATCTTTCACATGTAGATGCCCGCCAAAATATACCAGCAATCGTTGTGAACGCAGGAATTACTGTTACCCTAGCCCCTGCAGAAATGGTGGCACGCGCATAAATGGTTTATCATCTTTCACATGTAGATGCCCGCCAAGATATACCAGCAATCGTGAACGCAGGAATTACTGTTACCCTAGCCCCTGCAGAAATGGCGGCACGTGCATAAATGGTCCACGTTCATTGACATGCAGCTGCCCATCAACATACACTGGCACTCATTGTGAGTACCGACTTGGATATTTCCGGCTTTATGCACGTTACGGAAATGGGCTTCAAGATCTAGATGGGTGGTGGAATGAGAGTGACCCTTACTTGGTGGTTATAGCATACGATAATCGTGGATACTCTGTCCGTAGGAATACACGCTATATTGCAGGGGATCTAAGTCCAGTGTGGAATCAGTGGCTTTATTTTACTTACAAGCGTGTGTGGACACGATTCACCGTACAAGTCTTTGATTCTGATAATAATGCTGATGACCTCCTTTCATTAGCACAAAACTTTAATATCGATTCACCAGGCTGCAGGAATGATGTTAGGCACAATGCCAAAGGCAGTGGCTATGTGATCTTTGACTATTGTTTCGATTAAGTTAAATTCACAGCAGAACATTAAAATTTTGTTTTCATGATTATGATCTTTACTTACAAACTTAAATTGTTGCTGCTTGCAAATTAATTGCTGTATGATTGCTATTACTTACCAAGCTGCTGTTGATTGAATAGTATAAGAAATTTGCTTAAAACCCTATAGTGCACTTCTGGTTATCAGAGAGTCGGTAGACTCTCTATGTAGGGATGGCGCCGACGCGCAATATATGCAATACTTAAGCAAAAGCCGTATAACTTCACCACAAACACGCTAAAAGCTTATTTAAGCGCCCAGGCTTCCTCTTTGAGTGCCTTTGTGATCAGCAAGACTCATACAAGTGGCCAAAAGCCATGCGGAAGACAGCTAAACACAAAAGTGTGCGCTAGCAGAAGTGCCATTTTTCGTATTCTTTCTTCTTCTTTCTTCGTTACGACTTTTGTTCAATGCAGTTTAATGTTTCATTAGACAAGGTTAACATCAGTGGCGGCGCTGCGCAGCATTGAGCATGCCCCGGCCGGGAACATGTTTCAGCTTGGCAAAGCAGCCAACACTCAGCACCTATCTTGCGGTTGTCCAACCTTGCGTCGTCCGTCTTCAGCAGTCACGCCAGACTCCTCCGCACGTCCCCATGTCGGACTCCGAGGACACAAGGCCCGCCGGTTCCCCGACTACCCTCACCGAAGAATCGGTGCGAAGCCTCATCCGGCAGGAAGTGGCAGCAGCGATAAGAACGGCGCTAACGCCCGGTCCTCCCGCCAGTCAACCTTCCTCGTTCGGTTATCCAGCCTCTGGTGAGTCTGTCAATGTCTTGGCTGTCCGGGCGCATCCCCCCTCAAGCGCGCCATTTAATAATAAGCGCGCCAATTAAACTTTTGCGCTCCCCCCCTCCCCCCTGCCCTTGTTCTCATGCTTAGGCGCGCCCTCACTCATCAGTGCTACCACCAACAGCGTGTCACCTGCTGCAACCCTCACTCCTCTCTCCCTTGCAAGTACCCGCTGCTGTCCACTGCCCCGCTAGGCGCCCCCACCCTTACACTGCTAGCCAGCTCTTTCCTCCCTGCCAGCTCATTCCCGCGTACTGTGTGGTGTACCTCAAACCAAAGCCAGCTGCTGCCCCCTGCTTCCTCCCCAACTATCTCCCCCTTTCAGCTAGCAAGCAACTTTGCCCCAATCCCGGGAAAACTGACTCGGCGCATCCAGGCACTAGAATTTGTGGAGATACGAGAACTACTCCCTGACAACTTGGGTTGGCTGAACACTTGGAGATGCTACCGGCACGTCTGGCCCGGCCAAAACCCCCAAGCAGCGGGAAGTGGGGTCCCTCCTTACCTGGGTGTCCTCCTTTGCCACCTATATTGCAGTGGGGGGCCAGGCCCACCCTGATTGGGTAGCTGACATGCTGGCAATGCATGCGTCTCATTATAAGGGAGGCCCGTAAATATGGTGGCAATGGGTGGCTAACGTATGACATGGGTTTTGGTGGAACCATGAGAGGAAATCTATTCCGTGGAACTACATTGACCCATCCCTCCATACCGCCTACATGGTGGCCAGGGCCTCCCTCCTCTCACTCTCTGTCGCCACTGCAATGAGGTAGACCACTGTAGCGAGGATTGGGCCTTAGACCCCCCACCCTGGCCCCCACGAAAACCCCCTCCTTCGGAACCGGACAGATCACAGTCCTTCTGGGGTGGAAAGCACCCTCTTCCGTGGGTGCCTCAGGTCTGCCACAAGAGGATCTGTATCTCATGGAACAAAGGGAAACATCTATTCCCTGGGGCGTGCTCATACCAGCACAACTGCGCATCGTGTCAAGCCGGCCACCCGGCCAAAGACTGCCCTCTTACCCCTGCAGACTCAGCCTTCGCAGCTAGGCAAATAGGGTATCTAGGACTATCCCTGGTGTGGCATGCATGACTGCATTAGCCTCTGTTCACTGTGTTTACTCATACCCTTACAGCATGTGTGTGCACATCACCTGCTGATTGTGATGGAACGTATCTGCTTTTGCATGCATGTATGAGCACATGTGACACCACTTACCTACAGTGGATGCGCGCGCATGTTGACTGTAGTCTATATGGCTCAGCTATGTAGCATGCGCCAGCACTTGTGTTGCCACCTGCCAGGTACGCGCACACTGAACGCTGGTTATAATTGGCAAATACATGTAAGTAATAAAGGCAGAGAATAACTATAAGGAGGTCAGTCTGGTTTTGACCTCCCCCCCTTTTTTTTTTTTTTTCTTGCACAGCCTCCTTATACTGCTGAGGCTCAGCAATCTGCACGCTGGGTGTTACCATTACATGGAAGATCTGTTAGCCTTGGAGCAGGCCAGGCAAACCCAGGCACCGGCACACAGCATTGGACGTGCAGCCTCTCCACTACATTCCCAGGCATGGGAGGCGGGGCTCTCAACATATCCAGACCAACAGTTTGCACAGTTCCTACTTAGAGGAATCCGAGATGGTTTTCGCATTGGGGCGCGGGAGCATGGCAGGCACCAGTCTTCAAAACGCAATCTTCAGTCAGCTTACGAGCACCCCCAAATAATCAGGGACTACCTGGCCAGAGAGGAGCGGCTGGGGCGCATCCACCGCCAGGAATTGTCAACCCTGCCCCAACTCCAGGTCAACCCGTTTGGGGTCATCCCAAAGCGTCATCGGCCCGGCAAATGGCGCCTTATTGTCGATCTTTCCTCACCCTTGGACGGTGCGCTCCCCTTCGGCCTCTGCTCCGTGCCCAAGATCTTCTCAGCCCTGGCGGATGGGTTGATGTTGATCCTGTACTCCAGGGGAGTGACCTTGGCTCGCCACTATTTGGTTGATTTCCTTCTACTAGGCCCACCTTCTACTCAAGCTTGTCAAGCTGCTCTTTGCTCAACTTTGTCCACCTGTGAAGAGTTGGGGCTCCCAGTGGCTCCAGAGAAAACTGAAGGCCCTGGCTGCTCACCTTCCTGGGGATTGAAATTGACACGGTGGCCTGTCAGCTACGTCTTCCCCAAGAAAAATTACAGGACCTCCAAGCAACCATTCGCAAATGGATGCAATCTGGGCCAAGACCAGTGCCATGGACGGCGTTCAGGCAAAAATCAAGACTTGCACTGCTGATTGGCCTCCTCAATCTTGCTGCCACGGTGGTGCGGCCTGGTCGAGGCTTTTTGCGCAGCCTTATAGATGCTTCTGCAACAACTCCTCACTTGGATCACTGGGTCCACCTTAATGCGCTGGCGAAGGCTGACATCTCCTGGTGGCACACATTCATTGAACACTGGAATGGTATTAGCCTAGTTTCTCCTGCTACACCAGCCTATTCCATCACTTCGGATGCCTCAGGCACATGGAGGTGTGGCGCACTGCACTATAACCAGTGGTTACAGCTAGCATGGCCCCCAGAGTGGGTAGACTTGCCAATTGCACCCAAAGAATTGGTTCCCATTGTTTTGGCAATGGCTCTCTGGGGCCCTCAATGGGCAGGCAAAAAAGTGTGATGCTGGGGCGACAACTCAGCAGTAGTCTGGGCCATCAACAAAGGGTCAGCCAGAGATCCCAAGCTCATGAGACTGCTTCGCTGTTTGTGCTTTTTCTGCCCAGTGTATAAGATCATTCTTATAGCGCGCTGTAAACATTAGCCTTGTACTCAACTTGTGTGTGGGAAGTGAGCCTGGTACAAACTGTAACTTGCATCTCGATGATCTGTGTCGGCTTCTGAAGTGTACAATCTACAGATGCATAGGGTACTTTCACACGTCCGACGTTCTGGGGCGCTCGAGTGGTAGATGGTGTGCAGAAAATGGTTGTATCATAGCTGATACGTAACATTTGTGGGAGAAAGTGGCATTCACCCAAGTATGATGAACTTCGTGGCTATACTTGATACTCTCTTACCTTGGTGGCTATGCAAATCATGAGACTGTATAAGCCTTCATGCAGTATTCCTTAGTGTAAGTGACAGCCTCTCCATGTCATCCTCCTCCTGCCACTTGCCGGGGGTTCAAAACTCCTCAGCAGATGCGCTTTCACGTAGTAACTCAAAGCTATTCTTTGCTCTCAATCCGCAGGCATCTCCTATACTAACCATGATTCCCAGCGAGCTGCAAGAACTGGTGTTCAACACAGCTCTCTTATGGACCTCTCCAAACTAGACCAGGCGGGTCAACGCTACCTTGGAGACTGCGTTGCTCCTTCCACACGGGCAGCTTACGGTTCCGCTGTGCGTCGCTACCACAACTTCTGCAACAGATTCAATATCCAAAACCCATTCCCCCTAACAGAAAGTATTCTCTCCCACTTTGTGGCCTTTTTGGGTCAAGAAGGTCTTAAACATCGCACCTTAAAGTCTATTTATTTGGCCTCAGATTTGCACAAATCCATCAAGCTCTTGGCAATCCTTTCCTCAAGGTCTGCATGCCCCCTACTAGATTACGTGCTTGCAGGCATCAAACAGGCTGAGTCAAGGGTGGCTACTCACACGGACCCACGGTTACCCATCGCATTCAAGTTCTTAGGAGCCTAAAGCTCGTGTGGCTATCCCCTCCCTCTCATCCAGACAGCTACATGCTATGTGGGGTTCTTCGGTTTCCTCCGGGCTGGGGAATTCACCATCCCCTCCCCCCGGTCGTATGATGCCAGTATCCATCTCAGCCTCAGTGACTTAGCAGTGGATAGCCATACATCCCCCTCTATTATCCGGCTACAGACCAAAACGGATTCTTTTCGGCAGGGGGTGGACATCTTTGTGGGAGCAACGAGTGCAGACATCTGTCCAGTCCAAGCCATGCTACAATTCCTGGCAGTGCACAATCCATCACTAGGTCCTGTGTTTGTATTCCAATCGGGATCCCCACTAACTCGGGCCGCGTTAGTCTCTCATCTTCGGGCGGCGCTTCAAAAGGCTGGTATCTCTCACTTGGCATATATGGGCCACAGCTTCCCCATTGGAGCGACCACCACAGCTGCTCAGTGTGGTCTAGAGGATTCCTTAATACAAACCCTAGGCCGTTGGAAAAGCGCAGCGTACAAGACTTACATTAGACTTCCTCGTGAGCAATTTGCTTCCGTTTCTCGTACACTGGTTGGCAACACACAGCAGCGATCCGGCCCAGCCTAACTGTATCTTTTCTTTTTATAAGTTTAACTTGCACTCCCCTGTTGTTCCTTCTGTTTTCCTGGTAAAATGTTTGGAGAAGACTGTATACCATGTTTATACATACTTATATTGAGTCGATAATTAATCTTCCCTGCATTCTGTCATAGTTGTGGGGACGAAGTATATCAAGTAGATTTAGGAGTTGGAGTGTGCATGGGACAAGCTGGATCTCCAGCTTTTATGGGTGCTGAAATCAGCCCATGGGGCTGGAAGTTCCATGCACGCTTAATCCTAGGCGGTCAGCAGGCTGTCCCGATCGTGCAAGGTCAAATTCTGAAGGCTATGCGGGGGGGCTTCCAGCTGGGCAGGCTAAGAGCGCATAACCCTTGCACGATTGTACCAGACCGACCTCATTCTCTGGAAAGGGCCGGGTCAACAAGGTATTCTCCAACTGACCATCAACCAGATTCAGGTAAGCCACTGAGTGTTAAATGCAGTTTAATGTTTCATTAGACAAGGTTAACATCAGTGGCGGCGCTGCGCAGCATTGAGCATGCGCATTCTGGCCGGGCAGCTTGGCAAAGCAGCCAACACTCAGCACCTATCTTGCGGTTGTCCAACCTTGCCCCTCCCTCCCTGGCCCTAACCACGTCGTATTATTTCATTCTATATTATTTTTGTTTTCTGCCCATCATTCTGATGTGGCCTCGTGCAAGGGTTATTTATTTAATTTTTGTTTGGGTGCTGAAATCAGCCCATTGGGCTGGAAGTTCCATGCACGCTTAATCCTAGGCGGTCAGCAGGCTGTCCCGATCGTGCAAGGTCAAATTCTGAAGGCTATGCGGGGGGGCTTCCAGCTGGGCAGGCTAAGAGCGCATAACCCTTGCACGATTGTACCAGACCGACCCCATTCTCTGGAAAGGGCCGGGTCAGCAAGGTATCCTCCAACTGACCATCTGAACCAGATTCAGGTAAGCCACTGAATGTTAAACAACGATAACTCATAAACGGTTCAAGCGCTCACCTTGATTTTAGCACGAAACGGATACTCATCACAGCGCGCAGCATCCCAACCACTCAGCGACTTCATAGCTTCAAATTTACCCTGGTCAAAAAAACTGTTCACAGCACTGCCTGACTGCTGTCCGTTGCGTAGGACGCCATTTTCTGATCTTGTACGCATGCGCACCTAAAGCTGTATTTTATAGTGTAGCTATAAGTAAGCAACAGAAGCTGTATTCTGTTGCTTACTTATAGCTACACTATAAAATACAGCTTTAGGTAACACCTGGTGGTCAGTTTTTATGCTCTGTCAGTACAGTTTTCTGTGCTGGTCAGTTGTCATGTGATCGTAAAATCAGGAATCGGCTTCACAAAGGGCTCAAAATCTGCTAGAGAGAGTTATTAGCCCTCCATCGGATTCCAGCTGGCATTTTACATGCTTGGAACCACTGCTAAGCTGTCAAATTTATGCTGTTTCAAGTTCTAGGGTTGTGGTTACACTTGAACGAAATCTTCTTAGGCTTAGGTCTAACTGTAACTGAGTTTAACATCAAAAAAGTACAGAAACAAGAAATAAAAAACATTAAAAATGTAAAAAGATGTAGGGATGGCATGCCAAAAAGTGTACAAACAAGGTAGGGATGATAGCATAAAAGCAAAGGTCAACATAAAGGCAATGCCCCATCCCTACATCTTTTTCACACTGCAGTTTAATAGACAGCATGCTTGAAACCTAAACCTGCACCCATCCGTGGAGTTAATAATGCTGTAATGAGCACCAACTACTTGAGTGTTTAAATGCTACAGCACTTACTATATGACCAGTCCTGCAGCTCACTTCAGCTCAGTGTCTATAGGTTGTATAAGCGGTCCCGTATACAGTATTAACTTAAATGCCAACAACGGTTCTACAAATAGCATGTCAGCACCAAAAGCTACCTGGTCGCTACATGCATAGCTTCTGACAAGGCACACATACACCACATAGCCCATGCTGCTAGACTACACTGCAGTCTGGACGCCAGACCCTTCTTGCCCTTTCAGAAGGGTTTTGGAGTCCAGACCCCCCCGGCCATGTGGGAGGAAGAAATTGGCCTGAGAACAAGGCTACAGCTATGCCCTTCAAGAACTGCCAGTAATGTTGTGGTACATTTTAGGGAGATCTCCAATACACTGCTATAAGTTAGCCTATAACTGCAGTGTGAAAAAGATGTAGGGATGGGGCATTGCCTTTATGTTGACCTTTGCTTTTATGCTATCATCCCTACCTTCTTTGTACACTTTTTGGCATGCCATCCCAACATCTTTTTACATTTTTAATGTTTTTTATTTCTTTATCATACTGCGTTCTGCGTCAGCAGAAAGGGTGGGACATGATGGCTGCTAGGCTTGGTTGTAAAAGCGCCATGGTTGTGACCGGGTGGGCCAACTCTTGCCCTGGCTGCTAGGCCTGGTTGTAAAAGCGCCATGGTTGTGACCGGGTGGGCCAACTCTTGCCCTGGCTGCTAGTCTTGGTTGTATTTAAAAGCGCCATGGTTGTGACCGGGTGAGCTAACTCTTGCCCTGGCTGCACGGACAGGCTTAGAAAACACTACTCTCACCTTGTAGGGGGTTCATTTCTGGCAAGAAAGGCTGCTTGGGCTCTGAGCGGGTGTTTGACAACCGAGAGTGCTGACTTGAATGCTCGTTAATGAGTGGGCGTGGTTAAGGTCACGAGTTTGCGTGCAAAAAGCGTCCACCCCCGTCTTTGGCAGGCTTAATTGTAAGGTGCTCCGCCCATGGGCGCTCTTTCGCGAGACTAGGTGTATGGTTGGCGTAAATGTGAATTCAAATTCAGCTAAAATATATGCAGTAATTCACCTACCCATCAGAATTCCTTACCACCCATCAGCATTCCCTACTACTCATCAGCCTTTCACACTATGCATCAACATTGTTTACTCCACATCAGCATTGCCTAGTACCTTCAGTATTCGCTAATACCCCTACTACTCAGCATTTTTCACTACTCATTCGTATTCCTACTACCACCAGCATTCCCTACTACCTATCAGCACATATATAGCTAGCTATACATGTAATTGGGGTAAGCTTGAACAAGCAGTTGCTGAACCACAGTAGCTGACTCTTCAAATGATACGCAAACTTTGAACTTGGGGTGTAGGCATATCTGTGTGTGCTACAAACTATTTCGTATAATTGTATGGGACTAATCGACTACTTGTCGAGAGACACCAACAATGGAGAGTAGCTAACCTCCACCCAAATCTTTTTTCAATGCATAACATAGATTTCCAAATCATGGAAGATGCTTGACTGGCAGGGGCATGCAGTTTATTTAATTGGTGATATATAGCAATTCAGAAAGCAATGAAACGTGATGTAAGATACCATGCATTTTTAGCTCGCTGGAAAAACCTCTCGAGGTAGACAATTAACAACCACTTGGTTTTTGTACTTATAAACTGAATCCATGGCTCTCATATAGACATAATCATCACTGGACATCGTCAGGGTTAAAAAAAAAAGAATCCATTGCTTTCTTGCAACTTTAATGGTTCTGACCTGTTCCTTACTGCATTTTCCTATAGACCCACCAACTGCTCCAGGGACTCCATCTGTGTCAATTACCATCCCAGGCCAGCAATTCATTATCACTTGGAATGAACCTCCGCTAAAAGTGGGTGAAAGAGTTGATACCTACTTTGTCAACATCTCTGGCCCAGATGACCTTTGTGGGAATATCAATACACTGCAGAGATTTGGAGTTAGTACATGCAACTATACATGTTCAGGATGGACAATGCCACCAGCTGGTCAAACCTATACCTTCACAGTGCAGTACCAATCAACATTGTTTGTGTAATCACAGCTGTTATGCACAAGGAGCACATAAATGGTGAGAGAACCGTCATGTGCTTCAGCTGCTACTATATTCCTTGTTGTTTGTTAATCCAAGAAGATAGGGTATATATACATGAAAGATACAAACATGCTCTCCCTATTTAATTCTAGCCTTGTATTCCTTTCTGTTTTTCTTCTTACCTCTGCAAGTGCTGACTTAAATTTTAAACCATCCTTTTAGTGGAGCCAATCTCGATATATATACAGAGAAAGGAATGAAACTCATGAGCCCTTGTTTGGTACAAGTCTAAACCGCACCCCAAGATGCTCAAGAAACCAAAATTTAGTCATGGAGAGGTTTACCTTAGCTAGAATGCTTTAGAATTCACTGCTACTTAGTATCAGAAGGGTCTATCAATAGTGCTACTTATGTAGCTAACTAGAGGTGTTCAGCAGAGAGCTTGCCTCTTGCATGTCTATTCAGCAGTTGACTTGGTGTTGCGTTTTAACATGAAAAAATGTTGATATGCAGTGTGCATTTACACTAATTCCATAAATAAATGAATTGCATCCTCCAACCATTTATACATCATTATGTTGTAATAATCCCCCCCCCCCCCAAATTACTGCTACCCAATACACACACTGCGAGATCAGCAGCATGCTTCTCATTCAGGCTCACCCCATAATGAAGAAGCATCTATCTATTATTTATGAGTCTAGCCTGGAGCTATTGACATAGTTCATTCTACTAGGAGGTATTTAATGGTCCACAGCAGAACAGAGAAAGCTTTGCTAGTCCAGCTGTTGAAAAGATTTTGTTGAGCTATACTTAAGAGGAGATAGAAAACAAAGATGAAGAAAAATTGCGGTGCACAAAAAGAGCAATTGTAAAATGATAATGAGAGTGGGAGCAAAACTTTAGGGATTAAATGGGACTGAGACCTGTAATGAGTGAATTAATACTTTCTTGTCTGCCCTCCCTTGCAGCTCCTAACCCTCCCACAGTGACAGTTACACCTCTGTATGACTCATCAGGAGATCTCCTGGAGATTAAGCTTCAATCAGCAGAGGGGGTATGTTGTAATGCTCATGCTTGTTGTCGTGGTAGTGATTTTAAATAGCTTACTGTTACTGAATCATTGTCATGAAAGCATGATTGCAAAGGAGATAGCAGAGCAATGATAGATGCCAAAGTTGTTACCATGTGTCTTATTTGCATCCCATGTCACTGAGGGTCATCAGAACTGCTGGCAACTGCTATACCTATAACATAGTATTGAATGAGAGATGATCTGTAATTGAGATTCCTGCAAACTTCATTCAACTCCTGTCTCCCTATTCAAGAATGCATGTGGTTTCTTTTGACAGCATGGTGCTAGGTTGGTGCTAGTCTTCTGCACCCTGCTTGTAGAGACTTTGAGCCTTACTAATGCTGGTTACTCCACTTGTCTTTTTTGCTGATAATCTCTATCAAAATTATGCTGTGTGACCAGTGTGCATCCAGTTTGTTCCATGTAAATGGATGATTGGAATCCTGTTGCAAACAGACAGAACATATGTATTTCTTAGCTTCAACAATTGTATGTACAGGCTATATTTATGCAAGTTAGTATCTGTGCACATAACATTGTGCAGATGTTGTGTATAAGTTATCAACAATAACAAAAAATACCCTCAGAAGCTTACACAAGTAGGACCAGAACATAGCAGTCCTGTCTCTGCTGAGGATGACCTCTTGAAACCTGATCACACTCCCAAGTGTGTGCAATTTTCATGCAGCAAATACTAATAAAGCATTGCTTGAAAGTTTAGAATGCATAGAATAATTAAGTTGTGAGGCCTATTTTTGAAAATCATATATTTTTCTTGCTTGCATGTGTTTTGGTATTTCCCTTACAGAAATGGGTGGCCAAGGTGTCTGGCTGTCCAGGAATTAATTACAATAGTATTATTATTATGGATCTTTTTGCGGCATGGTTGCATGGGGGTGGGGGTAATTACTTATATCCATGATGAATAAGTTATCATACCCAATTGTAAACTTTAAGCTATTGAGACAGCTTATGTGTCACAGTTTGTAATAAATTAAATAGTAGTGTTCTTTCTCCCAGTCCCCCATGGCCACAGCAGATGGGGTTGATGGTTCACCAACTGAGTACATCTTCTCTTATGGAACTGGCTCTCCAATTCCTGTGCCAACTGGCTCAACTCCACAATGCACTAGCAGTTCATGTCAGCACACATTCAGAGACATTAACTTTGAAGTGCAGCAGTACAATGTGTCTGCGGCTGCCAGAAATGTTGTGGGGTTGGGGAATGCAAGCACACCTTGGACCGTTGGTAGGTGCTACTAGAAGCTTGTGCAAGGCACTATATATGTAGCTCCCAGATTCCCACCCAGCTTTTCATTCATACAAAAGTGCATGGGAGAGGGCCTGGTCCATAGTCTTACATGAGGGATGTCAGGATGTAATGTGCACATGCACATGCATTCATGTTCAGTGCATAAATGCAATCAGAGTGTTCAAGTAAATCGTGCACTAGAGTGCTCATGACCAACAATACACTCTTGGGAATCTAGACAGTTCTCATATATATATTGCTAACTTGAAGTGCTCACTGGTACTGTGACTATGTAACAATTTTCTTCAATACAACATGGACCACAGAAGTGTGTTATTTTCCAGGGGACTTACTACACACACTTCTTCACTTAAGTGTGCAAGAACAGTGCTTTGTACGCAAGTCAGAAACACTAACTTAGTAATTTGGTGAAAACTTGCCAATGATACGGCAATAAAACAATAATATTGTAACTGCATTCATTTACTTCCAATGACAGCACTCATCTAAGATTATGATAACCAGACACATCATCTATGAGGAAAAATAGAGTACCAGAAGGTAAAATTTTAATTTTGGTATCAGAGAGAGTCATGCTAGAAGTCCAGAAAGATGTAAATGAACCAGGCCCTCCCCTCTTTTATTTTGCAAGCATTTGCAATTATGTTTATGGTGCAGAATGTATATTTCATCTACAACTAAATATCTCTATTCGCTTTGTAAAATTGGATGTGTTCTCTCTAATGTAACCTGTTTTTACATATGGAGCTTACAGTTAGCTATAACTACCAGTACAACCCTAATTTCAAAGAGGGTGCACTTCTTGTCAGCAAGGGGCTTTAACTTATTGAGGGTATAGCGTGCATATGATCATACGGAAACCTGGCTGTTACTGTGTAGCTTAAAAATTTACAGTGTCCATACAGACAGATTATTATTATAAGACATATTATCACATGAACTACACCATTATATGTGCTCACTTCCAGGAATAAGACCACTTTCAAATATAAGTAAATTATATTATGTGTAGTTATACAAAGATGTGTGGTCTGTTTTTTGTTCATCTGTTGTTGTTGTTTTTATGATGTGATAGTTTTTGTAACCCCACTAGATTCGACAAACAACATTTTTAGTATGACTGTTGACGTTGGAGCTCCAGAAGTCACATGTCAGTTTCTGAATGGCCCGGTTGATTCTGCCACTTACACTTTTCAATACGGAACTGACCCAACATACATAAATCTACCACACACTGACTCATCCAATGGCACCAACTCAGGTACAATAAGGACGGTCTACGAAAAGCGACTACTTTTTGATAATTAGAAAATACCATATATTAATGCGATTACGTTATTACGCAAGTATCGTCCTAACAGCGATGTGAAGAAGTAGGCTCGAAGGCCAGACTCTCACGCGGTGTGGATTTTCAGCTTGTGGTAAGTGAAAGCTTGTGTATTTTGTGTAGGGAGGGGTGTGGAAGTGACTGAACTATGTACCAAGTGGCACAGATTACAGTCTACCAACCAAGCAGAGGAAAGCGACTGTTATGCTATACAACCTGCATGTTCTTAACTAGAGTGACCTACTCAGTCACAACCACACCACTCACCTCAGGTAGGATTTCTCTTGGAAATTTTGAAACAACGAAGTATAGAGAAGATAATTGTTACTTTGTGGCCAAAATTAGCTTGATTTATAGTAACAGTAGCACAAAACCCGCTATGAAATACCAAGCATTAGTCAGTTCTTCTTTCCAAGACTAAACCATTTACACTAAAGAACAAAGAGTAGGAAACAAGTGATAGACATTCATATCAGTGTTTTCAGTGTACAGCATATGGAGAATTAAATTATAAATGTCATGACAGCGCTTGCCATGTAAACAGGAAGTAACGCCTTCAATTAGTGACGTCATAATTATGTTTAATGTTTACACCACTTCATGAGCTTTCCAATGATACCAAGTTCAAGCTGTTGCACCTCCACTTTCACCTTCAAATACCTGTATGAATAAAGGAGTGCAAATTTCATGTATGTAAAACATGCACCCATTCCTTAATGTACCTGAGAATGTCACAGTTCCACTTAGTACACCACTTGAGGGTGACACTTTCTACTACTATGTTGTGTCCTCAATGGCAGTACAAATGCAGGGAACTTTTCACACAGGTAAAATGTAACAGTTAAAAGTTGCATGTGAACCTATTTGCAAACTGGTAGCAACAGCAGAAGACACGGAGAAGAAATGGTAGTTATGATAGCCTCTTGATACGCCTCCCAGGAAAATTTATGCTGGGTCTTCTGTATAGTTCTTGGCAAGCAGGACTCTAGCCTTGTTCCCAGATTGTTGCAAAAATGGCCTGGTAACTTACATAAATTCAAAGTGTTTGCTTTCATTGGCCAAAGGTTTCAGAATGTTGTCACATGATGATTGTAATACTGAATTGCATCATACATGCCTGTTGGTCCTGCTTGTGGGCAACTACTGCAGATTCTGCAGGTTACTTTTCAAACCAAGTAACTCTTTTAGAATAGTATTAAGACTAGCTAAGTCAGTCAGAAAGACTGCCATTGAGAAGAGTGAGTCTACTGCAAAAAGACAGCTACGTCACTGGGCCAAGTGGTCAGGATGTCACCGTTCCTTTTTTCTCGTGAGAGGGTGGAGTATAGGTACGATTTCTTGGTGTGTATGAGAGATGATGTCTGTAGCACGTTGATTATGCATTGTTCCAAATGGGAAGCTCCCTTCTTGAGTCACTGTGAGTGTGGACTATCTTGTAAAGGGAGTGCATGTTCATTAAATTAGCCTGTTATATAGTTTCCCCAGCTTTAGCATGAGTCATATAACCACTAGTGTAGTTAGTGTGTCTCCAGATCTTCCTGGGAACCTAGAAATGTTAGCATTGCACATTACAGGTAGCTACAGTGTGTTGCATGACTAAATTGTGTACTTGCTGTGTACGTAGTTGCACATCACTCAAGAAATAAACATGGTCCATGCTATGTATATCAGGTTGTACACATCCACTTATTATATACAAGATGCTTGTTGCCATTTACTTATTTTGTCAGGTTGTACTGTTGAGGACCTTGGAATAGTGGACACAACTCCAGACGAGAGATGCGCTGGGCTGCAAAACAGTGCTCGCTTCACTGGTGGTGTGGTGTGCTACAGTGATACTGCCCTTGTGTCTGTTGCTGTCTATATATGCAACTCTACCCATCGTTTAGATGGAACTAAGTTCAGAGAATGCCAGAGCAGTGAAAGTAGTGGAAACTGGAGTGGTTCTGTTCCACAGTGTGTTGCTGGTTATTTATGTATTCCAGTATGCTGGCATATATAGATGCATGCTTTTAATAAATAATTATGGCTCCAGAGAGGGAGTCTCCCCATCACATTTTCCCTAACCTCATTCCCAGGCTCTCTCCTGCACTGCCTCATACTCTTCTTCATGCAGAGGAGAACCTAGGAACAAGGCTAAATTATAACATCTTTGTTTCTTCTTTGCATAATTACTTCTCACTACTTGCTCTTGATGCCTACAGACCTCGACCTAGAGTGTGAAGTTGCCACTGGTGGTCTCAATGCTGGTGCTGTTTTAAGTATCTCCATTGCAATCTTTCTGGTGGCCTTATCTACTGGGATTCTGCTGGCTACATTCATCACCTACTGCTGTACGAGAAGGAGGGGAAAGAGTAGTGGAAAGCCACAACTTCCTTCTTCAGAGGCCCAGAAGCCTGTACTAGTGTATACTGATCGTGAGGCAGAGTCAAGGCCTGTGGTCATGCTGGAGATGAAGGAGAACATTGCATATTGTCATGTGGAACACTAGTCTTAAACGTTCATGTCATTAAACTACATGCATACTGTTTTACACGATACATTCAGGTAAACATTCCAGCCTATCCTCGGCGTCCTGCTCACTAATGCTACATACAATTCATGGGCATGGCTAGCATTCAAGCAAACGAAGCAGCTGCCTCCTCGTTTGAGAAACAAGCATTTGTCAAGACTAGCTATAGTTGCATCATTTTCCATACTTACTAATGGAAGAAACTTTTTTCCGTAAATGAGTGAATATGAAGGTATTAATTTTTAGTACAATATATTGTGGAAATACATAGGTTACTTGAAGTACTAATGAATTATTAACTGTAAATAGTTAACGTTTTTTTGTTGTGCACTTTGCACAAGAATTTCTACTTCCTCCTTACTCAGTATCGTAGCTACACCCCTGCATACACACATGAGACTGCAAAGCCTGTGATACAACAACACAGGTGCAAGAGATCTAGGACGAAAGTAATGGAAGAAATACAGTGTGTTGGAAAAACCAAACATAAAAAGACAGTCTAGTTATGCGCATAGTCACAAGAAAAGCTAGTGCTGCTGATCATACCTGTGTACAGTAAGTACACTCTCACTCTCTCAGTGGGAGTGTACGTAAGTAACTGCAATATCACATGCATAACTATGTACATTATTACCACAATCCAGCTGGATCTAGCATGCAGAATTATTTTACAAAATAGGCTTATAGAATCTGACATTGCCACAACACTGCAGGTGAGTTTCCATCTGTACATTGTATGCAAAGTCTACAAGTTGCAAACAGCAGGGATATCTAACTGCTGGGGAGTGGAAGAAAGATTGTCATTTGAGCCATATATTCCTGCCTCCTGTTCTGCAGCTTTCAGTATCAATCTTCACCCTTCTGTTAACAGCAAACCCATGAAGACTACACATTCAATTATAATCTCTCCACTTTTATGTCACTTGCATGATACCAAGGCTAATCACTTCTAGTGCATCTACAGCTAATGCATCAATGACTTGTTCCTGATGCCATTCATGTTTATCCTGACTAGTGATGAAGTGTACACATAAATACCTAATAATCTCCAAACACTCACAAAATCTGGCACATTTGATTGGTTGGAAGTCACTTGATTCATGCCGTTTAAGTTTACCATTTAATTTGGTACATTGGTAATCCATCTTAGTCACCTGAAAAAAAACAACTATTTGTACAGATCATTCCCAGAATATAAATGATCCACTGGCCCTTACAATTCTGGCTAATGAAATTGTGCAGGTATGTTTCATGACTGCCAATGATGTGCCATGGCAGTTGCTCACCCGCTTGACACAACAATACAATACCACAATGTGAGTAATAATGCATATTTTGTGGGTGGATGTTGTTACTGTGACAAATCATGACATCATAATTATTACAAGCTGAAGTAACTCATCACCAAAGATGGACGTTCTTCTCAGAAGCCTTCCATCATTGCTAATGAAGGTATTGAATGTGTACATATTTGTGGGAGAGTTGAAGTATAACTATGCACATTGTTATCTATTCTACAGATGTGTTGGTGGAAGCTCCTGACAACATTGCTCATCATTGATAGCTACTGTAAGAGCTACTAGTCTTGGCCATTCAGATGCCACATGCATCATCAATAGCAGATAATGTAGTATCTATAGGTGAAAAACAAACCAATGCTCAGTACTGTCAAGGTGTCCTACCCTAACACACATGCATAAACTTTCTAGCTGCAGCAGAGGTCACATTGGTATCCAGTGTGGAGCAGGATGGTAGAACAGCAGCATGTCCAGGAGAGGTGGTGACCTTCACCTGTACTGTGACACAGGGAGCCTTTCTTAACTGGGCTAGTACTGCTTTCACATCATGTGACTTCACCCCCACATATACTCTTCGCTCTGACACTTCAGTGGGTAGCACCAGTGTTTGTGGCAGTTTCCAAGCCAACCTCACGGCCATTACTAGTATCACTCAAATTGGACAATCCCTTCAAGCAGATTTGACATCCACTTTATCTCCCACCACCACTGTGTCACCTGGAACAGTGATAACATGCTCTGACCTGACTAGCACACAAAGTTCACCACTGAGCAAAACATACCCAAACACTGCAAGTAAGCTAGCATGCATTTCAAATCATTGATGTGCTACAAATACTTATCTCTCACCACAGGCTTGCCGTCTCCTCCTCACAGCCCAAATACTTCCACAGTTCAGATTGGTCCTGATAGTATCACTGTTTTAATCCAGTGGGGCTACCCACAGAGTGATGGAGGTGCTCCTGTTGACAACTACACTGTCACTCTGGTGGGTCCTGGGGCAGTTTGTGTTTCCACCACCACATGCAGTGTCCAGCCAATGGCCACCTTTACTCTGGCCTACAATGAGGAGTACACTGTCAGCATTGCAGCCACCAACTGTGTAGGAACTGGTGGAACTGTTTCACTAAACATCTCAAATTCGGAAGCTGGTAAGCACATTTATTGTGTATGCACTGTAAGCTTTAAGTACGTGGACCGTTAGAACATGCAGTGTTATAATGAACAACTCAGAAAATGAAGACACTACATGGAGTACATAAAAAGTGTAACAACAACAAATTTTGGTAACTTTTATTTATTTGCATGTCTTATTTTATCTGGTGTTCCATTCAGTTGGCTGTGGAGACCCCACCCCACCTGTAAATGGTTCAATTGTTGAGTTTGTGAGTGCAGTAGTGGGATCACAAATACTGTACAGTTGTGATCCAGGATTTCTTCCAGAGGGGCTGAGAATTTCAATATGCTCATCAAATGTGAGCTGGAGTCCCAACCCAGCTGACTTTACATGCAGGGAACTATGTAAGCTATATGTAGCTAGGCATACCACACAAGGACTGACACAATCACTTATGTTGCCTGTTCATTGACACAAGTTCAGTGCTAGTGTTTGTTCCTCTCTCTGTAGCCACTTGTCATGACCCCATACCTCCCATGAAAGGTTCCATTGGAGGCTATACCAGTACAGTTGAAGGCTCGGTGGTAGCCTTCTACTGTAATGAAGGGCTGATCCCAGCAGGGCAGATGAATACAACTTGCACTTCAAATGGCAGCTGGACCCCTAACCCAGCTGAGCTGATCTGCAATGAGCCACCATCTGATGGTGAAGGTTAGTTGTCAGTGGAACAGTATCTAACAACATTAGCTACGTACGCATCTATATTGCTCACACTCAAGATGGTTTCCATTGGTCACGACTTTCATATTCCATTCAGACGGCAACAGGTAGGGTCTGCAACTGTGGGTGTAGTGATACACCAATTTTCTACCACTAGTGACTAGATAGAAAGAAGTAGCTTCTATCAAGATGAAAGGTACATACTGCTACCTCAAGCTTTCAATCACAGAGTTGCCGATCTGGGAGTGGTTGACCCCATCGATTATAGACCACATAAATTAATGCTTCAAGTTATATAATTCAAAGGAGTATTTTTATAGTATGGACTTTCTTTTCTACAGGTCCCGGAAATGAATCAAACAGTATTCCTGTCTCATGTTTCAGTTCCACCAGCATTGCCACCACTGCAGTTGTCTCCTGTGCAGTGTCATTCATTATCGCAGCACTGGTTGGTGCTGTAGTACACTACTGTACTATGAGGAAGAAATGTGATTGCCAGAAGTTCTACTCTCTGACACTAGCCCGCAAGCAGCAGCAGCAGCAACAGCCAGCACCAGTGTATGAGGACATTGTTGGCCAGTCTCAGAACATTGAACTGAAGGAGAATGTTGCATATGGCCCTGTGCAGCAGTAAACTAAACTGAAGATGAATTAAGCACATACTGGGAGATATAGCTGCAGCGAATTCATTGTAGATATAACTATGAGCCAGAAATGCCTATGCATGCTTTTGGTTATCAAGCTATGTACCATAATGTTGTTCAAGAACTCAACCACTGATTATTTAGTATCAATGCAAAGTGGAGTCACAGATAGCTATAGCTACTATACATCTGCATGTGATGCAGGGTTCTTCCAGAGGGAACGATGATTAATTTCAGCATGTTCATCAAACAGCTGGACCCCCAACCCATCTGCATGAGTGTGGATCCACCATCAGATGGTGATTGTCAGACATCGTCAGTTGTCAGTGGGTAGCTAATTACCATGGGCAATCAAAACTGTGACAGCACACAGTGAAGCACATTGTATATATATAGGTAGACACCAGTCCATGCTCTCTTATTCAAGGTCCAGTAATGATCCCCACCTCATGCTCTACCAGTGTTGGCATTACTGCAGTATCTCCTGCATGGATTTATCCCACTGGTTGATATGTGTGTGTGTGTACAGTAACTGTGCTGTGAAATTTACTTTCTGACAATAGCCTGCAAGTAGCAGGGAGTACAGCCAGCACCAGTGTATGAGGTCATTATTTAAGGGATGCTATTTGAACTCATGCACTTTTTTTGACTTGTTTAACTTGCCAAGTCAATGGCATACTCACTTCAAGCTCAAAGTTTATAGCTTCACAGGGCCATAGGCAACATTCTCCTTCAGTTTCATGGTCTGGCTAAATGGCAATATCTACCATATCTGCAGCACTCCAAAATAGTACTACAACAGATCTAGACATATAATTTGCCTCACGCTGGAAATAAATGAATTTAGACGTCATGTTTTCCGGTCGACCCCCAACGGAGTTCTGACAGCACATACTGGGTGGCTGCCAGGTGTGCGCTGAGGCATTCAGTACCACCTGTGCAGTACATTTAGAGGATTGTGAGGGCTGGTGGTTGTCCAGCTGTTGTGGCTCAGTGGCAGAGCACTGGCGGCTCAAGTCAGAGGTGTCCTGTCCTGGGTTCGACTTCTGGCTTTTTCACTTTCCTCTATTTTCGCCTCATAACACCTAAATTCATTTATAATTGCCTTGTTCGTATAGCCTCATTCCCAGGCCCGACCCAGCTTTCTTCGCTTGCCGTATGGAAAGGCAGGAGAGTCAAAATACAATACAGTTGTGTACACTGTGCATCAACTTACTGTGCACAAATGGGTCATGGTAAAATTAAATAGCACCTCTTTTACACACTACATAGCTACATTATAGATAAACAATACTAATAACCATGAACTGGTCAAGGGTCAACATCATGTACAAACAGCACTATATAGCATGCATTAAAAGTTAATATGTAACTATACAGCATGTATTAAAAAAGTTAATATGTAACTATACAGCATGTATTAAAAAAGTTAATATGTAACTATACAGCATGTATTAAAAAGGTAATTATGTAAACTAGACAGCATGTAATTCCAAATTACAGCAATATAGCATATGCACATCTAAATGTAGCTCCAAAGGTTTATGTCTCCTGTTGGAATAAGAAGGAAAAAATGCTGTCAAAATAAGGCCTTGTTTGCAGACTCAAAGGCCTTTGCCACATCCAATATTAATTTGCAGTATGCAAATGTAAAAGGGGAATACCTGAGAGATCTCATCACATGTGGTGGCATGAGACACACAAGGGATGATACCTTACAAAGAATCTTGAGACCCTTCCTTTAATGTCCCTAACTACAAGGGTTAGAAGCGGGAAAGCCAATATACCTCGTTTAATTTGAAGTTTATAATTACATCTGGCACTGCCCCCTGTGTGTCTACATAACTTCTGTCTACCGAGCACTATTTGGGACATGACAAAATTTTCAAGCCTTCCCCCTATACATTTGTTACATTTGTATTCTAAGTACTGAAGTAGCAAAGATTCTCAAATTTCCACTACCGGTGTAACAAAGCCATGAAGCTGTTTTTTGAACAATAAATGCTAGTTTATGAATAATCAAAGCCGTATGTATGTCTGTGTGTGTGTATCCATGTGTGCATGTGTGTGTGTGTCCACAGGCTGAGTAGCTACATTCATCACATGTGCTGGCTAGTATTGCACCTTGTTGCTTACTCTATTTATGTTCCACCCACAGTCCTCTTTGTTCCTGGCTCATACCTGTGTCTCTCCCTCTCTCTGTATGTCTGTCTGTGTGTGTGTGTATCCATGTGTGCATGTGTGTGTGTGTGTGCATGCATGTATGTGCCACAACTGACATACTGTAGGTGGTACATAGAGAACAGTGTTTTGGCAGCTAAGGTCAGATAAACACTGGATCCCATCATTTGAGAGGTGTGTTCCATTTTGGCTTGCAAGCTTGTTCCCAAAACATTTACAGTAGTTTCAGATACCCTGGAATGATGTAAGTAGATCTGGTAGTCGACAACAATAACAGAATGTTACTGGATGAATTGACTGTGCCAGTTGGTGTTGGGCTCCCCCACTTGACACAACACACGACTTGTGCATGCAAACAGAAGTCATAATAATATGTAGCTTATGCAAACTCAAATCAGTTCTACATGTGGCAGTACCATATAGAAATCAAACATTATTCCATGCATATTTCAATTGTTTTACTGCATTTAAAGCACTGTAGTGCAGACTGTTCTGTACGGGGTATATGCTTTGTACATGTCTCAGGTACTCATGCATCTATGCAGCTCTACCCTTGACGGAAGTTCCGCCCTGGAGCACTTCGAACACAGTAACATGATCGAAACACACAAAAGAATATCTACCCAGGATTGCCACACAGCTAATCTACTATCTACTGCCAGCAGTGCAGTCTCACATCTTACTTACATCTGACATGCCAGCACCTCTGAGGAATTCTTCTGTTTTCACATGGCCTCTTTTAACTGCCACATCCAGGGGAGTCATCTGAGGAAGAAAGAATTGCTAATAAAGCACGGCAGATGGACATGCTGATTGACTTTCAGGAAGGCTACATAATTTGCTGCACAAAGTTTCTTTAAATACTTGGTGCCATTTCACTGTTTCACTTGTAGTGTCAGGCTCACTATATAGCTCACATAAACAGTACCATTCAGCAATTTTAATTTGGGATGTGGCCTTTTTACTCCGGCTGTATATACAATGTTGGCTTCAGGACGGAAAGGCAATCACATGTATTCTCGGGAATAGCTGCATGCTAACTAAGTCATGCAATAACTTTGCTTGTCCATGAAATTTTATTGCCTGTTGCACATGAAATTCCTCGAATCCATGCAATTACATTCATAAAAATTCACGACATATTTTGGGATTGGTTATGTATGCACAAGCACGTACTGGATACAGAGAGTGACTGGGAGTGAGGCTAACTCATACTCCTCGTAATTTCATATAACTTACCTCATCTTTATCTGTGATGTTGATATCAGCTCCTTTGCTAATAAGAGATTCCACTGTGTGTGCATGGCCTCCACTAGCTGCAAGGTGCAGGGAAGTTCGCTGATAGAAAGAAACAAAAAAACAGTTGCACTATTAGCCAATGTCTAAATTTCTGGTAGGTTAACTGTATTTATCTTGATGATGATCATGAAGTGGTACCAGGAGCTTATGAATAGCCACACTTTCATGGCCATCATAAGTTTTTGGTGGTCCTTCTCATACTTTGCTGGAATTAAGGTACTACCATATTGAAAGCTGGCAAAGTGTTCTTTCAAACAGCAGAACAAAGTAATGATGGATAGGGTTGTCTGAGAATGAAATTCGACTTAGCAGTATTCTAGTTTACTATCAGCAGTATTTACCCCATTGTTATCTTTGACGTTGACATCAGCTGCTTCAAGGAATCCCACTGTTTTAATACGGCCTTCTTTAGCTGCCACATGCAGGGGGACCATCTGATGGAGAAACAAAGTACAAAATGAAGCCAGAAGTCAATTAATGACTTCCAGGAGGTCAGATTACCATAGGTCTAGCCTTGTTCCCAGGCTCTCGTGCATGAGTGGTGAAAAAAGAGGTACACACTGTTTGCTCAGGGTTTCTGAGAATTTGGGAAATTTCTGTAAAATCTGCTCCGTTACACTAACCTCCGCGAGGCATGCTGACTTCTCCTATGTGAAAGATGCCTGCAACTGACCATGCTCTGTGTGGATGATGATGAGGGAGCGATGAAGGCAATCAGCTCTTTGCTTGAGGGCATTAACTGACACAATCTTTCCCTTTGAAGTCATGATGCAGACAGTTATTGTCAAAGTGATAACTTCAAAACCACCCGAAGGTGTCTCATAAGCAGTATAACTCTGCAGTGTGGCCTTTCAGCAGGTAAACAGAAATTTCCGTAATTTTACTGTAGTGGAGTAGTATGCAGGTTACCAAGGGTAATTTGGAGCATGTGCGAACAATGTGTACCAGGCTCTCTTTCCGCCTCCTCCACACGAGAGCCTGGGAATGAGGCTAAGTACAGACTAATTGTTCAGTATCTCTGATGGTGCATGGAGATGAAGCAGCCTCAGATCATAACTTCCTCCAAGGTAGATTTAGAGTCATGCTCTCTAGCCCAGCTGCATTTGTACTGGTTAGCCCTTTTTTCTAGCCCCCACCCAGCTTCCAATTAATTTCAGTAAAGTTCTCACACAAATGAGAGTAAAAGAGGATGCACTGGAATAGTAAGAAGAGCAAAAGGTATAGTACATGTACCAGGCAACTAACCGTGCATATCTAGCTAGCAAGGGGAAGGAACTTGAGTCCTTGCCTTTGTTGTTTGATGTTGTATGTATATACAGGACTCCCTGGTAGACCAGCCACTGGCTGAGGGACATTTCCTGTTTAAAATTAAAGTATACCTACATCTATCTACCTGTCTGTCTGTCTGTCTGTCTGTCTGTCTATCTATCTATCTATCTATCTATCTATCTATCTATCTATCTATCTATCTATCTATCTATCTATCACCGAAATCTAAATATGTGAAATGTAGCTATTTCATTCTGAAAATTTTTGCCATTTGCTGATTACGTCACGCTCACATCAAAAAATTTACCACACCCTCTCCTGCTAAATTGTATTGCAAGTGACAGGAACCTGGGCGTAGCCTGGAAACAAGGCCAGGTAATGGTGCGTGCCTGTTGATGAGGCTAACTCAAACTCAAATCAACAGCATCAATAGTAGTGATGTCTCACATGTGTACTTACCCCGTCATTATCTTTGATATTAATATCAGCTCCTTGCTTAACAAGGCATAGCAGGGTGTATTCATAGCCTTTTCCAGCAGCAATGTGCAGGGCAGTTCGCTGACAAGGAGAAGAAAAAAGAGTGTATTTAGCAGTTGTAATTTTGGCTAATTGTGAGCAAAAACAATCTAACTTTTCCATGGTTAGCTTTAATAGAATAATAGAATAAATTGTGCAAATACATGTTGGTAGTGGAGTTGGAACTTGAAGCAGTTTAGCACAGCAGATCGATTTATAACTTCTCAGTGTATGTATGAAATGAAAAGCGAATACAGGGTCCTTTTCTTGGGTGCATGGGCTCCTACGCAACTCAGATATAGATACTGCCCAGCTAGTCAACACTTAGCACTTAGAAGTTGGCTGGCTTTGTTTATCATCTTGCCTTTACATGGCTTCAATTACCACCAATTGAGCTTGAATACTTAGACCATAGATAGTGGATTGACATACACGAGCAGTTTTAGGAATGAGAGACTCAAAACAGTAGGAATCCATATACCATAAGCATTGTTAGTCTCCTATACTTACTCCAGCATTATCTTTGGCACTGATATCAGCTCCTTTGGCAGCAAGAGCTTCCACTGTGTAAGTGTAGCCATTTTCAGTTGTAATGTGCAGGGGAGTTTGCTGATAGAAAAAAAAAACAATCACAAGATAAATTACATTTATGACATCAGTGATATATGTATAGGATAGAGCCCTCATGTGATATATATCAATTTTCTGCACATATACATAGGTTAGTAACATACACAGAGGGATCTAAGTGAGAAAGACAGCCTGAATAATGGAGGCAGCTAGCCAAATACTATGCCTTGTTACCAGCTAGTTTCTTCTATTAATATTGAAAAGAGTTGATTTCACAATTCTACTCAACAAGTTTGAATGCAGACTGGATGATGAACACAGGGAAACAGTTATGGAATTGATTAATGCACGTACCAATGTTGCAGAATAAAGGGCCCTTTCTAAGGCACCTGGAAGTGCATCGGGCTAACTTGAACTCAAGCCAAATATGCTAATGTTCCCTCAGTAATGAAATGAACTTACCCCAGCATTATCTTTCATGTTGATATCAGCTCCTTTAGCAACAAGACATTCTGTTGTGTATGTATAGCCTTTTCCAGCCGCAATGTGCAAGGGTGTTCGCTGAAATAGAGAGAAAGAAGACAATTTTGAAACAGTAGATGTCAAGTGGATTCTTTTTACTGGATGATTTTATGTGGAGGCAGCTAGCTGTTTCAACTGTAGTATTGATGAACGTTAACTCTTTAACCACCGTAGGCTATTTACAGGAAGTCTTTATTAGGCTATGGATATCTTCCTTGCTGTGTATTTCCACTTCTGTATGGAGCTAGCACTGGAAACTTGAGTCAAAGCTTATTGACACATTCTCTGTGGGTTCGCGACCTTAGACACACCCACTCATTAGCGAGCATTCAATAGTCAGGGCCCTCCGACCAGAGAACGCTCCTCCGGACTAAAGCTGCCTAAAATGCCAGAAATGGAGTCCCTACAAAGTGAAAGGAATGTTTTCTACGCCCGTTTGTGCAAGAAAGCAGACAAATGGCCCACCCGGCGTTGACCAGGGCTTTTCTACAGCCAGCTGCAACAGCTACCATGCACTGTCATCCAGAGTGGTGCACCCACCCACCTCCCCCTGTCCCACCCTTTCTGCTAGTGCAGAACCTATCTTCAAAACGGATTGCGCCAACTGATAACATGCAGCCAAAGTCAGGCAACGCCAAAAAGCATCATCGGTGGGGTTAAATGTTTGTACAATGTTCAATATTGTAACATTAACTTTGTACTCCACTATTTGTATTTAGCCAAGTTATGGAGACTTGAGAACATGTGTTAGTATATCAGATCAACAACACTGATGGAGAACTTGAATATTTTGTACTCTCTGTACTTACTGTTCTCAAACTGACAAGAAACTGTCTTGCACAAACTTATGGAAATCATATTAATCCATGTGTACTTAATGTGTTAAGTTATCTAAATGTCAGTGCCATGAGAACTATAGCATCATACCCACCCAGGCTGGGGAATGTGGCTAGAACTATAGCCCCGTTTTCACGCACTAACCCAGGTTAGTTTCAGAATCCAGATTATATATAAGCGTTCACACATGTAGCTGCTAAGCCAGTTTAGCTTATGAATCTTCTAACATACCTAGTGCTTCTGCGGCTGAGGGGCTTACTACTTGTCATGAATACTGAAAACTTCGATATGCAGCCATTAAAAATGGCACCAGCTATTTACACATGCTGTTCAGATCCTAGTCTGCATTGCAATCAGGGTTCAACCCTCATATGGAGGTGGGTTATGTAACCCAGATTGCAATCAGGCTTAGTGTGTTTACACAACACAGATTAGTTCAATCTAGCCCGTGCCCAGGCCCGAAAAGGAGGAGGAGGAAAAAGGGCCCGGTTTCAGCCGTTCGCGCATGCGCTTAATCGCGGTGGAACTTCCGTACGCTTGTGACGCCAATATTGATACTAGGCGTTACACTGTCCGTAGATTTATCATAGCAGCATATGACCTGCAAAGAAACTCACTTGATTGTACTCATCCAGCAGCCGATCTGAAGCTATGAAGTAAAAGTGTGAGTTCCCGTGGAGTCGATTGATGAGAAGAGGCTACCTACCAATAAAACCATTGCAAGAGGGCTTCCATTGCACTTCTGTCTGCCTTTTCTGCTAGAGATCTTCAATAAACAATGAAATGCTGTTGGCCAAGGTGCTGAAATAAAAGCTACTCGGGCTAGCTAGCTAGGGTAGTTTGATACGGTAAATAGCAATGTCATGCAATCGACCATGTGACTTTGATGTCGTCATTGGCACCCTCCACTGATCAACACATGCTTAAACTACAGATAATTAAGCGCATGCACGAACGGCTGAAACCAGGCCCTTTCTCTTCCTCTTCGGGCCTGGGAACAAGGCTAAGTTCAATCCAGATTGGGATCTGGGTTAAAAGCCTAGTGTAAACAGGGCTTATTACTGCATTTGTCATACTGCAAGCAACAAAAACTAGAGCAGAGGCCTAGGAATGGGACTAATCTCAAATGCTTACCCCAGCTTTATCTTTGATGTTGATACCAGCTCCTTTGTCAACAAGGCACTCCACTGTGCGCTCATAGTTTTCCCTAGCTGCAATGTGCAGGGGAGTTCGCTGATAGTGAGGAAAAATAAGCAAAGAGAGTAATTTCAAACAATGTGATGGACTTTTACGTAGATTAGTTTAACAGACATTGTGTAACTACTGCATTGTCCCGGGCAAGCGACCCACCCCCCAATTTTGACGGTTTTGTGGTTATTTGAGGTCCTCCGTGTGACTGCCCACCATGCTAAATTCTTGCATAGTGAGTCGAAAGGGTACTCACGTACATAGCTGCGAGCATTCTGATGCGCTCCAGGCACCACGACATCCTGCATCAAAGTTTCGCACACACCCGTCCATAGCCTCATTTGTAGTGCTCTTCGCTTGCGGCACAAAACTCACCTACTGCAAGTGATGAACACTGAGGAAGTTTGGCAACGAGGCTACAATTCAGTCCGTTTTCTAGCATGATACAACTTTCTCCACCCTCAGGCCGGCTCAATGAAGCACGAGCAAAGCGATGATGCAGGTCAATTCTAGCCTCGTTCCCAGGTCTTCCCCGTCTCCAGTTTTTGATCGCTTGCAGTATGCAAAAACGGAGGGAGAAGGCCTGGTGAATCTTACCACGTGATCCGCGGCACACATGACGTCACAGGTTCTAGACACGAAGACATATTCACATTTATATCTCCAGCTACAGAGAAGCTAGAGAAACAAGACAAGTTCCAGCTGAAAGACAAGTCCTACCTCTGGAACATACCCGAGTCTGAAGCAGAACTGCTGAAGGATGGTTCCCCTGCAAGCGTTGCAAATCCAAAAGCGGCTGCTTTTTCGCTACGTTAGCTAAATTTTGTCACTGCAGATATTTCACACATGTCGTTCGGCAACCCTTCGGAGTTATTCCTTCTAACTGGGATATGTTTTTTTACGCTTGATGTTGTTCTCCGTCAGCGCTTGTCTCGTCTTCGTAGCTAGTACAGAATGCAAGATCGGTCTTCTCCCTAGCATGGCTGTACATATAAGCGTGACGACATGTGACGCCTGTGCCGCGGATCACGTGGTAAGATTCACCAGGCCTTCTCCCTCCGTTTTTGCATACTGCAAGCGATCAAAAACTGGAGCCGGGGAAGGCCTGGGAACGAGGCTAGGTCAATTCGGTATCCCCTGGCAGCTAACTTTGCATCCAGGGTGGGCACTTGCAGGGAGATAGTTGAACCATTCAAACATCTCCTCCATGCAACCACCTACCCTCAATTTTTAATGCTTGAGCTGCGAGCGCCCATGGGTGTTTGCCCGGGACAATTACGGTATGTACATGTATGACATAATATTCCCACAGTAGTGTATAGTATTATACTTACCCCAGTATTATCTTTGATGTTGATATCAGCTCCTTTGTCAACAAGGCACTCCACTGTGCGCTCATAGTTCTTACTAGCTGCAATGTGCAGGGGAGTTTGCTGACAGAAAGAAACAAACAAACTTTGAGACAGTAAGTTCCAGACTTCTAGAAGTACCATAAGCCCTCTACTACTTTCGGTCAAAAGTGGAGAGGGGGATTTGTCATCCAAAGTGAAGTTGACAATATTCATGATGACTTTGCCAAACAGCAACATCGGTGATCACGTACCATTGAAAATCACTAGCAGCTATTGGTACTAAGCCAAGAAACAGCAAAGTAACTTGCACAGGAGATGAGTAGGATGACCCATGTAAGTTCATACTGCAAGCAACAAAAAATCTGGGTGTGTCTGAGAATGAGGCTAGTGGTTCTATGTGTAGTTCAGAACAAACAATGACCATTCAGTAAGCTAAACTTGTAAAACCTCATTGCAAAATAAGACGCTCATTGACCACAGGGTGTAATGAATGAAAATTCCCTATGTAGAAGATGGGGGTAAATAAGGAGGAAGGGTGTTTGCTCAAATGAGGTATATCGGTATGAGTTTATATATATATATATACAATTTCTTTGATTGTCGGTTTGAGTGTGGCTGACAAACTCTTTCAACAGCTCAAATGAATATTAACAAAAGGGATACAGCACTTGAGTGAAACTAATCTACTGTCAGTAGTACAGCCCAGTACATAACTTCACATGTGGCAGTCCCGGATAGAAATCGAATATTACTCTGTCACGTATTTCGAGCGCATTACTAACTAAGTTTGAGACTCTACATATAGTGCTGAGCTTCCACTAATGGCAGGGCTCATACGTGACGTGTAAACACATGAATATCTGATGCATCTATGAAGCACATATAAGCCCCACCCTTAGCGGAAGCTCAGCGCTATAGCACGTCAAACATTGTGATGCGCTCGAAATACGCGACAGAAAAATATTTCTATTCAGGACTACCACACGTGTCTCATCATTATCACGTACTCCATAATCATCCTTGATGTTGATGTCAGCTTCTTGGCCAACAAGGTACTTCACTACATCCAGATGGCCTCTTTCAGCTGCCACATGCAATGGAGTCCACTGATGAAGAGAAAAGGAAGAAGGAATAATTGATTAATATGTAGGCAAGTTAAATGATCTCATTCAGGTTAAGCCTTAAAATCCTCCCTACTCCCCCAAACTACTTTTTTTACGTAGCAGAAACTGACCAACGTTCAACTAAGGTTACGATGAACAAGCTGTGCGCGCGCTTATTTATAATTATATTCATGACGTATACCCGCAAGTCCGAATGCATTCCTACCGTTACTAACTTTGCGTCAATTTTAGCGAACTACTTCCATTTTCTGCGGAAGATAACAGCTCAACGGCCTTCCGTACTAAATTTTCGAGGTCGACTCGTCAAGTTTTGCCAAAAAAGTTCTGGACAAACCGTCAGAAAATGGCTTTTTCGGTCGTGGTTTACGAAGACTGCTATTCAAAATTTTATGTAGCGTCTACATTTCGAGCGCTGCTTGAAAATTGCCATCGACTCGACCTAGATACTTGTGCTAGGAGACTAGTAACCGAAAACGGTGAGTTTGAGGGCCGTCAGTAAGCAGATATTTGACGCAAGAGAGTTTATGTGAAGGCTTTGTTCTGGATGGTGTGGATTATAAGCTGCTAGAGCTGTTATGACCAAAAGAGCATTGTGTATAGCCTGGTCTTTGGTATCTCCATAGGCTTTTGAAGCGCTAAAATACCTCCAAGCACTCTAGAGTTATAACGCTGACATTCAAGCGCATTTATTGAATTCTGAGATATGACAGGTTGTTCATCGTAACCTTAACTTCCATGCAGGTCAAATAGTGTAACATGTATACATGTACGTCTAGCCTTGTACCCAGGCTGTTTTTTTTTTTTTAATGAGCAGCCTGGGTATGGGGCTATTATACGCACATCTTGAATGGTGCCACAGGGCCCTTTTTTGATTACTTAGGAGAGAGCCTAATTAACAAATCAGCAGTACTAATGTACCATAGTACATACCCCATCATTGTCTTTAATGTTGATATCAGCTCCTGCCTTGACAATGAAATCTGTGGTGTACTTGTGGCCTTTTCCAGCTGCCATGTGCAGGGGTGTTCGCTGAAAGAGATCAAAGAAACCATTTAAGGTTGTATGTATAGGTTTGTGTAACAAACCAGTATGGTACAAGTAAGAGGACCAGCTCGGAACGCTCGCGCAAGTTGTTTACGCCGCTGCGATGAAAGGACGCGCATAAATACGTGCTCGTATCTGATGGTAAGATTGATATGGTACTCATCCATGCTGCAACTGCATAATTGGACTAAAGACTTTGTGTGTGTGTAGTACCAAATACCTCAGAGCTTGTAGGCTATAAATCATCAAACTACAGAAACTGACCGACTTCTGGGCAGGTTGGTATAACCACTACAAATTTTATATTAGCCTTATAGCCTGTTGCTAGGTGGTTGCTAAGATTATAGAAGACTTATAAATGGCCAACATGCCCACAGAAGTGCTGACTCAGCTATATCAGGTGTGAAGAGTGGCTATATCAGGTGTGAACTGTGACTATATCAGGTGTGAAGAGTGGCTATATTGCCATCCCCCAAAAAGTACAGTACATGTACAACACAACAAACATTAAACTCCCAAAATGCAGGTCATACATGAACTCATGAAACTCAGTCATGATCAGTTATAGACCCAGCACGGAACTGGAAGGCAAGGTATACGTAAGAGGTGAAGGAACACTGTGTGGCTAAGTTTGTTTGAGTGTAGCTGCTCTGCTAGTGAAGTGTGGTATGGCAAAACAGGGAGCAGAATTGATCTCACCCTCACTTTTGGCAAATATCTCGAAACTCTCCAAGGAATGCCACGAGCGGTTTCGTTTAGACATGGGGGAGTGGACTGAGTCGAGCGATGAAAGTTCTACAGAGAGTGAGACGCCTAAGCAAACTTAGCCACTTGCTAAGGACAGCAGTATCGGTGTTTTCAAGGAGATCCATGGGGACTTGCTTCTCGGATTCAATGCAATAATGAGCGTTTCGGCCATCTCGCCACGCAACCAAGTTCGACACAGCCCATTTTGTGCTTGTAGCGGTACTTTTGGGTACAAACATTTCTGAAGAGCTGCTTCCTTTGCTTTGTTCACAAATCGCCATTGATTTTCCTTGCCTTCCTTTGGCAGACTCAACTTTTTCTTTGGTGGATTCGAGTTAGGCGCCTCACTCTCTGTATAACTTTCATCGCTCGAATCAGTCCACTCCCCCGTGTCTAAACGAAACCGCTCGTGGCAGTCCTTAGAGCGTTTCAGAATATTTGCCAAAAGTGAGGGCGACATAAATTCTACTCCCCGTTTCGCCATAACACTAGCAGAGCAGCTACACTCGAGCAGCGAGCAGCGAGCACCCAGTTCAAATTCGAAAATACGGCAATGCGAATGGAGTATACGGACAGTAATGACGTCATTTCCGTGTTGCCAAAACAACCACCTAGCAACCACCTAGCAACAAGCTATAAATCTGTTAAATCACCCTCATGAGGGATGTTGCCGGTTTATAAGCCCGACACCCAAGGGCGCGTAAATACTCATACCCAGCGCACCAAAAAATTACTTTCTGAGACGTACTTTTGCGTTACATGACGTCAGATTTCGGACTTGATAGTACACTTGTCAGAATATACGCATTAGTTATGACAGATTTGATGTCAGTATTCTTGATCAGCTCATAAGCTCTTCTCGAGGATGAACAAGTTACAATGAAGCTGCTGATTGGATTTTCGAACTGTGTAAGGGCCATAGTTGACACTCTAAAGTTTAATATACGGGGCTCAGTAGGCTATTGTAGTCTTCACCAAACAAAGCTACTCTGTGGCAGCTGTCTCGTCTCGCAAGCCAGACCCAGCGATCCTGGCTAGGGTTTGTTGGGTCTGGCATGCAAGATTAGGTGGCTATAGAGGATCGACTAAGGTGGCAACTTAGGCCAGTACTTGAACTTCATCATGGCGCATGCCCCTCTCAAACATCATAAAGGTTACTGCGACATTTATATTAACCAGAAGCGCATCAGTGTGTACCACGCACTCCTTCTCCACACCGGGTACCAAGCTATATTTTATATGCCAAGTGCCTGGGGATGAGGCTAAATCACTACTGCTAGTGCATGTATATAGTCTCAAATACTTACTCCGTCATGATCACAGACACTGATATCAGCTTCTTCCTTAACAAGAGATTCCACAGTGTACTTGTAGCCATTTTCAGTTGCAATGTGTAGGGGAGTTCGCTGATAGGAAAAAAAACATGTAAAGGGAAAGACAGTAGTTACCAAGAAAGTGATAGACTGAGGTTACACAGGTTAGTGCAACAGAATGTACAATAGTGTAACAGACTAGTAGTGTGCAAGTGTATAGTAATGTCAAGCTTGAAGAAGTTTTTTTTCTTCTTCAAAAGCAGAAATATACCAACTTCTGAGCAAGTTATATACAGGTACTTTGATTTCTACATGAAACTATACAAGTAGAAGGCTTATCTTCATTCTTTGATTTCTAGATGAAACTATGACAATACATAATACCTTATTACACGAGTTAGCGTGCAATATTGCGAGTGCAATAACTGCGATATGCACGCTAACGAGTGTAATAAAATGTTTATTATCCATTACCACAACAGCGTCGTGTCTCTACTCACACAAAGAACCGAGTAACTCACTGTTCGAACACACCAGTTGTAATTAAAGCACATTGTGGTCGCTAGGATACCGCGTAGTTCTAGCCCATGCAGTACAGTGAATTTCGATTGCGTTCGAAAATTCCGTAATCCGTAGTGCGCGCGCGTAATGCGTGTACGCAATGCATAGCGCGTCCGAGCTGAGCTGAGATGCCCACATCACGCAGTTTCGAACTTGCGGCAGGCACTGTCGGCAGAGCCGTGCAGAAAGAAGGCTTACTCGGTGGATCTACGCTAGAAAATCGTCTACCACGGAAATTCTCCACCTCGTGCGAGGCGGGCTAGGCTTGGTCTAGTTCCTACAGACGTACAGTCGTACAGCCATCCTGAGAGAGTAATCGAATCTTCTGAGTTACCCTGTAACTCTTTAACAGTTTACAGATAGTTGACGGTGAGATTGTTAAATCAAAATACTCTTTCACTTCTTGACAGATTTTGTGGAGGTAGATAGATGGATTTTCCACGACAAACCCAACTATATACAGCTCAATGCTGCAGTCAAGCTTTCACAGCTCTTCTCTGCCAGATGATCTGTCCAGTGGATCAACTTTCCCAGTTCTCTCAAAGAGCATGTACGTTTGGTAAGCAGTACTGACAGCGATATTTAAATTTTAGCAATGTCAGTCAAAGGTAGGTTGCTAGCGATTCTCTGGTAGACGATTTTCCAGCGTAGATCGCCTTCTTTCTGCACGGATCCGCCGACAGTGCCTGCCGCAAGTTTGAAACTGTGTGATGTGGGCATGTGCAGCTCAGCTCGGACGCGCTATGCATTGCGTACACGCATTACGCGCGTGCACTACGGATTACGGAATTTTCGAACGCAATCGAAATTCACTGTTACACCCATGCAATAACACCCGTGCAATATATATAGGTTATACGATGAAACCGAGGGGTCTACGGGATTTAGATGCCCGCGGAAACCTATTTAAACACCCGCGCGCGAAGCGCAAGGGTGTTTATGGTTTCCAAGGGGATCTAAATCCCGTAGGCCCTGAGGGTTTCATCGTATAAGGTATTTATACTATAGCCAATCAAATCGTTTCTCTCCTTGGCAACAAAACTGCGTGCATTTCTCTCCTTAGCAACAAAACTGCCTAGCAACGGCTACAGTTCAAATTCTGAATGAACGAGCTCTCTTTCAAGCTGTTCGCTGACCGCTTACCTTGCAACGATTCAACTTTGTACTTGCCCGGCAACGCTCGCTATAGTGATTGGAATTCAAAACCGAATTCAAATTCAGAGCGCCTGAGAATGAGACCGAAATGTCCCACCCCATGACATTGTGAACTTTCTGGTGAGTGTTGTGTTGAGCGAGTACTAGCGCTTTCTTGAATAGTAGCTACCTATGGCTCCCATTGAAACTGTAGGCAAACTCCGTGTGAACCGGTTAAGTTCGAGACCACCGCTGTCGAGCCAAACGCTTTCTATCCGAAGCTATGTCTTCAGACTGCAGCCATTGTCATACAACCGCTAACGAGCTTAGCGCTTTGCGTACGGAAACTGTATGAGAGCTGGTGGCTATATTTGTAGCGCTTCATGGTATTAAACTGCGATTTCAGTTACTATCTCTATACTATCTATGGATATCACAGGTGGTATAAGTTCAATTTACAGGTGGTATAAGTGATTTATACTACCTGCAATGACCAATCAGATTGCAGTATTTCATTTAGCTATAGTATAACATGTGATATTGCACGGCACAGGAATAGGAAAATACTGTTATAGAAATATCAACTGGATAATAATTAAGGATTACTGCATGAAGGGTGAACACTAGTGATAGATATTCTGATAGTCTGATATATGTGACCCGCTGAACGAAAACCCGGCACATTGCGCATTTTATGAAAATCGAGATAAGACCGGAAATCGGTATACCAATGTATAATTGTGCGGCAGAAAAAAAATGGAAGCGATCGGTTGCTTGGTTCCCGAGCTACAGAGCGAAATGTGTAGCGGATGCGGAACGCAACGTTTTGAGAAAATGCAATGTTTTTACGTTGCTACGGTAAATTTTAATGTCTTCATATACTATCGTGTTACGTAAAATTTACACGTGTTCTTGTAAAGCATGCAGCAGCTTGGAAGTCGGCAAAGACAGTTGGGAAAGACAGCGGTTATGAAAGCGGGGGCTTACATTGTGTCTATGGACAGAAAGACAACCGTATACGGACTGGAAGCTGGTAAAATCGCGTTTTTTGAAAAACGCGTACAAGCTGTCCATAGCAACGCGTTTCCGTATTTAACTGGCCTGCCTGTGAGATCGAGCTTATATCGTCTTTATAGTAGCAGAACCGGGCTTCATAATTCAGTATGATACAGTCCAAGGCCCCTGTGACACGTTGGTGTATAATAATCTGAGTTTGGCTGGGAAACGACCTGTACGGATAAAATTGCCTCTAACTCAAATTCAATCTTTGCGCAATGTGCCGGGTTTTCGCTCAGCGGGTCACATATACCAGCAGATATTTTCCTACACTGATAACTTATCCAATATTTTCTGAAGTGCAGTCATTTAATAAAGACAGGTACTGCACTTACCCCATCATTATCTTGTATGTTGATATCAGCTCCTTTCCTAACAAGGCGTTCGGTTGTGCGCGTATAGCCTTTTCCAGCTGCAATGTGCAGGGGAGTGTGCTGATGGAGAGAAAAACAGTAGTTGCCATAATTATTAGTCGATGTGATTTACCAAACATACATGTATGTATACAGTGGGTTAGGCCTAGTATCGTGGAAGTATTGTATTTAGATGCATCACTCAAATTCAGTGTTTCTGATGAAAAATACAAATGCCTTACAGTACTTTGATCCACCTGTGCAACATGCATCATTTACAGAAATGTATCTTCAACAGCATTTTTGAAGTCTACGCCCAATCCCCCAGTGGTACTAGTACCGTCTCATACACTTACCCCATCATTATCTTTGATGTTGATATCAGCTCCTTGATTAACAATGCATTCGGCTGTGCACTCATAGTTCTCTCTGGCTGCAATGTGCAGGGGAGTTCGCTGATAGAGAGAAGTGTAATATTCTTGAAATCAATTGACTTCCACATACATAAATGTAAATAAATTAGTGTAACAGAATAATATTAGTAGAAGTGGTGGGTATGAAGTGTTTTGTGGCCGACAAACTTTCAAACAGCAGAATGGATATCGGAAAATATTCATGTTACAAATTTTCATGTTATAAATGTTCGTGTTCAAAAAATTTCATACAAGCGGACAGGCAATGAAAATTTTTTCACACCGAAATTTCTTACACATGCACGTGGCAGCGTCATTCTAGAAGCTCAAGACTTAGAGCGGCATGGAAGAGTATGAAAGAGCTTGCTGCATCCGAGGCTATCATGAATATAAAGTACTGACTATGCTCCTTTGTCCACGATAGCCGTCTCCACCGCCTTGTTTGCAGGGCAGTCGCTTGTGTTGGTATGCTGTTGACAACGCCGGATCCTTCGGGATCCGAAAGACCACTCTTCGGCTTGAAGTAGCTTTGAAATTGACATCGCGAATGAGGACTAGCAGTGAAGCATTCATCGCACATGTTATTTTCGTACCGTAAATTTACACTGTCGAGAATTTTTCGTGAGTTTAACTTTCATTGTCGGCTTGACCAACGAAAATATTTTAATACCGAACGTTTCCAAATTTACGGTACTACACCCTCTCAAGAGTGGATGGGAATGTAACTGAAATCACTGGTACAGTACATGTCTTTAAAACTGATGCTGTCATTCAGAACATTTTCCTGCACATACAATTGTGGTGCAGCTTTGCCACAAATTGGAAGGCTTCTTCAAAGAATTGGAAGGTGGCTTTTTCCAAAGTAATGGCAGGGTTTTTCAAAGATGTGGGATGCCTAATTCACACACGTGTAGCAGTCCTGTGTAGAAATTGAAGATTATTCTGTCACATATTTCGATCGCATCGCTGTGTTTGAAAGCGCCGCATCGCTGAACTTCCGTTAAGGGCAGGTGCCATACGCGCTTCGTAGACTTATTAGATATTCATGCATCTACAAGGCATGTATGAGTACCGCCCTTAAGGTTACGGGATACAGTTTGCTCATTAATATTCATGACAAAATATTACCTTCCTTTTCTCCGTGCAGGAACCAGTTACAGCACGCAATAGAAGCGACATATAACAGAACTATGAGTGCCATTTAACCAGTATAGTATCAATTCTTATGTACAACGTACTAAGGCGAGCAGCGACGACAAAGTTCGTGACTTTCGGCCGCAAATTCGGCGTCAGATTTTGTCTTCAGAGAGGATTGCAGGTACAACTGTTCAACACCTACGGGTAATACTCAACTTACTTGAGGGTGGCTCGGAGCGACTTCGTCGCTGTGTGCCAGGGGAAGCGAGTGACACGCGTTTCTATCCAAAACCCCGGTGGTTTTTGACCGACCAAGCGACTAAATCTAGGCGTATATCCAAAACGGTAAGTCGTCTCGGCGAAAACTCTTCGAGCCGCCCTGTGTCTGTCTTCGTAGAATTCAAATACAGTGTAATATACGGTAAGATGTTCTTCCAACAGGAAATAACTGACGCCGAAATCAGTAGTTCGTACGCGGATTGTTAACCGCAGGCACTGCTGTCAAATTGCATGCTCCGCCCACCCAACCAGCACAGCTGTTACAGACTAATGTAACTTTTTTAGCGCTAAAGTTAAATGCATGCATGCCTGGATCCTGTACGAAGAAAAGGAAGGTCATATTTTTACATGAATAATATTAATGAGCAAACTGTATCCCGTAACCTTAATGGAAGTTTAGCGATACGGGACTTCAAAATTGATCAAAATTGCGATGGGATAATCTCGATTTCTACACGGGACTGTCACATGTACTTAAATTGAAAAAGCTTCTGGAGTTTGCTCGGTTATTCAGAACTTTGTTTGAGCCTTCTGAAGCCACATTTGTGGTACAGTTGCAGAAATGGTTTCCAACATCTAAATGTGTACGTACTGTATTTATCTACTGCAAGTAGTGTACATTGTCACATATATACATGTGATGCTATGATTACCCCATTTTTATCTTTGATGTTGATATCAGCTCCTCGGCCAACAAGGTACCTCACAATGTCCATATGACCTCTTTCAGCTGCCACATGTAATGGAGTCCACTGATGAAGAAAAAGAAACTATAAAAGTAAGCCAGAAAATGTGGCGACCAGGAATGAGGCTTGCTCAAACTCAAATTAGTTATACTAATCCTCAGTAGAATATATGTACTGTATTCTCTCTAAAATAGTGTACACTTTCTTGCCCAGACACTTCAAATATCAACAATAACACAGATTTCCCTCTCTAAATCACAGGTGATGGACATATGTGAAGTTGAAACCTTTTGTCGGAATGGTAGATCTTAGAAAGCAACAGCCATACATTGTAGCTAGCTCATGCAGAACTATGCCACTGATAGATTCATCTTCAAGTGGACAGTTGTCACAAGAATCTCATTTCCGTCTCTTTTCTGTATTATTGCAAGGACCAACTAGGATCCAACACATACGTAGTTTGGGATTTAATGGTTTAAAGTCATGCATACACATGGAGGCTATACTTCGTTTCTGGCTAGAAATGATAAGTGATGACAAAACACAACAGAAAAGATGATAAAGACTAGCATTTAAAACCTCTCCAATTCACACCAGCCTCTTTTGTCGTGAAATGAATAACAGTATTGGACATGTCACACCTATTTTGGAAATATTTCGTGTCATTTGTTGATTTAGAGAGAATAGTAAATTAGTAATAGAGAACAGTTTCATATACTTACTCCATCATCATCTTTGCTGTTGACATCAGACCCTTTGTTAACCAGGCGTATCAGTGCATCCATATCACCTCGTCTAGCTGCCACATGAAGGGGATTTCCCTGGTGGAGAGAAAGGCCACAACCTCACATGTACAGATCATTTTTTTGTCAAAGCAACCAATGGTACTTCTAGTTCTCGTCACAACCACTCCCATCAGCCCCACCATCCCTTTTTTCCCATGCACCCTCAAATCCTCAGTCAAACTCCCCGCCCATGAACTTCACCTCCCCACCATCGCCATGCAGCTACTTTCACTTAGTGTACTGTGCGTTCTGAGCTACTTACTGTTTCTCCAGCTCCTCTGGGTTCTTCTCTGAATGAAACCCTACTACGATGCATCCTGCCCTATTGTTAGTGGGTGAAGTGGAGGGGAGAGAGGAGTGTAAGCATGAGAGAGTGACAAAGACAGTATCCATGACAACAACAGGTGATTCACTTGAGTCACGATTCACACCCAATGTTCTAAGTGACAGTGAACGACTATTCCATCACACTGAAATCTTTCATGCTTTGCTGTTACTGTTGTTGGAATGCGAGCTGTTACCACTAGTGAAAGTGTCCTCACACACTTTTGCAAAGTGATAGAAGGATGAACAATGTAGTTTTGCTTTATATACCTTTAGAATCTTCAGTTTGTTCTTAAACTCCTCCTGCATGTGAAACTACACAAAAGGTGAACATCATATAAGCAAAGATAATCCAAAAGTAGTATAATTATACTATTCCATTACAAAATAATGCGACACAATAATATCGCATGTCATTTCAGAATTCTGGTTGACTGCACATACGTAGGAATTGACCTATTGTCATCTGTGTCAACTGTTGACTGATAATGTCCTAAAGCACAACATGCAATGTTGTCAGCATTGAACCAATCACAATATAGAGGATTGTGGCCATGAAAAAGTTTCCCTCCAAAGGTTCCCCTCCAAAGGTTCCCCAGCTCCCGTATTGCTGCTGGGTAGCTACTGCTATCTACAGCCTTGTCTTCAATGAAAGCTCCTTCTCTTTTTCTTAAGGAGGTTGATTTTGTCATCCAAAACTGCTCATCTAGACTGCCGCCAAAATTTATTAATACATGCCCATAATTTGTTTCAGTTTGCATTCACCTTCAATGCTTGAAGTTCCCTTTCATGTTCTTCCTTCATTTGCTCCTGTACACACAATTACATACACTGCAGGTCAGCATAGTATACAGTATAATTTTAGGTCCCAAGACCCCTCCTTTCCCCTCAATAAGCCCTAAATTATTCCCATAGTGATTTACATTACGACTAACTACATAACTATAGTCATTCCCTGACCAAAGCCCCTGATAAATCAATTGTCAATTGAAATGTACACAACTGTCATCAGTTCTCCACATTAAAGTTTAATCTAAAGGATAGTGAAGTGTTCTAAGGTCGATGTAGGAACAGTGTTAGAGTACCTTCAGTGCCTGAAGTTCTTTCTTGTGTTCTTCCTTCATCTTCTCCTGTTCTCTCTCGTGTTCTTCTGTCATTTTCTCCTGCTCCATCTCAAATTCTTCCTTCATCTTCTCCTGCATGAGGACAAACAGTGACAGATCCTGCTGTTATGCATGGTTTGTGTGCTAACATTAAACCCATTGTTCGCTCAGGCTTGCCCCACGATGATGAATCATCTTACTAGTTTTATTGCAATATGTAGCACTGTATGTGAGTCATCTTTGCTATGTCTAACCTAGTTCCTCCAGGGGTCAGCTTGATAGATTTCATATCACACACATGATGTCAAGCCTAATGTCTGCTGTTTTATGAGTGTGGTAAGCAAAACTTCATGTAGCCAAGCAGTCTAGTTCTCACCAGATATAGGTGATCATACATGCTGACAAATTGCAGTCATTTCTCCGGTCAAGAAAGCTACTATGACTACACACACGCTTGGACTAAACTTCACACTGAAGTTGTAAGCTGAATCTCTGGCGCTTATGAGTGTCGATTATGCATGGCCCTTACCTAAAGCAAACTCAACCACTGTGCGTAATTTGTACCGTCTGTGAGCAGCCTGTCCTTGTCTGTCACGGTCCACAGTTGCCATGTGTGCGTTAACTTGAGTCGTCTTCGCTCTGAGTTTCTTTCACGCTGACACTGTGCCCTGGCAGTAGCCCTTCACTGACAGCAGGCTGGGCACAAGACTATCCAAGGACGTTCAGTCTTTGTGAAATATTTAAATGCGCTAGTATATCAGAGAGCCCAACATGAATAGGTGATTTATATAATAAGTAGCAGGCCCGTAGCCAGGATTTTTAGAAGGGGGGTTACATGGATGTCTTAATGGTATGTATGCATGCATAAGCATGAACAATCAACGAACCACATCTCCCTTATAAAACAGGCCTAGATGTTATGCAAAGTCACCCACTGCGCAGGACGCGTTTCGGCCAATACCAGGCCTCATCAGCTACGCTGGGGTGACCGAGAGATGGGGACTGCCATATCATGCACAGAATGCAGTCAGGTGGCTGGCCTTATTCAAAAGTCGGTAGAGACTCCGATCTTCGAAAGCACCGTCATGCAAGACTAGGGGGGTATGGGGGCATGCTCCCCCAGGAAATTTTTAGAAATTAGATGCTCTGAGATTGCTTCTGAGGCCATTTTGGGACAGAAGCAGAGCGGAGTGCTACATGGCTCGCGAAGCCAATTTTTGGCTGTCCACATATGCATTTGCTAAACCAGCTGACTTCAAATTTTCAAGAGAGAAGGTACTAAGGTCGGCAGAACAGCAGGTGGGATGACATCACTGGATAGAGAACTGGTGAACTCTTGAGCGCCTGAAATAGCGATTTATTTACGCATTTATGTACGCGTGTCCTTTCATCGCAGCGGCGTAAACAGCTCACGCGCGCGTTCTGCGCCGGTCCTCCATGAACTTGTTTGGACGGCTGTGATTCTCAATAGCAGTGAGACTAGTGCACCACCTTCAAACGGTAGGGCACTTAAAATATACAGTTAAATGCGGTGTGTATAAAATCTTTTGGAGGCCAAAAGGGGGGTCAAGCGAACCCCCTCAACCCCCCCCTGCCTACGGGCCTGAGTAGTTCAGTAAGAACTAACTACAGTCTTTTTCTGACCCAACCCCTGAAATATAATCTACAGACGTTATATGCAACCTCCAAATTGTATCCACTGTGTATGGAGAAAGATGCTGCTTACCTTCAATGCCTGAAGTTCCTTCTCATGCTCTTCCTTCATTTCATCCTGTACACAGAATTACAACAGAGTTGAACGTAGTGTTAAGTTGTAACAGAGAGCACAACATGAGTAAGTAATTATATATTGCAATACATACCACTAACTTTCTTCTACTAACCAAACCCCATGAAAGAAGAAAAATCTTGAGCCCACTAATCATATATAAGAAAGTAAGCATTTGAAGTACCGTACTTCCTCAAACACCACGACTACTATTACTTTATGCGGGCTCGCATCATCAACTCTTTGCATCATCTAATGATTTATATGTTGTACTTAAAATGCAGATACACCTGAATAAACCAGATAGTCTTGCATGATGTTAACCACAAACCAGACAGAGGATACAAGGTGCAGCTGACACACCCGCCAGAGGATACAAGGTGCAGCTGACACACCCGCCAGAGGATAAAAGGTGCAGCTGACACACCCGCCAGAGGATACAAGGTGCAGCTGACACACCCGCCAGAGGATACAAGGTGCAGCTGACACACCCGCCAGAGGATACAAGGTGCAGCTGACACACCCGCCAGAAGATACAAGGTGCAGCAGACACACCCGCCAGAGGATACAAAGTGCAGCTGACACACCCGCCAGAAGATACAAGGTGCAGCTGACTCACCCGCCAGAGGATACAATGTGCAGCTGACACACCCGCCAGAAGATACAAGGTGCAGCAGACACACCCGCCAGAGGATACAAGGTGCAGCTGACACACTCACCAGAGGATACAAGGTGCAGCTGACACACCCGCCAGAAGATACAAGGTGCAGCTGACACACCCGCCAGAGGATACAAGGTGCAGCTGACACACCCGCCAGAGGATACAAGGTGCAGCTGACACACCCGCCAGAAGATACAAGGTGCAGCAGACACACCCGCCAGAGGATACAAAGTGCAGCTGACACACCCGCCAGAAGATACAAGGTGCAGCTGACTCACCCGCCAGAAGATACAAGGTGCAGCAGACACACCCGCCAGAGGATACAATGTGCAGCTGACACACCCGCCAGAGGATACAAGGTGCAGCTGACACACCCGCCAGAAGATACAAGGTGCAGCTGACACACCTGCCAGAGGATACAAGGTGCAGCTGACACACCCACCAGAGGATACAATGTGCAGCTGACACACCCGCCAGAGGATACAAGGTGCAGCTGACACACCCACCAGAGGATACAATGTGCAGCTGACACACCCGCCAGAGGATACAATGTGCAGCTGACACACCCAGAACGATACTACTCAGTATTCATGCTTGCTAACAGTGTTGTGCTGCCATCCTGGTTGATAGTGCATCCACAGCACACGCAACAGTTGACACTTTTTTGTGCAGATGTTATTTAAATACTTTCGTGTAGATAATGCATTTAGTTTGTTCTGTGTAAATAGAGGATTTGACAGAATCTGTTTGCAGACAGACAGACCAACACACGGGCTCAATGAGATTCAAGACCTACATGTGGGGTGAGCCTGTCTGTGCAGACAAACAGACCAACACATGACTGATACAATACTATTCAACACAAATGTGGGGCTCACTCAGGCTCGTCCCAAATATGCAGCGAGTAAGCTGTCAATGTTAATGTCCATTCGGTTATCTTCAGGACAGCAACAAAACAAGCAGAAAGTTACCAATAAATCAACCAACAGTAACTATGTCGTTAGGCCCTTAGACATAGTTACTGTTGGTTGATTTATTGGTAACTTTCTGCTTGTTTTGTTGCTGTCCTTTGCTCCACTTGGTTGGTATAACCTTGGGCTCTCAGGTTTTTAAATTATGTAGATCCCTTGGACTCACAACTAACTAATTGAAAACGTCAACTACCGGTATATTGATACTAAGCAATTGTTCATACTCATCTGCACTGTGGTAACGTTTTCCTTCCTCTTTTTGGCAGTGGGGAGGGACTGGGAAAGGACATGCAAAGTTGCCAGATAGTGAATATTTACAGTTCATCAGACTAAGACTAGTTGAAGACATTAATCATACTGAAAACAATCGATGCACGTACATACAAATCCAGGCCTGCCAACCTAGCTACTCCAAAAACCTTGAGACTGGGTTGTCTGGTGGGTGTGGCTCCAATAGAATTGCTCACAAGCCACACCCACTGCAGGAAGAACAAATATTCCAAGTCAGAAACCGCATCAACAGTCAATACTGTGTATGCACGGTTTAGTGTCATGAACATGCAGCCCTCTTCCGCGGTAAGCAAAATTCGGTGACCGTTTCCAATACCAAGCCACATTTTTCGCTCGTTCAGGTAAGAAATCAGCGTCACTCGCACCATTAGAATGGCATTTATAGATATTCACACGGCGAAGTGGACTACCCGTGAGATTAGCTTGTGTGGCCGTGAGACCGTGAGACTTGCACCGAAATCGTGAGACTCACGGTAAAACCGTGAGAGTTAGCAGGCCTGCAAATCTACATTTGTGATGGTAGCTTTAACCGTTATTTTCTTGTGAACCAAAGGCAGTATGAGCATGGGATTTGTACCAACAATAGCAACAATGCTTCCCAATTCAGAAAATAAAATAACTTTATGGGAGTGAGCCTGAGCAAGCAATGCAGGGTAGCATCGTTTGGCCGAGGCTTCACCAAGTACGTCATCAGGGCATGTTTGTAGCTAGCATGCAGAAATTGTCATTCTAACTGTCTGTGAGCAACCTGTGCTCAAGTCCTTTCATAAAAAGATACCACACATTGGAGCATTTTTCCTGCCTAGGCAGCTAGCTGATTGTACACACAGGATACTACATTTGGCCTCCTGCTGACTTTTGGCTCTAAAAACACTGGCTGGCTTGTCATGCGTAACTCTTACTCACTTACACAAATAGCAGAGTGTTAAAGTCACTACGTATGGTTACATAGCTAGAGTGTAACGAGAATCTTTGCCACTTTCTGTGTCATGTAAGTAACCAGGTTTGTCTGCGCAACTTCCAGCCCTCGTACATGCAGTAGATGCTCATGCTCCAGCTTCTCCTCCTAAGCATCTCTTGAAGCCATCTTGACTCCCACTGTCTGGTCTGGCTGCATCATGATGTCATAGTAGCTTGCGGAGTGAAAAAGTTTCCGTATGCGGCATGCAGTTTCATTCTAACAGACACTCAGAACAGTTAACCCTTTAACTACCAATGACGACTATATAGTCATCATTGAGATTCGGCTGCATGTTATCAGTTGGTGCAATCCGTTTTGAAGATAGGTTCTGCGCTAGCAGAAAAGGTGGGATGAGGGGAGGTGGGTGGGTGTCACCCAGAGGCATGGCGGCTGTTGTGGCTGGCTGTAGAAAAGCCCTGGTCAATGCCAGGTGGGCCATTGTTCTGCTTTCTTGCACAAACGGGCCTAGAAAACACTCCTTTCGCCTTGTAGGAGCTCCATTTCTGACATTTTAGGCAGCTTTCAGTCCGGAGGAGCGCTCTCTGGTCGGAGGGCCCTGACTATTGAATGCTTGCTAAGAGTGGGTGTGGTGAAGGTAATCAACTTGTAAAGGACATGTTGAAGAAGCTGTGGCTCAAGTTTGCAGGGCTAACCCACAGCAGAAGTGGAAATACAGGTGAAAAAAGGTGTGACTAGTCTAAACAAGGCCTCTAGAAAATAAAAGTCAGTAGTTAAAGGGCTAAGGTAGCCTATGCACATGCTAAATACATACAACATTTGCCAGGGTAAATCTAACAGTTCATTTCTCATAAACCCATGGCAGTATGAACATGGGGTTTGTACCAAACAATGACAACAATGCTTACCAATGTGGAAAATAACAATTTGTTGTCATAGCAACCAATTAATCACAGCTGCATTGTTTTTGTCAAGCTAGTATATAAAAACAATAAAATGCTGAACTGAAGCAGTAGACTGAGACTGTAGCCAGTATTACTATAGGTTATGGTCTAACAGAAACCAGCTGGCATGAAATGATATTCTACTGTAGAGCTGCTCCTTAACATTTACACTATCCATATCATCGTGGTACCGAATTAAGGACAAAAATGCCACCTAGATACTAGGAAGATGCTTCAGCATCGTGGGGCGAGCCTGAGCGAGCAGCACATTGTGCTGATTTTATATGTCATGGCACACAAACCATGAATAGCAGCAAGGTTTGTGAGTGTCTGCTGTCAGTCAGGGCAACTACTATGGCTACACATGCATGGACTAAGCTAGGATGCATGCATGGACTAAGCAAACCGTGAGCTGAATTTCTGGAGCGTAGTTTGTACATGGCCCTTACCTGAAGTAACTTCACCCTGCTGGAAATTCTGTACATGAAACATGCATGTTTCAACATATTTCATGCATGGATGCATGTATCATGCATGGTATATACATGCGTGATACATGCACAGGTCTACCACTCCATGCGTGATACATGCATGGTTTTCCCTTCCATGCATGATACATGCATGGTTCTCCCTTTCATGCATGTATCATGCATGCATGTGACCCCTGATACTGTAAACAATAATTTTGGCTCCAAAAACTCTAAGCAGCTGTAAGATACAGTTGCTTCAAAATACAGCTGTTGTTTCATTTATTTTCAAATTTCTGCAAATTTTGCATGGTGGAGTGTGGCTAAAGTAGCTCTGTCGTTATAACTTGAGTTTTAGTCTTGTTTAGCTTTACTGCTGGCCCCAAGTCAAGCTATATACAGCTATTGGCATGCCTATAAAGGCTAGCTATACCTACAGTCAGAGATTAGGTGAGTCCAAGCTTTTCAGTAGTAGTCTTTTCAGGTAGCTATAGACACTTGTAGTTTAATGCTGCACCTTAATTCACTGTAAAGGAAGCTAACATTGGGCAACTCAGCTTAACTTAGCTATATAAATAGTGGAGTTTTTTTCGCTGCTGAAATTAAAATTTAGGCTACAGGACAGCTAGTATAGTGTGTATACATAGCACTGGTACATTGTTCAGCACTGTCGATTTGCTGGCTAGTTAGATAAGTGCTAATAGTTTACTGGCTACCCGGTATTGGTAGTGCTATGGATTTACTGGCTACTTAGTATTGCATGTGACGTGTAGTGCTGTGAATTCACTGGCTAACTAGTATTGTGTATAGTGCTGTGGGTTTGCTTGTTACCTGGTATAATTCAACTTGTGCTCCTTACACGCAGGCTTTGAATCCGATACAATCAAGAAACCTGAACACACTGGAATGCTATTTTACCATGAATGTACCATGCATGCATGCATGGTCATGCATGGTACATTCATGGTTATGGCATTCATGTAGCATGCATGGTTCATACATGTCACATGCATGAAAAACGTCTCAATTTCTCACATGTTCCATGCATGGAACATGAAACATGCATGTACATTGTATGTGGGACATGCATGAAACATGCATGGTGAAGCATGCATGAAATTTGCTGTGACATGCATGAAACATGCATGTTTCGTGTGTAGTTTTTCCAGCAGGGCAACCACCGTGCATCCCATCTGTAAGTATAGTCTGCTGTGAAGTTTGTCTGTCATGCATGGTCCATATTTGAGATAGCTCATTAAAACATACACAAGCTGCCATGCGTGCTTCAACTTCAGTCGTCTTCGCTCCGTGGGTTGCCGACACCGCAGTAGCCCTTCACTAGCCTCACGTACATGCTTCGACCTTCGCCAGTGAAATATTTCAATGCGCTCATTTGAAATTTACGGTAAGTGGTCGGTCCAAGCAAGCAAGCAAGCATAGATACACACACGCGTACGCAAGCCTGCAGTCATGGTAGTGTGGGGCTCGCTCAGGCTCGCCCCAATTAATGTTTCAACCCCTCCTGTACACAGAAATGGCCTGAGATCTTTGTCCTAAGGACGACTATTGTTCCGCATAAACTGCCAAAGACGATCGGTCATCGTTGCTTGAAATGATTTGAAGTTTACTTCTGTCTTCTGCTCTCAGAAACATGTACATGTAGCTCTTAGTCTCCCTCTGAAATTTGGACATACCCACTTCACAATCAGCATTAAAGCAAAGCTATTCGGAAAAGACTAATGGTCAGAATAACAAGGCTAAGAAGCCTATACTGGCAGCCATTCAATTTCTGTAAACTATTACACTATCTTCACGTACTTCCATTTAAAGAATAGCCAAGTTAAGGCCGCCTCAACCATCCTGAGCATACAAAATATGTACAACATATATATATTGTAATCTCGTGAAAGAGCGCCCACCCTTGAATGAGTGCCAACCCTTGAATGAGCACCCACCCTTGAATGAGCACCCACCCTTGAATGAGCGTCCATCCCCTGCTTTTGGCCAAATTTCCTGTATAGGGACAATGTTTACTCACCCACCCTGGAGCGACATTTGCGCATGTGATAGAGAGTACTCATAGAATTCTGAGAAGCACAGCCTGAGGTAAGAAACTATGTGCTACACTTCACTGAATGTTATTACAAGGTTGCTTTGCGTAGAGGGAGTAGCTAATCCAGTGCGCACTGCGAGCTAAACCATGCTCACGGTGAGATGGGCCCTGAATGCATACAAGCCAAGTCAGTTACTTTACTCTTGTACTCAAATCACTTTACCTTTCATTTCACCCTTCACAGTGGTCAGTGCATCTCTTAGTACAGCATTCCCAGTTAGAACGCACCAGTAAACATGCCAATTATGTAAACCGCAGCATAATATTTCAGCCCAACTTTGAGCCCGTGTACCTGCTAACTGCCCGAGTGGGCTATCCATGGGCTATCCGTACATATATATATCGCCAGGGTTCAGGTAGTCAAAAAAAATATGCGGCAACATATCGCGAGTCTCCCCCCGCGACGAGGTCGCGAAAAATGGCGACAACGCTGGAAGCCATTCTCAAACCAGGATACAGAGTGGATTTGTGAACAGCAGAGAGGTGCCTCTACGCACACTGACCCAAGTCCGGTTCGTTTCTGCCATTGCTAGCTGGAGCTAGCTTGTAGAAAAGTCAGGAAATATTCATTGCGTTAATTACACACTGAAATGTAGCTCTACGTGCACTTCCTGTATCTGAATGAAATGGACCGCTGGCCTAACGACTGTACGTACATCCTGAGAATAGATCCCTCATTCTGAGCCTCGCGCTAATGCGCTCTGCAATAAAGATAATCCACCATTTAAATCAAAAAATAACTGCAAAACTGAAGCTGTACCTTAGCTCTGAGCCACTGTAGCCACTATTACTATAGATCATGGTCTGACAGAAACCAGCAGGCATGAACCACTGTAACAGCTGCTCTATAAGAGCAAATACGTAATATCCAGGCATACATATAATCAGTGGGTGCTTAACTTTTATATCACCCATATCATCAATGTATCAGTTGTGCCACATAGATGTTGGTGGTAGAAATGGCATGAGATCTTCGTCCTAAGGCTAATGAGTGTTTCACATCAACTGCCAAAGATGATTGGTCCATTGTTGCTCGAAATGAATCACGCCTTCTTTCTGTCTCCTGATCCTAGAAACACGTAGCTTTTGGTCTCAATGATATCCTTTATATAATTCAGACATACCTATATACTCCACAACCACAAGGGATAAAACAAAGCTATACAGGAATGACTAACATTCAGAATAACGATAGCAAACCTACGATATCTACACATGACAGCCATTCAATTGTTACAATACCTTTGTGTACTTCCATGTCACGAAAAATATTATTTAAAGCCGCCTTACTATTCTCAGCACGTCTAAGGAATTGTTCATATGCCCACACTCACCTGCACTGTGGTAATGCTTTCCTTCCTCTTTTTGGTAGAGGTGGTGGGGAGGGACTGGAAGGGTACAAAGTTACCAGACAGTGAATATTCACAGAAAACCACAGCAAAACTGACACTAGCATTTGCCATCATTGTTAGTGTGAAGCTGTGCAAATTCGTCAATATACCACAAACCTTTTACTTATGTGAAACCACAATCCAATGAAAAGTAATATTCAACTACTATTTGCAAATAAACACAACAATAAGAGTTACAGCTACAACTAACCATTTGCAAAAATAAATGTGAGTGCCAGTAGCTAGCTAAGTAGCACTTGTTACATTGTAGTTTCCTGCATGTTGCCAGTATCCTCCCTACCCCCATTGTCATGCTTTCAACTTCTAGAAAATGAAATCCATAGGTGAGAAGTGACTAGCTACACATATTAACCACTTAACTTAATTATGCAGGAGTACACTAGCAGAGCTCCCACAAACCATAAACTCAGGAAAATAAGTAACGGTACTACCAACTCAAAACTGTGCACTTTTGTGGTAATGATTACTTAGAATCACGGGGTAGCATACCATGGAACTAAATACACAGCAGTGCAAAAACAGCCTTTGCAATGCCACGGGTACTGAAAAAGCTAGTGCTAGAGTGGACTGCTTGACTAGTCTTAGTCTTAGTCTTGTGTCCAAAACAAACTTTTCGCACACGCCCTGCAGCTCCTAAACAAAATAGGGGCTGGACACCTTTACTTGTAAAACTTGGGCCTATAATAATAAAAATGCATGTTGTTGCGCCAATCAGATTGCTCAGGGAAGAAAAGTATGTTTATACGTCATCACAGATAGCCAGCTTGCAGATTTTTGGATGCCAACACTACTAGTAACTGATAATGTAATTAACACCTATAATTACTAACAGCCATGTGTCAACTGGCCCCAGTTTTCTTAGTGAAAGTGTCCAGATACTATTTTTCGACGAGGCTGCAGTGCATGTGAAAAATTTGGTCTGGGGACGAGACTAGACTAGGCTGCACTTAAAATGGCTAGTTACAAATGAAAAGTTACGTTTGTATGCATGATTAAGTACCAATGTGTAAGCTGAAAGTCGGCAAAAAAATCAAGTTTTTGTCTGGCTCTAACTCTGAAGCGACATGACATGAAGACTTACTGTGGTTGAATCTCTCAACAGACACTATGTAAGAACCAAGTTTTGGCCAAATCCGTGAGAGTTACCGATTTGTGTGTTGATTTGAGATGGAATGACCCTTTTGGGGGTCACAACAAAGCTTCCTGTTAAATGAACACTAATAAAGAGCACTACAATCAGGAAGTCATCCTATTTTTTTTTTTGCAAATTTTAAAAACTTAATTGTCGAGTCCCATGATCATAACGTATTGTGAATGAAAGCTGTAACTCTTATTGTTGTGCTTCAGGGCATACTATGGGTGCACTACGTATGTCACAAGGGTTTTGCACTTTTGTGTTTTCATTTAAACCAGAAAGTATGAGGAAGTTTACTAATAGGAAAGGCTTCAGTTACTACACTTATGAGGGATGTCTGAAAAGTGCAGAATGGATCATGGACTGCAATGCAGAAGTGCAAAGATGACAGTCGTGGTACTTGTGGTGCCAGAAAATTTGGCCATTGCAACTGCTACATCGCAGGCATTACTGTTAGGCAGTCAAATTGTGGGTTAGGGTGGGGTTAGGACAGGTTACCACACTGAAACCTCTCTTAATGGCCATTCCCAATAGAGGACACCTTGTTAAATCAAAATCTGTGGTCCGGATCAATTCTCCAATAATTATTGCGCATAGTACTTTATGGCCCTCCGAAATGCGGACACCGCCATATTTCGTACCACTATCACTAAATTCTGTCAGTATTGTGTGCTAACAATACTTAACAACCTCTGTCATGCGGATGCTCATCTACCTCTCCAGCAATGATTGTTGCTGGATGAAACGACAGGACTGCATTTTAGCATTATTAGTCATCTCTCATTGCCTTTCTTATCAGTGCACATGCCATATAGTCAGATGTAGCTCTGAAAATGTAGCCTCATGGCTGGAGTACGAATTGCCACACCTGCCAGAAATCTACCGGAAGCCTCCAAAGTATGGACAACCTCTCAACAGTTGACACGCTTTGGTGGTCCATATGGGATTCACCTTAGAGAGGGTCCACTGTATTATGTTAGGTGGATCATGTTTTTGGCAGTTCATGATTTGCTAATCTCATTTTCCAAACACCAATGTAATGCTTCTTTTATCATGAAGGTTTTATGCACTCACAAGTGTGACAGTATCCCTTACTAAACACTGAACACACTCAACAGTACCTGTAAATCAATGATACAGACTTCATTTAAAAACACTTTCAGGATCTGACACTCCTGGAAAAATACCCGGAGGTTTTCTAGGCCAAGAGTGTGACTATCAATTGCCATTGGGAGTGAGAATATGGCGGCCACACAAGCATCTTTGGTTCCATCAAATCGAAGCACATAACCTTCAAGCCATCGTTCATGTGAGAGCTTGATTCGAAACTCCTCCAACTGCTCCAGATTCCAATCATCTTTCATTTCGACGGCAATCTTGTGATAATCAGGTATAGGTCGACCAGTCCACAAGTTGATGAAGTCTTTGACCTTGGTTCGCCTTCGAAATTCTCTCAGCTCCTCCGTATATTTGTCTACCAATTTTCTTATTCGATCATCACCAAATGAGTGAGCCAGGTGAGCAAGAAGGCTAGGATTCATGAAGTCCCAGTAAGTGGACAGTATCCAAAAGAGTTCTTCAATGCTGGATGCCCTGGCAAGACATGATGCTTGGCTTTGAAAAAATTTGTTGCATGGCAGCTTTAGGGACACTGGAAGCTGCATGAGATGACTCTTGACGTTCTCAATGGAAATATTCCCGCTTTTAAATGCTTTTAAGACATTGTTTGTGAGGTCTTGGTACTTCGATTCAAACTCGTTAATTTCTCTCAACAACCTGGTTGGCTGTGCAGAAGAGACTTGCTCATGTGAGTCAGCAATCCCACTACTTTGTTGGGAGAAGGGATCTGGATTGGGAGTGATCGGTGTGGCTTCAGATGAGTGATCTAAGAGGGAGAAAATAATTTGATTATGATACACCTCTCGCAGGTAGCTACGTATAAAGCACACATATTAGGGGACATATTACACATTAGTGGGACTTGGTGCTAGATATGTAAACCCAATGATTTAGGCATGTAGTATCTGCCCACCTACAATCTGCAAACTGTTTTGAGGCATGGAGTCTTTTACCCTGCCAATCCTATATGTTGTGTGTTCATATATAGCTTATCAGGAACAAGAAACAGAGATACAGTCGGCAATCTATCAATCATTACCGTGACCTCACCAATCTATAAAGATTCATGGATATTATTGAGACGTCTTAGCTACAGGCTGGTCTTTATTTCGTCTTCATAGGATATTACACTGCAAAAAGGTCCACATAATGAGATAATGAATGCACTAATGGCCAAGTCAAATGAAGTGATGGCATTCCAATCTGAGCACGTATTTGTTAGTGCCATGGTGCAAATACCCCATGATAAAACTCACTTACCAACAAGCCTCCCTTCATCAGCTACACCACCTTCACCTCTCACATCGATTCTAGAAAGGATTTCCCCTCATAAGGTACTATTTATGAAACAGCTGCTATTATGAAACAATGTTTAATAAATTGTTTAGTTTTGCAGCTACGAAGCCTTCAAGTAGTATGCAGTAAGTGGGTGGGTAGGGTTTAGTCAAAGGTTCAAAGTTCAAAGTTTAACTGCATGGTCAACATCAATGTGGTTTGGTTCTTGAGTGGCTTGAGTCACATATACCTCTAGCTTGAACCCAAAACCATGATGAGTGTCCAAAAAGAAATTTCATACTGGCTGGGACGTCGCCCGGGTCAACAAGGTCCCCTACATGAGGTCAGAGGTGTGTCGAGAGTAGTTATTGCTAGCACCTCGAAGACTATGCCAGAAGTTAGAGGTGTGCCTCTTGTTGTTGAAGGTAGCACCTTGAAGACTCAGCAAGAAGACACAGGTTTGTCACGTACTAGTGCCATGAACAATCCCAGACCCCAGCAGCATCGAAGACCAAACAGCATTAGCAAATGTAACTGCAAGAATTGCCTTATGTGCCCTGTTTTTAAGCCTGTTTAGAAGCAGTATTACCAGAAAAACGTACAAAGTTATAGGCTCAGGAGACTGGTCTTGCAACACCTTGAATGTTGTCTATTTAGTTACCTGTGAACGTTGTGGCTTACAATATGTAGGAGAGACAAGTCAAGCCTTGAGGAAAAGAATGAACAACCACAGAGGTAACATTAAAAGCCTAAAGCATCAATTTTTCTACAAGCATTTTACATCTGACAGTCATCGACTCAAGACTATAAGCTCATCGTTTTGCTTGGAGATGTTCCCAACACTGCCAATGTTGTCATTCAGGCTATATGGGTATACAGTCTTAAGCTCACTAATCCAGAACTTAACTTTAACCTTTCAAGGCAAGGCGAATTGGCTTTGCTGCATGAACCATTATAGTCCGGCTTTTGTGTATCTCAGATGTGAGTCTCACAGTGGCACCATGAGAGTTGAGAGGTCTGAAACTTGGTAATTATAAATCCATGTGTTTTCTACATAAACACAAAGCCAGCCAACTTCTAAGTGTTAAGTGTTGACTGGCTGGGCAGAAGATGGCCAAGCTGCCAATTTGTGTGGTATCTATATCTGAGTAGTGTAGGAGCTAAAACACCACACAAAGCCTTTTGAGAGACGTTGGTTGGCTGTAAAGAAGCGCCGTTGCCATCAAAAGCACTATGGATGCACAGGATGTGCTATAGTGCTGCAACCCAGTAGCTAAGTGTGCACTTCACTGAAGTGTCAAAGTGACTTGTAGGTCAGTGTGACCGTGCTTTATCGGTAGTCTGCTACCAGAAAGTTGTAGCTAATAATTGTTAACAATGTACATACCTTAGCCTTTATACGAGGCTCCAGCAGGATAAGTTTGTGTGGTCACTGAAGTGTCAATGTTTTTGATCATAACTCAGGTTAGCAGTGGTTTAGAAAAAATCGCGTATTCTCATTTTTAGCAAATGTAAGTACGTACCTTAAGATAGCTAGTTTGGCCACTGTAAAATCCTGTGTCACCCTAGGTACAATTCATTGATGGCAAATGTATGGCCCGTGCAATCGCCGTGGATTAGCTCTCGACCTTAGCGCTTGCACAGTAGATACTCCAATGATAACTGTTTCAAGCTGTGGTGTCAAACTTCAGTAAGTCCTCTCAGGCTTGGAAAGATAAAAACATTGGACATACACATGCACGTTTGTGGCTTTTAATTCATTCGCTCATTCATTCATTCATTCATTACCATAATTTTTTTTCTTCCCACTTGGGGTGTAAATTTTTTTTTTGCAGTAGTACAAGGCTATTTACGTTCCCAAGTGAACCTCGTAGCTATCCGGCGCGGACTACGTAGGCTACGGTGCACTGTTCTTCTCGCACCAAGCAAAAAAAATGGTGCAATGCATGTGAGTGTGAGTTTTGTGTGATTTTGCGCATGAGAGTTGAGAGCCCTGGAAATGCGTTCTTTCGATTGGGGACCATTCCCCCCCCCCCCTACCGAGGTAGACAAAACGTCATTCACGTGATAAAATGGGCCAGGCCTCCCCCCTCCGTTTTTGCATACTGCAAGCCATCAAAATCTGGACGGTGGGAAGGCCTGGACGAGGCTAGGGGGGTACTAGTTCGTGAGTGATCGTGGATTTTTGACAAGGCCGCCAAACACAAAGCTTTCTCTCGAACAGAGGAAGCAAATGCCCCCCAGTTTTCACTTATGATGGAAGTGTTACCTTCGAATAACTTGAAAATTGGCTCAATTTGTCAAGGCTGTAAGCATCAAGTGGGATAATCGGTACTTTTCCCGTCGCTAGAAGCTACGATGTATGGCGGCAGAAAATGGCTTCAAACAAGTAGAAAATTGGGTGGTCAGGTACTTAGATAAACTATTCTAGCCTAGTTACACACTATATACACAAATCACGCCACTGTTACTGCCCAAGGTTAGCTACCGTAAAAGCTTTAATTAAGGCGCTGTTAAAAAATAATTACGATCCGTACATATAGAGGATTGTGAGGGTTGGTGCATGGTTGTCCGGTTGCCATGGCTCAGTGGCAGAGCACTGGCGGCTCAAGCCAGAGGTGTCCTGGGTTCGACTCCCAGCGGCTGCCGGCCTTTTTCACTTTCCTCTATTTTTGCCTCATAACATCTAAATTCCTTTATTTCCAGCATGAGGCAAGATGCTCTGAGCAATTACGATCCGCAAGGGCGCGTTGTTTGGAGCGAAAAAATTACTTTGGACCCTTGGGGGTGCCTTGTTTAGAGAAGCGCTATCGAATTAGAGCGCAACTGACACCTTTCCAATGAACTGGTGAAGTTTGAAAGAGCTGAGTATGGCTATACTGACAACGACCGAACTGGAGTATGTTATACGAGGCTATCATGAATGCAAGAGCGTTTGGAGTCCAGAGATCAATGAAAGGCTCAGCAACAGTCGAACAACTAGCAGTCTCGAAAGTCGCACGAGTCGGGTGCTAAATCTCTCTAAAGAGTTTCAAAGCGACCTTCGAAAAATATTTATGTCGCCAAAGGGCGCCCACGTTAGAGCGGGAAAAATTAGGGGTGCTTTCATTGGAGAGTCGCCTAATTAAAGCTTTTACGGTAGCAAAGCTCATAACGCTAACATTGAACAACTTTCGCATAAACCGTAACTAATAACTACTTTGGCAAATCACCTTTGCATGAACTCAAGTGACACCCTGCACCCTTTTCTTGCTCAATTGAGCAAAAACAGGGGGGTGGGTATTTGTTGTGTGGTGGGTGCTTGATACGTACTCTATGATAAATGCATAAGGTGTGTATATAGACCAACGTACAAAAAGGTAACTTAACTACAAAAGAACACACCTTCATTGGTTTGCTGTGGTACAAGAAGGCAGCAGATTTTTTGTGCCTGGTCTGCTCTGCCAATCTTCAGAAGTCCTTCAATCAGTGTCCTGTATCGTGCTTTGAATGCAAATTTGGCACTCCATAGTTCAAGGATCTTCTGCTTTTTCTCTTGCTCACTACGTGAATTCCCTTCTGATGTTTCGACGTCAGCAGTGGAAAGCCCCAAATAGGGAGCCACTTCTCTCCACGACACTAGAAAAAGAGCTATGCTTCGAATGTGCTCACCAGTGCAGGTTTCATCCAGCTGTTCGGGAGCTACACGCACCTCTTTGAGCAACTCATTCAGAGTCACTCCCGCAGACATAATGCTCGGTCGTGTTGAAAAATTTGCAGCCGCCGGGTGGAGCGCGGTAACACTTAGCAGGCTTGCTACTTTCACTCCATCTGAACGAAAAGGGGGCGAGCCTGAGCGGTAGAGATGGGCGATACTAGCCTCGCCCGCGCGCGGGAGGAAAGGGGCGCACTTTGTGGCAATGGTTGTATTACGTCATTGATTGATTGAGATCTGCCCCCCCAGAAGGGAATGCATGTGCATACATACAATGGACATAAAACAACAACTAACTACACAACAACTACACGCAGTCCACACACATTGATGAAATTAGAACCTGTACACACAGAGGTAAAACATCTGAAAAGTAGCAAGTATCCAAGGCAAGATTCTGGCATGATCTGAGACCGACAGCCACAAGGGCCAATGAACGTCCTGTCCATCAGCACACATCTACACCAAGTAACAGACACATGTACAAATTCTTCTGAGTGACCCCAGGTGTTGCGTAGTAGCTCTGTATCTTTGTATCTTTGAGAACATGCCAAAGGAGGCAATGTGAAATTGTCAAAAGCACAAACATGGTATCAAACATCTTTTCGGGCAATGTTCCAGCCCTGGTAGGATATGCACAGAGACTGCAGAAGGACCGACAGCCATGAAACGGCCAGAGTGCCACGACTGTAGAGACGAGTAAGAACATCTTGATACTTACGTTAGTATTGCGCATGCGTAGGGTGGAACGGCACATGCACGACGTTTTCGACATTAGAGTGAGGAAGTTGCTCGTAGTCAAACGGTTAGGGCCTTAGTATAGTAGTCAGGCCCGTACGCTGGGGTAGTTGGGGGGGAGGTATGCGCGTGCATTGTACATAGCGCAGTTTGCGCAATGGGTTAGGCGGTGTGGGTTAGCGTAGCGCCTCGTTCTCTCAGACCTTCCCCGCCTCTAGCTTTTTGGAGGCTAGGTTAGCGCACGCACGTGTAAAGCGTACATTTGCTGTCGTCGGAGAAAAAGAGCAATCAAAAAGAACAAGCAGCCTCTACTCTTCAGAGCCTTGGGAATTTCCTACCACTGATACTAGTACAGCGGGCAAGTCGTTGAGCCGGAGGCAGTCTTTCATGCTCTCAGGGAAGAAGCTCACGATTTATGGCAGTCTACGTGATCCAGGTCAGTAATACGGGTAGAGGATCATCTATTATAAATCCATGGTTGATAATGCTGCCAGGTGTAATTGTTCAGATAATGTAAACTTGATACAGGGATGCAGGCAGTGGCGTAGCTACACCCGGGCCTGTGCCCGCGTAAAAATAATGTAGAAAGCTAGGATCAGTTATTAGCATGTGCGATTGTAAGTCTCATGCGGACATGAAGCGAGCATACAGGTAAGTCTGAAGAATGGTATTTGTGCAAACATATGAAGACTAGGCCTACACATTTAATAATGTTACTGCATATTATCTCTACTTTCATGTCACCACTACACATTTAATATCACTGCATGCATATTACGACAATCTCTCTACTTTCATGGCACCGAGGCTGATCACTTTTAGGGCACCTATAGCTAGTGCATCAATGACTTGTTCCTGATACCATTCATGTTTATCCTGATTAAGTGATGAAGTGTACACATAAATAGCTGAAGCCAATAATCCCCAAACACCCAACCAAATCTAGTAGTACATTTGATTGGTTGGAGCTCATGTTGATTTTAGCCATTTAAGTTCACCATGTTGGTAATCCATCCTAGTCACCCCCCCCCCCCCCCCCCCCCCGCCCAAAAAAGCCTGTTATCCTAATTAGTACAGATCATTCCCAGAATTTAAATGATCCACTGCATGGTCCTTACAATTCTGAGTAATGAAATTGTGCAGGTGCATGTGTTTCATTTTGCCTTGCAAGTTGTTCCCCCCAAAATTTACAGTGGTTTCATGCAATTACCCTGGAATGATTAAGTAGATCTGGTAATCGACAACAGTGGAAAACAATGAGAGAAACATTCTGGATGAATTGACTGCCAATGATGTGCCAATTGCTTGCCCACTTGACACAACAATACAACACCACAAGATCTCATGCAGTAACCTCGTTCCCAGGCCTTACCACCGTCCAGTTTTTGATCGCTTGCAGTATGCAAAAACATTTTGCGTACTGCATGCAAGCAATAAAAAAGTAGACAGTGGGAAGGTATGGGAACGAGGCTACTCATGCAGCACTTACTGGGCTTGTTTTGGAGTAATAATGCAAATTTTGTGGGTGGATGTTGGTATTGTGACAAATCATGACATCATAATTATCATAGGCTGAAGTAACTGATCACCCAAGATGTAAGTTCTTTTCAGAAGCCTTCCAACATTGCTATTGAAGGTGGTATTGAATGTGTACATGTTTATGGGAGAGTTGATGTATAGCTAACTATGTAGATGTGTTTGTGGAGGTTCCTGACAAGTTTATTGGTCATCATTGGTAGCTATTGTAAGAGCATTGAATCACCGACAGCAGACAATGTGATGTGTATAAGTGAAAAGAAACCAACACTTGGATCAATCAAGGTGCCTCCCAAACTACACACACACACACACACACACACACACACACACACACACACACAACTCTTCAAGCTGCAGCCGAGGTCACATTGGTATCCAGTGTGGAGCAGGACGGCAGAACAGCAGCATATCCAGGAGAGTTGTTCACCTGCACTGTGACACAGGGAGCCTCTCTCAACTGGGCTAGTACTGCTGTGACCCCACCCCTACATATATTCTTCGCTCTGACACTTCAGTTGGTAGCACCAGTGTCTGTGGCAGTTTCCAAGCCAACCTTACAGCCATTACTAACAGCACTCAAATTGGACAAGCTCTTCAAGCAGACTTGACTTCCACTTTATCTCCCACTACCATTGTTGTCACCCGGAACAGTGATAACATGCTCTGACCTGACTAGCACACAAAGTTCACCACAGAGCAAAACATACCCAAACACTGCAAGTAAGCTAGCATGCATTGATGTGCTTCAAATACTCATCTCTCACCACATACTTTCAGGCTTGCCGTCTCCTCACAGCCCAAATACTTCCACAGTTCAGATTGGTCCTGATTGGGGCGAGCCTGAGCGAGCCCCACACTAGCGTGACTGCATTGCGCACACGTGTGTGTATCTATGCGCATATATATATATATAAAGACTTAAAAAACATTAAAAATGTAAAAAGATGTAGGGATGGCATGCCAAAAAGTATGCAAACAAGGTAGGGATAATGCATGAAAGCAAAGGTCAACATATTGGCAAAGCCCCATCCCTACATCTTTTTCACACTACAGTTAGTGCATGGGGGTCTTCCTAAAACATACCACAAGTTCACAACCTTTTAATATTACTGGCAGTTCATGGCTGTAGCCTCGTTCTCAGGCCACCTCATCTTCCCACATGGCCTGGTAATGAGGCTAGTATGACCCTCTTGGTAGCATTATGTTATACGGAACCTCTTCAACAACTTAAGCAGTGAGTTTGAGTAGACTGCAGACTTATGATAGTGTCGTTAAAGTACATGGCATGGTTTTAACCTCGTCCCCAGGCCACATTCCTTCTCCCACATGTTGGCTCAGGAACGAGGCTAATATGATCTAGCAGCATTGCAGTAGTGTGAAAAAGATGTAGGGATGGGGCTTTGCCAATATGTTGACCTTTGCTTTCATGCATTATCCTACCTTGTTTGCATACTTTTTGGCATGCCATCCCTACATTTTTAATGTTTTTTAAGTCTTGTTTCTGTACTTTTTTGATGTTAATCTCAGTTACAGTTAGACCTAAGCCTAAGAAGAATATCTCAAGTGTAACTGCAACACCAGAACTTTTGAAACAGTGTTGACAGTTTAGTAGTGGTTCCAGGCATGTAATAATTATGTGTAATATAGCCAGCTAGAACCTGATGAAGGGCCAACCACTCTCCCTACCAAACTTTGTGAAACAAATTTCATGATTCAGTTGTCATGACGACTGACCAGCTGCAGCACAGAAAACTATCATACTGACAACTGACCATCCTAGCTTTACAGTTCACTAAAGCTGTGAGTAGGCTATTTTAGTGTAGCTACAAGTAGGTAGCGCCTTACCTACGTGGTGTTCATAAGCCTTGCCCAATGTCGCGGGGGGGGAAAGACAGTGTCAGCCACGCGTACTGCCCGCTGGCCCTTTCGCTTGTTTACTAGTCTCGCTTCCAGACCAATGACCGTGGTCTTTGGTCTGGGAACGAGACTTCGTGTGCGCATGCGTACAAAATTAGAAAATGGCGTCCTAAGCAACGGACAGCAGCCTCAGTGTTGTGAATAGCTTTTGTTGACCAGGGTGAATTTGAAGCTATGAAGACGCTGAGTGGTCGTAGGGCTCCGCGCTGGGATAAGCATCAGTTTCGTGCTAAAATGACGGTGAGTACTTAAACCGTTTGCGAGTTATCGTCGTTTGACAAGTGGTCTGAACAAAGAAGAAGAAAGAATACGAAAAATGGCACTTTTGCTACCGCACACTTTTGCGTTTAGCTGTCTTCCGCGTGGGTTTTGGGCAACTATATGAGTCTTACTGATCACAAAGGCACTCAAAGAGGAAGCCTGGGCGCTTAAATAAGCTTTTAGCGCGTTTGTGGTGACGTTATACGGCTTTTGCTTAAGTATTGCATATAGGATGCCGTAAAGTACAGCGTAAACTCCGCATTGAACGTATAAATACAACTTACGGTACGATAAACTGCGCATGCGCACTTCTAAATTTGTCGCGGGTACTTCGCGGGCAATAGCAGCGATAGTAGCATGGCGAGCAAAGAGAACCCGGCAGGGAATGAGTCTGGAAGGCAAGAGATTGATGATCTGCCGGAAAAGAGTCACTTGGGCAAGCCAGAAATTAACAATGACAAGCAGAAATTGGAATTTATGTGGATGGACTGGCACTTTGCAGTTCAAAATTGCAACCTTTCTCAACAACACTTTGAAACAGATACACATATACTGGGTCGCTGCATCTCATGCTACAAGAACAAGAGAGGGGCAGAGTACGTCGGTTGGTGCAGCAGCACAAGGCTGTTCGGGCAACTGCATGCTGTGAATGTGAACAAAATGGGAACAGTGTCACAAAATGTCGACAAGAATTACATCATGATGGTGAAAATGCATTCTACATGAACAAAGTTACCTCAACAGGGTCAGAACTCCCACAACGTTGCCTGGAACTACAAGGTCTCCAGATGAAGTGCTACTCCTCAAGACCTGGAGAAATGAACGAGCCATATGTAACAGGGTACATGGTGCCTTACAGTGACAGCAACTGGGAAGATTGGTTTCAACGATTCACTCTACAGACAGGATGTGAATACACAATTCGCTCAGGAAAGCAGAGCAACACACAGTCAAGGGAGACAGGAATGATGGAGACGGAAGGAAAACTTTTCACATACACTTCTGCATAGTCGCACGCCTATAGCTGCTTGCGTGGTGGTACAGGTCGATTCAAGTCACTTTGTCTTGGGAAGAAAAATTGCTCATCACTTGGAACTAGACGATTCGGATGTAAAGCAAATTTGCAGGTGCGACTCTTGAATGAGAGTAACGGTGTGCAAGTTTTGGAAATCCAAATACCAATGATGAGTGCTCACTTACCTGCACACAACCCATCCTCAGTCACTGACCATCAAAGAAGAGGATGCTGTGAATGGTGTGTACAGTGTAAAATCAAACAGAGGAATGTACAAAGTACAAATCCAGGAAGGAAGTTGTTCATGCCCTTACTTCACACAGAGTAGAATCCCCTGCAAGCACATCTTCAGCATTATCCAGAATTTCAAGTGGAGGTGGGAAGACTTACCTCACTCCCTCACAGAAAGCCCATTCATGACACTTGACAATGACATACTACAGGACGAACACTCTGATTTGTGTGTTGTTGAAGAGGACAAGTCGGCTCCATTTACATCAACTCCAATACCACTCCATCAGACACCTGGCTCCAAACTGCTGCGCCTGCAAAAGCAGTTGAGGGATGAACTTGCCAAGTGCAGTGCAGCTGTTTTCATGGTTGATGATATAGCCATCTTGGAAAATGTGCAGAGAAAGGTACACAGCATCCATTCAGAGCTGCTATCAACATCTTCCATCTGCGAGAAGGAAGAGGAGCTACCCATTCTCAAGAAGTTGGGGTATCGGGTGGGGGAGCGCCAACACTGCTACGCACATCGTAGCTCCCATTTGTTGAGGCAAGGCTCGCATAGTTGTGTAAATTGTGTCTTCTCCTAATGCGTGGGGATCGTTGAGGGAGAGGGGGGGGTGATGGCCACTTGTTCTGGATTATGCTGGGGGTGGGGCTGAATAGTTCGATGGATCCGGATAGGGATTCTTCATGCTGGGGGCTAGTGCTATGGGAAGAGGTTAGACTGTTAGTGGGGCTAAGTGGAGGGGGAGGTGGCTGGTCCTGGGTGGAATCAGGGGTAGGGGCATGGACTGGGCTTGCGGTGGGTGTGGGGCTAAACAGTAAGGGGGAAGGGCTATGGTTAACAGATTCTATACTACTTATACAGGGCATGCACGGGGTTACCGAGAGTACCAGCCTAAATTGGCTGTTTGGTGTCTCTTGTATGCTGCTGATGCTGTCATCCTGCGTCTGGGGGGGCTCTGACAGTATCTCCGGGGACGTAATCGGTTCCTCGGTGTAGATCTCCCTGGACCGAAGGGCGTATCTCAGGCGAGTAGTATAGTGCAGTAGTTTCAAAAATGACGTCATACTGCGGCGCTGCGGTATAGGCTTATTGATGAGGACAGTAGGAGGGGGTTGGCAAAACTTTATTCTCTGCTTAGAGGCCCGACGTTTCGCTCATCTATGGAGAGCTTTTTCAAGGGTAAGTACAATGAAATGAAACAGCGCTTAAATATAGGTTTGCTTAGTAACAGCGTGTATGATAACTAGCAACGGCGTGTATCTAGTGATAGCGTGTTTGCCATGGGAACAGCATGCTATCGTAAACTATGTAAGGCCTAAGGGATACAGCATGTGAAAGGCCTAAAGGGACTTCAAATACAAACAAAAAATAATAAGGGAGGTATACTCCAGGGAACGAACCCTGGAGGGACAACAAAACGGGAGCAATGGCAGTAGGTGTAGGGAGGCTATGGGATGATATTTAGTCCGTAGGGTTCTATTGTTCTTAAGGCCTTGATCCAAGCACTTTCTCTCTTCTTCAGACTTCTTTGATCTTCTGTGCTTTCAACTGGCTGGACTTGGACGTCAGAGGGGATGTGGTGGTTCTGTTGGACATGTCTATACAGGCGAGTTTGTACCCAGTTAGCTGGTCTTTTGGTGAACATTTCTCTCAAATGGTTTCTGAATCTATTGTGTAAGGGTTGTGTGGTCATTCCTGCATATTGGACTTTACATCTAGTGCATGTTATTACATAGATGACATTCCTTGTTTTACAGCTGATGGTGTTTGTAATCTTGAGGTTGTGGTATGTACCTTTGGAGGTGCTCTTAATATAAGGTTTGGTATCGAGGGCTCTGCATGTCAAGCAGTTTTTACTGCATCTTTTGATTAGTGGGGGTGCATTCAGGGCAGGCAGGGGTTCACAAAGGAGAGTGAGGTCTCGGTCAATTTTATATACGATCTTTGAGTCCTCTAGTCTTGCTTGGGTAAGCTGTTTTCTGATGCTCTTATGGGTTCTAAAGGCTACCGTGGGTCTATTTGGGAAAAGTCTAGAAAGTAGCGGGGATTTCTCGATGAGGTGCCAGTGTTTAACAAGCAATCTTCTGAGGCGGTGTGTTGGTAAATGCGGTGAATATGTAGTAGTGAAAGTTAGGCGTTCATCTCCAGCGTGTGGTTTGCTTGCTAGTGTTTTTAGTCTGTCAGGGAATTTAATCCCTCTAATGCTCTCGTCTATGGTCTCTTGCCTATATCCTCTTTTTTTCATATTTTCGACATGCTTCTCTCTGTGCGTTTGGAATGTAGCTTCGTTTGAGTTCGTTCGGAGGTATCTAAGTAGTTCTCCTTTGATGATACCCCGGCCCGTTCCAGGGGGGTGGGCAGATGAGGCATGTACATACTGTTGGGTATTGGTGGGCTTGATATGGGTTTTGATATCCAGGATGCCTTCCTTGGCAAATCTCTCCCCTTTGTATAAGCATAGGTCTAAGAACGTGATTTCGTCTGTTGAAAACTCGGCAGTAAAATTAATGCGCGGGTGTAGGTTGTTGATGCTTTTGATGAACTGTTCCAGGCTTTCTTTCGTGTCAGTCCACACTAAAAATATATCATCTATGTATCTCTTCCAATGTATGGGGGAGGGGTTTGTTTCAGAAAGGATTCTGGATTCCAGTGCACCCATGAAAATGTTAGCATAGGCAGGTGCCATCTTTGTACCCATGGCTGTGCCTTGTTTCTGAATGTAAAATTTATCGTTAAATCTGAAAACATTTTTGTAAAGAATGAGTTCTAAAAGCTTTTTTAGCCAACTGGTTGGAGGACACAGAGGGTCCTTGTTATCCCAGTTTTCAATGGCTTGAAGCGCAGCGTGAATGCCATCTTCCGTCGGGATGTTGGTGTACAATGAGGAAACATCCAGGGTACAAAGAATGCAGTCCTTGGGTAATTTAGTGGATTCTATGTATTTAACAAATTCATTTGTGTCTTTTATGTAGGAGGGGAGTGACTTCGCCAGGGGCTGAAGCCAGTGGTCCAAGTAAGCTGAAATCTTTTCAGTTGGACCATCACAACCTGAGACTATGGGCCTAGCTGAGGGTGGGTTTTTATGTATCTTTTTTAGGAAGTACATTTCCTGTGTCCTCACCATTCGTGGAGGTAGGAGGTACTCAGCAGTGGGTTTATCTATGTGTCCCTCTTGGTACATGGATCTAACAGCTTGGGTTACTTCTGCGGCTACTTGTTTAGTCTGGTCTTCCTGAAGCTCATTGTACGTATCTCTATCTGAAAGATGCTGTAAACCAGTTTCAATGTATTCCTGTCTATCTTGTATTACAACAGTGGATCCTTTGTCTGCCTTTTTGATGATAATGTCTTTCCTTTTTCTAAGTTTTCTGAGGGCTATTCGTTGGCGTTGGCTTAGATTGTTTCTAGTCCTATGTGGTTTCAACTTGGTAGCTTCTATCTTGAGGGCATATATATAGTCTTCTAGGCAATTATTCGTTGATGGGGGGGGTATGTAATTGCTTTGGGGTTTAAATTTCCTTTTCTTTGGCCTGTTTTGCTGAAACTCATATTTAAGCCTAAGGGTACGGGCAAATTTGTTTATATCTTTCTGAATGGCAGATGGGTGTGGTATGGGTGGGGTTGGGACAAAACCTAAACCTTTGCTGAGTATCGAAGTCTCCTCTTTGGTGAGGGTGCAGGAGGACAAATTTACACAGTGGTCATTGTTTTGTACTCTATTTGGTTTTTGTTTATGTTGATTGTTATGATTATACCTTATAAATCTACGGCATTCTTTACTGTTACTTTTCAAAGGATATTCAGCTTCGTCACTTGAGCGTAGCTCAGGGGGGCTGGCTTGGGGGCTAGTTGGTGTGCCTGTAGTGGGGGAAGCTTGAGAGACATTAATGGTGGGGGCTTGGTTAGTGGGAATGGAGGTAGAGGTGGAAGAATGAGTGCCATTAGGGGGGGTGGGGGTAGTTTGAGTGACATGAGGGGTGGGGGGGGTTGTGTGTGCATGTGTGATTGGGTTGGGATATGGTGGTACTGCGGTGGTGGGGGGTGTGGTCTTTTCCTGTGGCACGTGTGTGCGTGTCGTTGGGTTGGGATGTGGTGGTATTGTGGTGGAGGATATGGTCTCATCCTGTGGTGTGCGGCTTGTTTTCGTGGGAAAGCCGGCTTGTTCCCACACTTGCCGTTTGGGTGTCGTGGGGATTGAGGGTTTGGTATCCGAACATTATTTCTTGAGGCTTTCTTCTCTCTTTTCTCCCTGAGTTGATTTCTTAATTTGTTAGCACGGTTTTCAATGGGAGTTATTTTGTTTTCAATGATCTTTGTGAGCCTTTGTTTGTCTTTGATTGAAAGGCTTGAGGCTTCTGCCTTACTAAACATGCTCTTTTTGGTCGATTCTATCTTAGATTCAATTGTATTGGCTAGGCTCTTATAATGCTCGAGTACCAAGTCTCGTAACCTGTTACCGATTTCGGTTTGGAGGGATAAGATTTCTTTCCGTAGGTTTGAGTTTTCAAAGTCTGGCACTTGGACTGGCAATTTTATCCTAAATCCTTTCGGAAAAGAGTGTTGGTTGGCCTGTATGCTTAGAAACTTGGTGTGATGTCTAACTCGTTCCTGTTTGAGCCTAAGGGTGGACAATGCTTGTCTGAGGCTTTCCAAATTTGGGGTGGGGCTTACTGAGTCTTGCGTGTGGGGACTAGTGTGCGTGTTGGTGGATCCATTGGTGGATGCTGCGGGTTCCCCATTTGTCAGGCTGACAGGCTCTTGCACTGTACCTGAATTGTCAGAAGTTGGGGTATCGGGTGGGGGAGCGCCAACACTGCTACGCACATCGTAGCTCCCATTTGTTGAGGCAAGGCTCGCATAGTTGTGTAAATTGTGTCTTCTCCTAATGCGTGGGGATCGTTGAGGGAGAGGGGGGGGTGATGGCCACTTGTTCTGGATTATGCTGGGGGTGGGGCTGAATAGTTCGATGGATCCGGATAGGGATTCTTCATGCTGGGGGCTAGTGCTATGGGAAGAGGTTAGACTGTTAGTGGGGCTAAGTGGAGGGGGAGGTGGCTGGTCCTGGGTGGAATCAGGGGTAGGGGCATGGACTGGGCTTGCGGTGGGTGTGGGGCTAAACAGTAAGGGGGAAGGGCTATGGTTAACAGATTCTATACTACTTATACAGGGCATGCACGGGGTTACCGAGAGTACCAGCCTAAATTGGCTGTTTGGTGTCTCTTGTATGCTGCTGATGCTGTCATCCTGCGTCTGGGGGGGCTCTGACAGTATCTCCGGGGACGTAATCGGTTCCTCGGTGTAGATCTCCCTGGACCGAAGGGCGTATCTCAGGCGAGTAGTATAGTGCAGTAGTTTCAAAAATGACGTCATACTGCGGCGCTGCGGTATAGGCTTATTGATGAGGACAGTAGGAGGGGGTTGGCAAAACTTTATTCTCTGCTTAGAGGCCCGATGTTTCGCTCATCTATGGAGAGCTTTTTCAAGGGTAAGTACAATGAAATGAAACAGCGCTTAAATATAGGTTTGCTTAGTAACAGCGTGTATGATAACTAGCAACGGCGTGTATCTAGTGATAGCGTGTTTGCCATGGGAACAGCATGCTATCGTAAACTATGTAAGGCCTAAGGGATACAGCATGTGAAAGGCCTAAAGGGACTTCAAATACAAACAAAAAATAATAAGGGAGGTATACTCCAGGGAACGAACCCTGGAGGGACAACAAAACGGGAGCAATGGCAGTAGGTGTAGGGAGGCTATGGGATGATATTTAGTCCGTAGGGTTCTATTGTTCTTAAGGCCTTGATCCAAGCACTTTCTCTCTTCTTCAGACTTCTTTGATCTTCTGTGCTTTCAACTGGCTGGACTTGGACGTCAGAGGGGATGTGGTGGTTCTGTTGGACATGTCTATACAGGCGAGTTTGTACCCAGTTAGCTGGTCTTTTGGTGAACATTTCTCTCAAATGGTTTCTGAATCTATTGTGTAAGGGTTGTGTGGTCATTCCTGCATATTGGACTTTACATCTAGTGCATGTTATTACATAGATGACATTCCTTGTTTTACAGCTGATGGTGTTTGTAATCTTGAGGTTGTGGTATGTACCTTTGGAGGTGCTCTTAATATAAGGTTTGGTATCGAGGGCTCTGCATGTCAAGCAGTTTTTACTGCATCTTTTGATTAGTGGGGGTGCATTCAGGGCAGGCAGGGGTTCACAAAGGAGAGTGAGGTCTCGGTCAATTTTATATACGATCTTTGAGTCCTCTAGTCTTGCTCGGGTAAGCTGTTTTCTGATGCTCTTATGGGTTCTAAAGGCTACCGTGGGTCTATTTGGGAAAAGTCTAGAAAGTAGCGGGGATTTCTCGATGAGGTGCCAGTGTTTAACAAGCAATCTTCTGAGGCGGTGTGTTGGTAAATGCGGTGAATATGTAGTAGTGAAAGTTAGGCGTTCATCTCCAGCGTGTGGTTTGCTTGCTAGTGTTTTTAGTCTGTCAGGGAATTTAATCCCTCTAATGCTCTCGTCTATGGTCTCTTGCCTATATCCTCTTTTTTTCATATTTTCGACATGCTTCTCTCTGTGCGTTTGGAATGTAGCTTCGTTTGAGTTCGTTCGGAGGTATCTAAGTAGTTCTCCTTTGATGATACCCCGGCCCGTTCCAGGGGGGTGGGCAGATGAGGCATGTACATACTGTTGGGTATTGGTGGGCTTGATATGGGTTTTGATATCCAGGATGCCTTCCTTGGCAAATCTCTCCCCTTTGTATAAGCATAGGTCTAAGAACGTGATTTCGTCTGTTGAAAACTCGGCAGTAAAATTAATGCGCGGGTGTAGGTTGTTGATGCTTTTGATGAACTGTTCCAGGCTTTCTTTCGTGTCAGTCCACACTAAAAATATATCATCTATGTATCTCTTCCAATGTATGGGGGAGGGGTTTGTTTCAGAAAGGATTCTGGATTCCAGTGCACCCATGAAAATGTTAGCATAGGCAGGTGCCATCTTTGTACCCATGGCTGTGCCTTGTTTCTGAATGTAAAATTTATCGTTAAATCTGAAAACATTTTTGTAAAGAATGAGTTCTAAAAGCTTTTTTAGCCAACTGGTTGGAGGACACAGAGGGTCCTTGTTATCCCAGTTTTCAATGGCTTGAAGCGCAGCGTGAATGCCATCTTCCGTCGGGATGTTGGTGTACAATGAGGAAACATCCAGGGTACAAAGAATGCAGTCCTTGGGTAATTTAGTGGATTCTATGTATTTAACAAATTCATTTGTGTCTTTTATGTAGGAGGGGAGTGACTTCGCCAGGGGCTGAAGCCAGTGGTCCAAGTAAGCTGAAATCTTTTCAGTTGGACCATCACAACCTGAGACTATGGGCCTAGCTGAGGGTGGGTTTTTATGTATCTTTTTTAGGAAGTACATTTCCTGTGTCCTCACCATTCGTGGAGGTAGGAGGTACTCAGCAGTGGGTTTATCTATGTGTCCCTCTTGGTACATGGATCTAACAGCTTGGGTTACTTCTGCGGCTACTTGTTTAGTCTGGTCTTCCTGAAGCTCATTGTACGTATCTCTATCTGAAAGATGCTGTAAACCAGTTTCAATGTATTCCTGTCTATCTTGTATTACAACAGTGGATCCTTTGTCTGCCTTTTTGATGATAATGTCTTTCCTTTTTCTAAGTTTTCTGAGGGCTATTCGTTGGCGTTGGCTTAGATTGTTTCTAGTCCTATGTGGTTTCAACTTGGTAGCTTCTATCTTGAGGGCATATATATAGTCTTCTAGGCAATTATTCGTTGATGGGGGGGGTATGTAATTGCTTTGGGGTTTAAATTTCCTTTTCTTTGGCCTGTTTTGCTGAAACTCATATTTAAGCCTAAGGGTACGGGCAAATTTGTTTATATCTTTCTGAATGGCAGATGGGTGTGGTATGGGTGGGGTTGGGACAAAACCTAAACCTTTGCTGAGTATCAAAGTCTCCTCTTTGGTGAGGGTGCAGGAGGACAAATTTACACAGTGGTCATTGTTTTGTACTCTATTTGGTTTTTGTTTATGTTGATTGTTATGATTATACCTTATAAATCTACGGCATTCTTTACTGTTACTTTTCAAAGGATATTCAGCTTCGTCACTTGAGCGTAGCTCAGGGGGGCTGGCTTGGGGGCTAGTTGGTGTGCCTGTAGTGGGGGAAGCTTGAGAGACATTAATGGTGGGGGCTTGGTTAGTGGGAATGGAGGTAGAGGTGGAAGAATGAGTGCCATTAGGGGGGGTGGGGGTAGTTTGAGTGACATGAGGGGTGGGGGGGGTTGTGTGTGCATGTGTGATTGGGTTGGGATATGGTGGTACTGCGGTGGTGGGGGGTGTGGTCTTTTCCTGTGGCACGTGTGTGCGTGTCGTTGGGTTGGGATGTGGTGGTATTGTGGTGGAGGATATGGTCTCATCCTGTGGTGTGCGGCTTGTTTTCGTGGGAAAGCCGGCTTGTTCCCACACTTGCCGTTTGGGTGTCGTGGGGATTGAGGGTTTGGTATCCGAACATTATTTCTTGAGGCTTTCTTCTCTCTTTTCTCCCTGAGTTGATTTCTTAATTTGTTAGCACGGTTTTCAATGGGAGTTATTTTGTTTTCAATGATCTTTGTGAGCCTTTGTTTGTCTTTGATTGAAAGGCTTGAGGCTTCTGCCTTACTAAACATGCTCTTTTTGGTCGATTCTATCTTAGATTCAATTGTATTGGCTAGGCTCTTATAATGCTCGAGTACCAAGTCTCGTAACCTGTTACCGATTTCGGTTTGGAGGGATAAGATTTCTTTCCGTAGGTTTGAGTTTTCAAAGTCTGGCACTTGGACTGGCAATTTTATCCTAAATCCTTTCGGAAAAGAGTGTTGGTTGGCCTGTATGCTTAGAAACTTGGTGTGATGTCTAACTCGTTCCTGTTTGAGCCTAAGGGTGGACAATGCTTGTCTGAGGCTTTCCAAATTTGGGGTGGGGCTTACTGAGTCTTGCGTGTGGGGACTAGTGTGCGTGTTGGTGGATCCATTGGTGGATGCTGCGGGTTCCCCATTTGTCAGGCTGACAGGCTCTTGCACTGTACCTGAATTGTCAGAAGTTGGGGTATCGGGTGGGGGAGCGCCAACACTGCTACGCACATCGTAGCTCCCATTTGTTGAGGCAAGGCTCGCATAGTTGTGTAAATTGTGTCTTCTCCTAATGCGTGGGGATCGTTGAGGGAGAGGGGGGGGTGATGGCCACTTGTTCTGGATTATGCTGGGGGTGGGGCTGAATAGTTCGATGGATCCGGATAGGGATTCTTCATGCTGGGGGCTAGTGCTATGGGAAGAGGTTAGACTGTTAGTGGGGCTAAGTGGAGGGGGAGGTGGCTGGTCCTGGGTGGAATCAGGGGTAGGGGCATGGACTGGGCTTGCGGTGGGTGTGGGGCTAAACAGTAAGGGGGAAGGGCTATGGTTAACAGATTCTATACTACTTATACAGGGCATGCACGGGGTTACCGAGAGTACCAGCCTAAATTGGCTGTTTGGTGTCTCTTGTATGCTGCTGATGCTGTCATCCTGCGTCTGGGGGGGCTCTGACAGTATCTCCGGGGACGTAATCGGTTCCTCGGTGTAGATCTCCCTGGACCGAAGGGCGTATCTCAGGCGAGTAGTATAGTGCAGTAGTTTCAAAAATGACGTCATACTGCGGCGCTGCGGTATAGGCTTATTGATGAGGACAGTAGGAGGGGGTTGGCAAAACTTTATTCTCTGCTTAGAGGCCCGACGTTTCGCTCATCTATGGAGAGCTTTTTCAAGGGTAAGTACAATGAAATGAAACAGCGCTTAAATATAGGTTTGCTTAGTAACAGCGTGTATGATAACTAGCAACGGCGTGTATCTAGTGATAGCGTGTTTGCCATGGGAACAGCATGCTATCGTAAACTATGTAAGGCCTAAGGGATACAGCATGTGAAAGGCCTAAAGGGACTTCAAATACAAACAAAAAATAATAAGGGAGGTATACTCCAGGGAACGAACCCTGGAGGGACAACAAAACGGGAGCAATGGCAGTAGGTGTAGGGAGGCTATGGGATGATATTTAGTCCGTAGGGTTCTATTGTTCTTAAGGCCTTGATCCAAGCACTTTCTCTCTTCTTCAGACTTCTTTGATCTTCTGTGCTTTCAACTGGCTGGACTTGGACGTCAGAGGGGATGTGGTGGTTCTGTTGGACATGTCTATACAGGCGAGTTTGTACCCAGTTAGCTGGTCTTTTGGTGAACATTTCTCTCAAATGGTTTCTGAATCTATTGTGTAAGGGTTGTGTGGTCATTCCTGCATATTGGACTTTACATCTAGTGCATGTTATTACATAGATGACATTCCTTGTTTTACAGCTGATGGTGTTTGTAATCTTGAGGTTGTGGTATGTACCTTTGGAGGTGCTCTTAATATAAGGTTTGGTATCGAGGGCTCTGCATGTCAAGCAGTTTTTACTGCATCTTTTGATTAGTGGGGGTGCATTCAGGGCAGGCAGGGGTTCACAAAGGAGAGTGAGGTCTCGGTCAATTTTATATATGATCTTTGAGTCCTCTAGTCTTGCTCGGGTAAGCTGTTTTCTGATGCTCTTATGGGTTCTAAAGGCTACCGTGGGTCTATTTGGGAAAAGTCTAGAAAGTAGCGGGGATTTCTCGATGAGGTGCCAGTGTTTAACAAGCAATCTTCTGAGGCGGTGTGTTGGTAAATGCGGTGAATATGTAGTAGTGAAAGTTAGGCGTTCATCTCCAGCGTGTGGTTTGCTTGCTAGTGTTTTTAGTCTGTCAGGGAATTTAATCCCTCTAATGCTCTCGTCTATGGTCTCTTGCCTATATCCTCTTTTTTTCATATTTTCGACATGCTTCTCTCTGTGCGTTTGGAATGTAGCTTCGTTTGAGTTCGTTCGGAGGTATCTAAGTAGTTCTCCTTTGATGATACCCCGGCCCGTTCCAGGGGGGTGGGCAGATGAGGCATGTACATACTGTTGGGTATTGGTGGGCTTGATATGGGTTTTGATATCCAGGATGCCTTCCTTGGCAAATCTCTCCCCTTTGTATAAGCATAGGTCTAAGAACGTGATTTCGTCTGTTGAAAACTCGGCAGTAAAATTAATGCGCGGGTGTAGGTTGTTGATGCTTTTGATGAACTGTTCCAGGCTTTCTTTCGTGTCAGTCCACACTAAAAATATATCATCTATGTATCTCTTCCAATGTATGGGGGAGGGGTTTGTTTCAGAAAGGATTCTGGATTCCAGTGCACCCATGAAAATGTTAGCATAGGCAGGTGCCATCTTTGTACCCATGGCTGTGCCTTGTTTCTGAATGTAAAATTTATCGTTAAATCTGAAAACATTTTTGTAAAGAATGAGTTCTAAAAGCTTTTTTAGCCAACTGGTTGGAGGACACAGAGGGTCCTTGTTATCCCAGTTTTCAATGGCTTGAAGCGCAGCGTGAATGCCATCTTCCGTCGGGATGTTGGTGTACAATGAGGAAACATCCAGGGTACAAAGAATGCAGTCCTTGGGTAATTTAGTGGATTCTATGTATTTAACAAATTCATTTGTGTCTTTTATGTAGGAGGGGAGTGACTTCGCCAGGGGCTGAAGCCAGTGGTCCAAGTAAGCTGAAATCTTTTCAGTTGGACCATCACAACCTGAGACTATGGGCCTAGCTGAGGGTGGGTTTTTATGTATCTTTTTTAGGAAGTACATTTCCTGTGTCCTCACCATTCGTGGAGGTAGGAGGTACTCAGCAGTGGGTTTATCTATGTGTCCCTCTTGGTACATGGATCTAACAGCTTGGGTTACTTCTGCGGCTACTTGTTTAGTCTGGTCTTCCTGAAGCTCATTGTACGTATCTCTATCTGAAAGATGCTGTAAACCAGTTTCAATGTATTCCTGTCTATCTTGTATTACAACAGTGGATCCTTTGTCTGCCTTTTTGATGATAATGTCTTTCCTTTTTCTAAGTTTTCTGAGGGCTATTCGTTGGCGTTGGCTTAGATTGTTTCTAGTCCTATGTGGTTTCAACTTGGTAGCTTCTATCTTGAGGGCATATATATAGTCTTCTAGGCAATTATTCGTTGATGGGGGGGGTATGTAATTGCTTTGGGGTTTAAATTTCCTTTTCTTTGGCCTGTTTTGCTGAAACTCATATTTAAGCCTAAGGGTACGGGCAAATTTGTTTATATCTTTCTGAATGGCAGATGGGTGTGGTATGGGTGGGGTTGGGACAAAACCTAAACCTTTGCTGAGTATCAAAGTCTCCTCTTTGGTGAGGGTGCAGGAGGACAAATTTACACAGTGGTCATTGTTTTGTACTCTATTTGGTTTTTGTTTATGTTGATTGTTATGATTATACCTTATAAATCTACGGCATTCTTTACTGTTACTTTTCAAAGGATATTCAGCTTCGTCACTTGAGCGTAGCTCAGGGGGGCTGGCTTGGGGGCTAGTTGGTGTGCCTGTAGTGGGGGAAGCTTGAGAGACATTAATGGTGGGGGCTTGGTTAGTGGGAATGGAGGTAGAGGTGGAAGAATGAGTGCCATTAGGGGGGGTGGGGGTAGTTTGAGTGACATGAGGGGTGGGGGGGGTTGTGTGTGCATGTGTGATTGGGTTGGGATATGGTGGTACTGCGGTGGTGGGGGGTGTGGTCTTTTCCTGTGGCACGTGTGTGCGTGTCGTTGGGTTGGGATGTGGTGGTATTGTGGTGGAGGATATGGTCTCATCCTGTGGTGTGCGGCTTGTTTTCGTGGGAAAGCCGGCTTGTTCCCACACTTGCCGTTTGGGTGTCGTGGGGATTGAGGGTTTGGTATCCGAACATTATTTCTTGAGGCTTTCTTCTCTCTTTTCTCCCTGAGTTGATTTCTTAATTTGTTAGCACGGTTTTCAATGGGAGTTATTTTGTTTTCAATGATCTTTGTGAGCCTTTGTTTGTCTTTGATTGAAAGGCTTGAGGCTTCTGCCTTACTAAACATGCTCTTTTTGGTCGATTCTATCTTAGATTCAATTGTATTGGCTAGGCTCTTATAATGCTCGAGTACCAAGTCTCGTAACCTGTTACCGATTTCGGTTTGGAGGGATAAGATTTCTTTCCGTAGGTTTGAGTTTTCAAAGTCTGGCACTTGGACTGGCAATTTTATCCTAAATCCTTTCGGAAAAGAGTGTTGGTTGGCCTGTATGCTTAGAAACTTGGTGTGATGTCTAACTCGTTCCTGTTTGAGCCTAAGGGTGGACAATGCTTGTCTGAGGCTTTCCAAATTTGGGGTGGGGCTTACTGAGTCTTGCGTGTGGGGACTAGTGTGCGTGTTGGTGGATCCATTGGTGGATGCTGCGGGTTCCCCATTTGTCAGGCTGACAGGCTCTTGCACTGTACCTGAATTGTCAGAAGTTGGGGTATCGGGTGGGGGAGCGCCAACACTGCTACGCACATCGTAGCTCCCATTTGTTGAGGCAAGGCTCGCATAGTTGTGTAAATTGTGTCTTCTCCTAATGCGTGGGGATCGTTGAGGGAGAGGGGGGGGTGATGGCCACTTGTTCTGGATTATGCTGGGGGTGGGGCTGAATAGTTCGATGGATCCGGATAGGGATTCTTCATGCTGGGGGCTAGTGCTATGGGAAGAGGTTAGACTGTTAGTGGGGCTAAGTGGAGGGGGAGGTGGCTGGTCCTGGGTGGAATCAGGGGTAGGGGCATGGACTGGGCTTGCGGTGGGTGTGGGGCTAAACAGTAAGGGGGAAGGGCTATGGTTAACAGATTCTATACTACTTATACAGGGCATGCACGGGGTTACCGAGAGTACCAGCCTAAATTGGCTGTTTGGTGTCTCTTGTATGCTGCTGATGCTGTCATCCTGCGTCTGGGGGGGCTCTGACAGTATCTCCGGGGACGTAATCGGTTCCTCGGTGTAGATCTCCCTGGACCGAAGGGCGTATCTCAGGCGAGTAGTATAGTGCAGTAGTTTCAAAAATGACGTCATACTGCGGCGCTGCGGTATAGGCTTATTGATGAGGACAGTAGGAGGGGGTTGGCAAAACTTTATTCTCTGCTTAGAGGCCCGACGTTTCGCTCATCTATGGAGAGCTTTTTCAAGGGTAAGTACAATGAAATGAAACAGCGCTTAAATATAGGTTTGCTTAGTAACAGCGTGTATGATAACTAGCAACGGCGTGTATCTAGTGATAGCGTGTTTGCCATGGGAACAGCATGCTATCGTAAACTATGTAAGGCCTAAGGGACTTCAAATACAAACAAAAAATAATAAGGGAGGTATACTCCAGGGAACGAACCCTGGAGGGACAACAAAACGGGAGCAATGGCAGTAGGTGTAGGGAGGCTATGGGATGATATTTAGTCCGTAGGGTTCTATTGTTCTTAAGGCCTTGATCCAAGCACTTTCTCTCTTCTTCAGACTTCTTTGATCTTCTGTGCTTTCAACTGGCTGGACTTGGACGTCAGAGGGGATGTGGTGGTTCTGTTGGACATGTCTATACAGGCGAGTTTGTACCCAGTTAGCTGGTCTTTTGGTGAACATTAATTAAGGAGGAGGTGTCAGAGTATCGGAGAAAAGCAAAAGTCATAGCACGAGCAAATCAGCTGACTCGTCGATACAAGAAACTGAAGCGAAAGAGCAACACAGGATGTCCAATACAACCCAAACGACTAAGACTAAAGGATGATCCCTTCAATGCAGCAACAAGACCTAGTGTGGGTCGCCCTAAAAGCAAAAAGGCAGACACGAATAAGAAAACGACTGGTACAGGTATGAGTCACCCCATCTATCACCAGTATTTTCCTTCAACCTTCTTACTTTTTCATGCGTTTGGCTATCAATAATTCTTTTGCAGGTAACAGTAATATTGCATTCGAGCACCAAGAATTGGATGCATTACCCAAGATTGAAAGCAACAAGGTACCTTTCTTTTCACCCTAGTAGTATTGTTGATAAAATCGGTTCACATATCAATGTTTCTTTTGCACAGGAAATGACTGATCTCCCCAGCAGCATTACCACTTTGGCACAAAGTCAGCTTAAACCAGGTACCTTACACATACATGTAGGTACACACAATCAACAGTCTAGTGCAGACATCCTTGGGACCAAAATATGTAAGGTGTCTTCATTTTAGGAGGAGATTAGGATCATGAAGTTGGACATAGTCGAATGTCCTTAATTCTAGCATGTCCTTCAAAAGGGATTGATTATGCTACTCAGGAACCAAAAAAAGATGTGGTCAGTGCAGGGCATGCAAGAGTGTGGATTGTGGTCAGTGCCGATACTGCTTGGATAAGAAGAAGTTTGGTGGGCACAACCGGCTAAAACAATGCTGCATCCACAGTGTAATACCTACAATACTTCTTTGAGTGAAAACAAACAACCTCCACCCACACAATCAGCCGTTCATGACACAATCAAGGAATTTCGTGGTATGTTTGGCTGATGTTTGTTTACAAACTACTACATGCAAGTGTTCACTACAAGCTTACCTCCATTAGGGCACAGTGTGTCGCTGCTAGGATGTCAAACACCTGCAAAATCAAAAGAAGTACTGAAAGTAAGTGATACATGGTGCTGCATTGCAATGGCGTAGCTACACCAGGACCCATGCAGGCCTAAGACCTGCTGAATTGAGTGAGTGCCCAATAAATAGTAATCCAAGGTCAAAAATCATTGCCCAAAACTAAGGTGCTTTGCATCCTCACTCATTGATGCATTTGCCACCTTGTTTGCATGCTTACTGTCTGTTTGGTGGGGATCGAGATACTGTATGCAACTATGTGCATACACTATAGTAAGAAGTGCTCTTGGCAGATGACAATGGCCTAAAAATGGCTTCAGAATGGCTCTAAATTCAGAGATCATGCTGTGCCCGAGTATCTTTAGAATCCTGGCTACACCACTGGTTCAGTATATCATGTGATTGCATAAATTATACCTCTACACTACTATAGGAATTACTAACCAATTCAGCATATGTAAAAATTGGAGACTTTCCTGACGAACCTATCCCACCTGAAGTAGGGAACCAAGATGCCCAAGTTCAAGGCAGAAGACATTGCACACATTTTGAGCTGTAGTGGTAGGAAAGTGAAGAAAATGCTACCAGATGGAAACTGTCTCTTCAGAAGTCTATCATTTTGCCTTCATCGTTCCCAAGACAGGCATCTAGAGATAAGGAAAATACTTGTGCAATTCGTTGAAAGAAATGGTAACAACTACAAATTAACATTTACTTTTTGGACGTACACTTAGTGAACACTTGGAGAGTATGAAGAAACCGTTTGTGTGGGGTACTCAGCTTGAACTTCAAGCTGCTGCAGACTACTATGAGATGTGTATTTATCTTCTCACCAAGAGACAGCAGCAAGAGAGGTACCATTGGCATCGATACACACCCAAGAACAGTGCTGTACCTACAGACAACTTGCCACACATCGAACTTGCTCACCCAGGATCAGTACACCTTGATCCCATCCTTGATGCTGCCACACTTCAGATTCCGAAGTCCGTCCCTCAACTGGATGGTGCTACAGAGTACCTTGAAGACATTCTTTAGTGTTTACAGTACGTAAGCAAGAACGAGTTAGGCTATGAATATCAAATTCTATTTATACGTTCAATGCGGAGTTTACACTGTACTTTACGGGATCCTTTACACTAACCCAGCGCTGAGAAAAGCAGTCGTTCTGCCAGTGACAATATACGGACAATTATTGAAAAAACGGAAAGTGTATACGTACAAAAATTCCAATGTTCAATTAACGGTACCTCGTCTTCCGGTGAGTTTCTAGAGTCTCTTGCCTACAAACGAGAAGCTGAATGCGCCTACCTTGCCAGCGGTTTTTTAGATCAGTCAGTCTACTATCGATATCCAACGTTTCAAGCTTTAGACTCTTACCGCTTCGTGTAGGGAAGCCGTTGTTTACGAACGGTTCGATCGTACCCCGTGCGAGAGGGGTGCGGTTTAGCTTGGCACGTTTCGTTTCGCCCCCCTGAGCTACATGAAACAGGTACCATTCGAAAGCGCTGGAATCAGGCTACAAAATATGCAGAAACTAAGCGTGTACACGGTACAGGGTCTGGGATACATGCTGTGGTATGCGGACCAAAAAATTGCGGTTGACGGCTTGACGCATACATTTGCAAAGTAAGCAGTAACAATACGCATGCTTGTATGTACCTATCACACAGTAAGATTAAGCCATGAAAAGGGCTAATATCCTGTATAACACAGACAAAAGGACTGGAGTATGACATACATGTAGCACTGAAGACACTGAAGTGATCACCATGCATGCAGTGCATAATTGGGGGGAGGGGGGATATACTCAGGAGAAAAGATACGAAAGAATACACAACAGACAAGAGTTCAGTGCTAAATCTGTTCTTCAGGCTCTTCGCCTTCTTCATCTTCCCTTCGAATTGTGATTATCTTCATCAGTCTCCACTTTCACTACCACCTCCATCCTGAGCAGCTCATAATGCAGCAGTTCGTCCTGCTAGTACGATGTAGCGATACATGCTGTTGCTGGAATACTATGGGTAGCTACAGCAATGTAACAGCATTAACAGTATTGCTGCAGTTGTTCCTTCTACAGCTAGGACCACATCTATAGTAGACCCTTTCTTTACACAACTACAATGGTGTGTACAGCGACACTGCATGCAGGAACCCGAACTGTATAGCATTACAAACTCATTATGTTCGGGCCAGAACTTAAGTATCCTGGAGCTTATCCACTTTGTGTACAAGAGCATGCACAACAATCTCAGGGGGCGAAGGTCCTTGCCATGCTGCTACAACAGCTTCCTGACAGAACACATTTGGTGTAGGCAAGACTGTCTGCAATAATACATCCATCAAAGTTCCCTGCCCCCCACAACAAAACATCGTGCAACACTCAGGCTGGGGGACAAGTGTGAATGTCCAGTGCAAGTTACTCCTTTCAGGGTTACAGTGCTTATAAACAGTGTGATGATGCTGTAGAATAAGGATGAATTAGTAGTTGCAAAATAGAGGCACAGAGATATATACGATCAATACCATACCATATCAAGGTACACAGCAACTTGGCTTTTGCTTCTAAAACTCTCACTTTATCCATCTAATGATAAACTCATCCCAATCCTTTCATTATGCTAACCTGACTCAGCCTTGTACAAACATGAACTCAGAGGGATAGCGTGTACTGCAGGAGGAACTGCTGTAGCTAAATCACTTTTCCACTGTTCAAGATGCATGGCTCTGCTGGAAATCACTTTTCCACTGCTCAAGATGGCTTAAGTCTTCGTTTCAGACGCTCTTGGCAAGAGCACAGAGATTCTGTGTACCGTTACAAGTGCTTTTACGAACGCTTGCTTCGTTTGTAGACATCTTTTCACCACGTGGCGAATGCGAGGTTTCTGAATTTTTGGTCCGCATACCACAGCGTGTATCTCAGACCCTGTACCGTGTACACGCTTAGTTTCTGCATATTTTGTAGCCTGATTCCAGCGCTTTCGAATGGTACCTGTTTCATGTAGCTCAGGGGGGGCGAAACGAAACGTGCCAAGCTAAACCGCACCCCTCTCGTACGGGGTACGATCGAACCGTTCGCAAACAACGGCTTCCCTACACGAAGCGGTAAGAGTCTAAAGCTTGAAACGTTGGATATCGATAGTAGACTGACTGGTCTAAAAAACCGCTGGCAAGGTAGGCGCATTCAGCTTCTCGTTTGTTGGCAAGAGACTCTAGAAACTCACCGGAAGACGAGGTACCGTTAATTGAACATTGGAATGCGCCTTCGTTTTGACTTCCTGTTTTTTCAATAATCCACGTATACTTGTCACTGGCGGAATGACTGAAAGGGAAAAGTCTGGCTTGCATCCTACATGTATTAGGTCTACTGTTCATGCAGATATGTCGAAGTATCAAGCATTCCGGCGTTCCTCTGTCAGAATAGAGACAGCTATCCAGGCAACCGTTGACGACGTCGCGAGTAAGTGTATTGCTAATGACATCATATCTGCGGCTCTGCGACCAAAGTTCGTGAATGGGTCTGGAGACAAGGCACAAAAGGCTCATCAACTTGTGAGTGCAGTCATAGATCAGATCAAAGTTGATGAATCGAAATTTGACGACTTTGTAGAAATACTTGAACAAGATGCTTCTTTTAAGAGACTTGTGCACATCTTGCGATGTGAGGTTAGCAAGACACAACAACCAGGGCACAGTGCTATTGATGGACCCGAGAGAGACAACGAAGATATGGATCAGCTTCAACATTTCAATCCGCCAACTAGGTCAAGTGCTGAAGATGATCAAGAAGAGCCTTTTTCAACAGCAGTTGAACATGCTGATAAGCAGGCACAACTTGCTCCTGCCCACTCACAGACAGTCAAGAGTTTTGAGTCAAAGGATTTAAAGGTTGACAGGAAAGCTCCTGATCTCAAATGCAATGAGAGATTTATGGAAAGGTGAGACACGTGAATCAGAGAAGGTTGGAAGCTAGTAATTCAGATGCAAGGGGGTCACTCCCTACTATAGGCGCAGTATATATGTTTGTGACGCTTAGGCCGCAATTTGTGACCACTTAAATTTTGCTGTGACCTTGTAAGCACTGCTAAGCTGCCAGTTGCTCTGTTGGTTTGGCAAAATTTGTTGTGACTTTGTGGCTTTTAGTATATACAATACAGCAATACGGCCGTCATTATTACACGGAACGGACCGGGGGAAACGAAACGGAACAGTTCCGCCACATTATTTTACGGAACGGAACAGGTTCAAATATGTGTGCTACCGCACACACAACTGCTAGTTACCGGCCGTGATACTGTTTGAACAGTAAGCAGAAAAAATTTTGAATTCGGTTGCGTTGACGCCTCGACCCTTTTATAGCTATGTGACGGTTAGTACAGTTACTGACACTGTCAAGAGCTCCGGTTTAACATGCATGCATCTGCCGAAAAATAAAAGACAAGTATGTACTTTGCTACCTACGAATAACCCGTTACCGTAGATCTATTGTCAGAGCTCATATTTGTACCGTACATAAAAACAAGTACTACGACCAGCAGGTAGAGCAATTCAACGCACGAGGCGGTATTTGCACGCCAGTCGTGCAAGCATTCGGACCCGGCTCCGTTCCATAAAATCATGTGACGGGACTCTGACTGTTCCGGTCCGACTTTCGCTCGTGGGGGTGTTTGTTTGTTGACGTGAGTGACATAGTTGGGGTCCCAAAAGGATGAGCAGTAGTCCAAAATAGGTACATCTAAGGAGTTATACAGTTGATCAGGGGCTTTTATGAAAATGCCTGTGGAGCAGACAAACCTAGCTACCTCTTGGCTTTTAAATATACAGAGTCAATATGGGCTGTCCAGGAGGGGTCACTGGAGATAGAAACTCCTAAGTAGGTAACTGAAGGGTCCTTGCAAATTCTGTGCCATCAACTGTAAGTTCAATAGGTGGTAGTTGGTGAAGTGTGGAGATGCGCAAAAAAGATTTGGTCTTTTGGCATTTAAGTGATAGTTTAGCGGAACCCCTGATGTGGTGGTGGAAACTTTTAGATCAATTAAAAGGAGTTTAGTCCTTTTGTGTCATGTAGTTCTGAGTGGTGCGTAATGACTGCTCCAACTTAATTGATGTTACTTTGGAGGTTTGCCACATCTGAAACATTGTCATGCTGAATGGGTTCATCAATCGCAATTGGTTCGTACCTCCCCCTGTTAAGTACAAATAAGCCATAAGGTTCCATCAAAGGGCAGAGTTTGCTTCAACCTCTGATGAGATTCAAAACCTTACCTGTGACTGCACCCTACTTGACTGGATGCGAATAATGCCCATAGAATAGTACATGAATATTTACCTGAGTCCCGCCAAAATTAGATGAATATAGCTAGATTCAACCCTTTGTCTGGCACAAACACAAGAGTCCATGAATAAAGCCAGAGTTCCACCCCTGAACACAAGAGTCCATGATTATAGGCAGAGTTCCACTCCTTCTCTGGCCCACACACAAGAGTCCATGATTATAGCAAGAGTTCCACTCCTTCTCTGGCACAAACATACAATTACAAAATGAATGCTGCATATACACTGTATTCATAGATGGTAACTTCATATTTTTTCAGTGGCTACATTTTGACTATCAGGGAAACATTTTAAAGAATATGATGATGTTTGAAGTACCATGGATAGACTCCAGCATTGTCAGCTTCACTGTAACAGTGAAGCTGACAATACCGGAGTCAATCCATGCTCTGCCACCTACTGTTGGCAATACACCTGCCCCTGGCCCATTTGATCACCAAAAGTTTGTCCTGATCTTTTGCAATGAAGCTGCATCACTCAAATGATGCACACAAGTCTGAAGTTAAAGGACAAGGACTAGGCATAATGGTGAGCAATTTTATAGAAGAGCATGGTGGATACCTTCGACTAAGTGACGAAGAGTGTGAGAACACTTAAAGGCTGTGGAAGGAAGCAAGGCCAATATCATTACTCTCATGCAAACTTTCTCTCCTGCTTTACCACGACCATGCAGTCGTTTGTTGGGGTCCCCGAGATCCTTGTCCTCAACCATATCTCTGGCCAGAGATGTGACCAGCAAGACTGCGGCTAGCATCATGTTTTATAGCACGATACTAGTTGTAGGCTCTTTACCACACGCAAACTAAAACGATGCTTGTGGCCTGGGAACGACGCTATTCATCCTTTGGCTTTCATGCCCACTCTTCCTGATACTGTGGATTTTGCATCACACTACCTCAGATTGCTGCAATGTCGCCATCACAGAAGCTTGACTGTATAAGTAGTGCTTTGCATGCTCTTTTTTGTCGTATAACGTGTAGACAGCCTGCTTCGCATTACCCGGAGATTTCACGCCAGGGGCGGAGTTTCCGTCCTAGTGCAGCAAGTCTGGGGAGAGGCCGTATGCTTAGAAACCACTCACCATGGGTTCTTTCCTGATGGAGAGAATTTTCCGGTCGACCCCTAACGGAGTTCTGATGGCACATGCTGACTGGCCACCTGTCCATACATAGCAGTATACACAGAGGATTGTGGGGGTTGGTAGTTGTCTGGCTGTCATGGCTTAGTGGCAGGGCACAGGCTGCTCAAGCCAGAGGTGTCCTGAGTTCGACTCCGGCGACTGCTGGCCTTTTCACTTTCCTCTATTTTCACCTCATAACATCTAAATTCCAGGATGCTCTGAGCATTTAGAGTGAGAAAACCACTCAGCATGAGAGTGAGAAGTCAAACCCAGGTCACCTCTGGCTTGAGCTGCCAGTGCTCTGCCATTGAGCCATGACAGCCGGACAACCACCAACCCCCACAATCCTCTATATGTACTGCACAGGAGATACTGAATGCCTCAGTTGCATACCTGGTAGCCACTCAGGTCGACTGGAAAATTCTCTCCATCAGGAAAGAACTTCCTCAATTTTTGTCTCATAACATCTAAATTCCAAGATGCTCTGAGCATTTAGAGCGAGAAAACCACTCAGCATGGGTTTTTTCCTGATGGAGAGAATTTTCCAGTCAACCCCTAACGGAGTTCTGACAGCACATGCTGAGTGGCTGCCTGGTGTGCAACTGAGGCATTTAGTACCTCCTGTGCAGTAGATGTAGAGGATTGTGGGGGTTGTCCGGCTGTCGTGGCTCAGTGGCAGAGCACTGGCGGCTCAAGCCAGAGGTGTCCTGCGTTTGACTTCTCACTTTCCTCAATTTTTGTCTCATAACATCTAAATTCCAGCATGAAGCAAGATGCTCTGAGCATTTAGAGTGAGAAAAACTACTCAGCATGGGTTCTTTCCTGATGGAGAGAGCTTTCCAGTCAACCCCTAACAGAGTTCTGACAGCACATGCTGAGTGGCTGCCTGGTGTGCGACTGAGGCATTTAGTACCACTTGTGCAGTAGATGTAGAGGATTGTGGGGGTTGGTGGTTGTCCAGCTGTAGTGGCAGAGCACTGGCGGTTCAAGCCAGAGGTGTCCTGGGTTTGACTCCCAGCAACTGCCGGCCTTTTCACTTTTGCTCTATTTTTGCCTCATAACATATACATTCCTTTATAGTCTTGGAGTAAGAGCCTGTAAATCTCATTGGCCAATTTAGCATGAGTAAGCCAAATCAACAGATGTGAGGCCATGTTACTGTAACTCTCCAATCATATACAGCAAGACTATGGGATAATATACCTAGATTCTTAGATAGTAATATTTCAGCAGGGAGTCACCTCAGCTTTTGTATAGCTGATTTTCAGGTGAACCCTGCAACAATGACACAAAATAAAGTCCTACACACACTGACACATCCATCAACTACACAACTAAACATGAACAGATACATTTAGTCTTGTTCAAAACTTCAGGGGTTACAACTTCAGAAGTCCAACATCTGCAGTGGCCATGCTGAAGAGTGAGTCCAGGCTAAAGTATGACAAGGCGTTCTCTGGACTTTTTGAGTCTTCAAGCATCCAAAGTAGCGACAAGGGATTATCAATTTTCTATGTGTGTTTCATGAGACATGCATGCAAATTGGGCAGGTCTAACGCGCATGAAGTTCAGTGTTCTATATTGTTGGAAGAGACCATGCAGATCAAGCATTTCAGGCAGCTTGCATCACATTTTCGCAATGAGAGTTTTGGGGAAGAAATGTTTGAGGCGATCTTACAGGCAGGCAGCACGGTTCAGTCAACTCCACTGGCTTCACTATAGCTGCAGAAATTACGTGTGGGAGATTCTAGTAATATTTTGCCCAAACATGGCCTTAGAAGTGATCTTAGAGCGCCTAATTTTAGAAGACTTTCCTCAGGGAGCATGTCCCCAGACCCCCTAGATAGTGCATATGCTCATCTATCATCACCGGGCTGTACCAGTCTAGAATAGCTGGCTCCGGCCCTGCAGGAGGGCTTAGTACAAGTGGAAGCTTTGATGGGGGCGTTATTTGGAGTCATGGCTTTACCTGCCAAACTTCCACTTGTTTATCTTTAGCTGAATTGGCCTTCTTTTATGTCTGCCGCAAACAAATTTCTTCTGAACAGACTGACCAACAAACCAGACTCTTCTTAGAGTGCTCAGGGAATTTTATTGTTACATGTAAAACTTTTGCAATGAACATCAAATGTCCACTGTATATTCAGCCCATCAATTATTGGACAGTGAATTTTGGAAGCTTTCAGTGTGAAAACCCCATAGCTAATCACCAGTCTTACAATATTGAAGGTACAGGTTTCTTTTTTCTTCATTCATAATAGTACATGTCTAGTTGTCCATTACCTGAATAGTTCTCAACATGCAGCGGTACAATATTGATGAGGAGAGGAGGGGGTGGGGGAGGGGGCAGGAGGTGCTGGTCCCTGACTGGCTATGTTATTTTTTTTTAACCTAGAGAGATTGACAGCCCAAGAAGGCAGGTTCCAGGTCAAGAAAAGATGCAAAAGCTCAAAACTGCACTAACTGAGAGTAGGATAAATGATGCCCTCCAAATAGTTGATGAGCTTGAAAAAGAAAGAAATGAAGAGATACTGAGGAATGAACTTCTACAGAAATGCAAGCTTGCTGAAGGAGAACCATACAGCGAGCATGAACAAACGAAAGAAGCACTAAAAAGGTGTCAACTTGTTGATGAAATGAGACAAAGGGAATGTAAGCTTTATGATGAAATGAGACAGAGGGAACGCGAACTTCATAATGAAACAAAAGGAGAACTAGAAAGGGTACAACGTAAACTGGATGATAAATTGAAAGAAAGGGAATGTGAACTTCATAATGAAGCAAAAGGAGAACTACAAAAGGTACTACAACAGGAACTAGAAAGGGAACGTGAAATCCATAGAGAAACAAAAGGAGAACTACGAAAGGTACTACAAAGAGAACTGCAAAGGGAACGTGAACTGGATGATGAAATGAGACGAAGGGAACATCAACTTCACGATGAAATGAGAAAAAGGGAATGTGAACTTCATGATGAAACAAAAGGAGAACTACAAAAGGTACTACAAAGAGAACTACAAAGGGAACATGAACTGGATGATGAAATGAGACAAAGGGAACATCAACTTCACGATGAAATGAGTAAAAGGGAATGTGAACTTTATGTTGAAAGAAAAGTACTACGTGAACATTATGATCAAGTGACACAAACGGAAGGTATTATACAAGGCTATTCGATAAAAAAACAGTATCAGTAAAATACAATGAACAAATACATGCATCAGTTTTAAGGACATTTAGATGAATAGAGAAGACCAAAAATTTAATTTTTCTGTTTGTGTTGTTTTGCACTCTCAAATATTAACACAAATCTTTCATGGTATCAAATATCATGGCGTACGGTAGTACGCAGAGATGACCCCGAAAAAAAAATGGTGGCCACATTAAAAGTGAGATCCATTAGCGACAGTAACTTAGCCACTTAACTGCAATAACTACTCAGACTTTGCCCTGAAAGGGGTTGTCGTCCTTGGAACAGTCCTTGTTCAAAGGTGATGTTGACTAGCTATGTTTTTTCCTGGAGTAGTGAGTCAGTATATCATTCCAGACTGTGTTTCCAGCAAAAGGACCAGGCTCAAGGATAATAAATAGCTAGACTGTATAATCCAGTTGGTGATGTTTCAGTTTACATACAGAAAATTTAAGTGAGCATCAGGAGGCTGGACCTAACCCAGTTTGTTGTTCTTTTCAGCTGAACTGTTTTACAAAGCATTTGAATGACATCAAGTGGAGGTAAAGAGGGGTGTGGAGTCCGACAGCAACCCCCAAGTATTCTAGCCTGACAGCAATTAGTTAACGTAGATACCAATAAATCCGCTTTCAAAGCACTCTACTTCCATTTATTATGTCGAATTGGAGATCATGTAAGTCACAATAGCAGTGAGTGTTCCAAAACTCCTTCAAAAATCACATCTTGGCACACTATGAAGCTTCCTCCTGTACCACTTCTGGTTTGTCTCTTCCAAACTGAATTCAGTAATCACAGCAATAGACCATTATCCATTGTTACGTAATTATGACGTCTGGGGGGAAATAGTAGGCATTAATTGGAATACGATGGCATGCGAATGGCGCGACTACCTCCACTCTTCGAGTTTTTTCTTGCGCGTGTCAGCTGTTTTCCACTGTTTATTCTTTTGCGAGGTTAGTTCAGTTGTTTTCCTATCCTATAGAATTGTTTCGAGATCCGATGGCAACTAGAGCGGAAGTAGACGACAACGACTCTTCACCTGGCCCTTCGCGGTCTTGCAGCACTGCTCCAGTCCATAAGTGGACATGCGCTGCGCTCAAAACCTGGCTTAAGGTCCGCGGATTGAGCTATTCTGGGATGAAAAAGGACGAACTTGTAGCGAAGTAAGTTAGAACGTTACTTGGTTACTGTAGCGGCCCAGTAGGCGGAGAGATATGAACCCTTCCTTCCAGTTAGTATAAATTATTAATACACAACATGAAAACATAATACTGGTTTATTTATAGGGTTGAAGGAGCAATCAGGTGCGGGCTTGATTCACCTGTAGAAGAGAGTGATGAAGAAACTGATGAGACAGCACCCGATGGTTATCAAGCAACAATAGTGTCAGATCAAGGGTGGATAGATGCTAATGTAGCCGAACTGCCTCCACTCACCCTCAAAAACATTCACCAATATTTCATCACTGGTAGACTGCGCAAAGAGCGTGTCACTGCAACAAAGCCATTCGAGAGAGGATACAGGCTGTTTGACTCAAAGAAGGTCCAGGGCCTATCAGTTCATGATGTGACCAGCACCTCAGGATACTGCATCATCCGTGCAACTGTGTTACCCTCACAGAAAGCTGGAGCATACAAAACAGCCATTGCAGTTAACAAAACAAATGGGCAAATTATTCATGGAAGCTGTACCTGTGTTGCAGGTAGTTCAGCCTGCAATCACACTGCTGCATTAATGTTTGCAGTAGACGACATCCAGAGATCACGTGCTACCCATGGAAACAGTGGTGGGCCAAGTTCGACTTCGCTGCCCAGAAAGTGGGGAGTCCCAGCAAAACCTAAAAAGGAACCAACACCAGTAAAGATGCTGGAAGTGACCAAGCCAAAGTACGGGAAGGTGCCACAACACACCTATCCTAGTGACATCCAACCTGTTGACCCTAAACTTGGCATAGTCAACATAAGACGAGTCATGTCCCTTCGGGACGACTTACAAAGAAACTGTAAACACGAGATACTTTTTACACAAGTATGGCCATCAGAACCAGATAGTAAACAAGTAGATAGACTTATGAAAATGCAGGGAATGCCCAATCGAGACTGAAATTATTATCACATGATTATCACATAATATCCAATACAAATTCATAACTTACTATTAGAAACTACAGGATCAGTAACCAAGGGAGGGTGAAACAAACTAAGTGCACAACAAACATCCCATACGCTATCAATAGAGTTTACAAGAGTCAGTGGTACAACAGTAGATAAAATACGATATTACTTGATATGGCCAATAGCTCTTTCTACATGTATTCGCAGTGGGGCTATCTGACGTGTAAGAATGACATTCTTTTTGGAAAGTTGCTGACGATCCTTTAAAAATGGTGGAATATTAAGATTTGCACCACGCAGTAGTACATCATATGCAATATCAAAGCCTTTGTCTGCCATAATCGAGTCTCCTGGTTGAATAAGCTCCAGTATGCCACAATCACGAGTAATTGCTTGGTCAGATACAGAACCAGCATATAACTGAGAAATAAATGTAACAGCTCCTGTAGGACAAATTCCAACTAAACCTTTAAATGTGTTGTGGTGCTTATAGGATGAGTACGTAAGTGACTGTACGAACATAGATGAGGGTACTTCGGTAAATATCTCGGTACAATCAATAATCACACGGGTAGAGGGGTAAAATTCTTTAAACTGTGCTGGCATATGTGTATCGATAACTGCTCTTGAGGGCCATGTGATGAGGGGTCTAAGTTGTTGGTCTAAGAACTTGATCCATGTTACACAGATACGAGATACAGTAGCAATGCCAATATTAAATTGATGTGCTAAATCTTGTTCCAACAATCCTAATCGTAACCTTATTAACACCAGGAATAGTTCATCAATGGGTTGCAATGCTCGTGCTCTGGGTTTAAATGTTTGGGTAGAGGTATTCTTAATATCACTGCGACATAGACGTAGATGACATAATAGAGGTTCAAGGTATCTATATTGGCACATAAACATAGGGTACGATGGAAGGCCGGTGTAAAACTGAATATCTGAATCACTTCCTTCAAATCGCTTTAGGCAGAAACGCTGCGACAGCAATGTTTTTACTTCTTCTTCAAGTCGCAACACATCTGCCTGTAACTGAGCAATTTGCTCCTCATGCCTTTCAATTTCTCCCCTTGCTACTTCTGCTGGTGATGGAGGCTCCTCGTGCTTTTGTTTTTTGCAAGGTATGGGATTACGGATTGCTGGGGGTTGTCGATGTTTAACTGCCACACTCCATGCAAAAATGGTTGGTACTGGGCAATCAGCAGTTCTTTCACTCCCCTCAAAATGCAGGCTGCAAATCCTGGTGCTCTCATTCACACTAATTGGCTTCTTAATACTAATTAACCACTTGTGTCTCAGAACAGGGTCTTGAGGCAGGCGATGGAATTTTACCCCATGAAACTCTTCCCTATCACTCCTGCTAGAACATCCAGGTATGCTGCATATCTGATATCGAGGCATGGGATGGAGCTTAAGTGTTCAATTCAGTGCTCTATAATCTCAAGATCTTGTTCCAAGTTACATCCACGATACAAGGTTGAAACACATCAAACAGATTTAGCAAACTAACTCCACAAAACTAACACTCAGTCTAACAAATCGCGCAATTCCATTCTCAGTACCCTATCATAAAAATATAAACTCAACTACATAAACTAAGCAACTTACCTAGCAACAGTTTCCGCGGGTTTTGTCCTCGTCTGCAGCTGCTGGGCTCCAGAGAGCTGACGTTTTCGCGCTCTGTTCGCTTCACCGCCATCGCTTCGTATTCCAATTAATGCCTACTATTTCCCCCCAGACGTCATAATTACGTAACAATGGATAAAGGTCTATATTGCATCACTCACATATATATAAACACAGATCTCCATGCTTGACCTCAGTGGAAACTAAAATGTTCCAAAAGGGTCCATACTGACACCAGTCACTAATTCTGTGGACAAGTTACCACATGGCTACTTTGACCATGCAGCACCACAAAAGGACAAGAGAAATGAAAGATGAGACACTCAGCTGCCCACTCAAGCACAAACTGTTTGGATTTAACAAGTCCCTTGGACGCTTAATTTTATCTGCTTTCTGCTGTTTTAGAGAGAATGTGATGTGTTGGTTCCACCCATGCACTTTGTGTCCTCCTGATATCATTCATGCTCCCCAAGTTTTCACCAATGATTAACCCTTTCCACATGCAAATAAGTTACAACTGTTGTTTTATTCCATCGTTTCAGAAAGTAAACTGTGATGAACATTGGTTGTGTCTAAGCAGAACTCTCAACAGTCATACTGATAATCATATCAAAGAAATGGGTGGATAGGATACCTACGATGTCAGAATCGCTCTACCACAGTATTATACTTCTGAGGGCTTCCATGGGATTGGACTATTGGTGAATCAATTATGGCTATGTGTGTACTTGGCAAACTGACATGGCATGTCAGCTGAACTTTTTTTTATTTTACTTGTATTTTTATGCAAATATTTTGTATTTGGTGTGGATGATGAACTACAACATAATTGATCTGTCGAGACACTAGCTGCAGAACACACCACAGTTCTATGCTTTCATACTTTACAGACCATGCATCTTCCCCTCGCCTTCCTTTCCCACTGCCCTTCTCTCTTACTATTTCTAAAAAACAATTAAAAAACAACAGGAACAAGTCACAAGAATGTTTTCCGAATGAAAACAAGTGCATGTAGGGATGGAACCCCCAAAAACCAGCCTAACAAGATGGGAACGACACCACAACACATTCACACCATCCCTACATATTGTGCCATTTTGCCAACTATGCACAACACAAAACTCTCTACACACTGACTAAATGAACACAGTACTCAGCACTGCTCACTCCACAGCCTTCCACATGAAAGACAATCCATATCTGCCACATTCAGCAGCAATAAATTTCACAACATAACTTAAAACTCCCAACATACCATACAGACCCAGCATTGCTCACAGTTTCTGCATACAAGACAAACTATACCTGCCATGCTCAGTAGCAACTACACTGCATCCACCCACAACATAACACTCTCCATGCACATCAACATGCACTACACACCCATGCAGCAATACACTCCCCACTGCCTTCCACAACCCTCCTATACACACAACTAACAAACACAAGGCAGAGTTGGCAAAATGGCACAAAATGTAGGGATGGTGTGAATGTGTTGTGGTGTCGTTCCCATCTTGTTTGGCTGGTTTTTGAGGGTTCTATCCCTACTGGGGACAAGGCTGAGCAGTTGAGTAGCTGAGGTTCAATCCCTGTCACAACCACTTTCACTATTTTAGAGCTACATATAGCGTCTCCAGGCATCACTGTTCAATGTACCCTACAGATTTCAGTTCATTGACAGACGACATATTGAGTGTGAGGATCAGATGCAAATCATGCAATAGCATTGAGTTTATCAAGTAGTCACTAACATCAGCTAAAATGTTACTGGCATGGAGATCGATCATTCGATCATTTGCTGCTGCCATAGTGCCTTCATCAGATTTCCCATCAGTACTTGGTTCTCTCATCCAAGTATGGAACATTTTCAATAGCTCAAAGTAGTCCATTATGCTATTCTCCAATGCTCAAGTATATAGCCCGTATGCTTTCCCTTTATGTGAAAAAAGATACCCATCATGCTGATTAATTGTCAAACTTTCATACAAAAAAGCAATGTTTTCCGTATGAGGAAGAGTTGTTTGTCAGAAAAAGCACTACAATAATTATATGAACTACTTTCTCTGTTGCAGGAGAAGATGGCTGACAGCAAAAATTAGTTTTCAGGCTTAGCCCAGCCAGCTGAGGATGTCACTTCTGTGAAATCTGTATCACTCCATCAAAATTGGCATTTGTGGTGACACACCATTCCAGGAAGCCATGTAAGATGGCAGTTTCATTGTTGATTATAGTGCAGTTGTTTCCCAATTATGCCCATAGCATAATTCACTATGCCCAACTGTCCCTATTATGCTCAAAATTATGCCAGCATAATATGTATCCACAGCCTTACTTCAGGAGTGCATGTTTTAATGCATCAGTGTTTGCAGTATCTATATTGTGCAGATGCCTGGCTGATTGGAGTTAGAGAACCTTGTACAGGAACTTTAAAAACATAGTTTTAAAGTACTTTTGTCAAGTCAAAAGTTCAAATTCTGTACAGCAACTTTCAGCACCTTCACAACCCAGTGCAAAACTCTACAAACCACAATTGGGTAAACTCATAGCATAGAGTATGGCTGCACTATATTACAAAGCTAGCTAAACCCTTAGCTTTTGTTTAGAATTGTGGTGCAAAGGTGCAGAAATTTGCTGTATTCTCCATTGCCTGCTTATGGTCAGCAGTCAGCTTGTTTACATGTCTAAGTAAACAGTGAATAACCTTGTGACATATTACATGAATATCCTAATGTTGAAATTCACACTGTGTTTGAAGGCCAGAAATTCATCAACAAGCATGCATGCAAAGTATTGGAAGTATACATGTTTGTATGAAGATGATTGTACTTGCATACATGCAAGCCACGATACACCTCTTCCAACTTATATTCCAACGCTGTACCAATTCAGTTGTTGCAAATCAGAACATTGCAATGACTCCCATGGTATCACCGGGATTGTCCACTGCTGTGCCCATGAGGATGTCACCAGCAATGGTTGACTCACCTGTGAAAACAGTCAGTCCAGTTGTGCCATATACACTCCTAGGACCCCAGGCATTGTCACTCCTGTCTCACCAACTGCCATTAGCATGGTTGCTTCTCCACAACAACCCATAGGTAAGATCATAAGCTCTTGGTAAGATGTATTGAAGACCATATTCATCTTCGTCAGCTTGTTGACTGATATATTTTGGGTCACTATAAGAGCAATAAACTAAGGTGAAGGCATGCTGCAAGTTTACCAAAATTACAAAAAGAAACACCTTTAATTCACTTCTTAATTCTTTCAGTGATATGTAGTTTGTTTACAGTTTTACTATCTAGCACCACTTATTGGTTAACAGAATATTAGCAAGACCTTTAGGAGACTTGGTGGAGCAATTAGCTATAGCAATTATTAATGAGAACTGGCTTGGTGATGTGAGGTATTTCAAATTGTACCCATGTATATACTATAGCCATACCCCTCTACCCAGAATCCCGTTCAACCAGCCCAACCTGTAGCAGCACCTCTCTACCAAGCATCCCCCCCCCCCCTTCAACCAACCAGCCCAACCTGTAGCAGCACCTCTCTACCAAACATCACCCCCCCCCCCCCCCCCTTCAACCAACCAGCCCAACTTGTAGTGGCACCTCTCTACCAAACATCCCAATTCCAACCCAGCCTGGTTATAGCCATTTGTGCATGTGCTTTTTTAATTGTCATGGAATTTTACGGCCTCTGCATACTATTGACATACTTCTGTACATTTGCAATGCATAATTTTGATACTAAACATTACACTGTCCGTAGATCTATTATGGCGGCATATGGGATGCAAAAACAACTCACTTGATCGTGGACATCTAGCGACCTATTTGAAGCTTTAAACGGTCTGTTAATTCCTGTGGAGTTGGTTGACAAGAAAAAGAGACTACCTACCGGTAAAGGGGCACACTAAATTTACAACATGTAATTGCATTATCACAGAAGAATGAGCTTTGTTCCGAGTCTATGCTGACATGAGCATGTTCTTAGGTCCACGTCTTGTAAACTGTCCCAACCAGCAGAAGGAAGAGTATGGGGTCTGCATTGACACTTGAGGGTTATTGAACATTAAAAGTCTCACTCCCATGCCTTCCCCTTTGCTTTTGTTGTCTGTGCCACTATTGATGTTACAGTTTTTATATGAGCATGAGGGCAATGTCGGCAGGCACTGCATAGATAATAGACCTATAGTATATATAGACCTGAGCCGATGCAGATGGTTCCAGTGTTCCAGTAGCTCAGCAAGCCATGATGATTTTGATGATGAGAAGCTCTGTGTGCTATTGGAGGGGGGGCAGTTTCCCCCTGCCCCTATGCTAGGTACGGCACAGCTGTCAGTGCCCCACTGTGGATAGCCATGAAACAGTACTTTATGGCTACAAGAAGAGATAGCTATTTATATTGCTCACACTGGTGATTCTCATGAGGCGTGGCTTAGTATGTATACTACTTTTTCACTTTCGGAGGGCAACAGGTCTGCGACTGTGTGTGCCGTGCAGCTGAGTACAAAATGCAAGCAAGAGAAGTGTTATATTGTACATTGATTCTCTAAAATACGTAAGGGGCACAAGAAGCCTCTATCAAGGTGGAGGATATACTGTACTGCTAGTCTGCTACCTCTCAATTGCATGGTTGCCCTCCTGAGTGGTTGAACCTACCAAATTAGTTCAGAGGAGCATTTTTTATATGGATTCTCTTTTCTACAGGTCCCAGTAATGACACAAGCAGTATTCCTGCCTTGTGTCCCACCAGTATTGCAATTACAGCAGTTGTTTCCTGTGCAGTGTCATTCATTATTGCAGCACTGGTTGGTGCTGTGTTGCGCTACTGTACTGTGAGGAAGAAATGTGATTGCCAGAAGTTCTACTCTCTGACAAGCAGCAGAAGCAACAGCCAGCACCAGTGTATGATGACATTGTTGGACAGTCTCAGTCTATGAACCAGAGATGACTTTGCATGCTGTCTTTTGGAAGACTTTTCTCTAGCTCTCATGATATGGTTCAAGAGCTCAACCTCTGATTAGGTTTGTATAATAATGTGATTTTATTATCAGTGCCATAGATACTGTAACTGTACATCTGCATGTGGTTATTCCAGAGGAGCAGGTAATTTCAGCATGCTCAAACAGCTGGACCCCAACCCATCAGAGCTGGTCTGTATGGATCCACCACCAGATGGTTAATTGCAAACTGTGACAGCACACAGTGAAGCACACTGACGGTGTAGATAGATACTAGTTCAGAGAATTGTGCACTCAACCAGTTGTAATGAGATCTCTGCCTCATGCTTCACCAGTGTTGTCATTATATACTGCAGTATAGCTCCTGTACCGTTTCATCTCACTGGTTGGTATACATTTTGGTACACTACAGTAGCTGTGAAGTAGCAGAGATTACAGCCAGCACCAGTGTTTGAGGTCATTCTTCACTGGATGCTGTTGAACTCATGCACTTACATATTTACACTGAAAAAAAAAAAACGACACTGCATAATATGCATTGATGTCTATGACTTGCACTGGCTAATTTACTTTCAAAATGAATTCTCACTCAAGCTCAAAATTTATTGCTTCATACAGCCATAGGCAACATTCGCTACTTCAGTTTCATATTCAGGCTGATTGGTGATGTCTGCCATATCCAGTTAGCAGCACTCCAAAATAAGTCTATAAGATCTATAGATTTATAATTTGCTTTCAGATATGTACAGTACATGCAAGTACATATTAATCAACAGCTGTGCGATGAAGAACACACTGTGCATAAACTCTACTGTACACGAATGGGTCAAAATTTAGCTAATCGAATACAACCTCTATTACACACTATGCATGAACAAGCCAAGAAACTAATAACCATGCACTGGTCAAAGGGCAATGTCATGTATAAACAGCACTATACAGCATACATTGAAAAGTTAATATGTAACTATACAGCATAAACACATCTAAATATAGTTCCAAAGTTGTTCCCCAGCCCCCCCCCCCCGGGGACAAGGCTAGTACCAGAAACAGACCAGATTTCAGTGTAAATTTGCCTAGGTCTTGTTTGCGACTCCCTTTTTGGTGTGTGCGTGCATGCGTGTATGTGTGTGTGTACTGTACATGTGTGCATGCACCACAACTTGGCAAATAGAGAACAGTCTTTTGGCAACTGGCTATAAAGCTAGATTAACACTGGATCCCACTAAAGCTAGATTAACACTGGATCCCACATTTGAGAACAATACTACATTGAAGAAATAGATTAACTGATGACTACCTCCTACTTGACCACTGCCACAGTGAAGCAAGCATAAACAATCAGTAAAGCACATCTCTCTTTTACAAAGCAAGTCTAGATGGTATACAGACCTAATATCCAGTGTGTAGCACACATTTTGGCCAATAATAGGCCTGCGCTTGGGGTTACTAAAAGATTGGAACTGCTATGTATCTCATGTAGGTGGCTAGCCATATCCTATAATCACAGGTGCTAAGTGGCAACACCAGAAGGAACTTCCTGATATCACATTCCACTTATTCATACACATGTGACAATGTATTGTCACACTGCAAGATCTTTCAGACTCTTGCATTCTTGGTAGCTACATTAAGTTGGTAATCCATCTCAGTCACTTGAAAAAAGTTCTAATTTGTACAAATTATTGCTTTCATTCCTGTGGTCTTTATAATCCTGGCTAATGACTTGTGCAAGTGTGTTTCATTTTGGCTTGCGAGTTTGTTCCCAAAATATTTCAGATACCCTGGAATGATGTAAGTAGATATGGTCGTCAACAACAGTGGGCAACAATGACAGAAACAGTCTGGATGAATTGACTGCCAATGCAGTTGGTTGCCCACTTGACACAACAATACAATACCACAAGATCTCATGCAGCACTTACTTATTTATGATTAATAATGCATTTTTTGTGGGTGGATGTTGTTACTGTGACAAATCATGACATCATAGGCTGAAGTAACTGATCACCCAAGATGGAATTTCTCTTCAGAAGGCTTTCACCATTGCTATTGAGGGTATTGAATGTGTACATATTTGTGGGAGAGTTGACGTATAGCTATGCACATTGTTATCTATTCTACAGATGTGTTTGTGCAAGCTCCTGACAACATTGCTCATCATCGATAGCTACTGTAAGAGCTACTACTATTGTGACAACAGCAGACAGTGTGATGTGTGTAAGGGAGAAGAAACCAATGCTTGGACCAATCAAGGTGCCCCCCACCCCCCCAACCTACACACACACGCATGCACACACACACACGCACACACACACGCACACACACACACACACACACACACACACACACACACACACACACACACACACACACACACACACACACACACACACACACACACACACACACACACACACACACACACACACACAACTTTTCCAGCTGCAGCAGATGTCTCATTGGTATCCAGTGTGGAACAGGATGGTAGAACAGCAGGATGTCCAGGAGAGGTGGTAACCTTCACCTGCACTGTGACACAGGGAGCCTTACTTAACTGGGCTAGTAATGCTTTCACATCATGTGACTTCACCCCCACATATACTCTTCGCATTGACACTTCAGTTGGTAGCACCAGTGTTTGTGGCAGTTTCCAAGCCAACCTCACAGCCATTACTAATATCACTCAGATTGGACAATCCCTTCAAGCAGACCTGACATCCACTTTATCTCCCACCACCACTGTGTCACCTGGAACAGTGATAACATGCTCTGACCTGACTAGCACACAAACTTCACCACCGAGCAAAACATATCCAAACACTGCGAGTAAGCTAGCATGCAATTCATATCATTGATGTGCTTCAAATACTCATCTCTCACTGTACCTGTGCCTTCAGGCTTGCCATCTCCTCCTCAGAGCCCAAATACTTCTACAGTTCAGATAGGTCCTGATCATATCACTGTTGTAATCCAGTGGGGCTACCCACAGAATGATGGAGGTGCTCCTGTTGACAACTACACTGTTGCTCTGGTGGACCCCAGGGCAGTTCATATCTCCACAACCACCAGTGTCCAGTCAATGGCCACCTTCACTCTGGCCTACAATGAGGAGTACACAGTCAACATTGCAGCCACCAACTGTGTAGGAACTGGTGGAACAGTTTCGCTAAACATCTCACAGTCAGAAGGTGAGCATAATAATTATTGTGTATGCATGCATGCACTGTAGGCTTAAGTGCATATGAACTGTTAGAACAGTGTGAATAACTCAGATAGTGAAGACACTGCATGAATACATAAAAAGTGTAACGACACAATTGACTTATTATTTCTCTGCATGTCTTATTTTATCTGGTGTTCCATTCAGCTGGCTGTGGAGAACCCACCCAACCTGTAAATGGTTCAATTGTTGGGTTTGTGAGTGCAGTAGTGGGATCACAAATACTATACAGTTGTGATCCAGGATTTCTTCCAGAGGGGCTGAGGATTTCAATATGTTCACCAAACATGAGCTGGAGCCCCGACCCAGCTGACTTTACATGCAGGAAACTATGCAAGCTATGAATTATATAGTTCTATAATTATGCATCATACAAGCACTGATGCAGTTAGCTATCCCACTTATGTTCCCTGTGCATTGACATAAGTTCAGTACTAGTGTTTGCTCCTCCCTCTGTAGCCACCTGTCATGACCCTCTACCTCCCATGAAAGGTTCCATTGGAGGCTATACCAGTACAGTTGAAGGCTCGGTGGTAGCCTTCTACTGTAATGAAGGGCTGATCCCAGCAGGGCAGATGAATACAACTTGCGCTTCAAATGGCAGCTGGACCCCTAACCCAGCTGAGCTGATCTGCAATGAGCCACCATCTGATGGTGAAGGTTAGTTGTCAGTGAAACAGTATCTAACAAAATTATATGAAGAAAGAAGTGATAGCTACGTACACATCTATATTGCTCACTCAAGATGGTTTCCATTGGTCACGACTTTCATATTCCATTCAGACGGCAACAGGTAGGGTCTGCAACTGTGGGTGTAGTGATACACCAATTTTCTACCACTAGTGACTAGATAGAAAGAAGTAGCTTCTATCAAGATGAAAGGTACATACTGCTATGTGTGCATGTGTGTGTGTGTGTAGATTAACTGACATACTGTAGGTGGTACATAGAGAACAGTGTTTTGGCAGCTAAGGTCAGATAACCACTGGATCCCATCATTTCAGAGGTGTGTTCCATTTTGGCTTGCAAGCTTGTTCCCAAAACATTTACAGTGGTTTCAGATACCCTGGAATGATGTAAGTAGATCTGGTAGTCGACAACAATAACAGAATGTTACTGGATGAATTGACTGTGCCAGTTGGTATTGGGCTCCCCCACTTGACACAACACATGACTTGTGCATGCAAACAGAAGCCATAATAAAATGTAGTTTATGCAAACTCAAATCAATTCTGCATGTGGCAGTACCATAATTATAGAAATCAAACATTATTCCATGCACATTTCAATTGTTTTACTGCATTTGAAGTGCTGTAGTCCAAACTGTTATGTTAAGGGCGAGGTTCATATGCACTTCGTACACGTCTCAGGTACTCATGCATCTATGCAGCTGTACCCTTGACGGAAGTTCCGCCCTGGAGCACTTTGAACACAGTGACATGATTGAAACACACAAAAGAATATCTACCCAGGACTGCCACACAGCTAATCTACTATCTACTGCCAGCAGTGCAGTCTCACATATGTACTTACATCTGACATGCCAGCACCTCTGAGGAATTCTTCTGTTTTCACATGGCCTCTTTTAACTGCCACATCCAGGGGAGTCATCTGAGGAAGAAAGAATTGCTAATAAAGCACGGCAGATGGACATGCTGATTGACTTTCAGGAAGGCTACATAATTTGCTGCACAAGTTTCTTTAAATACTTAGTGCCATTTCACTGTTTCACTTGTAGTGTCAGGCTCACTATATAGCTCACATAAACAGTACCATTCAGCAATTTTAATTTGGGATGTGGCCTTTTTACTCCGGCTGTATATACAATGTTGGCTTCAGGACGGAAAGGCAATCACATGTATTCTTGGGAATAGCTGAATGCTAACTAAGTCATGCAATAACTTTGCTTTTCCATGAAATTTTATTGCCTGTTGCACATGAAATTCCTCGAATCCATGCAATTACATTCATAAAAATTCACGACATATTTTGGGATTGGTTATGTATGCACAAGCACGTACTGGATACAGAGAGTGACTGGGAGTGAGGCTAACTCATACTCAAAAGCAGTGGTACTCCTCGTAATTTCATATAACTTACCCGATCTTTATCTGTGATGTTGATATCAGCTCCTTTGCCAAGAAGAGATTCCACTGTGTGTGCATGGCCTCCACTAGCTGCAAGGTGCAGGGAAGTTCGTTGATAGAAAGAAACAAAAAAACAGTTGCATTATTAGCCAATGTCTAAATTTCTGGTAGGTTAACTGTATTTATAAAATATTCTTGATGATGATCATGAAGTGGTACCAGGAGCTTATGAATAGCCACACTTTCATGGCCATCATACGTTTTTGGTGGTCCTTCTCATACTTTGCTGGAATTAAGGTACTACCAGATTGAAAGCTGGCAAAGTGTTCTTTCAAACAGAGTAATGATGGATACGGTTGTATGAGAATGAAATTCGACTTAGCAGTATTCTAGTTTACTATCAGCAGTATTCACCCCATTGTTATCTTTGACGTTGACATCAGCTGCTTCAAGGAATCCCACTGTTTTAATACGGCCTTCTTTAGCTGCCACATGCAGGGGAACCATCTGATGGAGAAACAAAGTACAAATGAAGCCAGAAGCCAATTAATGACTTCCAGGAGGTCAGATTACCATAGGTCTAGCCTTGTTCCCAGGCTCCCGTGCATGAGTGGTGAAAAAAGAGGTACACACTGTTTGCTTAGGGTTTCTGAGAATTTGGGAAATTTCTGTAAAATCTGCTCCGTTATACTAACCTCCGTGAGGCATGCTGACTTCTCCTATGTGAAAGATGCCTGCAACTGACCATGCTCTGTGTGGATGATGATGAGGGAGCGATGAAGGCAATCAGCTCTTTGCTTGAGGGCATTAACGGCACATAACTGACACAATCTTTCCCTTTGAAGTCATGATGCAGACAGTTATTGTCAAAGTGATAACTTCAAAACCACCCGAAGGTGTCTCATAAGCAGTATAACTCTGCAGTGTGGCCTTTCAGCAGGTAAACAGAAATTTCCGTAATTTTACTGTAGTGGAGTAGTATGCAAGTTACCAAGGGAATTTGGCACATGTGCGAACAGTGTGTACCAGGCTCTCTTTCCTCTCCTCCACACGAGAGCCTGGGAACGAGGCTAAGTACAGACTAATTGTTCAGTATCTCTGATGGTGCATGGAGATGAAGCAGCCTCAGATCATAATTTCCTCCAAGGTAGATTTATAGTCATGCTCTCTAGTCCAGCTGCATTTGAATTTGGTTAGCCCTTTTTCTAGCCCCCACCCAGCTTCCAATTAATTTCAGTAAAGTTCTCACACAAATGAGAGTAAAAGAGGATGCACTGGAATAGTAAGAAGAGCAAAAGGTATAGTACATGTACCAGGCAACTAACCGTGCATATCTAGCTAGCAAGGGGAAGGAACTTGAGTCCTTGCCTTTGTTGTTTGATGTTGTATGTATATACAGGACTCCCTGGTAGACCAGCCACTGGCTGAGGGACATTTCCTGTTTAAAATTAAAGTATACCTACATCTATCTGTCTGTCTGTCTGTCTGTCTGTCTATCTATCTATCTATCTATCTATCTATCTATCTATCTATCTATCTATCTATCTATCTATCTATCTATCTATCTATCACCGAAATCATTGATCATGTAGTTGACTAAATATGTGAAATGTAGCTATTTCATTCTGAAAATTTCTGCCATTTGCTGATTACGTCACGCTCACATGAAAAAATTTACCACACCCTCTCCTGCTAAATTGTATTGCAAGTGACAGGAACCTGGGCGTAGCCTGGAAATAAGGCCAGGTAATGGTGCGTGCCTGTTGATGAGGCTAACTCAAACTCAAATCAACAGCATCAATGTCTCACATGTGTACTTACCCCGTCATTATCTTTGATATTAATATCAGCTCCTTGCTCAATAAGGCATAGCAGGGTGTATTCATAGCCTTTTCCAGCAGCAATGTGCAGGGCAGTTCGCTGACAAGGAGAAGAAAAAAGAGTGTATTTAGCAGTTGTAATTTTGGCTAATTGTGAGCAAAAACAATCTAGTAACTTTTCCATGGTTAGTTTTAATAGAATAATCGAATAAATTGTGCAAATACATGTTGGTAGTGGAGTTGGAACTTGAAGCAGTTTAGCACAGCAGATCGATTTACAACTTCTCAGTGTATGTATGAAATGAACGGCGAATACAGGGTCCTTTTCTTGGGTGCATGGGCTCCTACACAACTCAGATATAGATACTGCCCAGCTAGTCAACACTTAGAACTTAGAAGTTGGCTGGCTTTGTTTATCATCTCGCCTTTACATGGCTTCAATTACCACCAATTGAGCTGGAATACTTAGACCATAGATAGTGGATTGACATACACGAGCTCCATGTGCAGTTTTAGGAATGAGAAACTCAAAACAGTAGGAATCCATATACCATAAGCATTGTTAGTCTCCTATACTTACTCCAGCATTATCTTTGGCACTGATATCAGCTCCTTTGGCAGCAAGGGCTTCCACTGTGTAAGTGTAGCCATTTTCAGTTGTAATGTGCAGGGGAGTTTGCTGATAGAAAAAAAAACATTCACAAGATAAATTACATTTATGATATATGTATAGGATAGAGCCCTCATGTGATATATATCAATTTTCTGCACATATACAGTTAGTAACCTACACGGAGGGATCTAAGTGAGAAAGACAGCCTGAATAATGGAGGCAGCTAGCCAAATATTATGCCTTGTTACCAGCTAGTTTCTTCTATTAATATTGAAAAGAGTTGATTTCACAATTCTACTCAACAAGTTTGAATGCAGACTGGGATGATGAACACAGGGAAACAGTTATGGAATTGATTAATGCACGTACAAATGTTGCAGAATAAAGGGCCCTTTCTAAGGCACCCGGAAGTGCATCGGGCTAACTTGAACTCAAGCCAAATATGCTAATGTTCCCTCAGTAATGAAATGAACTTACCCCAGCATTATCTTTTATGTTGATATCAGCTCCTTTAGCAACAAGACATTCTGTTGTGTATGTATAGCCTTTTCCAGCCGCAATGTGCAAGGGTGTTCGCTGAAATAGAGAGAAAGAAGACAATTTTGAAACAGTAGATGTCAAGTGGATACTTTTTACTGGATGATTTTATGTGGAGGCAGCTAGCTGTTTCAACTGTAGTATTGATGAACGTTAACTCTTTAACCACCGTAGGCTATTTACAGGAAGTCTTCATTAGGCTATGGATATCTTCCTTGCTCTGTATTTCCACTTCTGTATGGAGCTAGCACTGGAAACTTGAGTCAAAGCTTATTGACACATTCTCTGTGGGTTCGCGACCTTAGACACACCCACTCATTAGCGAGCATTCAATAGTCAGGGCCCTCCGACCAGAGAATGCTCCTCCGGACTAAAGCTGCCTAAAATGCCAGAAATGGAGTCCCTACAAAGCGAAAGGAACGTTTTCTACGCCCGTTTGTGCAAGAAAGCAAACAAATGGCCCACCTGGCATTGACCAGGGCTTTTCTACAGCCAGCTGCAACAGCTGCCATGCACTGTCATCCAGAGGGGTGCACACCCACCCACCTCCCCCTGTCCCACCCTTTCTGCTAGCGCAGAACCTATCTTCAAAACGGATTGCGCCAACTGATAACTTGCGGCCAAAGTCAGGCGACGCCAAAAAGCATCATCGGTGGGGTTAAATGTTTGTATGATGTTCAATATTGTAACATTAATTTTGTACTCCACCATATAATAGTTAGACACTGAGACCAAGGGATCTACGCGATTTAGAAACCCGAGGGTCCCCTGGCTGTAGCGTCCCGAGCGCAGCGAGGGCGCTACTAGGGGGCCCGAGGGTTTATAAATCGCATAGATCCCGTTGGTCTCAGTGTCTCACTTTTTTAGATCATGGCTAGCACTGTTGTAAACTCCAGCACATTTTCGAAGCAAATACTGCCATTACAAGTGACGGAAAGCTGTGGACACGAAGAGCTGTCGGACTAGCTACCCTGCAGAGCGAACTGAGTGAACGGAACATACCTCGACAACCGAACTATAACTCACCTGTGTTCTGAAAGTACGGGTGCAGGTTACGATATACGGCGGTGAAGAAAGGTCACGCTGAGAACAACGAACAGCTGTTCAAAGCGTTGTCTTCACTCGAAGAACACAGCCAGTTTCAAAGACAGCGCTGCTCACGGAGGTGGTGTACGGATAATAACCAGACTTCTGCATACGCTCGAATGGACAAACAATTTACTGAAAACAAAAATTCACTTATTTACACATATACTTGTATTTACGCACATCAAAATGTTTGTTTATACATAATCTATGTACATACTACTGACAATGTAAGACCAAAACAATGGCCTCATGCTCTGAGCAATAAATTACAGGTGTTCTATGAGAATTTACATGAGAATTTACAAGTATTCTATGGGATTTAGAACACCTGCTGTTGACCAATCATATTGAAGCATTTACTACAACCATGATCTAATTGTATTTAGCCAAGTTATGGAGACTTGAGAACATGACTGATTGTGTTCTCGTATATGAGATCAACAACACTGATGGAGAACTTGAATATTTTGTACTCACTGTACTTAGTGTTCTCAAACTTACAAGAAACTGTCTTGCACAAACTTATGGAAATCATATTAATCCATGTTAAGTTATCTAAATGTCAGTGCCATGAGAACTGTAGCATCATACCCACCCAGGCTGGGGAATGTGGCTAGAACTATAGCCCCGTTTTCACGCACTAACCCAGGTTAGTTTCAGAATCCAGATTATATATAAGCGTTCACACATGTAGCTGCTAAGCCAGTTTAGCTTATGAATCTTCTAACATACCTAGTGCTTCTGCGGCTGAGGGGCTGTACTACTTGTCATGAATACTGAAAACTTCGATATGCAGCCATTAAAAATGGCGCCAGCTATTTACACATGCTGTTCAGATCCTAGTCTGCATTGCAATCAGGGTTCAACCCTCATATGGAGGAGGGTAATTATGTAACCCAGATTGCAATCAGGCTTAGTGTGTTTACACAACACAGATTAGTTCCATCTAGCCCGTGCCTGGCCCGAAAAGGAGGAGGAGGAAAAGGGGCCCGGTTTCAGCCGTTCGCGCATGCGCTTAATCGCGGTGGAACTTCCGTACGCTTGTGACGCCAATATTGATACTAGGCGTTACACTGTCCGTAGATTTATCATAGCAGCATATGACCTGCAAAGAAACTCACTTGATTGTACTCATCCAGCGGCCGATCTGAAGCTATGAAGTAAAAGTGTGAGTTCCCGTGGAGTCGATTGATGAGAAGAGGCTACCTACCAATAAAACCATTGCAAGAAGGCTTCCATTGCACTTCCGTCTGCCCCTTTTCTGCTAGAGATCTTCAATAAACAATGAAATGCTGTTGGCCAAGGTGCTGAAATAAAAGCTACTCGGGCTAGCTAGCTAGGGTAGTTTGATACGGTAAATAGCAATGTCATGCAATCGACCATGTGACTTTGACGTCGTCATTGGCACCCTCCACTGATCAACACATGCTTAAACTACAGATAATTAAGCGCATGCATGAACGGCTGAAACCAGGCCCTTTCTCTTCCTCTTCGGGCCTGGGAACAAGGCTAAGTTCAATTTGGGTTAAAAGCCTAGTGTAAACGGGGCTTATCACCTCATTTGTCATACTGCAAGCAACAAAAACTAGAGCAGAGGTCTAGGAATGCAACTAATCTCAAATGCTTACCCCAGCTTTATCTTTGATGTTGATACCAGCTCCTTTGTCAACAAGGCACTCCACTGTCCGCTCATAGTTTTCCCTAGCTGCAATGTGCAGGGGAGTTCGCTGATAGTGAGGAAAAATAAGCAAAGAGAGTAATTTCAAACAATGTGATGGACTTTTACGTAGATTAGTTTAGCAGACATTGTGCAAGTACTGCATTGTCCCGGGCAAGCAACCCACCCCCCAATTTTGACGGTTTTGTGGTTATTTGAGGTCCTCCGTGTGACTGCCCACCATGCTAAATTCTTGCATAGTGAGTCGAAAGGGTACTCACGTACATAGCTGCGAGCATTCTGATGCGCTCCAGGCACCACGACATCCTGCATCAAAGTTTCGCACACACCCGTCCATAGCCTCATTTGTAGTGTTCTTCGCTTGCGGCATGAAACTCACCTACTGCAAGTGATGAACGCTGAGTAAGTTTGGCAACGAGGCTACGATTCAGTCCATTTTCTAGCATGATACAGCTTTCTCCACCCTCAGGCCGGCTCAATGAAGCACGAGCAAAGCGATGATGCAGGTCAATTCGGTATCCCCTGGCAGCTAACTTCGCATCCAGGGTGGGCACTTGCAGGGAGATACTTGAATCATTCAAACATCTCCTCCATGTAACCACCTACCCTCAATTTTTAATGCTTGAGCTGCGAGCGCCCATGGGTGTTTGCCCGGGACAATTACGGTATGTACATGTATGACATAATATTCCCACAGTAGTGTATAGTATTATACTTACCCCAGTATTATCTTTGATGTTGATATCAGCTCCTTCGTCAACAAGGCACTCCACTGTGCGCTCATAGTTCTTACTAGCTGCAATGTGCAGGGGAGTTTGCTGACAGAAAGAAAGAAACAAACTTTGAGACAGTAAGTTAGCCCTCTACTACTTTTGGTCAAAAGTGGAGAGAGGGATTTGTCATCCAAAGTGAAGTTGACAATATTCATGATGACTTTGCCAAACAGCAACATCGGTGATCACGTACCATTGAAAATCACTAGCAGCTATTGGTACTAAGCCAAGAGACAGTAACTTGCACAGGAGATGAGTAGGATGACCCATGCAAGTTCGTACTGCAAGCAACAAAAATCTGGGTGTGTCTGAGAATGAGGCTAGTGGTTCTATGTGTAGTTCAGAACAAACAGTGACCATTCACTAAGCTAAACTTGCAAAACCTCATTAAGCCACACATGGAATGCAAATGAGATGCTCATCAACCACAGGGCGTCTAAATGAGTGAAAATTACCTATGTAAAAGATGGGGATAAGAAAGGGGGAAGGGTGTTTGCTCAAATGGGGCATATTGGTATGAGCTTACAATATACAATTTCTTTGATTGTGGGTTTGAGTGTGGCTGACAAACTCTTTCAACAGCTCAAATGAATATTAACAAAAGGGATACAGCACCCCTCTCTTGAGTGTCATGCAATGGAAACTAATCTACTGTCAGTAGTACAGCCCAGTACATAACTTCACATGTGGCAGTCCCGGATAGAAATCGAATATTACTCCGTCACGTATTTCGAGCGCATTACTAACTAAGTTTGAGACGCTATGTACATATAGTGCTGAGCTTCCGCTAATGGTGGGGCTCATACGCAACGTGTAAACACATGAATATCTGATGCATCTATGAAGCACGTATAAGCCCCACCCTTAGCGGAAGCTCAGCGCTATAGCGCGTCAAACATGGTGATGCACTCGAAATACGCGACGGAATAATATTTCAATTCAGGACTACTACACGTGTCTCATCATTATCACGTACTCCATAATCATCCTTGATGTTGATGTCAGCTTCTTGGCCAACAAGGTATTTCACTACATCCAGATGGCCTCTTTCAGCTGCCACATGCAATGGAGTCCACTGATGGAGAGAAAAGGAGGAAGGAAGAATTGATTAATATGTAGGCAAGTTAAATGATCTTACAAGTCCATTCAGGCTAAGCCTTAAAATCCCTCCCCCCTCCCCCCCAAACTTTTTTTTTTTTTTTTTACGTAGCAGAAACCAACCAATTAACTTCCATGCAGGTCAAATAGTGTACATGTACATCTAGCCTTGTACCCAGGCTGTTTTTTTTTTTGTTAATGAGCAGCCTGAGTGTGGGGCTATTATACACACATCTTGAATGGAGGCACAGGCCCTTTTTTGATTACTTAGGAGAGAGCCTAATTAACAAATCAGCAGTACTAATGTACCATAGTACATACCCCATCATTGTCTTTAATGTTGATATCAGCTCCTGCCTTGACAATGAAATCTGTGGTGTAATTGTGGCCTTTTCCAGCTGCCATGTGCAGGGGTGTTCTCTGAGAGAGATCAAAGAAACCATTTAAGGTTGTATGTGTAGGTTTGTGTAACAAACCAGTATGGTACAAGTAAGAGGACCAGCTCGGAACGCTCGCGCAAGTTGTTTACGCCGCTGCGATGAAAGGACGCGCATAAATACGTGCGTCGTATCTGATGGTAAGATTGATATGGTACTCATCCATGCTGCAACTGCATAATTGGACTAAAGACTTTGTGTGTGTGTGTAGTACCAAATACCTCAGAGCTTGTAGGCTATAAATCATCAAACTACAGAAACTGACCGACTTCTGGGCAGGTTGGTATAACCACTACAATTTTTATATTAGCCTCATACCCAGCGCACCAAAAAAACAGAAAGCAGCTGATGCACAGTGTTTGTGCATGTACTTAATCTCTTCAAAATGTGGGAACTCCAGATTACTTTCTGAGACGTACTTTTGCGTTACATGATGTCAGATTTCGGACTTGATAGTACACTTGTCAGAATATACGCATTAGTTATGACAGATTTGATGTCAGTATTCTTGATCAGCTCATAAGCTCTTCTCGAGGATGAACAAGTTACAATGAAGCTGCTGATTAGATTTTCAAACTGTGTAAGGGCCATAGTTGACACTCTAAAGTTTAATATATGGGGCTCAGTAGGCTATTGTAGTCTTCACCAAACAAAGCTACTCTGTGGCGGCTGTCTTGTCTCGCAAGCCAGACCCAGCGATCCTGGCTAGGGTTTGTTGGGTCTGGCGTGCAAGATTAGGTGGCTATAGAGGATCGACTAAGGTGGCAACTTAGGCCAGTACTTGAACTTCATCATGGCGCATGCCCCTCTCAAACATCATAAAGGTTACTGCGACATTTATATTAACCAGAAACGCATCGGTGTGTACCACACACTCCTTCTCCACACCGGGTACCAAGCTATATTTTATATGCCAAGTGCCTGGGGATGAGGCTAAATCACTACTGCCAGTATATATAGTCTCAAATACTTACTCCATCATGATCACAGACACTGATATCAGCTTCTTCCTTAACAAGAGATTCCACAGTGTACTTGTAGCCATTTTCAGTTGCAATGTGCAGGGGAGTTCGCTGATAGAAAAAAAACATGTAAAGGGAAAGACAGTAGTTAACCAAGAAATTGATGGACTTTTGCACAGGTTAGTGCAACAGAATGTACAATAGTGTAACAGACTAGTAGTGTGCAAGTGTATAGTAATGTCAAGCTTGAAGAAGTTTTTTTTTTTCTTCAACAGCAGAAATATACCAACTTCTGAGCAAGTTATATACAGGTACTTTGATTTCTACATGAAACTACACAAGTAGAAGGCTTATCTTCATCCTTTGATTTCTAGATGAAACTATGACAATACATAATACCTTATTACACGAGTTAGCGTGCAATATCACGAGTGCAATAACCACGATATGCACGCTAACGAGTGTAATAAAATGTATATTATCCATTACCACAACAGCGTCATGTCTCAACTCACACAAAGAACCGAGTAACTCACTGTTCAAACACACCAGTTCTAATTAAAGCAAATTGTGGTTGCTAGGATACCACATAGTTCTAGCCCATGCAGTAACACCCGTGCAATAACACCCGTGCAATATCATGTGATATTGCACGGCACAGGAATAGGAAAATACTGTTATAGAAATATCAACTGGATAATAATTAAGGATTACTGCATGAAGGGTGAACACTAGTGATAGATAATCTGATATTCTGATATATGTGACCGGCTGAACGAAAACCCGGCACGTTGCGCATTTTATGAAAATCGAGATAAGACCGGAAATCGGTATACCAATGTGTAATTGTGCGGCAGAAAAAAAATGGAAGCGATCGGTTGCTTGGTTCCCGAGCTACAGAGCGAAATGCGTAGCGGATGCGGAACGCAACGTTTCGAGAAAACGCAATGTTTTTACGTCGCTACGGTAAATTTTAATGTCTTCGTATACTATCGTGTTACGTAAATTTACACGTGTTCTTGTAAAACAGCAGCTTGGAAGTCGGCAAAGACAGTTGGGAAAGACAGTGGTTATGAAAGCGGGGGCTTACATTGTGTCTATGGACAGGAAGACAACCGTATACGGATTGGAAGCTGGTAAAATCGCGTTTTTTGAAAAACGCGTACAAGCTGTCCATAGCAATGCGTTTCCGTATTTCACTGGCCTGCCTGTGAGTTCGAGCTTATATCGTCTTTATGGTAGCAGAACCGGGCTTCATAATTCAGTATGATACAGTCCAAGGCCCCTGTGACACGTTGGTGTAATAATCTGAGTTTGGCTGGGAAACGACCTGTACGGATAAAATTGCCTCTAACTCAAATTCAATATTTGCGCAATGTGCCGGGTTTTCGCTCAGGAGGGCACATATACCAGCAGATATTCCCTACACTGATAACTTATCCAATATTTTTCTGAAGTGTAGTCATTTAATAAAGACAGGTACTGCACTTACCCCATCATTATCTTGTATGTTGATATCAGCTCCTTTCTTAACAAGACGTTCGGTTGTGCGCGTATAGCCTTTTCCAGCTGCAATGTGCAGGGGAGTGTGCTGATGGAGAGAAAAACAGTAGTTGCCATAATTATTAGTCGATGTGATTTACCAAACATACATGTATGTATACAGTGGGTTAGGCCTAGTATCGTGGAAGTATTGTATCTAGATGTATCACTCAAATTCAGTGTTTCTGATGAAAAATACAAATGCCTTACGGTACTTTGATCCACCTGTGCAACATGCCTCATTTACAAAAATGTATCTCCAACAGCATTTTTGAAGTCTACCCCCAGGCCCCCAGTGGTACTAGTACTGTCTCATACACTTACCCCATCATTATCTTTGATGTTGATATCAGCTCCTTGATTAACAATGCATTCGGCTGTGCGCTCATAGTTCTCTCTGGCTGCAATGTGCAGGGGAGTTCGCTGATAGAGAGAAGTGTGAAATCAATTGACTTCCACATACATAAATAAATTAGTGTAACAGAATAATATTAATGTAGAAGTGGTGGGTAGGAAGTGTTTTGTGGCTGACAAACTTTCAAACAGCAGAATGGATACCGTAAATCGGAAAATATACGTGTTGCAAATTTTCATGTTATAAATGTTCGTGTTCAAAAAATTTCATACAAGCGGACAGGCAATGAAAATTTTTTCACACCGAAATTTCTTACACATGCACGTGGCAGCGTCATTCTAGAAGCTCAAGACTTAGAGCGGCATGGAAGAGTATGAAAGAGCTTGCTGCATCCGAGGCTATCATGAATATAAAGTACTGACTATGCTCCTTTGTCCACGATAGCCGTCTCCACCGCCTTGTTTGCAGGGCAGTCGCTTGTGTTGGTATGCAGACATGTTGACAACGCCGGATCCTTCGGGATCCGAAAGACCACTCTTCGGCTTGAAGTAGCTTTGAAATTGACATCGCGAATGAGGACTAGCAGTGAAGCATTCATCGCACATGTTATTTTCGTACCGTAAATTTACACTGTCGAGAATTTTTCGTGAGTTTAACTTTCATTGTCGGCTTGACCAACGAAAATATTTTAATACCGAACGTTTCCAAATTTACGGTACTACACCCTCTCAAGAGTGGATGGGAATGTAACTGAAATCACTGGTACAGTACATGTCTTTAAAACTGATGCTGTCATTCAGAACATTTTCCTGCACATACAATTGTGGTGCAGCTTTGCCACAAATTGGAAGGCTTCTTCAAAGAATTGGAAGGTGGCTTTTTCCAAAGTAATGGCAGGCTTTTTCAAAGATGTGGAATGCCTCATTCACACACATGTGACAGTCCTGTGTAGAAATCAAAGATTATTCTGTCACGTATTTCGATCGCATCGCTGTGTTAATTGAAAAACCGTATTGCTGAACTTCCGTTAAGGGCGGGGGTCATATGCGCTTCGTAGACTCATAAGATATTCATGCATATACGAGGCACGTATGAGTACCACCCTTAACGGACGCCACTTCAAAATTGCGACGGAATAATCTTCAATTTCTACATGGGACTGTCACATGTACTTAAATTTGAAAAAGCTTCTGGAGTTTGCTTCGGTTTTTGTTTGAGCCTTCTGAAGCCGCATCTGTGGTACAGTTGCAGAAATGGTTTCCAACATCTAAATGTGTACCATGTTTATCTACTGCAAGTAGTATACATTGTCACATACATGTGGTGCTATGATTACCCCATTTTTATCTTTGATGTTGATATCAGCTCCTTGGCTAACAAGGTACCTCACAATGTCCATATGACCTCTTTCAGCTGCCACATGTAATGGAGTCCACTGATGGAGAGAAAGGAACTACATGTATAAAAGTAAGCCAGAAAATGTGGTGGCCTGGAATGAGGCTTGCTCAAACTCATATCAATCCTCAGTAGAATATATGTACTGTATTCTCTCTAAGATAGTGTACACTTTCTTGCCCAGACACTTCAAATATCAACACACACATCAAGGATTTCCCTCTCTAAATCACAGGTGACGGACATATGTGAAGTTGAAACCTTTTGTCGGAATGGTAGATCTTAGAGAACGAGCTGATGGCAGCCATAGCTAGCTGATGCAGAACTATGCCACTGATAGATTCATCTTCAATTGGGCAGTTGTCACAAGAATCTCATTTCCGTCTCTTTTCTGTATCATTGCAAGGACCAACTAGGATCCAACACTTATGTAGTTTGGGATTTAATGGTTTAAAGTCATGCATACACATGGGGGCTATACTTTGTTTCTGGCTAGAAATGATAAAACACAGCAGAAATGATGATAAAGACTAGCGTTTAAAACCTCTCCAATTCACACCGGCCTCTTTCGTCGTGAAATGAATAACGGTATTGGACATGTCACACCTATTTTGGAAATATTTCGTGTCATTTGCTGATTTAGAGAGAATTGTAAATTAGTAATAGAGAACAGTTTCATATACTTACACCATCATCATCTTTGCTGTTGACATCAGATCCTTTGTTAACCAGGTGTGTCAGTGCATCCATATCACCTCGGCTAGCTGCCACATGAAGGGGATTTCCCTGGTGGAAAGCAAGCACACATGTACAGATCATTCTTTTGTCAAAGCAATCAGTGGTACTTCTAGTTCTTGTACGTCACCACTCCCATCACCATCCCTTCTTTCCCACCCTCAAATCCTCAGTCAAACTCCCTGCCCATGAACTTCACCTCCCCACCATCGCCATGCAGCTGAGCTACTTACTGTTTCTCTAGCTCCTCTGGGTTCTTCTCTGAATGAAACCCTACTACGATGCATCCTGCCCTATTGTTAGTGGGTGAAGTGGAGGGGAGAGGAGTATAAGTGACAAAGACAGTATCCATGACAACAACAAGTGATTCACTACCAAGTATTCAAGTCACATGTACCCAATGTTCTAAGTGACAGTGAACAACTTTCCCATCACACTGAAATCTTTCATGCTTTGCTGTTACTGCTGTTGGAATGCGAGCTGTTACCACTAGTGAAAGTGTCCTCACACACGTTTGCAAAGTGATAGAAAGGTGACCAATGTTACATACAGTAGTTATGTTTTTACCTTTAGAATCTTCAGTCTGTTCTTAAACTCCTCCTGCATGCGAAACTACACAAAAGATGAACATCATATAAGCAAAGATAATCCAAAAGTAGTACATACTATTCCGTTACAAAATAATGTGACACAAAAATATCAAATGTCATTTCAGAATTCCGGTTGACTGGTCTACACATAGGAATGGACCTACTGTCATCTGCGTCAACTTTTGGCATCACTGTTGACTGATAATGTCCTAAAGCACAACACGCAATGTCGTTGAACCAATCATAATATAGAGGATGAAAAGTTTCCCTCCAAATGAAAGCTCCTTCTCTTTTTCTTAAAACCCTGAATTATTTTCACTTAAGGTTACGGGATACAGTTTGCTCATTAATATTCATGAAAAATATTACCTTCCTTTTCTTCGTGCAGGATCCAGGCAGGCATGCATGCGTTTAACTTTACCGCTAAAAAAGTTGCATTAGCCTGTAACAGCTGTGCTGGTTGGGTGGGCAGAGCAGGCAATTTGATAGCAGTGCCTGCGGTTAATAGTCCGCATACGAAGTACTGACTTCGGCGTCAGTTATTTCCTGTTGGAAGAACATCTTACCGTATATTACACTGTATTTGAATTCTACGAAGACAGGCACAGGGCGGCTCGAAGAGTTTTCGCCGAGACGACTTACCGTTTTAGATATACGCCTAGATTTAGTCGCTTGGTCGGTCGAAAACCACCCGGGTTTTGGATAGAAACGCGTGTCACTCGCTTCCCCTGGCACACAGCGACGAAGTTGCTCCGAGCCGCCCTCAAGTAAGTTGAGTATTACCCGTAGGTGTTAAAAAGTTGTACCTGCAATCATCTCTGAAGACAAAATCTGACGCCAAAAGTCACGAACTTTGTCATCGCCGCTCGCTTTAGTACGCTGTACATAAGAATTAATACTATACTGGTTAAAAGGTACTCATAGTACTGTTATATGTCGCTTCTATTGTGTGCTGTACACTGGTTCCTGCACGGAGAAAAGGAAGGTAATATTTTCTCATGAATATTAATGAGCTAACTGTATCCCATAACCTTAAGACTAGTTTTAGCCTATACATGCCTTTAACACACCTATCTCCATTCCCCTCCAAGCTCTGACTCCAAAACTGAACCTATAAGTCCACTTCCAGCCTTAGCAAGCAGACTCGTGACCTTGACCATGCCCACTCATTAACGAGCATGCAATAGTCAGCACTCTCGGTTGTCATACACCCGCTCAGAGCCCAAACAGCCTTCGCTGCCAGAAATGAACCCCCTACAAGGTGAGAGTACTTAGCGTTTTCTAAGCCTGTCCATGCAGCCAGGGCGAGAATTAGCCCACCCGGTCCCAACCATAGCACTTTGACAGCCAAGCCTACGTAGCAGCCACCATGTGTATGTCACCCTGCGGGTGATCCCACCCACCTCCCCCTGTCCCACCCTTTCTGCTCATGCAGAACCGCGTGCATAGCGTGCAGAGACTATCTTTTCTGCACAGTGCGCGGTATGATGTAACCAAAAGGGGTTTAAAGGGTTTTAAGGAGGTTGATTCTGTCATCCAAAACTGCTCATCCAGACTGCCGCCAAAATTTATCAATACACGCCCATTATTTGTCTCTGTTTGCATTCACCTTCAATGCTTGAAGTTCCTTTTCATGTTCCTCCTTCATCTGCTCCTGTACACACAATTACATACACTGCAGGTCAGCATAGTATACAGTATAATTGATGTAACATATCAGAGAGTTGGTAGACTCTCTATGTAGGGGTGGCGAGGATGCACAATTATGCAGTACTTAAGCAAAAGCCATACATCTTGGCCACAATTATAAATACGCTATGTAACATACATAATTTGTCAAGAGGGAGCAAAAATTCTTTGTTAAAGATTCATCAAGGAGGGTGGCAATACTAGCTTCATTCAACCTCACACAACATTCAGTACTTGTGCACATTTCAGACTGCTGCCTGAGGCCTGGGAACATGGCTAGAACGACCCTCATGTCGATGTGCTGTTGTATAGTAACTATGTAGGGGGTCTGGGGTCAAGTCCCCAGGAAAACTTTTTAAATTTTAGAGCATAATTTTAGGTCCCAAGACCCCTCCTTTTCTCTCAATAAGCCCCAAATTATTCCCATAGTGTTTACATTACGACTAACTACATAATTATATAATTATAGTCATTCCCTGACCAACCCCCCTATTGTCAATTGAAATGAAGGTAGTTTACACAACTGTCATCAGTTCTCCACATTAAATTTTAATCTAAAGGATACTGAAATGTTCTCAGGCTGATGTAGGAACAGTGTTAGAGTACCTTCAGTGCCTGAAGTTCTTTCTTGTGTTCTTCCTTTATCTTCTCCTGTTCTCTCTCGTGTTCTTCTGTCATTTTCTCCTGCTCCTTCTCAAATTCTTCCTTCATCTTCTCCTGCGTAGTGCGTACACGAGGACAAACATTAGGCTTGACATCATGTGTGTGATATGAAATGTATCAAGCTGCCCCCTGGATGAACTATAGCAAAGATGACTCACATTCAGTGCTACATGTATTAGTTATTACACAGTTACGAGTGCCATATACCAGATATGGCACAGTTGTGACATAAAAGCACGAGTGCCGCAATTGCAATAAACCAGTAAGATGATCCATCATCGTGGGGCGAGCCTGAGCGAGCAATGGATTTAATGTTTTGTCATGGCACACAAACCATGCATAACAGCAGGATCTGTCACTGTCTGCTGTTCCATGAGTGTGGTAAGCAGAACTTCATGTAGCCAAGCAGTATAGTTCTCACCAGATACAGATGATCATACATGCTAACAAATTGCAGCCAAGGAAGCTACTACGGCTACACACACGCTTGGACTAAACTTCACACTGAAGTTGTAAGCTGAATCTCTGGCACTTATGAATGTTGATTATGCATGGCCCTTACATGAAGCAAACTAATACGTAATTTGTACCGTCTGTGAACAGCCTGCCCATGACTGTCACAGTCCACAGTTACCATGCGTGCGTTAACCTTCGCTCCGCGTTTCTTTCATGCCAACGCTGCACTCTGGCAGTAGCCCTTCACTAACAGCAGGCTGGGGATGAGACTACTCAAGGACATTCAGTCTTTGTGAAATATTTAAATGCGCTCATTTAAAATTATGGCCGCAAGCAAGCAAACATACACACACATGTGCGCAATGCAGTCCCGCTAGTGTGGGGCTCGCTCAGGCTTGCCCCAATCATAGTTATTCCCAGAAGGATTGAGTAAGGAGATAGCAGTGAGAGTGATGGGAAGTGTTTCGCCAAGCTGCCAAGGGATGCTGTACGTGTGATGCAACAATACTCCATAGAGGGATGCATTATTAGTTTGAGATTTTATATTAAATCAAATCATGAGGTCTCTTCTTTCTTTCTGGGAGTTTGATACAGAAAGCATGTACCAACCCACCAAATATGGGTCACAATATACCATAAATATGAAAAGGCATTTTCTAATCCTGGGTCACATGTCTAACTTTGTTTTACAGTTCATGGTGATAGAATTTCTAGTCTTGAGTTAACGCATAGTGGGAAATTTTCACTGGTGCAAATTTCCGCGGAAAAGCGCCCAGAACCTTCAGAAGAAATTTTCGCGGAACATGGGACGCTCTGACATCAACCCTACCAGTTGATGCGACATCTTCGGAGCGTCTCTTACGAGTTCGTTGGTATTTTGTACAGTAGGAGGCTGATTCTTCTTTACAGCCACCAGACTGTAGAGAACCACCTTGTTCACATGGGTACTCAACATAGGCACGTAATGACGTCATCAATTTCCATCTTAGTTCATTTTTTCGCAGGTTTTATTTTTGCGGTCCACAAAAATCGTGAAAATTTGCACCCAGCGAAAATTTCCCGCTATACGGTACATTGCAAAAATACTTACTGAGTGATGCATAATTATATATAATTGCCGAGCGCATATAACGAGGATTGAGGCTTGGTACGTAGTCACGTTGCAGTCTCAGCCCCGCATGTAATGTCAAAAGTATGTTGTGCTTTTGGCCTCCAGGGGGGCCCCCCACAAGCTACAGGCACACATGATCTCCATCGCTGCTGAATAAGCAGTCAAACTAGCTTAGCGCTACAAAGCAGCAAGCGAGTTTGGTGTGAACCTCGACTTCCATACCCATGCTCTTGATCGTAGATACTGAGCAAGCGAGTGAGCTCAGTATGAGCTTCCAGCTCGACCTTCTCTGAACAAGCAAGCAAAGTTGGCATACCCACCCAGCTTGACCTACATCGCTCAGCAGTTTCTACACTCCTTTTACGGGCAGTGGGTTTTCAGTCTGCCCTAATCAAACTCCCTTGCTCAGCAGTTCTGGACCAATTGAAAAGCTGAGCACTGGCTTTCCACGAAGACCTTTCAATAGCTACTGTTCAAGGACTGTCTAGCCTCATACCCAGGCCAATGAATAGCCAAGGTACGAGGCTAAGGACTATCAGATAGCTATCATAGTCTATCATTTACATGTACATGTACATAGTAGAGCAGTAGGACAGGAATTGGAAACTCAAATTCTACTGTAGAATCGGGTTATCAGGCGCACATCGTTATTTAGCGCATACCGCTTATTAGGCGCATGCTGCCTTCTTGACAAAATCTGTCTAGACCCTCAGTAAGAAGCGCACTGCTCTCATCAAATGAAAATTTGGAGTGGGCGAGACGAGTTTAGAGCAAGCACGCGAAGGTAGTGCGAACGAAGATCACTTTGCGAATAACCAATGGGGATCACTTTTGCAAATAACCAGTCAGAAGTGCACTAGAAGTGTGAAAAGGACTATAAAAACATCAGACATGGCACTGCTTCTCATAGAATTGGCTTACACTCACTGGAACCCCTGCGGAAGAGACACATACGTAGGAAGAGCTACAAGAAGAATAACTTGCGTACACAACTGCCATTCGTCATTTTATAGCTGCGTTACAAGCTCCTTGTAAACCGGTTCAGCCCGGTCAACTGCATCGCACGTGCTAGCCAATGATGTCATACTTTTAGAGGCGTGGTCAACCTTCGACCCTCGCTATTTGGCGCACTTCGTTATGTAGCGCATATTATTTTACTGTTATCCCATTAAGCGCATGCGCCTAATAACCCGATTCTACGGTATATAGTTGCCTTTGGTTAACCATCTGGGTTAGGCTTTTAGCACCCTCAAAAGTGTCAAACTACTGGTCAACTCTGGCTATGGATAACCCATTGACTTTTGTACTGTCCTTCATGCTACTATTTGTCTATCCTACTGAACTCTCTGCTGCCTACATAAACACGTTATAGTTGTACCATGGGTATGGTGATTGTACCAGCCGAAGGTTAATGATGTCCTTCCAAGGGCGAAGCCCGAGGAATTAACCCGAGGGTGGTACAGCGCCATACCCATTAAGAAGCCATGGTACGGCTGGCTTGTATCATAATAGACCATTTGCACATAAGAGGTCAGGAATTTATTGAACGTGACGTCACTTCCGGCGGCCAGTACTGGCTGCCAAACACCTTGCTAAAGTACTTAAGTCAATGGCAAAGATACAGTTTTTTGAACCTCGCGCGCAACTCCAGGATACCGTTTATTCTGTTTAGGTGGACGCCACTATAAACTAGGATCCTAGCAACGTTGTTGGAAGTGTGAACGACTGAGCAATTGCTTGAGCGAGCACGGAGAACGACTGTTGTGCACAACGATGTCTGAAATCGATACTGAAGCAGCGAGCAGCAACTCAAGCTGGTATTCACCCTGCAGTTATCCAGCTCACGGAGTCTGACATTGGTCCTAGGGGCTCCCTTCTTCACTGGAGAAGCAAAACGCTTTCCTAGACCTATGTTGAGCCCTTTCTGCAGATTGCGTTAACATACTCGATGGTGGGGCTTGAACTGCTCCTCAGTTAGCTGGAACACCTTCAGCCACAAGGCACGCTTCTTAAGGTCACTGGGAAAGCGTGATAGGATAGCTGTGGCGACTCACATGAGCATTCCCACATGCAACACAAGCATCTCTGGGCATCGTGGATATAGCATACTTCGTTCTCAGCACTCGCTCATCGTACCTCAGTAGGATCCTAGTTTATTGTGGCGTCCGCCTAAATAGAATAAACGGTAAGCCTGAAAAGCGCGCAAGGTTCAAAAAACTGTAACCTCGCTATTGACTTGCATACTTAAGCAAGGACTTGGTAGCGCGTGAAGGCCGCCGGAAGTGACGTCACGTACAATTAAACGTACATGCTATGCATACTTTAGCTTATGAGGAAAGGGTCTATTGATCTGATTAGCACAGTTGCTTATAGCAACAACGATTGTGAGGCTTCTGCTATGTGAATAGGCTGGACTGTTGCTTAGCAACTAGTTGTACCATATGAGACAACTAGGATCACAGGTGCCGCCATGGTGTACATGGGATTTGTACCCCGTGGTGGTTTCTTTTAACTTCCCACGCAGTATGATACAAAGGTATATGCCTATCATCATCTACAGATGGTATCTCTACCATGCTACATTGACCAGGCCTAGACCTAGCCCGGATTGGAAGTGTTAATTAGAAGTTTCCGATTCCTGGCCTACTATTTATGCTTAGTGTCTTAGCGACAATTGTGGTCAGGCTCTGCTTTCTGCATGCATGTACCACAATGTTTCTTAGCTTGCTACAATCAAATCAGCTATATGTATCAAATCAATGTCTACATGTACCTTCAATTCCTGAAGTTCTTTCTCATGATCTTCTTTCAATAATTTCATTTCATCCTGAACACACAAATACAACGTATATACCATAAGCAGAGAGCACAACAGTACTGAGTATACAATGTGCATCCCAAACATCATAAATAAACACTCTTCATTATACAGTATTGCATCATTCTACAATCCTATTGGTCAGTTCCTGTGAAACAAATTTCGATATTCCACACTTTTACAAGTTGACAACAACTATAAAAGCTGTTGCCTAGTAACCATTATTGCCGTAGTCAAGCTGACACAATCTATAGTACATGTAAGTGTAATGCCGTAGTGTCCCAGGCAAGCACCCACAGGCACTCACAGCTCAAGCAACAAAAATTGAGGGTGGGCGGTTGCGAAGTTAGGTGCCAAGGGGTACCGAATTGACCTGCCTTGTCCCTTTGCTCATGCTTCGTCGAGGCCAGCCCGACGATGGAGAAAACTAGATTGTGCTAGAAAACTTCTGCAACATTCGTCACTTGCATTACGCAAATTTCGTATTGCAATAGAGGAACACTGCAAACAAGGCTATGGATGTGTGTGTGAAACTTTGCTGCCAGATATCATGGCACCTGAAGCACAACAGAATGATCACAGCTATGTAGGTGAGCTCAGCGGACCTACTTTCAATTCACTGCGCAAGAACTTAGCATGGTGAGTGATTACACAGAGGACCTGAAAGAACCACAAAACTCAAAATTGGAGGGTGGGCACTTGTGCAGGGATTGGCACTTGTGCAGGGATGGGCACCTCCAAAACAGTAGCGCACAATATTTCTTAGTATTCCACACAGAATGGGTTGAGAATGATTCAGTTTGTTTACCTGCATTCTTTCCAGTTCTCTCTGATGATCATCCTGTACACACAATTATTACAACATAATAACACAGGTCACATGACACATTGGAGTAGCATTATAACCCCTCCCTCTGGAAAAAGTGAGTCAGAAAAAGTTGTGGTGCATCCTTGGCTCTCTGTTGTTGTTGTTGTTGTTGTTTTGTTTTTTTTGATCTTAGTCCCCTCCGTGAATAAAACTACAGATCTAGAGTACATGAAACAGCGCACAGTAAGTACGTATAAACACGTTCAATATTATTTTGTCACCTCCTTCAATTCCATCGAAGCACTGTGCCACTAAACGTCCGTTAAGAAAGCATGAATATTTAACGTATCTATGAATTGAATACGAGAACCACTCTTAACGAAAGTTCAGTAATAAAGCATTTCAATGTCTAATGTCAAAATGTCTAATCCCAGAATGTCTAATACTTTGTGCAATTAACAGCAATTAGCCTTTGGAAGGTCAGAGTTGACATCTTCTGAGAGGGTCAGGTCCTGATAGGGTGTAGAAGTGTGTTTATAGGGGGGCTGGCACACCCCAACCTCTAAGAGTTCATAGAGATAATTCAGAGAGAGCAGGCTGTGACAGAGGTCACAATCCAACAATTAGAAGGAGGAGGCAGGCTACGAGCCAAGAGAAGAAAGGTTGTTGAGCACGAAGAGAACATAAAAAGACTCACTGACGATCTCTGTCTAGCATTAGTTTTTGTGTTGTACATGTATCATTTGACAATTAGGCACTTTTTATTGCCTACTTTTCATTGTTAATCTTACTTTTTATGCACGCTGCACTTCATCACTTGTTGATATTGACATTGGTTGTGAATTTATTGTGAAAAACATTCAATTAATGTTCATTCAATTAACACTTTTAGACATTCTGGGATTAGACATTTTGTCATTAGACATTCTGGGATTAGACATTTTGTCATTAGACATTCCGGGAATAATTCATTTCAAATGTTCATGCAGCTGCCACATATCACATCCATCATCCAAAGTTGAGACTAATGGTGTCTGCACAAATACCGTTGTGCAGTGTTGCTAGATAGGTTTTTGAACTGACGTCATTCACATGATAAAATATACCAGGCCTTCCCACCGTCCAGTTTTTGAAAAAACAGACTCGGGGGAAGGCCTGGTATATTTTATCATGTGAGTGATGTCAGTGTCTACCTAGGTAGACAGAGGGGGGGTGGTACCCCATTGAAAGAACGAGCTTGAGGCCTTATCTTGTAGTTTCTGCCCCAAGCGCTGGAGTTTCGAACGTTTGCGAAGCGAAAAATGTTTCGCTCTAGGTTAGAAACGAAGAATGCATGCAAAATGTGTTTTTTAAATGGGGGATCCCTCCCCCCTCTGTCTACGGTAGACACTGATGTCATTCACGTGATAAAATATACCAGGCCTTCCCTCTCTGTTTTTGCATACAACAAGTGATCAAAAACTGGATGGTGGGAAGGCCTGGGAACGAGGCTATGCAGGACATACATGTACATACATACATACCTTATGGTGCTCCTCTTCTTCTTGATAAATGCACTCCTCACCAAGATCCACTCTTGTGATCTCATGCTTACAGTAGAAATCAGCACTGAGAGGTGTTGTGCTACGAATGTGAGGAGCTAGATGACATGGAATAAGCCAGACAATTGAAACACAACCTTCATGAATGCAGTCAAGTAGAGCCAAACGAGGTAGGTTATTAAGTTCAGTAAATTCGTCCCAAAGGTCATCAATGTAGCTCACTGTGTGATCAGTGAGCTTTTTTTGGAGTTTGAATGACAGAGTTTGATAGTATTGCTTGTTATATCTTGCCCTTTGTTCAAGTTGTTTTGCCTCTGAGAGTGACTTATCAACAATGGAAAAAGAAACAGCAATCAAATCAGTTAGCTTCGTTGTTTCTTTGTACAATTTGAGATGTTGCTTGTAGGTTTCAAGCCATAATTTTATTTCTGGATCATCAGCTGCAAACCCTTTAATAAGTTCCTCAAGTGGGTAGTAGTTCCAATAATCCCATAATTTGTGATGATTGAGTGTATCAAAGATTTCATGTATGCTAGAAGATTTGGGGATACATTTTCCTGGAGAGAAATAGCTTGTAAGAAACGTATGCAGCCCTTCAAAGTCAATTGATTTTTCTTTCAGCTTCTTGCACACATTTTTGAGCAATGTGGCAAATTCCCCTTTAATCTTACTAACTCCAACAGCGCCACTCTTTTCTTGAAAGTGAGCTGCAAATATTAATATAGATAGGTGTAATAGATCAGGTATACTCAGATTCCCATGTGAAATAGCCTCGTTCCTAGGCCGTGTGGAAGGAGAGATGTGGCCTGATATCAACTGCTTGTGCATGGGTGACAATTCCCAGAGAAACCTGGGAATCCATGCATGTTTGGAAATTATTAGTAAAAACAATAATATAATCATATCATAGAAAGATGAAAATCTTGTAGGGTCTATTGTCAGTTGAATTACCTTCAACCCCAAGGAGGTGGAAGCTATTTACCATGTGTACAAAAGCAAAGATGGTTTCTTGCGGCTAGTTTCAGTAAGTCAGTGCACTACGACGGGCTGTCATTTGCGTGCTTGACTACAAATGAAGTGAGTTGAGTACAGGGCGGGATAGCTATAGCTTGTCTTAGTCTTGCTGTTAGCATCAGTTACAATTACCAAAAGTATCACCCTGACTGAGTGTTGTTTTGTGGCAGCTATTTTTTCAGCTATCTACATATACTAATTTCGAATATCTTGTCCGGACAATGTTTAATGTGGACAATTAAGATACACGAGCATTACAGTTTTATGGAAATGTAGTGGGAAAGGACATACATGCATAAACAATCGATACCAGGCTGTTTTTTCTCTCCTCCCACACGGCCTGGAAGGCCATCCATCTGGTGGCAAATAATTCCCAGCTGGACCCCATCTCTGAGTGAACTGCATCAATCAATCCGGACTAGCAGAAAATGTCCAGGTTCACAGATTACCGTAGAATCGGGATATTAAGCACCAGTGCCTATTTTCGAAATTAGCAGCCAGAATGGGTACTTATAATATTGGGGGTGCTTATATTCATGGGGTGCTAATAAACAAATGTAATATTCTAGTAGTGTACAGGTGTGTAGCTGTGATATGTTTTAGGCCTAGAGGTTTATTTCCTGTTCCATGTTTTTAGCTTTACTAGAACCACAGATACAGTCGGCAATTGCTGCCAACCAACGTAAAGCGCTTGGAACTAACGAATCTGTGAAAGATTTCTGCTAATTCCTAGATATGTTTTATCAAGAGGCCTTGCCTAAAGTGTGGTTTTTAATCCTGTGTCGATAGCTTGCTTACAATTGGAGATAGACAGTGGCGAATGTTACGTTCGAAAAGCCTACTCAGCAAATTCACTTCGCAGTAATGGACGCTTTTTTTTTGGTGGGAGGCCTATTTTTGTATGGGTGCTTATAAACGCGATGTGGTTGCTGTAATCAAAATGGGTGCCTGGGGTGCTTATTTTGTGTGGATGCCTATTACCCAATTTTACGGTATGCAAGATTGTGTGATAAGTGTCATTTGCTGCATGAAAAAGTAGGTAGGTGCCTATCCATGGATGGTCTATGAAGGGGCACAGTAACTGTGGCATCCATGGATGACATAGTAACTGTGATATTCACGGATACTTATACAGAGGGGGGGGAGGCAATGTGTCTATCTATGCCTGCCCAGCTCACGTGAGGAGAAGGGATCTGGTGTCACAAAGTCCAAATCCTTGGGCTCGATCCAGAAACATGAAGCGACCAATGAAATCCAGAGCAGCATTTACTGGAATAATGCTGAAGCAAGAACAGGTACTTCAATCATACAGCTTAAAGTGATGTTATGAAATTCATTATTCACACCAATCAATTTGTAATCCTTCACTAACAATAACAAGGCTTTAATACTTCCGCAGGCCCAAGGATTCAGGCTTGAGACACCTAGCCTCGTGCCTAGACCCCACCTGCGAGGAGAGGGTCTGGTGACATTCGCCTGATTTCTCGTAAAATTCATAGCTTGCTGTATGCATAGTTGAGAACTGATAACTACTTTACAGTGCCAAAAAAGTGCTCTGTCATCATGCTCAAGTAGCCAAGGATTTCCGGTGTTGCACTACAGATTGTGTGTTTCTGCAATGTGATTGGCGGAGGGAAATTTCTCTCCGGAAAGTAATCAACGTTAATGAAGCCCGAGGGATTGGCCAAACGTCACCAGACCATCTCTTCTCGTGGGTGGGGTCTGAGCACGAGACTATGAGACACTAGACTCCTTCTCCTTGCCTGAGCTGGGTGGGGTCTGGGCACGAGACAATGAGACACTAGACTCCTTCTCCTTGCCTGAGCTGGGTGGGGTCTGGGCACGAGACTATGAGACACTAGACTCCTTCTCCTTGCCTGAGCTGGGTGGGGTCTGGGCACGAGACTAGGATGAATGGTAACTGTGGCATCATTGGGTACTTAGACAAGGGGAGGGGGGTAGGCAAGGTGCCCATCCATGGATGATCCTAGCCTCGTCCCCAGGCTCTCTCCTCAAAAACGGGGGGAGGAGAGAGCCTGGTAACATCCGTGGGAAAAGCTGCCGACTTCCGCCGCCTTGCTCCGGCGGTACCAATCAGATTGCAGAATGAAACCACATATACATGTGATATTTTGTCCACTCAGCAAAAAATTGTCAACTCAAAAATGAACTCAAAGGTTGGTGAAAAACAGTTTTCGGATGTGCGGAAGAGGCGCAAGTCCAGAGAGTCCAAGATCAAAGTTTGCTGTAGTTGGTTGCGGGACCGACTCGCTCACCATATTTCGCAGCTCCGAGTTTACATGTACAAAGTACGTCACGGAACTCAACACAACTGCGGATGCCTCAAAGACAAGGAGCGAAATTGTAAATAGTTTGCGCTGCTACCAGGATAGTACTGATATTACATGACAATTATTACTAAAGTGGGAGCGTCACACGTTGATCACATGAATGATGACGCACCGGAAGTCGACAGCTTTTCCCGCGGATGTTACCAGGCTCTCTCCTCCCCCCGTTTTTGAGGAGAGAGCCTAGGGACGAGGCTAGTGGGTATAGTAACTATATATGGCATCCATGGATACTTATATAGACAAGGGGATGGCAGGCAAGGTGTCCATGGATGGACACAGAAACTGTGGCATCCACAGTGAGGCAGGCAAGGTGACCATTCATGGATTGTCCATGGCTGGGTACAGTAACTGAGTAGTCATGGTGGCCATTCATAGATGGTCCACTGATAAGGCTGGTATGACTATTCCATTGACTGATCACTATTGGTTGTAATGAACTCCAACAATACGGAAGTTACATATGTTTCAAATTTCCCCATATGTGGCAGTCCTGGATAGAACTCGAATATTATCTCGTCATGTATTTCGAGCGTATTACCGAGTTTGACGCACTATAGCGCTGAGCTTCTGCTAAGGGCGGGGCTCATACACGCTATGTAAATGCATGAATACGTGCGAAGTGCGTATGAGCCCTGCCATTAGCGGAAGCTCAGCGCTATAGCGCGTCAAACTTGGTAATTATGCTCGAAATATGCGACAGAACAATATTCGAGTTCTATCCGGGACTGCCACATATAAAATTAAAGGAAAATGAAAGAGGAGGGTTGTCAGATACTGCCATGCACAATCCCATAATATTATAAATGTCAAAGTATCACTGCCAATTTTGCCAATGGTGTTAGGAATTTTGGTCTCCCGGACCAAAACGTTTGCTGAAAAATGTGGTCCGCCTCATAGAAAATCAGTCCAAGTTGAAAGCGTGTGTGTTAGGGCTTCTTTCTCAAACAGGAGAATATTAAGACTGCAAATCAAAGAGGGGAAGCCTAGGCAACTCTCAAAGCGCTTGGAAAATTCCCAAACAAAACTAGACTATTGTATCAACATTCCGATTCGGCTACACTATCTTTCTAATTAAAGCACACTACACGCATGTCACTCCGTGTCAAAGCAAGTGTCTGTACTCAGGCCACTATCATTAAAGGGTGAAGAAACAGATGATAAGGCTAGTTGTAAGTATGTACGGGTTACCTAAGCTGTTATAGCCCTGGCTCTGAGCCTCATTGATGATAGTGGCCAGAGTGCAGACACTTGTTTTGACACGGAGCAACACGCTTGCTCTAGCCTGCTGCTTTCCCGATCCCTTTCCATCAACGTACACGCATAATGCCTTACAACTATGTCTACACATCGTTCGTAAGTCCATAGCTGTCAGTAAAATGTCCAGTCAAACTCGATCACTTGTACAGGCCTGTACTGGCCGCATAATTATTGCATGGGTACGTTGCCATAATTACAAAACAGAGTCCACCATTTCTGGTCCGTGACGTAGTAATGGTACCTGGCCTTCTCCCGATTTTTCTCCATAGCTGCAAGATAAAATCTTGGAGTGGCCTGGGAACGAGGCTAGCTCAGACCCACAACACAATGCCTGCATCCACATAGTGATGAACACACTGCATGTTATCTGTTAAGGCCATCTACAATTAAATTTTTGTTCCGGGTTGGCCCTATTGCAATTTTATTTTAGAGCAGACATGTGCCGTTTTAATATATAGCGATGGCGGTGTGGTTACTTGTGCTTGTGGTTTGTGGCGCTGCTGTTCTGCTTGGTCCAGTTTGGACTGAAATAGCTACCCTTGCGCAGACCTTCTAGAAGTGGTTTCATCTAATAGGGACGGAAGTTGCAGAACATGCACCTTCACACGTTGCATCCCTTCATCAACCAATAGCATCCTTCTACTCATTCGGGAATAGATTTGTGAAATATACACTCACCACGCCAGAAGCAGAGCTTGCTATGGAGCCCTCGAGGAATGTGTTTTCAATTCCAGCAAGAAACTGGCTCCATTCACCTATACTCCCATATGGGCTGGTACAAAGCGTAAGCACCCAGCCACGGACTCTGAAGAGTGTTGAGTAACTCTGCGAGTGCCCAAGTAACTTTTCTCTGTTGTTGCCTTGCATTTTTCTTTTTCTTGCATACCACCTTTAATAGCTTTAAGTTTGCATTCACCCCTATTTTAGTAAAATTAATAAAAAAAGAAAGAATTTTTTATTCCCCTACCTACCTACCCATCTAAAATTTGCCAGTGTTACCCGGAACATTTTTGTGGATGGCCTAAAAATTATGGTGGACAATAAAAACTATGTTTGGCCTATGTACACTGCACTATCAGACAGCATCTGCATTTACAACCTACTTTCTTCTCTGACATACTCCTGACGTATTCTCTCAGCCACTGCGTTCTCGTCCATCTTTTTAAGAGCACTCACTACATCCCCCCAGCCAGCATCGGGTTTACGTCGCAACCACAGATCCAACATCTCCTGTTTTCGTCGTTCATTCCCTTGATGGTCACGTTCGATCTGCATCAGCTTATACGTCGGTAGACCAAGGTTGATCCCCAGTTGGTGCCAATCGGTAACTGTTTTCAGTTCAGAAGAAAGGTCTCCAACTTTCGGTGTATCTGTAGCCTGCACTTGGTCTCGGGATCCCCGCAGTTGGCCCATCACCCACGACAGGGACCGGATCATCCACCGCACAGATACGATGCCAACAATCCCAATGGCGAGAACCAAAAAGATGTTGACTCCGCCAAGCCACAAAGCAGTATCGTGCATATCTGACGCAGTATGTTTCAAATTTCACTCAGAAAAGGATGACTCGCTGCTGCAGCACACAAGCAGTACAGAATTTTTTTGAACTAGGTCACATGATGATCATATAGACACACGTGACTAGACTAGCACTGCGGCGGCGCCGCGCATCAGCACTGCTACGAACTGCCCCCCGGCCTAGTCTCGCGTAGCCAGACTCTCGCAGTCTGGCTACGCGAGACTACCCCCGGCCCACCCTCAATGCTGCACCGCTGAGTGCGAACTCCCCCCCCCCCCCCTCCCTTGTCATTATACTGTTGACTGCAAACTGGGCCCCCACCCTCCTCTCCCCTGCAGAATGCAACAGGAGTGCATAAGACACTGAAACAGAGGGGAACCAGTAATTCAGAGTCCTCAGCATGGGGGGTTGGGGGCAGTGTGATGCTAAAGGGGGCAGCTTTTCCCTCTGCAATGCAATGCCAAGTGGAAGGGGCCAGGTGAGCTTGCATTTAGCAGTGCATGTGGAAGCTGCCCTCCATGGTTTTGCACTACTGAGTCCAAGCCCCCACCCCCCAAAGCATCACATTGGTACTACTGAGTGCCCCTTACACACACCCATATGGCAGCACATTGCTGAGCCAGAGTGCAACCTGTCCCCCATGGTATCACACTTTAGTGCAGTTTCCTGGCTTCACCATGGCATCATGCACTCTTCTGAGCCCAAGTCCAAACTGTCTAGCTCCCATTAGAACACACTACCGAGTGCAAGCTCCCTTCCATGGCATCATCACACTGTTGAGTATATGCTTTCCTTCATTGCATCATTCTGGTCACTGCAAGCTGCAGCTGAGTGCATGGTGGCATTGAATAAGGGCATGGCGTACCTCTTGTCCTTTAAAACAAAACATGTAGCTATAATTATGCAATTTATACAGAAGAACATGATTGTACAGAGATACGTAATGAACAAAGAGACCAACACTTAATATCTGCATGGGCAAATCTGCAACTCTGAAACATAGCTAGCTAGGTGATAAAGCTACAGCAACCATTGATAGCTACACAGGTATTGGCACTGTCTGTGTCAACACCTTAATACATAGACTGTCCACTGTGCACAACTGATGGGATCACAGCATATTGATATACACAGGAGACTAGCTTCTTGCAAGGCACATGCATATATAGTCTGCATATGCACTGGTTATATCACCTATGCACTTTTGCTTGTGCTCTGCCCATTCAGGTGTATCATCATGAAGTCAAAGAACAGCCATGTGTTAGCTAAACATTAAAAAAGATGTGTACACGCAATGTTTTGTGTTAACTCACCTCCACATATACCAATGTGAGTGTGAACCCATACATTAGCACCTTGGTTGGCTCAGCTGCTCAGAGGTGTTCTACCATGGAGTGTGACCCCAGGCCCAGGGCACCTTAGAGGGTGTCACCCTCAAACTTGTGAAGTGAAATGCTCCTAAGATAGTCCCCTAGTGGGCTAAGTTAACACCTTACAAAACATGCACAACTGCCTAAAATAGCTGTCCATACTCTGATTACTCCCAAGTAGACAATTTGCAAATCAATTGGCACCATACTGACACATATCTGCAAGTGTATGAATAAACCTTTCTACTATGGTGTGGTTTATCTCTGTAATAATAGCACAGTGAGCTGTAGCACAACTGATGCATGGGGCCTGTATGGTTGCCTGCAGTATCTAGTCTAGTTGCTCTAGTGAGATACTGTATAGACTCTATAGTTGTTCTGTCTACATGGCCTCTAGTTGCTCTTGTGTTTGCAGTACCTCTACATAGTTCCTATCTGGTTTGCAGTACCTCTAGTTGCTATCTGGTCACACGGCCTCTAGTTGCTTTATAGTGTGTGCATACATAGTCTCTACTTGCTCTTGTGTGTGCATGATCTCTGGTATAGCTCTTGTGTCTTCAGTGCCTCCAGTTCCTCAGGGCCTCTAGTTGCTCTGGTGTCTACATAACCTCTAGTTGTCTAGTGTCTGCAGGACCTCCAGTAGCGCTTGCGTCTGTATTGTCTCTATAGTTGCTCTGGTGCCTGCAGAAATTTTATTTGCTCTGGCATCTGCAGGACCTCTATAGTAGCTCTGTTGTCTGCATGGTGTCTAGTTGCTCATGTGCCTGTAAGGTCTCTAGTTGCTCTCTAGTCTGCATGATCTCTAGTATAGCTCTGGTGTCTGCAGTGCCAATAGTTCCTCCAGTGTCTGCAGGGCCTCTAGTTTGTTCTTGTGTATGCATGGTCCCTATATAGTTGCAGATGCCAGAGCAAATACAATTTCTACAGACAATAGAGCTACTGGAGGTTCTGCAGACACTAGAGTTGTTCTGTTGTCTGCTGGGCCTCTAGAAGCTCTAGTGTCTGCAGGGCCTGTAGTTAATCTGGTGTTTGCAGTGCCTCTAGTTGATCTGATGTTTCCAGTGCCTCTAGTTATTCTGCTGTTTGCAGTGCCTCTAGTTGCTCTGATGTTTCCAATGCCTCTTGTTGATCTGGTGTTTGCAGACACTCTAGTTGATCTGGTGTTTGCAGTGCCTCTAGTTGATCTGATGTTTGCAGTGCCTCTAGTTGCTCTGGTGTTTGCAGTGCCTCTAGTTGCTCTGGTGTTTGCAGTGCCTCTAGTTGCTCTGATGTTTGCAGTGCCTCTAGTTGATCTGGTGTTTGCAGTGCCTCTAGTTGATCTGATGTTTGCAGTGCCTCTAGTTGCTCTGGTGTTTGCAGTGCCTCTAGTTGATCTGGTGTTTGCAGTGCCTCTAGTTGCTCTGATGTTTGCAGTGCCTCTAGTTGCTCTGGTGTTTGCAGTGCCTCTAGTTGATCTGGTGTTTGCAGTGCCTCTAGTTGCTCTGATGTTTCCAATGCCTCTAGTTGCTCTGATGTTTCCAATGCCTCTTGTTGATCTGGTGTTTGCAGTGCCTCTAGTTGATCTGATGTTTGCAGTGCCTCTAGTTGCTCTGGTATTTGCAGTGCCTCTAGTTGATCTGGTGTTTGCAGTGCCTCTAGTTGATCTGATGTTTGCAGTGCCTCTAGTTGCTCTGGTGTTTGCAGTGCCTCTAGTTGATCTGGTGTTTGCAGTGCCTCTAGTTGCTCTGGTGTTTGCAGTGCCTCTAGTTGCTCTGGTGTTTGCAGTGCCTCTAGTTGATCTGGTGTTTGCAGTGCCTCTAGTTGCTCTGATGTTTGCAGTGCCTCTAGTTGCTCTGGTGTTTGCAGTGCCTCTAGTTGATCTGGTGTTTGCAGTGCCTCTAGTTGCTCTGATGTTTCCAATGCCTCTTGTTGATCTGGTGTTTGCAGTGCCTCTAGTTGATCTGGTGTTTGCAGTGCCTCTAGTTGATCTGATGTTTGCAGTGCCTCTAGTTGCTCTGGTATTTGCAGTGCCTCTAGTTGATCTGGTGTTTGCAGTGCCTCTAGTTGATCTGATGTTTGCAGTGCCTCTAGTTGCTCTGATGTTTGCAGTGCCTCTAGTTGATCTGGTGTTTACAGTGCCTCTAGTTGATCTGATGTTTGCAGTGCCTCTAGGTGACCCAACCTGCTGCATGCATAAGCATGGTATTGTTGTAAGCCATACATCTGAATATGTAAACAAGTTTACTAACAACTAACTGAAGAACCAAGAGACATGCATGCAAGAAACCTCTGTATTATGAGTGAGTAATTGAACCTCCCAAAGTACCACTGGCATAACTATAGCCAAAGATAACTCAACAGTTTCTCTATAGCTGCTCCTGGTCCTGCAGTGCCTTCAGTTGCTCTGGTGTCTGCAATGCTTCTGGTTTCACCAGCACTGCTGGTGCCTTCTATGATCTGCATAATTATGGTGTCTGTACTGTTTCTGGTGGTTGCTGGTATTCTAGTTCCTCTAGTGTCTTCAGGACCTTTGGTGTCTGCAGTAATTTCCTCTGATGTGTACATGACCTCTAGTTGCTGTGGTGTCCGCAGTGCATCCAGTTGCTCTGGTACGTGTCTGCAGTTTCTCTAGTTACTGTGGTGTCTGCAGGACCTCTAATTGCACTGGTGTCTGCAGGACCTTTAGTGGCCCTGCTTGGTGTCCGCAGTGCCCATTGATCTTTTGGTACCTGCAGTGCTTGTGGCTTCTAAGGTGTCCTTGGAGTCTAGTTTCTCCAATTACTTGCAGTCCCTATCTGCTGTCTGCAGGACCTCTGTTTCCACAATTGCCTGTTTCTAGCTTATAGTCTGTGCATGTGCATGGGTGTCTGCAGCATGTCCAGAGGATGTGGTGCCCCTTGTACTTGCTGTTAGTGTTTCTGGTTCCTCATGTATCTAAGAGTCTATAGTATAGTTTTTGTCTAGTACCGATCTGTGATGTCTGCAGGTACTGGCCTAGAGATCTTGCAGGCAAGAGTGGCATCCTATACTGTGCACTTAGTTTGCTTGTAGCTAACTGTTCCATGAATACTTCTACATGTACACAATATCAGCATCTGAGTCTCTAGTGCCTGCTGTTTTTGCAATGTCTCTAGTTCTTGTCTGCATGGTGAAGTATGCAGTATGTCCAATGTTTTTTTGTGTGCATATTTCTACAGTGTCTCTAATACCTCTGCTTTATTACCTCTAGTAGGTGTCTGCAGGCAGTTTCAGAGTTTCATCAATCTCTTGGTATCATCAGAGATTGCTGCAAACACCAAACAGAGGTACCACAGCATCCTATGGAACACTTATTTATTTATGTCCATGAGTGGAATAAGATGTTATTACCAATAGCTGCATCAATGTCTTACTTGTCACTTGTCACTTTACACGGAAGTGATCACAAATCAAGGTTAGGCTGGGATAGTTTTGAGATAATCATCTATATCAAACTATACTATTATCTACACTTAGCGTGTGTCTTATGCACACGTCAGGTGTTCATACTACACTCAAAACTTTGCTCCAAGATCTCTCATTACAGGCCACCCCCCCCCCCCCCCCCTTTATCTCTCAGTAGCATCTGATACTTCTGGTGTCCTCAAAGTTCCTGGGTCAAGCTCTGGTGCTCACAAGAACTCTGTACCTCTGGTCCTTGCAAGCTAGGTCTGTTGTTACCCTGGATTCTGGTAGGTCTCCCATGCCCCAGGAGTGGGCAAAGACTTTTGTGCACCTGGATTGTGCAAAGACTCTAGCCCCTCCTGGAGTCCGCAAAGACTCTAGTGCCCCTGGAGTCTGCAAAGACTCTATCCCCCCAGGAGTGTGCAAAGGCTCTAGCCCCCCCGGAGTCTGCAAAGACATCTAGTTCCCCAGAACTGTGCAAAGACTCTAGTGCCCCGGGAGTGTACAAAGACTCTAGCCCTCCCAGAGTGTACAAAGACTCTAGTGCCCCAGGAGTGTGCAAAGACCCTAGTTCCCCTGCAGAGTGTAAAGGCTTTAGTACACCCGGAGTCTGCAAAGGCTCTAGCCCCCCTGGGGTCTGCAAAGAGTCTAGCCCCCCGGAGTCTGCAAAGACTCTAGTGCCCCCGGAGTCTGCAAAGACTCTAGTGCCCCAGGAATCTGCAAAGACTCTAGTGCCCCTGGAGTCTGCAAAGACTCTATCCCCCCCCCCCAGAGTGTGCAAAGACTCTAGTGCCCCAGGAGTCTGCAAAGGCTCTAGCCCCCCCGGAGTCTGCAAAGACATCCAGTTCCCCAGAACTGTGCAAAGACTCTAGTGCCCCGGGAGTGTACAAAGACTCTAGCCCTCCCAGAGTGTGCAAAGACTCTAGTGCCCCAGGAGTGTGCAAAGACCCTAGTTCCCCTGCAGAGTGCAAAGGCTTTAGTACACCCGGAGTCTGCAAAGGCTCTAGCCCCCCTGGGGTCTGCAAAGAGTCTAGCCCCCCGGAGTCTGCAAAGACACTAGTGCCCCTGGAGTCTGCAAAGACTCTAGTGCCCCTGGAGTCTGCAAAGACTCTAGTGCCCCTGGAGTCTGCAAAGACTCTAGTGCCCCTGGAGTCTCCAAAGACTCTAGCCCTCCCGGGATCTGCAAAGACTCTAGTGCCCCCGGACTGTGCAAAGACTCTATGCCCCCACAGTCTGTAAAGACTATAGCCCCCCCGGAGTCTGCAAAGGCTCTAGCCCTCCCGAGGTCTGCAAAGACTCTAGTGCCCCCGGACTGTGCAAAGACTCTATGCCCCCACAGTCTGCAAAGACTATAGCCCCCCCCCCGGAGTCTGCAAAGACTCTAGCCCCTCCCGGAGTCTGCAAAGACTCTAGTGCCCCAGGAGTGTGCAAAGGCTCTAGTACCCCCAGAGTCTGCAAAGGCTGTAGTACTCCCGGAGTGTGCAAAAACTCTAGTGTACCCAGAGTGTGAAAGACTCCAGTGACCCCCGGAGTGTGCAAAGACTCTACTGCCCCCACACTGTGCAAAGACTCTAGTGCCCCCGGAGTGTGCAAAGACTCTAGTACCCCCAGAGTCTGCAAAGGCTGTAGTACTCCCGGAGTGTGCAAAAACTCTAGTGCACCCAGAGTGTGAAAGACTCCAGTGACCCCCGGAGTGTGCAAAGGCTCCAGTGCCCCAGGAGTCTGCAAAGAGATCTAGCCCCCTGGAGTCTGCAATGACTCTAGTGCCCTTGGAGTGTGCAAAGACTCTAGTGCCCCCAGAGTGTGCGAAGGCTCTAACCTCCCTGGAGTCTGCAAAGACATCTAGTTCCCCAGGACTGTGCAAAGACTCTAGCCCTCCCGGAGTGTGCAAAGACTCTAGTGCCCCAGGAGTCTGCAAAACTCTAGTGCCCCCGAAATGTGCAAAGAATCTAGTGCCCCCGGAGTCTGCAAAGACTCTAGTGCCCTGGAGAGTGCAAAGGCTGTAGTTCCCCTGGATTCTGGTAGGTCTCCCATGCCCCAGGAGTGGGCAAAGACTTTTGTGCACCCGGATTGTGCAAAGACTCTAGTGCCCCCGGAGTGTGCAAAGACTCTACCCCCTCCCGGAGTGTGCAAAGACTCTAGCCCCTCCTGGAGTGTGCAAAGACTCTAGTGCATGCCCCAGGAGTCTGCAAAGGCTCTAGCCACCCCCACCCCCCCCCCCCCCCCCCCCCCCCCCCCCCGGGGTCTGCAAAGACTCTAGCCCCTCCTGGAGTCCGCAAAGACTCTAGTGCCCCTGGAGTCTGCAAAGACTCTATCCCCCCAGGAGTGTGCAAAGGCTCTAGCCCCCCCGGAGTCTGCAAAGACATCTAGTTCCCCAGAACTGTGCAAAGACTCTAGTGCCCCGGGAGTGTACAAAGACTCTAGCCCTCCCAGAGTGTACAAAGACTCTAGTGCCCCAGGAGTGTGCAAAGACCCTAGTTCCCCTGCAGAGTGTAAAGGCTTTAGTACACCCGGAGTCTGCAAAGGCTCTAGCCCCCCTGGGGTCTGCAAAGAGTCTAGCCCCCCGGAGTCTGCAAAGACTCTAGTGCTCCCGGAGTCTGCAAAGACTCTAGTGCCCCAGGAATCTGCAAAGACTCTAGTGCCCCTGGAGTCTGCAAAGACTCTATCCCCCCCAGAGTGTGCAAAGACTCTAGTGCCCCAGGAGTCTGCAAAGGGTCTAGTACCCCCAGAGTCTGCAAAGGCTCTAAACCCCCCCCCCCCCCCCCCCCCCCCCGGGGTCTGCAAAGACTCTAGCTCCTCCTGGAGTCCGCAAAGACTCTAGTGCCCCTGGAGTCTCCAAAGACTCTAGTGCCCCAGGAATCTGCAAACACTCTAGCCCCTCCCGGAGTCTGCAAAGACTCTAGTGCCCCTGGAGTCTACAAAGGCTCTAGCCTTCCCATGGTCTGCAAAGACTCTAGCCCCCCCCCCCCCCCCCCCCTCGGGGTCTGCAAAGACTCTAGTGCCCCTGGAGTCTGCAAAGACTCTATCCCCCCAGAGTGTGCAAAGGCTCTAGCCCCCCCGGAGTCTGCAAAGACATCTAGTTCCCCAGGACTGTGCAAAGACTCTAGTGCCCCGGGGGTGTACAAAGACTCTAGCCCTCCCGGAGTGTGCGAAGACTCTAGTGCCCCAGGAGTGTGCAAAGACCCTAGTTCCCCCGGAGAGAGCAAAGGCTCTAGTACCCCCGGAGTCTGCAAAGGCTCTAGCCCCCCCGGGGTCTGCAAAGAGTCTAGCCGCCCGGAGTCTGCAAAGACTCTAGTGCCCCTGTAGTGCCCTCGTACTATGCAAAGACTCTAGTGCCCCAGAGTGTGCAAAGACTCTAGTGCCCCTGGAGTCTGCAAAGACTCTAGTGCCCCTGGAGTCTGCAAAGGCTCTAGCCCTCCCGGGATCTGCAAAGACTCTAGTGCCCCCGGACTGTGCAAAGACTCTATGCCCCCACAGTCTGCAAAGACTATAGCCCCCCCGGAGTCTGCAAAGACTCTAGTGCTCCAGGAGTGTGGAAAGACTCTAGCCCCCCCCCCCCGGAGTCTGCAAAGGCTCTAGTGCCCCCGGAGTCTGCAAAGCCTCCGTGCCCCAGGAGTGTGCAAAGACTCCAGTGCCCCAGGAGTGTGCAAAGACTCCAGTGCCCCAGGAGTGTGCAAAGACTCTAGCCTCCCCCCCAAGAATCTGCAAAGACTCTAGTGCCCCTGGACTGTGCAAAGACTCTAGTGCCCCCTGGAGTCTGCAAAGGCTTTATATAACCCCCCTGGAGTCTGCAAAGACTCCAGTGCCCAAGGAGTCTGAAAAGACTCTAGTGCCCCAAGAGTATGCAAAGACTCCAGTGCCCAAGGAGTCTGAAAAGACTCTACTGCCCCCAGAGTGTGCAAAGACTCTAGTGCCCCGGGAGTGTGCAAAGACTCTACTGCCCCCAGAGTGTGCAAAGACTCTACTGCCCCCAGAGTGTGCAAAGACTCTACTGCCCCCAGAGTGTGCAAAGACTTCTAGTGCCCGCGGAGTCTGCAAGCTGGACCTCAAGTTCCTCTGAGGTCTGCATGATCTCTAGTGTGTCTAGTGCCTTGGGTGTCTGCAATGCCTCTGGTATTGGCAAGAATCTGCTGTCTACGAGCTGTCTGGTACCTTGTTGGAAACTGTGATTGTGTCAATGACACAATCACAGTTTCCAACAAGGCATCTTCACTGTTGCAGACACTAGAGGCACAAACACCAGAGACACCAGGCACATTACACCTTGCAGATATGCATGGCATCGGACCTTGTAGAATGATGCCAAAAGAGCAGGAGATCTTTCAGACACCAGAGGAACCAATTAAACACTTTGCAAGAACTCCATGCATGCAGACACCCAGAGGCATTAATATTTTGCAAGACCCCATGATCATGCATGCAGACGCCCAGAGGCATTAATATTTGCAAGACCCCATGACCATGCATGCAGACACCCAGAAGCATTAATAGTCAATATCCTATGTCCGTGCATGCAGACACCCAGAAGCATTAATAGCTATACTTCTCAATATCCTATGTCCGTGCATGCAGAAACTAGAGGTGCTAAACACTTTGGAAGACCCCATGTCCGTGCATGCAGAAACTAGAGGTGCTAAACACTTTGGAAGACCCCATGTCCGTGCATGCAGAAACTAGAGGTGCTAAACACTTTGGAAGACCCCATGTCCGTGCATGCAGAAACTAGAGGTGCTAAACACTTTGGAAGACCCCATGTCCGTGCATGCAGAAACCTAGAGGTGCTAAACACTTTGGAAGACCCCATGTCCGTGCATGCAGAAACCTAGAGGTGCTAAACACTTTGGAAGACCCCATGTCCGTGCATGCAGAAACTAGAGGTGCTAAACACTTTGGAAGACCCCATGTCCGTGCATGCAGAAACTAGAGGTGCTAAACACTTTGGAAGACCCCATGTCCGTGCATGCAGAAACCTAGAGGTGCTAAACACTTTGGAAGACCCCATGTCCGTGCATGCAGAAACTAGAGGTGCTAAACACTTTGGAAGACCCCATGTCCGTGCATGCAGAAACCTAGAGGTGCTAAACACTTTGGAAGACCCCATGTCCGTGCATGCAGAAACCTAGAGGTGCTAAACACTTTGGAAGACCCCATGTCCGTGCATGCAGAAACTAGAGGTGCTAAACACTTTGGAAGACCCCATGTCCGTGCATGCAGAAACCTAGAGGTGCTAAACACTTTGGAAGACCCCATGTCCGTGCATGCAGAAACTAGAGGTGCTAAACACTTTGGAAGACCCCATGTCCGTGCATGCAGAAACCTAGAGGTGCTAAACACTTTGGAAGACCCCATGTCCGTGCATGCAGAAACCTAGAGGTGCTAAACACTTTGGAAGACCCCATGTCCGTGCATGCAGAAACTAGAGGTGCTAAACACTTTGGAAGACCCCATGTCCGTGCATGCAGAAACCTAGAGGTGCTAAACACTTTGGAAGACCCCATGTCCGTGCATGCAGAAACTAGAGGTGCTAAACACTTTGGAAGACCCCATGTCCGTGCATGCAGAAACCTAGAGGTGCTAAACACTTTGGAAGACCCCATGTCCGTGCATGCAGAAACCTAGAGGTGCTAAACACTTTGGAAGACCCCATGTCCGTGCATGCAGAAACCTAGAGGTGCTAAACACTTTGGAAGACCCCATGTCCGTGCATGCAGAAACCTAGAGGTGCTAAACACTTTGGAAGACCCCATGTCCGTGCATGCAGAAACTAGAGGTGCTAAACACTTTGGAAGACCCCATGTCCGTGCATGCAGAAACTAGAGGTGCTAAACACTTTGGAAGACCCCATGTCCGTGCATGCAGAAACTAGAGGTGCTAAACACTTTGGAAGACCCCATGTCCGTGCATGCAGAAACTAGAGGTGCTAAACACTTTGGAAGACCCCATGTCCGTGCATGCAGAAACCTAGAGGTGCTAAACACTTTGGAAGACCCCATGTCTGTGCATGCAGAAACCTAGAGGTGCTAAACACTTTGGAAGATCCCATGTCCGTGCATGCAGAAACCTAGAGGTGCTAAACACTTTGGAAGACCCCATGTCCGTGCATGCAGAAACCTAGAGGTGCTAAACACTTTGGAAGACCCCATGTCCATACATGCAGAAACCTAGAGGTGCTAAACACTTTGGAAAATACTGTATACCAACCATAACTGCATGGTTAGCTGTCCACTCACGACCAGGGAACCCATGAGAAGGTATTATGTGCTACTTCATCTGTTGAGAATGGCTTGCCTGGGTACAACTGTAAGCATGCCCAATGTGCTAATGCTGATGTATGAACTGATTCCCATTTCCCAATTTCCCATTCCCATGTTTGCAAACATCATTACCACATTCCTCATTCCTATAACTACATTCCCATGTACGAACGCAGGATATTGGATACCAGATGTGTATTCATGTTGTCGGAGTTTTGACCATAATGTTATTCATTGCATTCCTGTGTATATGGTCTGATTGTTATCACCCAATCACTACATTGCCTTGCTGTGCATGAATCCCCACTTCACTGTTGCTCTTACGCCCCCATTTAAGGTCACTACAGTTGTATCAACAGTAAACATCTCATGATTATCTTGCTGCCAAATCATCAGAGTGCTCCTCCACCCAATATCTGCCCATGTAAGCATTATAAGGCAGGTCTCCACCAATCAGACATTTGCTGTATGTACGTACCAAGTCTTGTATTGTTTAAACTGGTTGACCTGAAGTAACTATGGATTGACTCTGACTTGTATTGAGCTAGCCAATCAAAATCACCGAATGTATACAGCTACAGTTATTTCATGAAAACACACACAAGCAAAAACAGCACTGAATATGGTGATTTGAGACACAGGTTTTACAGTTGATAAACAGTGCCTGCTTGTTTTTGAGTTGATTTGTGTAGAAAGCAAAACTCTGAGAATAATCGTCATTAGTTACAGTGTTTACCATAATCATAGCCTCGTTCCCAGGCCCTCGCCCAGCTTCCCGTCGCTTGCAGTATGGTTAACCGTACTGGAAGCAATGGGAAGCCAGCTTCCCCAGCAAGCGACGGAAAGCTGGGCGAGGGCCTGGGAACGAGGCTAGTGTTTATCATAACCTGGGTACTTAGTTGCACAACAACAGGAAATAGAATACAGCATTGAATGGTTGTGTGGAGTGCAGTTTCAATTTGAGGTATATACAATACCTGCAGCCAGGATGCTAGTATCCCCATTTGGAGACCACCAAAACATATATCTGGTTACATATCAGATTACACCACTGTAGGCAGTGAACAAGGAAACACCACAGCAACTGGCTATGAATGTTGTCATTAGAACAGATTGTACTGCCCACTCAAGTTCCATAGCAACAAATATCCTTGAGTAACTTAACACCACTATACAAATTGTACTAGCCCCATTCCAAGGCCTTCCCACTGTCCAGTTTTTGATTCATCTTTACATACTGGAAGTGATCAAAACCTAGACGGTGGCAAGGCCTGGAAATGAGGCTAAAATGTGCCATAAAGTCCCAAACAAATAATCGCTCACATTAAATATCAGTGCTAATGCACACCTTAGGTATGTGAATGTGTAAGTGCACAAGCCAGACAGTACTCATCATTAGTTAGCCTGGTTTCTAAGTCTCTGCTCAGCTAATAGTGCAAATTTTTCTACAAAATGGTGAGCTGAATGTAGACCTGGAAATAAGGCTAAATCAGCTATAATATAATGGTGACACAGCCATACAGCCTAGATGAGCAGCACTCCACCATTACAGCATGCTTAGTATACATGCACAATCAACGAACCACATCTCCCACATGCACAATCAAACAAAAAAGTATAAATGTCAGGTTTGCAAATGCACACTTTTACAGAACAAGACCAGGTAATGTACACTATACAGGTAAAGATCAAGCTGTTCTATAAACTGTGTAATAACATGGTTTATAAGCTATTACATATCTTATCTAAAAGCTCGCTTAGGGTCCTAATATCCTGGTCACTCCATTATGGTTCTATAACTCCTGTTGGGATGAGAATTGAAGTCAACAGTCACAGTGGCAGAAAACGTTACACTAACCCTGAGCCTTATCTCTAGGCTATCTTTTGTAACAACTGGGTCATACACATTGTACAAGCATGTGAGATAAATCAACAAGCAAGAAACAGAGATCACGTAAAAAGCTACTGGCACCTTGTTTTTTTAGCTACCTCTTTGCAAAACAAATACTGTACAAGTGTCTGTACCTAGTAGGGTAGAGGCTGGGAAGAAATACTAGCATCGTATCACAGAGTTAACACTTACTTTATTTACGGCCCTTCTTTTTCCCCTTGGCCTCCTCCTCTTCTTTTGGCTTGGGCTTGTACCTTGGGTCTGTCCCTACCACATCGTACTGCAGTGCCTCTGCAGGTGGGCGGGAGGCACCCTGTGTGTGTGTGTGTGTGTGTGTGTGTGTGTGTGTGTGTGTGTGGTGTGTGTGTGAGTGTGTGTGTGTGCACGTGTGTGTGCACGTGTGTGTGCACGTGTGTGTGTGTGTATGTGCGTGTGTGTGTGCATGTGTGTGTGTGTGTGTGTGTGTGTGTGTGTGTGTGTGTGTGTGTGTGTGTGTGTGTTGTGCGTGTGCATTCATGAATGTATGTATGTATGTGTCATTACATAGGTGAGCCTAGCTCCACCCACTGTGGCTACACTCAGTACATAATGGCCACCCACACACTTTTCCATTTGGATAGAATAGCATGTCGCTACAAATGTGATTTGTCTTGGGAGTGTATAGGCTTGAAAGGCTTGAAAGGGTGCACCAAAGAGTAGCCAAAACTGCATTCCAACATTTACGTACCATGTTCAGTTTGGAAAGGACTGCATCATACTGAATGAGCCATTGTGTGGAAGCTTGTTGCATGGATGGTTACAGTACATCACTCTCTTTCATTACTGACAATACAGCTAGGGCTCAGTTCTATAGTGCCATACAATTACAGCCTGAAGCATGCGCCAATTTGTATTGCTCAATGGCTGGAGGTTAATTGGTCCTTAGCATGTTATCCGGGAGTGGCTGATCTATTTCATTTGCACTTTTGACTTCACGAGTAGGCTGTGTTCAGTAACACACAAACCTCTGGGAAGTGGGAGTAGCTAGGATCTCTGGGGTTGGGCACAGCTCTGGGTGGTGGACCACGTTGGACGCGATTGTACCCTTCCCCTGTTGCTTCACCCTGTGTAACACAAAGATGATCACTGAATTGGGACAGACCTCCTCCAGTCAGAGGATAATTGGCAAGTGTTGGGACAACACTGGTGCCTTTTGCTTCATCATGTACCCAAAATGAATAAAAGCAAGATATCTCTCTCAAATTTGTGCAGTGGTTATCATGCACTCATTAATTTTGTTCATGGCAAAGGATTAGTAAAGAAATGCCCTCAGCATGAGAAACATGTTCAGATATCGCTATGAATGGAAGAAATTCTCACTGCGTCCTTGTACAGTATGAGAACAAAACCATACCCTGACAGGAAGGTGGCCTGACATCAACATTATGTATTGTATGCTTTGTAAAAGCATGTGACTTTCAATTCCTCTTAGGGCAACAATAATGAGGATCAAATAGGAAATGTGGTCTACACCAAAATAGAGTACCCATGTCATTTGGTAATAGTGCTGGCCCAACAAACTACAACTAGAAGGAAGTCAGCACATGGAGCAGTAGCCACACACACACAACCACTGTTTACTGTATAATTTTCGTACTATAGCTAAATGAAATACTGCAATCTGATTGGTCAATTGCAGGTAGTATAAATCACCAGTAAATTCAACTTATATCACCTATAACTGAAAATGCAGTTTAATACCATAAAGCACTTAGCTCGTTAGTGGATATATGACGATGGCTGCAGTCTGAAGACGTAGATGACAGTAAAAAAGCACTTGGCTCGACAGTGAAATTCCGGCATGGTTTTATTGATTACAATTACTTGAGCCTGAATCGTCAATTAATACTCATTACACTTACCATTACTTACAAGTAATGATTACAATTACTGAAAAATGCCGAAATTACAAATTGCATTGTTAAATTACAGGTCGAAGCAGTTGTGAATTGGTAAATGTGCTGACACAGCATGCTCTTCGCACATGTCCTGAACAACACTGTAGCCTCGTTCCAAGGCCACTCCCAGATTTTATCTCGCAGCCATGTTTTTCTCCATGGCCTGGGAACGAGGCTAGGTCAGCTGAGTGCGCTGAGTTTGCCAGTATTGTAACTGAACTTGTAATTGGTAATTAGTATACCTTATTACACGAGTTAGCGTGCAATATCGCGAGTTATTGCACGAGTGGGCGTGGTATTTTCATGAGCCGAAGGCGAGTGTAAATGCAGCCCACGAGTGCAATAACCGCGATATGCACCTTATTACACGAGTTAGCGTGCAATATCGCGAGTTATTGCACGAGTGGGCGTGGTATTTTCATGAGCCGAAGGCGAGTGTGAATGCAGCCCACGAGTGCAATAACCGCGATATGCACGCTAACAAGTGTAATAAAGTATTTATTATCCATTACCACAACAGCGTCGTGTCTCTTCTCACACAAAGTCCCTAGTAACTCGCCGTTCGAACGCACTGGTTCTAATTAAAGCGCACGCTGGTTGTTAGGATATCGCACGTATATAGCCTCAGGGCCCGTGCAATAACTACCCGTGCAATAACTACCCGTGCAATATCGTGTGATATTGCACGGCACGGGAATAGGAAAATACTGTTGTAGAAATATCAACTGGATAATAAAAACAATTACATGCCCTTGGCTTCAGCATTACAAATTACAGCAGTTGTTGTGGTAATTGTCAGACGACATACGTACCAGATGTTAGTGCAGGGCTGTAGGAACAGGTCTGGCAGGTCCGGTGGCTGCCAGACCAATATTCGGCCAACCAACCCACGCAAAAATGCTGTAGATCTAATGAGCTTCGGCAGGTTATTCAATTCTTGCTCCAAGATCTAGAGATCTCGGAAGACAGCTGTTATCATTAGAGTCCTGTTGGGAGCTGGAGGCAAGCACGCCTTGTCGGCTGAAAAAAATCCCCGTCAAAGCCCAAGTTTGGGAAAGCTATGTATACTGTGAATTGCTCACAATACACTGTGAATATGCGTGCCATTACGGCGGCGATGACAATAAAGAACGCATACAGTAATGCCTCGTTCTCAAGCGTAACTGCTGCAACCAAATCATTAGGATTCAGCGACAACGGCTTCAAAACGGCCTAAAAAAGTAATTTGAGAGCAGTTAACATTTTCTAGGGGTGGGGTACCGGGTGGGGGGAGGGGAGGTGGTGCGTGCCCCAGAACATTATGTGCGTGCTTCGCGGTGCAATATGGCTGGATCATTTCAAATTTGCTTCACACGGGCCTGTAGTGTGAGTACTAATTCAAACATGTGGCAAAGTTTACCACCATACCTCTTTGAAGTGAGAGTAATTGGGGTCAGCAGGGTTTGGGACAGCATGAGGATGACCTCCATGTACCGGCTTGTTGTATATATCCCCGCCTCCTGTCTCACCATGTTCTCCCTGCAAGGAGAGATAGGAAAACACTATAAGGTCTCTTAGTTGACACATTCTAGTCTGTAGTGGAACTGTTTGATCTCTGCTCAAGCTGGTACCTGTGATCACTGCACACTATAGATTGTGGCACATTAATTGCAGAATGTTTAAGAGTGAGCCTAAATTTTTTGTTCCACCCTTCATACTTTGAGCGAGTATTGCTATTACATTTATTGGTTGTACCAGATGAAACTGTGTTAAGTTGACTGTAAACTGATATTATTTACCAATTGTTGGTTTTCATGGAAACTGGCACACCCACATATAAACATTGCAATAAATACCAACTCCTTAAAATGACTATTCTGCAGAATAGTCATTTTAAGGAGTTGGTATTTATAGTGTCAAATGCCCTTCAATCCCAGCATAATAGCTATTGAGCAAAAGCTTGACTTTCGTTTAAACAATCTGAATCGGGGTGGAACACTCAAACCTCTAGAAGCAAATATAGGTGTTTTATCTCTCATATCACTTATTTCTACTATCAAAGCTCACACACACACACACACATACCTGTTCATCTCAGAGCACTACAGGTATGTGTATGTGTGTGTGTGTGTGTGTGTGTGTGTGTGTGTGTGTGTGTGTGTGTGTGTGTGTGTGTGGTGTGCGTGTGCGTGTGCATGTGCGTGTGTGTGCGTGTGTGCGTGTGTGCGTGTGCGTGTGTGTGTGCGTGTGCATGGCGTGTGTGCCTTTCTAACCAGTTGGGAATACTCTGGATTTGTAGATAGCAGAGGAACAGGTGAGGTAGAAAAGTGCTGTGTAGTGCTGTACTGGGGCTCATCCTCCTGAACATGAAGTCAACAAATATATTATTAAAGAAGAAGTATGTGGGGGCAAGCCTGAGCAAGTGCAGACACTTACCCTACCAACTAATGCATGAAAAGCAAGAGCTAGCACATCACTCTTATTACTGCAATAAAAATGATGTCATCATGCTCTCTTGATGAAAAGTAAAGTTAGTAGTCATGGTGAGGATGGACAGTCACTGAAGTTTAAGTTTAAAGAAGGTAACTGTAATGTAGCAAAAGTCAGCTTGGCCTATACGGAGGTTCGACTAGCCATTGTGTACACACAGTAGTCTCGTTCCTAGGACCTTGTGAGGAAAGCTTGCAAACGGTGGCATACACGCAGGACCTCCAAGCTGTCTTAGAAGCCTGTTTTGGTTACACTTCTTGAAGGCATAATGACTGAACTTAATGCTTAGTCCACGTAAAGTACCTAGGTGCTCAGTCATATAAAGACTGAAGTGATTGTACAACGATGTAGCTACGCTCGATCCCCAATTCTGTGCTGCCCTTATAGCTCTAGTCCATGCACAATAGGTGCAACATCTCAGAAGCAATTTATTGTGTGCGTGTTATGTTTGTGTTTGCATACTATGTTCATCTGGTTTCTTCCGCGATATTTGAGGATCGGGGTATTTATGGAATCCTGTTGCAAACTGACAGACAAACACACAGGCTTGATGTGATTCAGTGCCCATGCGGGACTCTCTCAGGCTCGTTCCAATAACTACGTAAAACAATCTGTGTACACAAGTGGGCAAATTTCTACCATATGACATATACCGTAGTCTCATGAAAGAGCACCCACTCACCAAAGAGCACACCCCCCCTACTTTTGGCCCAATTTCCTATATATAGTGTCAAAGTTTACTCGAATGAGTGCCCACCCTGGAGCGAGCTTTGCGTGGAGTTTGAGAAGCACAGCCTCATGCACTATGCAGAAAGAAACTCCGTGTAATACTTCACCGAAGGTATGTTAGTGGTGCACACCGCAAGCTACACCATGCTCACGGTGCACATGGTACCATTCAGAGTGTTATGTGCTGTCAGGATTCAACTTCGAAACCGGCTGGTGGTTCCATTGTACGTTATTGTTTGTTTAATTATTTGTTTCGAGGGCTTTGAGTTGCGGTAAACATGACAACAGTGCCCACCCCCCTTTTTGATAGACTTGTAAGGTGCCCATGGGAGCTCTTTCACGAGATTACGGTATACTCAGGTGTTATAAAAGAGACATGACGTTGCAGTAATTGGTGTGATTTGAACATGTCTGTTTCAAATCTCATCATATGACAGTGAGAAACTAGCAATGGTGTTGATCTCTCAACCCCCAAAATACCCCTGCTGAGCAGGGTACACAAGTGGGCAAATTTCTACCATATGACATACACTGTAGTCTCGCAAAAGAGCACCCACTCACCAAAGAGCACACCCCCCCTACTTTTGGCCCAATTTCCTATATATAGTGTCAAAGTTTACTCGAATGAGTGCCCACCCTGGAGCGAGCTTTGCGTGGAGTTTGAGAAGCACAGCCTCAAGCGCTATATATGCATATCTGATGAAAGAAACTTCGTGTAATACCGTATAGTGGGAAATTTTTGCGAGCATAAATTTTCGCGAATCACCAACAAACACACCAGGAAAAAATTTAGCGATTTTTAATTTCGCGACTTAGTCACGATCTAAGACCACGCCCCCTACTATTTTGCGCGTGTGAAATTGCGACCCTGCCTAGGACGTTGAAGCGATTGTAAGAGGCTAGCACACTTATCAAAGCGTGTGGGTAGCTGTTGGCGATAAACTGCCATGCCAAAGGGAACAAGCTAACTCCGAAGATCCATTCGCAGTTGCAGTGACGAAAGGCGAGTTGATCTTAGGTCGCTGGATGCGAGGCTCGACGGCAATGCGCTTAGCTTTCTCAACTTGTCAGGCAAAATTTTTCGGAGGAAGAAATTTTCGTGGGAAGAAATTTTCACGACTTGGCGTTTGATCGCGAAAATTTCCCGCTGTACGGTACTTGACTGGAGGCATCTTTGTATAGACGGACGTAGCTAATGCGGTGCACACTGCAAGCTACACAATGCTCATGGTGACATGGTACTGTTCAGAGTGTTGTGTGCCATCAGGACTTGACTTCGAAACCGGCTGGTGGTTCCGTTGTACGTTATTGTTTGTTTAATTATCCGTTTCGAAGGCTTCAAGTCGCGGTAAACATGACATGGGTGCACTTTCGTGACTAAATGTGGAAACAGTCAAAAGAGCGCCCACCCCCCTCTTTGACAGACTTGTAAGGTGCTCCGTCCATGAGCGCTCTTTCACGAGATTACGGTATACACAGCTATTATAAAGAGGCATGACATTATTGATGTAAAAAGATTTGAACATGACTTTCTAATATCATCATATGACAGTGAGAACTAGCATTGGTGTCAATCTCTCAACTCCCAAAATACCCCTGGTAAAGCAGCTGAGCAGTGCCTGTGTACTTTTGAACAATTTACCTGATTAGAATCACAAGCCCAGCAGCATACGCATATTAGTAATGTTTCAGTTTATGTACACATACAGAGTTGATCTCATAAAGCTTAACTCCCGAGCTGTTGTCATGCATGTTACCTCTTTCTTTAACTTGGGATCTTTCATTTCCACTTTCTCCTCACTATAAACGGCAAATTGTTAGAACCAAGATCATGTGCAAGACAACAAGCCACACAAAATATTTGATTGTTGCCTACTGAGAAGTAGCTATTAGTCAACAAACAATATTCTTAATACATGTACATGCAATTGTGATACCTATGAAACAAGTGACAGTCTGAATGCGTATTACATGTAATACGCATTCAGACTGTATATAGTATGTAAACATAAATGTAGCATTTTGGAATGTACTATCTCATTCCTTTAATCAACAACGTCTACGTTTATCGCAGAGTGTGGTTACCACATCTTGGACAGCGTCTAAGCATGGAAAGGGAACATGGAAATGCTGAAGATTGTTGTTGGCGCCGAAGGGCGATGCACGAATGAGTGAGGGGACGCCTTCACTGCAAAGGTCAATATCGACGGCTGTCTCCTCTTTGTTGTCTCCATAACATTCTAATTCGTTCTAATTACACTCGAACAAGCCACGTGCGAGATTTATTCACTTTCTATTTAACACCGAACGACTGTATTAACAATTATTATTTTTGACCGTTCGGATAATTAGAGTGAGTACGGTATATCACAAGCATAGGAACCAGGTGTATGGAAGGGGGGAAGGAGGTGGGGAGGGGGGGGGGCAGGCCTAGTCTCGTTCCCAGACCCTCCCAGAAAAACGGAAAGGAGGGTCTGGTAAATGGGGCAGGGTGGGTTAGGAATTATAATAATTGTAGCCTCATTCCCAGGTGCTCGATAAATCGGAGGGAGCGCCTGTTACACACTGTTTGCGCATGCGCGGCTCCCCAGGTTTTTCTGGAGAGCTTGGAAACTTCCATAAAATCTACTCCGTTACACTCGGTTTGTCAGTTGATTTCTCCGGTGTGAAAGATGCCTGCCATTGACCATGCTCCGTCGAAACGATGACGAGGAAGCGATGAAAACACTCAGCTCTTCGCTTGCAAAAATTATTCGCCCGTTTGTCCATTCCAGGTAAACACTGTGGCATGTGAATGATGTAATCTTTCCCTTTGAAGTTCCATCAATCGTCCTGAATGAGATGATACAAGCCGTTGCTGTCAAAGCGATAGCATTTTTGACTTTAAAACCCCCCGAATGTATCTCACAGAGAGCATAACTCTGCAGTATGGCTTATCAGCAGGTAAGCTGAAATAGACTGTTTTGTTAGTGCATGGTTAGTGTAACGGATAGTACGCAGGTTACCAAGGAGACTTCGCGCATGCGCGAACAGTGTGTACCAGGCGCCCCCTCCGATTTTTCGAGCGCCTGGAAACAAGGCTATAATAATTGCTGAACCTTCCGTACCCAGTAGAGCTTTCTGCTGAACCAGACATCACAGAAGCATTCTAATCTTTACCACTAGGTGTTCACAGCTTTTTAAAACGAAGCAAAATGGCTTTTGTGCGTTTAGAATTTCCAATAAATGCACATCAGAATGCTAATTAAAAGCCAATCAGAAGTGCACCTGCATATCAAGCGCAGTGTACACGTATGATAACACAATATTATCATATCAATCAGAGGCATCAATGGAGAGGCGTTACAACAGAAGCTGCAACGACTACAGTCACTCTGCTTTTGCTTGGTAAAAGTAACCAGTAGGTTGTGTTTGGTGTTTTCATCAATGGAGGACTAGGTGTGTTTTGATCTTGTGTGGCAGGGCCCATGCTCTGAGTATCAGTATTTCCAAGATACAAACACATGTCACAAGAGTCAGACAGCGCTCAAAAAACCTCACCAACCCTTACCATCAACATAAAGTTTTTGCTATATGAATATTCAGTACATAGAACAGGGCTAGATGGCATATAACTCAATTCATATGTGCACATACCTTCCCTCTGGTGCAGGACGCCTGGTCTTTTTACTCTTTTCTGAAGGCCCATCAGTTTCATCGCCACCTCTACCACCTACACAATGACATGCACAAAAATATGCAAGACAACATGAATGTGTTACTAACACAAAGCACATACGTAGCTATGTCAATTTCACCTCACAGGGCAGTTCCTCTACTGTAGTAGTGTGTAGTACGGAAAATAAATAAACGCTTCTTTGCCATTGTTTTACATGGGCACGCACTGACGCCAATGTGTGACATCACCTGGCTGGGAACACTTCAACTTGGATGAAGGACTGAAGTCCCTGGTTGCTAGACAGCAGTAATGAGATGTTGATATAGGAAGTGAGGACCGATCCTCATCAACCATTGACCTTCAATCAGCGCTGCATTGCTGTACATAATTTTCACATTTTGATTTCCGTGACTAAAGGAATTAGTTGAAATGTTTCCTAGCTATCCTGATAACAGAGAACCCATCTTCCATTTCCATTAGCAAGAACAGAGCATGACGAAAGGCTTGTCACACATAAAACATTCTTGTGGGAAAATGTCATTTCCTTTTGATCCTCCCACATAAAGCAATTAATGCACAGTTGACACTTGTGCAGTATGTAAATTACAGCACTTGAGACATGGCATGTCTTGGGGTGCATCTAAGTACTTGGCCTTCCAACTGTCCAGTTATCAATCACTTGTAGTATGCAAAAGCAGAGGGGGGAGCATCTATCATGTGAATACAACAAGTGGCAACTTTTTCTCTTTGTAAACGTTCGGAACTCTAATACACAGATCAAGGCTGCAAGAAAAGGCCTCAAAGGTATTCCTCCCCGCCTCTGAGTGGTGTCAATGTCTACTCAAGTAGACATTGACACCACTCACATGATAAATGGTATCAGGCCTTCCCCCTCTGTTTTTTCACATTGCAAGCGATCAAAAACTGGACGGTGGGGAGGCCTGGGAACAAGGCTAATGTAAATGCACAAAAGGATTCACTGGGCCTTAGGTATGGGAATATACACAGTCCACACTTACTATAAACTAGCACTGCCAATGCAATCCAGAGTCCTATTCCAATTAGACAGAGAATTGCGGCAATCACCAACAGAGCAATAATTAGCCACCTTTTTTTCTTCTCGTCTTTCTGTATCTTTTCTGCAAGGGTAGTACAAATTGTATTAGGCATTTTAAAGTACGTACCGCCCTGTGTAAGTTGCCATCTCAGTCAGGGCTGTCCTAATTTATGGCCATTTAGTTGTGAATTTATTGAAGTACAGTTCCTCACTTCTGTTGTTGTAGATGCGGATCCAGACTGCAGCTGCAATGAAAATGAAGGCCACAACAATGCCAGTCAGTCCCAAGACAATGCACACAGTGGTCACGGTGGTAACTGTCTGCTCATCTGAGAAGGAAACAGTAAGTAGACTCAGTAACTTACTACTAGAAGCCATACCAGTCGGTACCTTAAAACTTGAGTGCATGAAACATATTATAATTCTTGTTTCCACTTACTGAACAATAGCACTAGTGCAGCAATCCAGAATGCCAATCCGATTACACAGAAAATAGTAGCAATAGCAATAATTAGCCACCTCATCATCTTGTCTGGAAGAGGGGTGATAGACCTTGTTAGAGGTAGCCATTTGTCCAGTTGAATCTTTACTGACAAATGATACCCAAGAGATCATTTTATATTTGTGTATGACCAATAACACCAATACGGGAAGAGGTATACAGTAAAACCTCCGAACAAAGGACACATTGGGGACGGGCCATTTGTCCCTTGTAGAGAGGTTGTCCTCTTCTCGGAGGTTTTGTTTTAAACCTATTTAAAATTTCTTGAAGACAAAAAATAACACTTAAAGGTATTACAATAATATATTCTGCTTCATTTTGATGGTTTGTTCAATAGCAAGATGGCAAGAGCAACACTATGCAACATAAAATATGATGTATACATTTTATAGTATAAAGTAACTAAATAAATGCTCGATTGTTGCTTGTAACAGAATTTTTTTTTCATTTGCGAGAACAGGGAAACGACCACCGCTGCGTGTCAGGAATACGGAGGTAAATGTATTTGGTATACTTCCGGTAGGCGTGGTAATGTGTGATCGGCCGGGCTGTTTAATGCGATGATGAGGTCGCATTTTCGGACCTCTCCGTTCCTTTACGCTACGAGAAAGGCTAGCACGATGAGCAACAGTGCTAATATAGTGCTCGGTCTTTGAATCCAACGACGGTGGCGTTACGAAAGCGGTTGACAAGCGACCGCATTATGTGGGTGTAGCTTCACTGTCCGTTTTCGGAGGTAATTTTATATTGGCTAAGGAATGTGAAATCTGCATATATAGTGTTTATGCCATCTAGCACCACTTCCCCATGCTTGTTGACAAAAAAGACATAAATTCACATTGTACATACTATAGTCTTGTGAAAAAGCGCCCAGCTCCCTACTATTTCCTGTATAGGGTCAAACTTTACTCAAATGAGCGCCCACCCTGGAATGAGCTTTGTGAGGAGTTTAAGAAGCACAGCTTCAAGCGTATCTTTGGTAAGAAACTGTGGTATACTTCACCAAAAGTTACGACTAGGCATCTTTCGGTGTGCATCGTGAGCTACACCTCACGTTGACATGGTACCGTTCAGAGTGTTGTGTGCCGACTTCAAATCTGCTGGTGATTCCATTGTACGTTATTGTTTGTCCAATTATTTGCTTCGAGGGCGTCGAGTCGCTGTAAACTAGACATGTGGAAACACTTGAAAGAGCACCCACCCCCTTCTTTGGCAGACTTTTAAGACATGGCAAGAGGTCATAACAGACACTGACCATCACACTAACAAATACAGTGTAGAAATCAATTTCTTTCTCTGGCCTGGCAATCAAAAACTCTTTACTTGTGTTGTAATGTGTATTCACCAGAATTGCTATAAGTCTGCTTTCATGAGACAGCTTGTAAGCATTTTCATGACAAATGTGCAGATAAATACATGAAAACTCACATATGCGCACTATATATGTAGCTGGCATACTTTTCTCACCTTTAAAGGATATAATGATAGAGTTTCCAGTCTCAAAGGTGATGGTTACTGCACTAACTGCCGCCAAAGGCACACCAATCACAAGCATAACCACTCTCAGTATACCTAATGCAGCTGTTGAAAAAGAAGAGAGAAAAGTGTGACTAGATCTGTGGGTGGAGTAGTACAAAAGATGTAGTCATCAACAGAAAGGTGCACTTGCCAGTTTAGTTACAGGACATAAAATGATTTTTAGTAGCAAAAAGGTCAGTCCAGTAGTCCAGTCCAGTGAATAGAGACACCCACTTAATTTGGAGATTACCAGTGTTAAAATAGCCAGGCAAAGACACACATTAAGGGAAATGAAGAAGATTGTCCTAGCTGATACATTTCAAATTAGCAATGTCAGACATTTTGGCATTACACATTCTAACTATTAGACATTTTGGGACATTGGTACATGGAAAGAGAATTAAAGGATGTTGAAAATGAGTACAGAGATCATAAATCAACTACTTGTACACATTCTGAAGTGGATTGAGCTAGCTGAATTGATACCTGAACAGGATGATATTCCCCCACTCCAAGTGCCATTATCCTGGCATGTTCTTATGACACCAACTGTCACATTATCATCACTACAGATGTAGACTGCTGTAGACCCTACAGTAGTTCCACTATAGCAGACCACACCATCAGTGATAGATGAGCTGTTCACAAATCCTCTGTTTGTACACCTTGTGTCTACCATCTCAGTTCGAGTAGTAATACCAAGATCCGTCACATTGCACTCTGCATGTCATAAATGGAAACACTGTGACTACACAAATCACACCAGGTTTCCTTTTCTTTTTTAAGCGATATTTTAAGTAATGGTTATACCATGGTTGCAGGCTTTCGAAGGGTGTAGTTCCAGCCGGTACGGACAAGTGTGCAAGGTGAGGTTTGAACAATTTTGGTGCTTGGAAGACCTTAGAAAAGTGAAAAGCACCCCGACGACCCAATGACCAGCTACACTCAACACGCACATTTCTAGGTTCATGCTAGAAACGTGAAAGCCGAATGGTGACTTTTAATCCCCGAAGACACTACACCAGTTGTTATTTGGACTTTTGCAGATTTCTATTTCAATTAAAACTACTATGATGCTATGCTATTATGTTCCTGCATGCATGTATATTACATTTAATTGTTTACTGTATACAAGTATCTTCTAAATATCAATTAAAGGTATATGAAGAGGGGTTTATGAGAGGGGTTTATCACTTTAACCCACCCCTGTTACGTAGGATACAAGGGTGCAGTAGGATACATCACTGTATATAGTCAGTTACCCCATAACATAGCACAGTTCCTTGCTCTCTCGGTATTGCCCCACTGTACAAGAGAGGTATGTTACCTAGATAACAGGATATAGACTCGAAAGCTACTGCCAAGCTTGTCGTGGTGCTCGTGGCGATTAATGTTCAGTAAGGAGCATAAGTACCGGCGCTTTTATTTCAAAATTGCACATTTTTGCAGTGCCAATCACATAGGGTACTTATAATCTTCCATGAGGCTAAATATACTGCAGTGCAAATGTAGCCGCAACGATGCTGCGGTACCAACGAAGCTACCACTAGAGTAGACTGCTTGACTAGTCTGCGCTTAAGAACGGACCTACTGCTGTCTGTTCTCAATCTTTGGCATCACTGTTGACCAAAAACAGCCAACGTGCATGACCAACCGCCCAAACTGCTACACATAGCTCTTCGCACAACATCACCGGCATCCCAATTGTAGCCAGCTTCCATGAAGTAGCATCTTGCCATTGCTGCTCAAGCTCCAGTATTGCTGCTGCTGCTCCTGGGACATCTACGTCGAGTCTTCGAAGCAACTCCTCCTCTAGACCAGTTACAGGCTGATGGGTACTAATATTCATAGGGTACTTGTGCTCTTGTGGGTATATACTACTATTGTGGGTTTTGATTGGTACTAATATTCATAGGGTAGTTGTGTTTGTGTGGGTGCTACTACGTAGCAACAGGTACTTATATTCATAGGGTACTTGTGGTACTTGTAACTGATGGGTACTTGTAACTGATGGGTACTTGTAACTGATGGGTACTTATACTCCTGAGTTTACAGTATTATTTGACATAAACATACACATACATGCTAGGGCCATTGTAGACTAGTGCTTTAATATGGCACATTTGAGTGTCCACACTAGGCGCTAGGCACAGTCACTGTTATAAAATAAAAAACTGCGATGTAATTCTCTCTCTCTTTGTCTCTCTCTCTCTGTCTATATATAACATGCATATACACATGAAATAGTGGGAAATTACAACAGAAAGAATTCTCTGCAAAGATTTTGTATTCCCACTAGGAACATTGACACATTGCAGACTCTGCTATAGAGTAAGTTACCTAAAGTCGGACATCAACATCGAAAGTTTGGACCCATTATCGCAATACTGCTAAACACCTGGGGTACACCCCCGGACCAGCCAAGGTAAGCCCTACTCAAATCTCAGCATCCGGGTTAAACGGAAATTTCAATAATTGCGCATGCGCAGTAGGTTCCTTCTACCTCGTGTGTTTGAAAGTCCGAAAGATGGCGAGCGTTGAATCAAGGAAGGCCACGCATGCAGCTGTGGAGGTAAGGACAACGCAGAATCTCGGGTTTATCACTGACCAAAGTGATAATTGTAACATGCCCTTTTTTCCTATACAGAGTGAAGTGCCCCTGAGTTGAAGGGTTGCGAGAAGTAAGGTGGCAGTGCACAAGGTACCTGCTAGCAGGGAAGCACTTCCTCTCAAGGGCCAGGAAAACGATCCTTCCCAGGCTAAACCCACAGTTCCTTCTGGAAAATTAGTCCATTGGAAGAAACCTTGGAGAGATTGGTCGAAGGGCAGTATGGAGTTGGCACTAAAGGAAGTAAGTGAGGAGTCTCTTACCGTTAGACGTGCTGCTTTGCAGTATGATGTACCAAAATCGACCCTTCATGACAGAGTTACTGGTAAAGTTGACCCTGGTGCCATGCAAAGTTGGAGCACCACGTTACCTTGATGATGAAGAAGAAGACGAATTAGCTAAATTTTTAGTTGGTGCTGCTAGTATTGGTTACCCCAAGACTGTTCGGGAGGTAAAGGCGATTGTTGGAGCAATAGTGGCCAGGAAGCAAGGACTAGAGGTAGCTATGGTCAGCCAGGGCTGGTGGGAAAAGTTTAGACGTCGACACCCAGAGCTATCGCTTCGAAGTGCTGAACCACTTGCCCATCATCGTGCCATCACACTGACACGAGAAGTTATGGATACCTACTTCGATCTTCTGGAGAAAACGGTGCTTCAGAATGATCAAAGCCAGGATTGATATTTAACTGTGATGAGAGTGGTATGCCACTGAGTCACAGACCTGGCAGGGTTATTGCCAAAAAGGGGCAAAAGCATGTCACAGCTTTGGTATCTGGTAACAAGACACAAATAACTGTACTTATTTGTGCTAGCGCTGCAGGAAACCCTATTCCACCCATGGTCATCTTCGACCGAAAGAATCTCAACCAGGAACTGACAATTGGAGAAGTACCTGGTACAATGTACGGCCTCAATCCTGGAAGTGGTTGGATAGATCGGGAGCTCTTTCATGACTGGTTCGAGCGACACTTTCTTCAGTATGCACCAGCCGCTCGACCACTTCTTCTGTTACTCGATGGACACTCCACCCACTATTGGCCTGAAGTTGTGCGACTAGCTGCCAGCAACGGAGTAATCATGTTTGCCCTTCCCCCCCCACACAACCCACGTTGCACAGCTCCTAGATGTCACGTCTTTTCATGCTCTCAAAATGTACTGGGATCGGGAGTGCAACAAGTACATGGCTGAAAACCCCGGAAAGGTGGTAACGGTCTATCAGTTTTCACAGCTTTTTGCTGCAGCGTACAAGCTGGCCATGACAAGGGAGAATATAGTGTCCGGGTTCAAGAAATCTGGCATATACCCTCTGAACAGACACGCAATCGCCATGAAGAGCCAGTCCAAAAGTCCGCCCCATCTCTTGCTCTTGACCTCGCAAGGAAGAGTGGGATCACCTTTTTGCCATTGTACAGTCCCATTGTAAAGTCCAGCCAACGAATGATCAATACAAGTCAGCAGACAAGTGACAGTCCCCCTGAATTCACAGCTGAGGAGATACAGATTTGGAGGGGTATGACCTTGACAACGACACCCGTTACAACAAACGGCTAGAAATCAATCATCCTGATGTTTGCAAGAGACTATTTGACGGGAGTGAAGATGAGAGTGAGGGTGCATCTGAAAATGACAGTGAGCAGCAGTCTGAGTTTTCTTCTAAGAGTGATGCAAATGCTGACCCATCAGTCAAAGTTCAGAATACCCCCTCTTCATCAGCTCCAGAAATACCTGGTAAACTTGGTGAGTTTCTGAAGCTCCCTCCACCCCCTTCCCAGGTCTGCAAGCCCAAAACATTGCCTAGAGGACGGGTGCTGACAAGTGAAGAAAATTTGAGAGCTCTTGAAGAGAAAGAATGGAAAAAGAAGGAAGAAATAGAAGCTAAGGAGCAGCGGCATTTGGATAGAGAGAGAAAGAGACAGGAAAAGGCTGCTCAAAATGAGCTTCGTTGACAGGTACGAGAGGAAAAAGCGGCAGAAGGCTAAGGAGCAAGAGGAAAGAGCTAAGCGGAAGGCTAAGGAGCAAGAGGAAAGAGCTAAGCGGAAGGCTAAGGAGCAAGAGGAAAGAGCTAAGCGGAAGGCTAAGGAGCAAGAGGAAAGAGCTAAGCGGAAGGCTAAGGAGCAAGAGGAAAGAGCTAAGCGGAAGGCTAAGGAGCAAGAGGAAAGAGCTAAGCGGAAGGCTAAGGAGCAAGAGGAAAGAGCTAAGCGGAAGGCTAAGGAGCAAGAGGAAAGAGCTAAGCGGAAGGTGCAAGAGTGAGAGAGGTGAGCATCACCTAGTGCAAGTTCGGAGTGCAGCCAGGGAACATGTAAGCACAAGAGAGCCAGGAACTGGATCCAATGTAACAGTTGTGAAGTGTGATTTCATTGTATTTGTGTGGAAGTTCCCCGGCAACTAGCTGATAGTGACGATTTTGTGTTTATATGTGTTAACTGCTCACGGAAGTAATTTTCTGTGTAATATGCAATTGCGCAAATTTTGTCTGGAAATGAAGATTTATTATTAGTTTGTTTAAAGTACTGCTGCGCGACTTCTAGTTCATTGCAGTTAGGTGGCCTGTGAAGTGCTACAAAGCTGTCAGTAAGTGGTGATCCAGCGCCTCGTGGTTTCCGTCTCACATGGGGTGTCCGACAAATGAGTACAAAGTCCGGATACGGAGATCGAGCCTTGGGGGTCTTCCCGTGGCTGTGTAAGTACGAAGGAACAGCCGTTAGTGACAGTTAACCTACATTCGAATGCTCTAGCCTTAGGCTAATGGTGTGCAAAAAAACCGAGATAAATTATGGCTGTGTATCCGAGATACATCCGGTTTCCGGAAAGCTGTCCGAATATAGATAGCGTACTCTATATGCCTACTGAATTGTCCATGTAACCATTTTGGCCAGTCCAGGTGGGAGTCTATGAGATCTACCAGGCCTGCCTGCTATGCTGTCATTCACTATATGGCTGCTGAGGTGAGGCTGAAGCCAATAAAATATCCATATACTGTATGCTCTGTTTTTGACATTTGTGAGTATCTCGCCAGTATTTGTTTCAAGTTGCAAATAAGCTATGAAGTAAACCAACATGTACTAGTTAAGGTTATGGGTACATGTTCATGAATAAAATTAGTACTGGTATGTTACAAACTTGCCTGTATAACGTTTCCTACCAAAAAGCTACCAAATTTTTATAACAACCAGTTGCTAACAGAGGGCATTCGGCTATAGTTCAGCCTAACACTAACTTCACTACAGTACACAGTCGAGTGACAGTAGGCGGGCGCTCGGTGGAGTACGAGTACAAACTTCTACGTCAGTTCGCTCACGTTGTTGCACACAGAATGCCGTATACCAGTGTTTTATCTATTTGCACGACATCGCTGCAGGGCCACACGAAACGTTTTTGAAAAAAAAAAAAAAAATGTTTGCCGTAGTTTGTTTGCAAAGTTACTGGGTACCTGTTTTTCAAGTATCTAGTCATTGTGCATGCCCTCTGCAGCCAGAAACCTCGCAAAATGCTGGTATCAGTAAACAGTATTTAATCCCCATGTTTAGGTACATTCTACCAACAGTGGGTGCATTATATACGTAGTCTATAATATACATACATGCAAATCAAAAGTTGGTACAAAGACCATCAAATATATTAGCACTTGTTATGAAGTTGATGGAGTTGGTTACATACCTGATCCCTGTTGGATGCACTCTGGTATACTCCCATTCCAATTTCCATCACTCTGGCAGACCCTGGCCTCATTCCCCACCAGATCATAACCAGCAGTACATGTGTAGACTGCCCTAGACCCTGCAGTGGTTCCATTATAGCAGACCACACCACCAGAGATGAATGAGCCGCTCACAAATCCGTCAGCTGCACATCTTCCTGTCTCATCTTGAGGAGTAGTAATGCTAAGTTCAGTCACACTGCATCCTGAAATACACATGTGCATGTAATCCTGATTTGCAAGCATACACAAGTACAAAAAAAGTTTCAAACGAAAAAAACAAACAAGTAGGGATAGATTTCCCAAAAAGAAACCAAACAACACAATAATATTTTTATGTCATCCTGCCATTTCAAGCCATTTTTACCACACAAAATCATGCAAGGTTCTTGCACATTCTTGAGATTGCACAGCCACCATGCATGATTGCACAATTATTCTGCACATTCTTGAGGATTCAGAATTGAAGAGGACTGGCAGTGTAGAATAGAGGCTATCTAACAATGCTAAGTATTGGGTGCTAATTGAAGCCATGTGGAGGAGAGATGATAAACAAAGCCAGCCAACTTCTATTGACCGGCTGGGTAGAAGTAGCTTCGTCTCTAGGCCCTACCCCAAAAATTGAGAAAGGGGCCTGGTCACACTTGCAAACTTTCTCGTATATGCTGAGTCAGCATATTATGTAACAATTACATGCCACATGGTAGCCAGCTACTGTTGACGATGGTGTTACAGAGTAGATGAACAGATCTTGCTACGGAGCGACTACAGGCAAATCCTGTGAGGCAAGAGTAGAGCCTATAGAGCGTAGTTACGCTCTAAGTTCTGAAATTTGAGGTTTATGAAAAGTGTGCTAGCCTTGTTTCCATTTTCAAATGGTCTTGGAACGAGTCTACCACCTTCATGTGGTCAACAATTTAATACTTAGTAATGGATGAATGTGATTCATCTAGTCCAAAAGAAGACTGCTGACACAGCACATACGAGGAATTTGGCCCTTTTCCCAATTTTTGGGCGGGGCATGAAGACTAAGCTAGGGCAGAAAATGGCCATGCTACTAATTTGTGTATCTTTTTCTGAGTTGTGTAGGAGCTAAAACCACCACTTTTGAGAGACGTCAGTCAGTGCTGTAAAGAAGTGCCGTTGCCATCAAAAGCAGTGTGGTTGCAAGGGATGTGCCGTAGTGCAGCAAGCCTGTAACTAAGTGTGCACTTCACTGAACTATCAAAGTGACTTGTAGCTCAGTGTGGCCGTGCTGTATTGGTAGTCGGCCACCAGAAAGTTGTAGATAATAGTGTTAACAATGTACCTACCTTAGCCTTTAAAAAGGCTCCAGAGCTGCAATTTGGGATAAAGTTTGTGTGGTCACTGAAGTGTCCACATTTTTGATCATAACTCAGGTTAGCAGTGGTTTAAAAAAAATTGGACACACTCATCTTTAGCAAATGTAAGTACCTTCATGTTAGAATAGCTAGTTTGGCCACCTGTGTCACCATAGGTCAATAAACTAGCTCTTGATGAAACTCATGGTAAATGTTTGGCCCTGTACAATCACCGCACCATGTGCATGCCCAATATTCTATCCCAGCCTGAGAGGACTTACTGAAGTTTGACACCACAGCTTGAAACAGTTAATTATCATTGAAGTATCTACTGTGCAAGCGCTAAGGTCGAGAGCTAATCCACAGCTATTGCAAGGGGCCATACATTTGCCATCATGAAATGGGACCTACGTACGTATGGTGACAGGATTTTACAGCGCCCAAACTAGCTATTTTAACATGGAGGTAGTTACATTTGCTAAAGATGAGAATATACGGGGGTTTTTTAAACCACTGCTAACCTGAGTTACGATCAAAAATGTTAGCACTTCAGTGACCACACAAACTTCATCCCGACTTGCAGCTCTGAAGCCTTGTATAATAACTAAGGTAGGTACACTGTTAACAAGCTAGGCCTATTAGCTACGGCTTTCAGGTAGCAGACTACCGATACAGCACAGCCACACTGAGGTACAAGTCACTTAGATACTTAAGTGAAGTGCACACTTCGCTACAGGCTTGCTGCACTACAGCACATCCCATGCCTCCACAGTGCTTTTGATGGCAACGGCAACGGCGCTTCTTTACAACACCAACTGATGTCTCTCAGTAGCATTTGTGTGGTGTTCTTATTTTCTATGCAATTTAGATATAGATGCATACAACAGTAGCATGGCCATCTTCTGCCCAGCAAGTTGGCTCCCTTTGTATCATCTTGCCTCTACATGGCTTCAATTACCACCTATTAGCACCCCTCTTCTACATGGCTTCATATGCAATACCTTCACTTCACTCTGACTATGCTCAATGTTAGAAGCTGGGATTGTGAACCTAACTCCAATCCCCTGTTCCCTGTTCCACTTTTGCCCTAATCTAGCCAGGCTTCCACACTATGTGTAGTTAGTGGGTTTCTCTTAGTCAAAGTTTGTGCCCTTGCTGCTTGCTCACCATGCACCTGGAAGTATGCGCCTCTAGTGGATTTGCTCAACGGTCTGTTATAGGTAGGACGATCGAAATGGCCTGCCACCTACACCCGATACTTTCTACTTGGGATGCAATTACCACCTGCACTTTTCTTTCCACTAGGACCTGCCTTCATTTAACCCTCTGTCTTTACCCTTGCTTACCACACCCTTCATACCTATATGGCCTTTCTCTTATAGTCAAAGGGTGTGCTCTTGCTGCTTGCTCACTACCTGCCTCTACTGGATCTCCTTTTATGAGCAGTACGAAATGGCCTACCACCTATACCCGATACTTTGCACTTCGGATGCAGTTACCGCCTGCACCCCAGTCACCCTTTTCTTTCCGCTTGGGGTGCGGTTATGCTCGAAAAAAAAAACAAAAAAAAAAACAGAGGAGTTTTAGTAGAGTGCTGTAGTGTCAGTAGCTGTGAGTAGTGCGTAATGCCTGCTTGTGAAAGCTAGCTTGTGTCTAGAAGCAGCAGAAAGGCCACAGTAGCCAAGACTGTACTCAGTGGGTAGGCCCAGGTCTTGCGATCGTATGCCAAGCCTAGTAGGTGACCGTGGCCCGGTGCTTCGAGTGCTGGGCTGGGCTTTAACTAGAATGCACAATATATTGTCGGTACTACGCTGTTGGAGACAAGAAAACTGAAGAGGGGTTGTGTGTGGAACAGAGCCGTGAGTCGTTTAGCGACGTATGGGGGAGAGGTGGGGCTAGTAATGCTTGCTTCCACGTAGACAAGCTGTGAATTTTTTGAAATGTGCCTTCATTTTTGTGTAGTCAAAGTTGTCCATTCCAAGAGTAGTGACAAACATGAGTCTAGCCTGACTTTGAGAGTAGCTCTGAACAAAAGCTGGCACAGACTGATTTGAGATACATTGGTGGTTAGGACGCTACCTACAGTGAGTGTGTAGATGCGTCCATCGAGTGGCAATTTTGGCTCATGAATATATTAATGAGCAGTTAAAACCCTTTTTTAAAATTAGGCAAAGCAAGATTGCCTTAAACCAAACCCTAACCCTGAAAGTAGGAGTAACCCTGGTCCTGACTGTAACCCTGGTTTATGTTTTCGTTAACCTCCGCCGAGAGACTTCACTGCCACCTTAAAATTCTGAGAATGCGATGTACAATTCTACTGGCAAACTCAAAAATATATATGCCGTACCCTTCCTTAACCACCAAGTCCTTACTACTGTGATAATTGGCTAGTTTGCCATAGCACAAATGGATTGTTTGTAAAATTGCTTCAATCATGGGGATTTTTATACCTGTTGTAAGATGACTAAAACATTGTGTAGACGTGCTGTTCTTCTGGATAGTTACACTCGTCAATTGAACCAGGGGCATGCAACTGAAAACCAACTAAAAATCCAACTAAATGCCCCCTTCCCACTTCACACTCTAAGAGGTATAGAAAACAAGAGGGTATACATATATGTATGTGCACCAATCATGTACTTACCAGTAGTCCTGAACCTTCCCCGCACTCTCACACATTGAGAGGCACTCTCTGCAGAGACAGTGTAGTAGTAGGCGGTGTTTTCAATGAGCTCTTGAGAGAGGGTGATAGTGGCTGTTTGCTCCATAGTGAAGGAGGTATTCATGTAGACCGGGTTGGTATAGGATGAGTTTGTACCATAGTCAATGCTGCAGTTGTACGCTGGTTCAATAAACATGCACTCCACAGATGTGTTGGTTGAATCAGTGGCATTAACACTGACATTAAGGTAAACATTTGTGCCACCTGCAGAGAGAGATCAATACCTCGTAATGTTGACCTCCATGAAACTACAGGGAGCTAGTGTACCACTGTAGATAGTAGAGTAGAAGGATATGGGTGGAAACACAATGATTTTGCATGAATATCCATCTTTTCTCATCACATTAACAATAGTATGGTAGGTAACAACTGAACTCCCACCAAATGTCGGTGGGCTAATAGGTATCTTTAAAGAGAGCAAGCAGCCACTCAAGTGACTTCCAACAGCTGGAGACTGAAGCTAATCCTCTACCTCGCCGTGAAAAAAAACACCCACAAAACAGCCAACTTGATCAAGAGTGGAGTGGATCAAAAAGGTAAACAGCAATTGACCGTAATTTTAGTGTAGCAAAATAGTATGCAGGTGAAATAGTATGCAGGTTTCCAAGGAAACTTGGTGCATATGCCAACAGTGTGTACCAGGCTCTCTTTCCTTCTTTTTCCCCGCAAGAGATGCATGAGAGCCAGGGAACGAAGCTTTATTTCCAGCTTGAGGCAAGATGCTCTGAGCATTTAGAGTGAGAAAAACCATTCAGCATGGGTTCTTTCCTGAAGGAGAGAATTTTCCGGGCGACCCCTAACTGAGTTCTAACGGCACATACTGAGTGGCTGCTGGGTGTACGACTGAGGCATTCAGTACCACCTGTGCAGTACATATAGAGGATTGTGAGGGCTGGTGGTTGTCCGGTCGCCATAGCTAAGTGGCAGAGCACTGGCAGCTCAAGCCAGGTGTCCTGGGTTTGACTCCCGGTGGCTGCTGGCCTTTCTCACTTACTTCTCTATTTTCGCCTCATAACATCTAAATTCCTTTATTTCCAGCTTGAGGCAAGATGCTCTGAGCATTTAGAAGGATACAGATTGGAAGTGCATGTACATAACTCATCTGTCATTGTTATGTGGCACCTTGATGGGATTATGTTAAGATGCTCTGCACAAGGGTCCTTATTTGTGAGACTGGGGCACTTTGAATTGTGAGCAGATAAGGTAAGAATGCTAGACTAAGATACATGCATGCAGAAAGCCTCACGCACAAAGGAGAGCCTGGCCACTATTTTAAATTGGGCAAAGGCTTAGAATAGAGGCACCACATAGCCTTTGAAGCTCCTGTCTACACTCAACAATCTGAATAGCAGCATACAAAGCATGCAGAGCCAACTCTCATCTTGAGAAGCACAAGAAACATTAGTACCTGAAGAAAGTGATTTCATTTACTTGGCCACACTAGGCTAGTACAAGGGTGGGTGTTTGAGTAAACTTTAACCATATACAGAGATTTGCATCAAAAGTTTGATGTTGGTGCTGTTTGTGGGTTGGCACTCTTTTATGAGACTAAGTTGAAACCTAGGAGACAATGATGAAGCACTCTGGAACAATTGCTTTGATAGTAGAACAGTGAAATAGCTGTTAAGGCAAATATATCAAGCTGAACTCTGATAATACACTGTGCGCACTCACAATGTGATGCCTTAGAGTTCCAATGACTAAACTCTTCAAGTTGGTGTCATGCCAATCACCTTCAAATCAGAGCTTGATTTTTGAGACCTGACACACTGTGAAAATTTTACCCTAGTCATGTGTAATCATTAGTATGTCCAATCTTTGATAGAACTCACATTCTACTTTCACTTCCACCTATTTGCAAGGATTAATGAAGTCTTTAAAATGTTATAGGTTATCAATTAAGCATGTAATATTAACTTGTAAAAGAAACTCACTGATGTTCCTTGACACAGCAGGGCTGCTACTACCCACTATATTTCTGGCAGTCACAGACACAGTCACACCTTCACCACTGAATTGAGACACTGGAGGCTGACATCTGCTGTCTGCAGTATTGTTTTGTAACTCACGGCGGCAAGTACCACTACTGCATTCTGTCCCATTCAAAACACAAGTAGCAATGGGAGTACCAGATTCAGTGGTATAGGTGAGCTCATAGGTAGCTGTGATGTCCCGTCCATTGGGACAGTCTTCAGAAACTGTTACATTGTCCTGGATTAATGAATGCGACATGTTTCTTTGAACAGATGCATGGATATGTGATTTTTCAATTATTATAGCCTTATGAAATATTATGAAGTGAGAAAGCAGAAATTGGCAATATTAAAAGGGAGTCATCTGCTACTTACTTGTTTAGGTAAATGTTTGGACTGCAGGGATAATGCCCAAACTATATAACACCCAATCTCTAACTCCATCAATACATCAAGGCTGCTTTTGAGAGGCTGCTTTCAAGATGCTGCTACCATCGATCTACGTATGAATAAGGCCAGCTTTTCTCACATTAGATAGCAGTCCTCATCACCTGGTCACCATGATCCTGCATGGTACTACCCACAATAGGTCCCACGCATTGGTGACTTTGTATACACCTAGGCCTTGCCTTCTAACAAAGTGATGTGCAGCTACCTTCTGCATAATTGGATTACAAAAATCGCAAGAATTGAATTTCTTCCGCTAGATTGGATTTACCAATCTATTGGAATGATGATGGTAGTAAGCAACAAGGGTAAACTTTCAATGAAAGTCAAGCAGAGTTCAGATGGTCTTAAGTGAGAAAAGAACCAGTTGAATGTACACAGGTAAGGTGATCATCCTTTACAAACAGAACATACCACTTCATTCCAAGTGCTCTCAATAATCTGCAATGTTTCATTCATCATATCATACACAGCACACACAGATATATTAGGGATGTCAGGAACTGCATGGATGCAAGCAACAAAAGCATCATGCAGAAGGAAGCTTTATTGTAGAGTACATGCAGCAATACTCTATATGTAGTATGGCCCAGAATAAATAGTTCCAACATTGATAAGTTCATTCTATATTTAATCATGCTTTTTACAAGTCATACTAGTTATTTTCAAGTATACATACATGTATGTAGGTGTCAACCTTTCTGAAGAACATCAATAAAGTGCTACACTAGCAAGTCTTTTTCTTCAGCAAGCTCAACAATGACTGAATTAAACAATTACAAATGCATATTCCAGGCAATTAAGTACAAGAAGTAGTCCAAAGTTTATGTTTGCACCCCATATACTGAGAAATAGGTTTGGCTTACTATGTTTGTTCCATACTCTCCCAAAACCACCGTCAAGTTACTACTCAATTTATATAAGCTTATAAATAAAATATCTGTGGTTGAGTTTTATGTTATAGTTAATAACCGCTCATGAGGGATTTAGCAAATATATAAGCACACTGGTGTTGCTTATATATCAACAAAAGCCCGAGGGTGCGGTTAACAACTGGCTTCTAGCCCGTTTGCGCATGCGCTTCAATGTGTTGCTATGTCAGCGGTATGTTTATATTTGTGAACGCAGCTGTTTTTCGAAGGTTGCACTAGTAGTCTAGCTAGCTTACAGGTACGGTAGTACTCAGTTACTTGTAGTAACAACCAGTTTTGTCATAGCTGTGACTTTGAAACCATTCAACACTGCGATGGGCGATGACAGCCAGTCCGGAAACGGGCCCGAGTGGCGAAGCCTTATGAGAATTAACGGCTATGCCGTGATGCTTTCTGCTGTTTTCCAACAGCGCTGTTGACAAATTATGTTTCTCAAAGCATCCTATGTCCACGAAACAAGCCTCAAAGTTTGCTTCGTAGCCACCGTGAGCACAGAGCGTTACCGGTTTGATTTTCGTCTCTTTTGGCCCGTTGGGGCTTGTCCGCACGGCTTGTTCTTGGACTGGCTATCGCTGTCGCGTTGACCCATTCTGTGTTAAACCTCCAGCACATTTCGCCAAAATCTATGATGCAGCCGATCTGCATTTATGTATAAGGTGTTGTCATTGCAATAACAGCAACACTTTACTTAAATTCCGTGAATTAAAGTTATAAACTAGCTGAAGTAGCTGTGATTTTATCCGCAACACAAATTTTTATTTGTACTACTATTCAGAAACATATGTACATAGCAACTGCTGAGCTGGGCAGTGAGGAAAGTAATGAACTGAAGCAACCTGTGTATGTATATAGGTGGATGAAAAAAACATGAGGGTATTTTCATCTGCATTTGTAGCAAGGTGTGAGGGCAGATCAAAGTAGCCAATAGCACGAAGTTTTCCATATTGCACTGTACCAGAAGGTAATCTTTAGAAGCATCGATGACCTGTCTTTCTGATTACCTTTCATTTTCATTAGTGACATGTAATACGCCAGCAAAATATTGCAATACTGCCTACCATATACAGCAGTTCTTCAAACATCAGTGACTCAGTGTGGTAAACCATGCATCATGAGCAGTTTCATCACCAGAGCAGTCAAAACAGAGGCATCCAACACCAAGTGCAAAAAAAATAAATAAAATAACCATAACTAGTTGGTAGTGACTTACGTACAGGGCATATTCATCAGATTTGAAGTGGTCAGGTTTGTAGTGCGTACATTAGCATGCTACAGCTAGGGGAGTCTGGGGGTATGCTCCCCCACCAATTATTTTTTGAATTTAGAGGCTATGAGATTGCTTCTGAGACCATGTTTGGGCTAATACAATGCTTCTTGGAGGCCACACAACAGAGTTTCACATGTACGTATGACCATTGCATCATACACCCACTGGTTTCGGCTTTCTGATTGTTCGCTTATTTAACAAGCCACACACTTCGCAGATGAGGCTTGCTAGTCCAATCGCCGGTTCGCTTGGAAGAACAGAACTTGTTGGAAGGTAGACTTCGAAGAGTTTTTCCACACTGTTCACAGCCATCTTGCAAGTTTCGGCATGTCAACTGTGTGCTTGAGGGCCTTGCGTGGGCGTCCGCCGAGCAATGTCGCTAAGTGGTGATGCAAAGTAACCCACGAGTTAGGGAAAAAGTGGTCTGGTTGAAACTGGACTAACCGGACTGGCGACTACAGCCCTGACGTATGTAAACCAATGACATGTTCAGCCCACAAAGTTGCATTTTCCATTTCTCTGATCTCTGCCTAAAAATAGGTCGTATTCCCGAAGTCACACTATACTCCTGTTGTCACCATGCAACCCAAAGAACAATATCAACTTGTAAAATCATTGTGTTTCCAATCCATCTGCTTCTACTCTATTGAAGTGCACAGCATAGCAAGAATATTTGACAAAGTCTTGCTCATTATGCTGGTTAAAGCACTTGTTGGTGTTTGAGACCTACTACTTGAAGCTACTGTTCCAAAAACTGTGCGACAGCACAACAACCACAGTAAACTATCTCTGAAGTGGTGTCTTGGGTAGCTACTGCTACTGACTTGTAGTCTCACAAAAACATATCTTGCTGATTACGTGGCTTTTTTCAAAAGCTGGGTAAAAGATGTGACCATGTCTTGGATGACACACGTACAACAAGTATATATGAATGTCATTGTTTATGACCACATGATATACATAGACCATCAATTAACCGAGGCATGCTTGTGTAATTCCATGTGAGCTTCATACAATAATTATATAAGTGTATGTGCTAATAGTCAATAAGATCCACATTTTCAAGCAGGCCTGGAAATGAGGCTAGCATTACCCCTAAATCTTTGCTACATTCATGACAATACTGCTGTCTGAAATATGAGATAAATCCCTCACTGCATGTGAAATATGGTGTCAATTATTTTCACTTACCTTTGGCTCAGAAAAATTCTTAAATGCTTGTGATACATACCACTCTGACCCATGCAATATACCCTAAATCCAAAATTTCCTATGATAAAGTTGCACGTTAAGAAATTTTCACAGCAAAGATGGGTTATGAAAATATTTTGGCACCAAATATGAAGTAGTTTGCAAAAGTTCGCTACATTCAAGGATACCATTACAATACTATTAAAGGATACTAATGCAATAATAATAAGGATACTAAAGCTACTTGTGTGACAAGTGGTTGCTTTGGAGGCAGACGGGTAGTATAAATGTGTGGACCATCAATTGTAGTTTCGAATGAAAAGAATTCACTACACATTATTGTAGCTACTCCTTCATATCAAGACTAGCTAATGTGTTTCTGACACACGCCTGAAAAGCAAGTCAAAAGCCTTGACAGCTTTTTTTACACCATAAAATAATGTTTTCATAATTCACTGTCAAAATTGTCTTGCTTAATCTTCGTTGCTGTCCAGGCCAACTTGCGTGTCAGCACCTGAGTGATTCACTTTGTTCGCTGACCCGTGAACGGGGGATAGGCGGAGGACAGCATGGTATTGCAGTAGGGAGACTCCAGAGCCAATTACTTGATGATTCACTTCGCTTGCTGACCCGTGAACACGTGCTCGGCGTGAGGCAAATGATGCACGTGCGTATACTTAGTAGATCTTGTATGGGATATGCCAGTCATTGTTTGTATACCACTATTGAAATGTTAAGTGGGAAGCCAGATCAACAACTGCTGTGGGCAAGATTCAGGAAGTGATCCAAATCTTAAATTCACCACATGCAAACAGATCTCGGAACACACAGGTGCAACATACGTACTGACATCCTTTGATATAATATGTAATCTGTATGATAATTGCATTCCTACAGTACGAAATACAATATTGGTTTGTAACCACAGCCTTGTACCCAGGCTCCTGGTGAGCAGGGAGGTGGCCACCTCACACTATGCTCAAGTCTAGCACCTACAAGGTGAGGAGTAGTCTCGTGCCCAGACCCCTTTCGGAAAAATCGAGAAGAGGTCTGGCGACACAACTTACAATGCTGTGTCCCACGTAGACTGTAGAGTGTGCGCCAATCAGATTTAAGAGTTCAGTTATGTCACGTTAACTGGTACTTGATCAAATCTATGCACAAGTTGGTACTATGCCATTTGACAACATTCTGATGTTGCTAAGAGAAAGAATGGCGTCTAAAAAGTTGTTGCTGAAGTAAAGGGAGGTAGCGGAAGCTTTCGCTTCTGGGAGAGATACATTCGTCAGCCTTCCGACCAGCTACGGTAAGAACTTTTACACAGCATAGATTATTGTTGAGAAGAGTTTCTCTGAGCTGCAGGTATAGTGAGAAACACATTCTAGGCATAAACTGTGGCCGATCAGACCATTCTGTTCCTACAATAGCGAGTAATTGTTCAGACAATAACATGCACAGCTCTAGCATATTGGGCTTCATGATCTCTTGCCAAGCAGCAATGTATATGTTGCTTGCTGATGTATTGTGACATTACTCTTTGCTCATAGGTGAGGCTAGTGCCTCACCGCCACATGGACAAGAAGTACTGACATTTTTATTTTTGCTAAATATCCAATTACACAACCATGCAACTGCACACACCTTCAATTAGTCTCATTCCCAGACCCTCCTCCAAAGAGGAAAGGAGGGTCTGGCCAATATAGTACAGCCTCACACCATGGGCTAGCCATTGCTATGGATTCCGCTAGCGAAGCCTTTGAAGTCGCTTGCTGGGCTTCAGCAAATTGGAGGTGTGCTAAGTAGGTCTGTAAAGGTGTGATGAGTAAAGCTAAGTGGTTTGCGGTAAGGAAGCCCAGTACAGGTGAAATAATTGCCAAATCAGCCAATCAGATTGTGCCGCCGAAATTCCGCGGAGGTACAAAAATTTTGCACTATATTCACCAGACCCCCCTTTCCTCTTGGAGGGTTGAAGTGGGGTCTGGGGACGAGACTAACCTTCAATTTGACCGTGTGTATGAATATTAGCACTTGTGTGACTGACTGAATTCCTCTGGGACACGACAGTGTAAGGCATTGTTACCAGACCCCTTCTTGATTCTTCCGAAAGGGGTCTGGGCTAAGTGAGGAGAGCATTTTCTATATATATGCCTGTTTGTGTAAGAAAGCAGCAAAATTGTCCACACAGCGCCAACCAAGGCTTTTCTACAGCCAACTGCAATAACTCCCTGTCCCACCCTTACTCAAATTTGAATAACGACTATAGTTGTCATTAGATACTCTCTAGAAGTCACTCCTAACCTATGGGTATATTCAACGTACCATATTTTGACTTCTGTTGGGATCTAGTGCTTAATTCAAACAGGACCCAAAGTTACTTTCAGCCGTTCCGTGCAGACTCATAACTCTAACCACACCCACTCATTAGCAAACTTTCAATAGTCAGGGTTCTCGACCAGCACTGACTGTCCAAACAGAATACTGCCTGATGGAACCTCTGCAAGGTGAGAATAGCATTCAGGCCTTCATTTAGAAATTGATCCAAGGGGGGGTGAAATGAGTATTTTTTAGACTGTCTGAGACTGGTTCTGGTGCATTCTCAGGGACTTTGTAGTGAATAGAGAATTTTTAATTTGGAAGCAAGGGGGAGCGAGATTTGATCAAGGGGGGGTGAGCCCCCCCCCTAAATGAACCACTGGCATTACTTAAGCGTGTTCTACAAAAAATGGCCCACCCAGTGCCAACCAAGACCTTTCTATATATAGCCAAGCGCAGCAGCCACTATGTGCTGTCAGCTTAGAATGAATGAAAGTAGCTTTGGTTCAGATTTCAAGTACTATATAGATCTAGAGCTATGGTAAAGGGACCCATAGGCTAAAATTAAAAATTCAGTACCAAATTGGGAATGCTGTTGTGCATCTATGTATGCACTAGCTTTACACATCACTATGAACCTTCCACACCATGACAAACTATGGTGAATATGAATATATACCCATGTCCAACATCTGATTCATCTGCTCCAGAAACCTATATATAACCACCAGTATACGCACTGTTCAGGAAATAAAGACATGTTTGATGTTATGAGACATAAGTGACAAACCAGCAGTTGCCAGGAATCAAACCAAAGGGTCCTGGCTAGACGCTGCCAATGCTCTACCACTGAGGTACGTACGATACTACAACCAACGGACAACCACCAGCCTTCACAATCCTCTATACATGTATGTTCCAGTAAGTTTTAGGCAGATTAGTGGTTCTCAGATATTGTATTGAGACCTTACAACAGTTATATAAACTCTTGACCATATTAGTATACACACATGTACATGTGTACAAACAGATTCTGAAGGGATTCTTGCTTGTGTCAGTTGTGATCCAATAGTATGTATACATAACTATATTGCAGTGCTCACTGGAAAGTCAGTGACACAGTGAACATGCACAATACTTAGCCATGCCATGCCATGTTTCATAGCGTACCCACCTTGAGGTCTGATTGTCAGGGGCTCACTCTCCCTCCCCACCAGACCACCACAGTTTGATGTCACACCACGTACTGTGATGTTGTACTCATAGCCTGCTATGAAACCAGTCAATTCATACTGTGTGACACTGGCAGTGGTGATGTTCACAAGTCTTCCATCTGGAGGGTTTCTGGTAATGTTGATGAGGTAGAAATCAGCACTGTCTCCATCACTCAGTGTCCAGCTCACAGTGACATTCACAGCTCCACTGACATCTTCAGAGAGGTCAACACAAGAGAGGGTGGGGATAGAGGGGGGACCTGAAGGAGGTTTCAATCAATACCAAATGAACTTATAACACTACTGTGTGTACATTTATGCAACTTTTGTCATCACTTTCAAGCTACGTGAGGACAACAACCAGTAGCACAAGATATCCGCTGTTTCAATCTGCAGTGGCTAATATTTGTAGCATTTGGATGCAAATAAGATTCAACTAGGAGTACGCAGTTTTCTCAGGCAAATATCCGTTTGGTAACACACGAGACACATTCTCCAGCACCTGTGCTATGAATGCTCATTCTGCAACTTGGACAAAACCTGCTAGGGAATGTCATAAAGCATGGTTTCATCTAATGTTAACATTTAAAACTTTACTGTGATCTAGTACTTCAGAACTGTTATGACTTTGTGCTGAATACTTTAGTGGCAATAAGTTGAGTTGTGTGTTTATTGCCACTCTTTCTCACACAGGCAAAGAAGCTATACTTGTGTACAGAAATAGCTAGCTAGCAACCAGTCTAGTCTAGCCAGTTCTATTCTCCCATTTGGCCTTCAGCGTCAGAACTTTTCCAAGTTCTAGCTATGTACACTATAGTCTAGTAAGTAATACAAGGTACTGGTATTGGCAAAAACGCGTCCTACACAGTGGGTGACTTTGCATATGTAACATCCAGGCCTGCCTTTTTTCAGGGAGATGTGGTTCATGGGTTATGTATAGGTTATTGCACTATGACGAGGCTCTACGCTGTTTTAGAAACCTGAGGGATGTTACATAATCAACGAGGGCGAAGCCCGAGGTGATTATGTAACATCGCGAAGGTTTTTATAAACAACGTAGAGCCGAGGCATAGTGCAATAACCGACTTAGACTATGGGCGCGAGACTGTGGGCGCGAATTTGTAGTATGATTCATGCGATATACTACGGTTCATACCATAGTGCGTGGGCGGATTATGTAAGCGGTTTCTGTTTCCGGTATTGCATTTTTGAATTTTTGAATCGACGTAGCTGGTGTTGCTGTGCGTTGCTGCTGCTTTTTGACTGGAAAAGGATGAATTTGAGTACGCTTAGGCCACTAAAGGATCCCCGAAACAGCTCTACAGTCGAGGCAGAGTCGGATCGATGACGAAAGGCCTTTCGCCCGCGTCGACTTGAAACCAAGATGCTGCTGGTGCTCGGCCATGATGCCGATGGGCAGCTAGCTTGCTACCTAGCCGCTCTCGGAAGCTGGCGACCATGAAACAATGGTCCGAGCTGGCAGTAGAACGCCTAGCATCCCAGTTCCGCTGGGAGTGGCGGCAACGACTCGTCGAATACAAACTGGTCCTAGCGCTATCCCTGGATCAACCGCCTGGCAAGTGAAATTATCGTCGGCATCCGTCAGGATAGTGGCTAGCTGATGGGAAGCTGTCCAACTGTGCGTGGTTCCACACACCAAGTAAGAACTACAGCTGCACGAATAAAACTCGAGATTTGTGTGACACTTTGGCTGTTGTGCTAGTGCTCAGTACAGTACGAGCGCTCTATACAGTCATAGATTATATAGCTCTTACCGGGATAGGTAACGGATCACGTGCGCCCATACATTGCAATACATAAGCACCTTACCCACTCCGCGTTGTGCGAAATGTGTGGAATTTCGCAGCTCTGTATGCGTCCTTACCTTCGGAAGTTAGCCAGATATTGCAAGGAAACAGCGAAAGAGAAGCAGAAGACCAAGAGAAACGGTCTCAGTGTTTATGGACGGGACAGGTGAGCTAAGTTTGATGTGGGCATTATTTGGGGAGCGTTCTGGTACGTTTGTGCACCAGAGTTTGCCGCTTTCATTAGGAACATTGGGGTGTTAAAGGTGGCTCATAAATTTTGTGGACCTGTATTTCAGAGTGGGTACGCCCTATAAGTCATCCAACCCTGGCATTTGGTAGCATTTGAGCTAAAGTTTTGCATGAGCTGTTTCTTTATATGTGGTTGTGTACAGTCCTTTTACCAAACTTTGACACTTGATGAGCTAGCTGCCTTGTCAGCCACAGGTTTTGTGGACCTTCTAGTAACATACTATTACTGCACTAACTCCAACTGTGTCTTTGAGCCACTGTTCTGTGTGTGAACTTTTGCATCATGCATCTCAGTATTGAAATCATTGCTTTGCTCACCAGTTTTGACCCTGGGAATTACCTACGCTTGTGCATGTGACGTTTGTCCCTGAAAGAAGCTACAGAATACAATGATTGTACTACATCTGTTCATGGTACCATTTTTTTTCTCAATCAGGATGGGGAGGAAGTTTAGACTAAGTGTACACAAGAAGAATGAGGAGAGGAAGAGATATAAAGTGACATGTCTGACTGTGTCCCCGGAGTTGAGGTCTTTTTAAGTGAGAGAATCAGCCAAGATCCCCATGAGAAATTCTTTGGCTGTCAACGTCAGAGAGGCCGTGTGAATGAGAATCCTACTGTGACTGAGTTCTGTAAGAACACTCAAAAGCTTCGAGTGATTAATTCTGTCTGCCTTGACAGTGTGAAGGGCAACTGTCGAGGGGAAAAAAAGCACAGAGCCCCTAACCATGGAGAAAGAGAACAGACCTCAGCCTCGGAGAAAATATACAAGTCGAACAACTCAAATTAACTGCACGTTTGATCTATTATTGCATGTATGTCACTTGAAAAAGACTAATATTGATACAACTACAACAATCACAGTGCATGCAAGTACAACAATAATGCAGGGTCAGTCAGTGGCAGAACTAGAGTACTGTACATTCCTTACGTAAAGCCTTTGATCTCTGGATTGTTTTCTTGGAGGCTTGTTTATATAATTCAATCCAGAAGGAGCTGGCAAATGCAAAACCACGGATTGTTACCCATAGTTCAATCACTATTTTCAATAGGCTCTGGGTAGCTCCAGGAAGGCCATTGGAAAGCAGTTGACACTATTGACACGGCACTTGGAAAGAAGATGACACTCGGCACTAGCGTTTCTCACTCGTAGCATAGATAGAGTCGTTACAACGCTTTTATCTATGCTCGTAGGCAAGTAACGCAGCGCAGTCATCAGAAACTGTCACAGCTATAGTTCCAAATGTAGCACACAGGAAGTAAATCCAGTTCCGGGCCAACGCGGAGTGGGGTGCGAAAATCACGCCGTCACCCATCCAGGTAAGAGCTATATAATCTATGATACAGTGCTGGCAGTAGCTCTCCTGGTGAGGCCAGGGGAGAATCGGCCCTTCCATTGCAAAACAACAAAAAAGTTCTTAGGTTTCTAAACAGCATTTTAATGACCTTAGGTTTCTAAACAGCATTTAATGACCTGCCTGGGAGTAATTGCTTGATTTTAAATACCTAATTAACTTCAAAAGATCAAAGCATATTATGCATACCATAGTCTAATCACACAGCTAACATGGGCAAGATCAGTCCACTAGCAGCCAATTGTTATCCTTTGCAGGATGATCATCTTCAATGAGGAAACAGACTAGAGGTGCAGTGTACCATTCATGTACAGCTGCAGCTCATAATTGAAGGCCGTGTCTATGGTAATGCTACAGTATTTTGCTTGTGAGTGATTTTGCCACTTTTTAGAAATTTTAGCTTGCAAACATGGTAAGTTTCTTCCCCAATTTTTATATATACAAGGCGGTGACTAAAAACAATTACTACAGTCAAAGGCACCAGTTTAATATAATATGCAGGCCAGAGGAATCTCCTTGGTTGTCTTCTCAGATGCTTATTACGAAAATAATGGGTGTAATACACAAGAGCAGTTTACACTGGACTAAACTAAGTAACAGCTTCTTGAGGTAATTTGTCACCCACATGATGGACTAAATACTAAGCATGACTGTAAACTCCTTTGCATGTACAATTATACGTATTTCATTTTATATTTCGTTTATACTAGGGAGATGCTCGACCATAACGGGGTGAGCCTGAGCAAGCAGTACACCACAGCTTTCACGTTTTGTTATATAGCACACAGACCATGCATGTAGGAACTGGGCTTATTAGCTAGACCAGCTACACAGGCATGGGCTAAGCTTCACACTGAAATCATGAGCTGAATCTCTGCCATGTATGAGTTTTACCTGAGATGACCTTCGTCAACTACAGTGCATTAGTAATTCTACCATCTGTGACTGAGCAGCTTGTCTTTCCCATTGTATAGTTCAAGTAAGGGCATTCACCAGCATTACATCATACATAGGTAGGATACAAATAATTATGTAGCAACAAATTTATCCATACTAGCTAGCTTACCAAGATAAGCTCTAACTTCAGCCACATCCCACTCAATGGAGAAACCGAACCGAAGATTGTAACTATGTTGTACTATGGGGGATAACATTATTTGGTAATGGCATACTAGTTATACGCATTTGCATAGTGCTTCATGCAGATCGTGTTGGAATGGCTTTACATAGTTGGTTTTTTGTGTCAGCATGTGACAGTGGGAAGTGCGTCTAGCGTGGGAGAAAACTGAACAAGTTAGCAAGCTTTGAGTCTCCCTACAACGACACTGGGCTGCCTCCAGCTCATGGATATTGTTACGAGAAGTGTATCATGTACAAACAAAAATGTATCACTCAGCTGCTAGTGCACACATTTCCTGTCATGTTTGCATACTTTTCTGCCATACAGTAAGTCTTTAAATCAACCTAACCTGCCCCATGTGTCTTTGTCTTTGCCACAAAGAGTGTGCATGGCTATGGGGTATGTAAATTACTTTGTAAATTTGTCTGCAAACATAAATCAGTTATGGATAAACATACATACATACAAGCACAGACCTCAATCAGACTCAGACCTCACCAGTGCCCGCAGTGCCCGTACAATTATGTGTCTCATGCTAAGGGGTTTAGCAATAAACTCTATCAGCTACAACTGTTGTCAGCGATAGTGCCATGATAAGTTTTGTCCTCAAGAAGGCAGTTATCACACAAATTTTCAGGAAGCTTCATTTCTCACCTCTCTGTACTACTGGGTAAAGTAGCCATGCCATTTTTGTATTGTTTCTTCATGCTGCTATGGCTCGTGGTGCAAATTAGCTATAACCATTTCCATGGTGACTTATTAGAAAAACCTATACGCCTCATAATGTAACCAAATATGCTTTCATGTTGGTTTCCAGAGATGGACATAGCTAATGCAGTGTTTACCATGAGCTACACTGTACTCATGGTGACATGGTGCTGTCAGAACTTGACTTCGAAGTCACTGGCGGCTCCATTGTACGTATGTTATTGCTTTATTTGGTTTGAGGGCAGTTGCTGTAAACAAAACATTGGCACTCTTTCATGGTTAAACATGATAACACTTCAAAGAGCGCCAACCCCCATCTTTGTCAAACTTGTAAGGTGCTTAGCCCATGGGTGCTCTTTCGCGAGACTACGGTATAGCCACAAAACGTTTGAGTTAACAGGCTGGATTTACTTTAAAAAAATGGCATTGAGATTGGTTATAGTTTGCTTCAAGTATTTTTCTTGGAATAAGATGCTTCCTGGTAAGTATGAGAGTGCCTTTTGTGTGAAAACAGTAACTAGTGGCTAGCCCCAAGAATGTAGCCATCTCAAAAATGATGTAATATGAAATTCAGCTCATGTGCAACAGCGAAATTTGTCATTAGCCTCTACTCTGCTGCCTACTCTGACCAAAGTAGAAGCAACTAATTGTATGCTAGGATTGAAGCTTCAATGCTAGCATACAATTAGTTATGCAGTAGTGGTATGTCACTGTATGAAACCATGCAAGGTCGTATATTGATGTGGTTTGATAAGCCAGTGATGAAACTGTGAGTAAGGAAAGTACATCTGTATATTGGTTGCTTATTAAAGAGCACTTCCTACCTTGCAAATCTCGAGTTGGATGTATAGTGACACTAAAGAGTGTTTATAAACTACACTGCTTGTATTACCCGATCATAAAACTACAACAGGAAGTCATTTATCTATCCAAATCTTCAGTTATCCGAACCCTCAAAATAATGATATTCATAGAAACTTTGCTGTGCATTAAATGGAAAATAGTCTGCTCTGCATTCAAATTAGTCTCGTCCCCAGACCCCACCCTATCACGAGGAGAAATGGTCTGGTGAATCAAGTTGAATTTCTTGGGCTAGTGCACACTTTTGTGACAGTGTCACCTAGCAACGTTCTACACCAAACCCGCTCAAAAAGGTAGGACTGTTGTAAGGGAAGTGTTACATAATAATTACCAATCAATCTCATTAGTCCCTACCGCGTTTTGGGAATAAGCCAAAGAAATTCGACTTCGTTCACCAAACCGTTTGTCACCGGGAGGTGCACACAGGCTGGGCACGAGACTACATTCAAATTGTTATATGAACATTTCAGTTATCCGAACATCCTTTCTGCCCAACTTGTTCAGTGACTTTCTACTGTATTTGAAAAGGAGGGTCAGGTCAATGAGCTATGGTAGAAGTGTACACTTCTTGATTGGCTTTTGATAGCATTCCTATTAGTGTTTATTATGATAACCATTACAAGAAGGGGCTTCCCATTAATAGTTATATTCCTTCTGCAAGACTACCTCAGGGATACAACTACATGTATTATACCACAGTTGTGTTCTAATTTATGGAATGGCTGAAAGTAATTGTTTTCGCGACCGTTTGGTCCCACCCTTTCTGCTCACGCAGAACCCACACGCAGAGACTATCGTTTCTGCGCACTGTGCAGAATGATGCAACCAAAAGTGCACTATAAGGTTTAAAAGGGTCAAAGTACGTAGCACATGCAGAACCCATTGAAATGGTACTGATTTTGGGCTTCTATGAAGCTTGGATCTGCAAAGCAGTTTGCTAGCCTGTCATTTTTTGTTTACTACCTAGAAAAGTGCATAGCTCCTGTAATTTGCTTACTAGCAGTTCATTGATTGAACGCTTGTTAAAATTCAAAAACAATTCCTTCAATGAATTTAAGTGAATCAAATACTGTGTTCCAATAATTAGAACATTCAATAAATTAGATCGACTGTGGTATAACCTGTTGTCAAAGCATACGTATATACCCTTACAAAAATCTTGAACAAGTACGCAAGGCTGCTATCAGTGCAGCATATGTTTATATATGTGCACTATAAGAGTAAACTGCACACATCCTTATATTACTGCACACGTGCTGCATACATTTTGGCCGCATGGATGTGAGTCACAACTATGCTACACAGAAGTACTATGCATGCATGCATTCACTTGCATGCATCCTGCTCATACTTGGTTTACACATGTGTGCTTTAAACACATTTCACACTTATGCTGCATACATGTAAACTGATCACAATTGCATGACTAAACTTTGTGACATCACGCAACATTACCAGGCAACACACACAAATGACGGAAAGCTGGGTGGGGCCTGGGAACGAGGCTAGACTGTGCCTTATTGTTCAGTGATGCTATTGTAAAATCTGACACATTTTCAGCTATCTGTTAGATTATAGGTCAGCCTAATTTTGTCCAACTCAGAAATCTGGTAGATTTGACCTCTATGTATTCATTGAGATACTTTGTTTATGCAACAGTATGCTTATCCGGGTATCACTTCTCATTGACAAGAATAACCTGCAGAAGAAGGCTTACTCCCTACTCCACTCAGAGTGTAGCCAGTGTAAGAGGGCGGCAGCAAGCACTTCTGCAGATACGTGTAGCTGTTTAGGAGCAAGAGAAGAATTAAGAAAAGGAGGAAGGAGAGCGCGACTATAAAGGCAACAACAACCAAATTCTTTGAGGAGAAAATTGCTTCAGCGCTTTGGACGTACTACAATTAGGACTGCTGGATAGATACACAAGAACGTTCATGGAAAAATGCATAATTATATATGTGTGCAGGATGTGATCTCTTTGAGTGCTGAAAAAGTGTAAGATGGATTTAACTGGCCTGTGTGTGGCATGTGTGTGGGACACTTTAACTCATATAAGTTGGCTGTGTGCAGTTCACGTCTTCCATTTACAAGTAGCACGAATGTCACATGTAAGCAGAATTAAGGTTTCACAGCTAAGCAACATGCGCACATCTGCTTACATCCTGAACACATATTTACGGTATGCAATTTACGGTATATGGCTGCCAGCAAACATACACACGCACGTGCACAATGCAGTCCCGCTAGTGTGGGGCTTGCTTAGGCTCGCCCCAATAATGCCAATCCATTTTGTTGTTGCAGCTCATTGTCAGGAGCTTATGAGCATTTTGAACAGTTCACAAGTACAAATGGCAATAAATAACATTGTATACATATATATTATTTGATGGGTGAGAAGGCAATATGGCTGGATATTACACGAGTGTGCGGCCGTATTTTCACGAGCCGCAGGCGAGTGAAAATACAGCACAAGAGAAGATGGACAGCTACTGCGCATGCACAGTACAAAGGTCGTTGCTGCGTGCATATTTAATGAGCTTCAGGCTGCTGGCCTGTTTCTAGCTTTGGACGACACCAGCACACGTTCCGATCCCTCTACCAGTGGAAGAGAGTACCGTAAGTTAGTAAATAATGCTGTCTTCATCCGTAATGAAAGCTTATTCGTTGTTTCAGCAGCGGCTACGAGTGCATTCCAATTAAAGCACACGCCGCGGTTGCTACGCAGCATATGCCCTGAGGGCTATCGAATACTGACTACCGAATATTGGAAAATATTAGTCGTGTTGCTCTATGGGAAATACTATTGGCGCGTATACTAGGTATATAATAAAAACATATAGTGTGTGCTGACAGTGCTCCGGTTTTACCTCGTATTTTTGTAAGTACTTAATACAGCAGCAACTAGGTTAAGATTACAGACCAATCACTGCCCTGGTGAACAAAAACAATACTGACCTAAAATCTGGAGTGTACTGTTTCCAACCATGTTCCCAGCATCTCTGGCAAGGCCAGGTCCAAAGCACTCCACCAGTGTACCGTTCAGTGTGATGTTTGCAGTGCCACTCAGTGTTGATGAGAAGGAAGTAGCACTTGTTCCAAACCCAGTCCCAGGTGTAGCTGTGAAGCCACATGCAGATGTGGCACCTGTTGTACTATGTGCCAGGACACACTCATCTCCACCCACTCTCCAGATGGTGACTCCATTCATGTTCCCAGTAACAGTACATCTGAAGGTGAAGGTACCACCAGGACAGGTGGGGAGAGCTTCAGTGAACTGTGCAGTAACATCTCCTGGATGGAAAAATACGCCAATTACCCACTTATAATGCAAACAAGGTAGGGATAATGCATGAAAGCAAAGGTCAACATATTGGCAAAGCCCCATCCCTACATCTTTTTCACACTGCAGTTAGACAGTGCATAGGGTCTTCCTAAAATGTACCACAAGCACACCCCAACCTTTCATGGCTGTAGCCTTGTTCTCAGGCCACTTCCTAGCTCCTCCCTCATGGCCTGGGAATGAGGCTACAAGTTCCTCATTCTCAGACCACTTCCTAGCTCCTCCCACATGGACTGGGAACGAGGCTACAAGTTCCTCATTCTCAGACCACTTCTTAGCTCCTCCCACATGGCCTGGGAACGAGGCTACAAGTTCCTCATTCTCAGACCACTTCTTAGCTCCTCCCACATGGACTGGGAACAAGGCTACAAGTTCCTCATTCTCAGACCACTTCTTAGCTCCTCCCACATGGACTGGGAATGAGGCTAGTATGATCCGTCTTGTAGCTGTCATAGGTACCTATCAGATAGCTACTAAGTAGCTTTACTGCTATCATACTACTTGTAGTGACAGTGGCACCCTTTCTGATACAACCTAGACAATGAGCTTGAGTGGGCTGCAGACTAGTCATAGACAGTGTGTAAACTCAAGTACTCATGCTAACTGCATGGATAGGTACAGATTCAGCTCTCAAGCACGCTGTCTAATTGCAAGTGTGAAAAAGATGTAGGGATGGGGCTTTGCCAATATGTTGACCTTTGCTTTCATGCATTATCCCTACCTTGTTTGCACACTTTTTGGCATGCCATCCCTACATCTTTTTACATTTTTAAAGTCTTGTTTCTGTACTTTTTTGATGTTGATCTCAGTTACAGTTAGACCTAAGCCTATTTCAAGTGTAATCACAACACCAGAACTTGAAACGGTGTTGACAGTTTAGTAGTAGTTCCAGGCATGTAATAATAATATATCCAGCTAGAACCTGATAAAGGGCCAACCGCTCTCCCTACCAAACTTTGTGAAACCAATTTCATTATTCAGTTGTCATGACGACTGACCAGCTGCAGCACAGAAAACTATCATACTGACAACTGACCATCCTAGCTTTACAGTTCACAAAAGCTGTGAGTACCCTATTTTTAGTGTAGCTACAAGTAGGTAGCGCCTTAACTACGTGGTGTTCATAAGCCTTGCCCAATGCCGCGGAGGGAAAAGACCGTGCCAGCCATGCGTACTGCCTGCTGGCCATTTCGCCTGTGTACTAGTCTCGCTTCCAGACCAATGACCGTGGTCTTTGGTCTGGGAATGAGACTTTGTGTGCACATGCGTACAAAATTATAAAATGGCGTCCTAAGCAACGGACAGCAGCCTCAGAGTGTTGTGAATGGCTTTTGTTGACCGGGGTGAATTTGAAGCTATGAAGACGCTGAGTGGTTGGGAAGCTGCGCGCTGTGATGAGCATCCATTTTGTGCTAAAATCAAGGTGAGTACTAGCCTTGTCCCCAGGCCCCTCCCCCCCCCCGAGGAGAGGCCTGGTACACACTGTTTGCGCATGTGCGATATATTCCGTTATATTTTCCATAAAAAACTTCGTGCACTTATCTTGTCCGTATGCGGAAGATTATACTAACCAAGAATACAAGGCTTTCTTCAAAATAGACTCCTGTGGCAACTTGACTTGCAGAATACTACTACTTTTCAGACGTGGCAGTATCATTTCTTCAAAACGTATACTCAAACAGAAAGGTAACAAATCCATTTGCCAAAAGGCCCGTTCGTAGCTTTGTACACAACTTGTAGTGGCTCCGTCTTGAACATGACCGGCCTTTACAACAGAAACGGAACATGATAAAGTTTTACCAAACAGCGATTTGCCTGGAGATGCAGCCACACTTCAGAGCCGCACTCCGTCACCTATTTGCGTGAAACGAACATGCACGGTTCGTATACGTACCTAATGTACGGTAAGTATCCGTTTCCGTTATTTTACGAATCCCCTAAAAACTGGGGATATTAGGCGCATGCGCAAACAGTGTGTACCAGGCCTCTCCTCGGGGGGGAGGGGCCTGGGGACGAGGCTAGGTGAGTACTTGAGCCGTTTTCGTGTTATCGTAATTTACAAAGTGGTCGGAACAAAGAAAGAAAGAAAGAAAGAAAGAAAGAAAGAAAGAATAACAATAACAAAGATGGCTATTTCTTACTGCGACGAAGCCTGTGCTGCCCGCGGTAGGTGCGCGCAACTAAGTTCATACACGGAAGCTGAAATCACTAGCCTCGTTCCCCAGGTCCCGTCCAGCTTGCCACTGTAATTTGCCGTACGTAGTGCCAGCGACAGAAAACTGAGCAGCAGCCATATACACCTAAGAAGCGATCTCCGTGATGCGGGGTCATGCCTTCCATATGTAGCTGCTACGTGCACTAAGTTACGCTGCGATCACTACCTCACATAGTGTACGTATAGCAACTATTAGAATTGGAGAACAGGGGCCTCAGAAGCGATCTCCTATCATCCCATGTAGCAAAATTTTCCCAGGGGGCATGCCCCAGACCCCCCCAGATACTACATGCGGTATGTAGACTTTGGCCACACCACCTTGAAATAGCTTGCTACGGCCCCTGCTGTGTTTGTGCTTTTGTGTACTTGATGTTGTACTTCAACAGATGTGCATTAAGCGATACAAAATCACCTGACCAAATTCTAAACACCTGATTGGTTGAAGGTCACGTGATCGATCAGGACTAAGTAACAAGTGTCATCACATAACAAGACTTAAAAAAAACATTAGGGATGGCATGCCAAAAAATATGCAAACAAGGTAGGGATAATGCATGAAAGCAAAGGTCAACATATTGGCAAAGCCCCATCCCTACATCTTTTGACACTATAGCTGAGGGTCATACTAGCCTCATTCCCAGGCCATGTGGGAGGAGGAAGTGTCCTGAGAACGAGGCTACAGCCACTGCCAGTAAAGGTTGTGAACTCGTGGTACGTTTTAGGAAGACCCCCATGCACTGTCTAACTGCAGTGTGAAAAAGATGTAGGGATGGGGCTTTTGCCAATATGTTGACCTTTGCTTTCATGCATTATCCCTACTTTGTTTGCATGCCAGCCACCTGACTGCATTCTGTGCATGATTTGGCAGTCCCCATCTCCCGGTCACCCCAGTGCAGCTGATGAGGCCTGGTATTGGCTGAAACGCGTCCTGCGCAGTGGGTGACTTTGCATAACATCTAGGCCTGTTTTATAAGGGAGATGTGGTTCGTTGATTGTTCATGCATACTTTTTGGCATGCCATCCCTAATTTTTTTTTTAGTCTTGCTTCTGTACTTTTTTGATGTTAATCTCAGTTACAGTTGGACCTAGTGTAAGTCAAGTGTAACCACAACACCAGAAAGAACTTGAAACGGCATTGATAGTTTAGTAGTGGTTCCAGGCATGTAATAACCTGACGAAGGGCCCACCACTCTCCGTACCAAACTTTGTGAAGCCAAATTCATGATTCAGTTGTCAATCACATAACGACTGACCAGCTGCAGCACAGAAAACTATCATACTGACAACTGACCATCCTAGCTAGTGTGCGCATGCGTATAAAATTACAATGGCGTCCTAAGCAACGGACAGCAGCCTCAGTGCACTGTGAATGGCTTTTGTTGACCAGAGTGAATTTGAAGCTATGACGACGCTGAGTGGTTGTAGAGCTCCACGCTGTGATAAGCATCAATTTCGTGCTAAAATGATGGTGAGTACTTAAACCGTTTTCGAGATATCATTCTTGACATAGTGGGCTGAAGAAGAAGAATACGAAAAATAGCGCTTTCGATACCGCACACTTTTGCGTTTAGCTGTCTTCTGTGTGGCTTTTGGCCACTTATATGAGTCTTGCTGATCACAAAGGCACTCAAAGAGGAAGCCTGGGCGCTTAAATGAGCTTCTGGCGTGTCTGTGGTGAAGTTATATAGCTTTTGCTTAAGTATTGCATATATTGTGTGTCGGCGCCATCCCTACATAGAGAGTCTACCGACTCTCTGGGAGCCCACACAGCTACCATTTGTGTGAGAACACATGCAAAACCACTACCAGCAATAGTTCGCATGTATTTGTTCTGTGACTAACACAAGAACTTTGTGGGACCCTCTCTTCTATGTCCCAATTGTGCACGGTAATTGACCTGGGAATTGCAGAATTCTCACCTGGGGACTGCAGAAGTACAGCAACTAACAACCACTGTGGTAGGAGTAGAACCTGTGAAAGACACATTCAAAACATAAATGAGCCACATCTCCCTGAAAAAAGGCAGGCATAGATGTTGCACAAATTCACTGTGCAGGATGCATCTCAGCTAAGACAAGGCCTACACAATTAACACAAGAAAGAATAAGCTCTGTTTAGTGATAGCTAGAGGGGGTTAGTCAGAAAGTGGAGCTCTTTCATACTCACACTTGTAGAGTTTTAAGACTAACACTTTCTGGAAGGTAGCTGACCAAAGTGTCTTTTTGTGGTATGGCCAACTACATCATCTCCAAAGGAATCTTCTGCACTAGTTGCCATTTTATACATAGTGACTGAACTGCCTTCCAAGAGAGCAGTAAGGGAAAACTCATAAACTACATGCTACCATAAATGCTCAATATGTACGTACCCGCTTCGAGCATACACCCTCTCCCTTAGACCTTACATAGGTAAGTTCCATTCATGTAATTGCCTTTTAGTGAGCATGTTACACATGCATAGGGAGACTTTGTTAGAGTTGTGGCCTTTAGTAAGGTAGCCTAATAAAGAGAAAACTACAAGCGCAGTTGCAATTTTGTCTTCTGAACATGTAGACATACAAAATCACCAGTCCAACATTGAATCATCTCCTATAATGTGACAAGACAAGTTATCTGGTTGCCTTCATAGTATGCAAAAACAGTTGGGGAGGAGCCTAGTCTTGTAAGACACAGCCTTCACAGAGAGAGGAAGGGTCTGGTCATGCTGCAGCTGACGAGTTGTCGCCGAGGAACACAATTATCAAACAGCACCGCTAGATAATAAGATGCTGACATCCGCTGAACACATTGTGATGTAATTGCTACTCCATGACAATGGATGCAATCTATGAAGAGTGTGGATCTTAATGGTCACAGCAAGTTTCCACCCTGGTGACAACTTGATGGTTGCAGCATGACCTCCTCTCTCTAGTCTCGTGCCCAGACCATTTTTCTGCACGCGGAGGGAAAAAGTAGTCTGGTCAACGGCCTATTCCGTTTTTGTTCCAAGCGCAACGATGGTGGCACTCCAATCAGATTGCTTCATGCAAGTGACATCACATACTGCAATAAGTGGCTACCAAATGCAATTGAAGCGCTACGCAGGAGACTAAGCCAGGTAGAACCAAAGAACAGACCAGTGAAGGAATGCCAGGATTTCTGTGAACGGGCGGTATGTGTTTCTGAGCTTGCCAACTGGCAGTGTGAAGTTCCTGAGCTTCAAATGTCAAGTAAGATTGTCTAGGGTCACTCTGAGGTGGACAGAGGTTTCAAGTTTGGTGAATCTTCATTTCTTGGTGTTCGAAAGCTTTGAGAAAGATTTTCCCTGCAATGAGCTGTCTTTTTACAGCTCGTTCGTGGTTTCAAGCTTTGTGTGACATACGTAATACATTTTTGAAAGATGTGCGTCACCAATGTTTAAAACGTAAGGAACAAAACAGAATAGGCTGTTGACCAGACTAATTTTTCCCTTGGCATGCAGAAAAAGAAAAATAGTCTGGGAACGAGACTGCGAAGGGTGTGGCTTGCAAGACTAGGAAGAGCCCAGGAATGAGGTAATCAAGATCTAGCTACCCTCTGAAAAAAACAATCTCCTTAATGTGTATCTAAGCCCATTGTGGCCTACAATTACGTATAGATGGTTTCCAAATGTCAATTAACCGTCCTACTTCCAGAGGGCAAACGCGCGATCAAGAGGCAGCTGTTACAGCGGACCTTTCACCTTGAGAGAAGCAGCTTCTTTATCTTTCGGTACTAATGATAAGGACTCGATGTAGTATTTCCTATCTTGCACGCAGCTGCACTAAACCCAGACACCGACTTTTGCCCTCCGGAAGTGAGACCACGCCCCATGAAAACCATCTATAGCGTTCTGTCTGATACTTTGTAGGACGTCCAATAAAGTAATCACTTGATTTCAGCCATCAAATTTTTGGTTATGGTCCCAAACGCATAAAAAAAAACAGCGCTGTAGTAGTCAAACAAACCTGAACAACTTACAATCATCTCGACTTGAGCACAAGTAGAAGGTACCCAAATGATGTAATGGTGATGTCATAATGCGTAATGTAATGTGGTATATGTGTATATCGTTCCCAGGCCCCGCCCAGCTTTCCGTCGCTTGCATCATAGATACTATAAACGGACATGGATGGGACACATTGCAAATTACGTATGTTAGTCCCATATAAAATTCTCACGTGATGGTACCACGCGCTTTACGCGGCAGAGTGACAGCTGTGCAGGAGAGGCGGTGGAGGCCGAGGGAAGGTACGTTCTAACACTTTTCTTACGTTGGTATGGCTAGAGCTATGTATCACTTGGGTAGGTTTTGAGCGCTAAACTAATTGAGAGTCTCAATGGCTGACAAAAATGATAGAAGCGGGAAAGCAAGGCAACTGTTTACATATGTCCCGTCTTGGTATCGGTTGTTGTGAATTTGTGGACACATATACTTCGATACTAGTTGTGTCTGAGGTTTATGGAGCTTATTGCTACCTGTGCATTGTGATAGTGTACAATAATATATGCAATGCAAGCAAACCAATGGGTTTTAATGTGTATTTTACTCAGATTTATCGTTATCGGTAGCATGATGTGATACCCTAGTTTGCGGGCACATTTACTAAATCATGAAGAGATAAATTTTGTTGTTGTTAGCATCCATGCTTAGTACAAGGATTGCTCTGTAATATTGATGAGTTGCTGCAGCATCTACGGCTCTTAGGAGTGCCTCAATGCTTGCTCTGTCCTGGCAGTTCTCACGTGGAACTCTTTCATTTTGGAAACAGACACTAGTATCTCCCGCGCAGAATCACGTCCAGACATCTCCGATGATCTCGGCATCCAACAGCGCTGCAGCTGCACTTTGCTATGCGTTGCTACGCGCTCTCGCATGAGAGGATGTCGATGTATGTGGCCCCGCCCATAAAACGGCTGCACCCGCGGAAAATTGCAATGTTTCCCATCCAAGTCCGTTTATAGTATCTATGCTTGCATGCAGTATGGAAAAGCCGTGGAGAGCCTGGTATCTTTTCTCACGTGAGCATGACGTAATCGGAAAATGGCGAAATTTTGCAGAACTAACAGGCTGTGTTTCGCGTATATTATTGTTTGTGTATAGGTAACTAATTGCAGTTTGTCCTGTTTTGTATTGTATATTGATCTTGCGAAGCCCCATCTGTATCCTTTTACATGTATGGTTCGCTTCTGTCCTAGATCCCTCAAGTCTCACCCTCTTGTATTTGTATCATTGTCATTTCCGCCTCTATACTATATAATTACATTTTCCCCCAACCGACTACACGCTCAACGCTTGGTGTGTGAGACAGTCGCCTCCCGCTAGCTAAATACATGTGGTAAGTTACCTGGTACCTTGGTTCTTTTCGCTGTTCTGGGCCCGGTGCGCCCACGCACAATTAAACCCTTTCTACCATCCTTTCTATCCTGACGTCACTCACGTGAGAAAAGATACCAGGCCCTCTCCCGCTTTACCGTACTAATAAGCGACGGAAAGCTGGGCGGGGCCTGGGAACGAGGCTAATTATGACAGTATGGCAGTGTGACAATATGACAATGTGACAGTGACAGGATCACAGTGTGACAGTTGACATTGTGACAGCATGACAGTGTGACAGTGTGACAGTAGGACAGTGTGACAGTAGGACTGTGTGACAGTATGACAGTGTGACAGTATGACAGTGTGACAGTATGACAATGTGACAGCATGACAGTGTGACAGTTTGACAGTGTGACAGTAGGACAGTGTGACAGTAGGACAGTGTGACAGTATGACAGTGTGACAGTATGACAATAGGACAGTGTATACAATAGGATAGTGTGACAGTGTGACAGTAAGACAATAGAAATTTAACAACAAAAGAATTGAACAATGTTCATTGTTAGTAACTGTATATTATGCCAGCAGCTAAATGACAGTAGACCAGTAGTATTGTTTGTGAATCTAAACAGAAGTCAGAAGATGAAGAGTCTCACCAGGAACTTACAGAAGTCAGAAGATGAAGAGTCTCACCAGGAACTTAGCACTTGTTATGCTGGTTGCTACATTGCCTCTCTGTTGGCTCCATTCCTGCAATGCCACTCGCCTTCCCCCTCAATGGTGCACCAAGATCATCTAAATGTATTTCTTTGGGAAACAACAACATATCACTTCATGCTACTGGCTGGCGTAATGCAGGACATGGTGAACGATCTGAACCACGCAAAATTTATGGAAGCGATGGTATCTGTCTACTAGTTGGTCGAGTGTATAGATGCTTAATGGGACATGAGGTTGTAGGATATCATCCAGGAATTCTTGAACAAATTCCAACTTGTTTCATTCGATCCCTTTAAATTGTGGCACATCACCGGGTTTCACCAGAGAGTTGATTGATTTTACTGTTGCTCTAATCACAGCTGGAATGAGCGTTAGTGGGGTCCGTACCATCCTGCATAGAAGACAAGTATCACTATACTACAATCAAAAGGAGGAATTTGAAGAAGTAGTAGCCTCATTAAAAGAAGGTTGTGGCACTCCATCTGAAACATTTCCTACTCTGGACACTTGGAAGAGCTGTTTTTCAACTTTTCTTCCATCCATTCATGCTTTGTCCAGTTCTTTCTGGCAGACTTCTGGAAGAAAGATAAAGTCTACGCTCAATGCATGCAGAATACAACCATATAGATGAAAAAGCACCATGGCTAAGTCTGGACCACACCTTTGCATCAACAAGTAAGATAAAATTAGTCATATACAATGCTTGAGGGTTGATTTGCTGAATGGCAGTACATGTACAGTTTAAGCAATGTTAGAGAATTGAATATTTCTCAATGAAATTTCTTTACACATACAACTACATGCACAAAATCATAGATGACAATTAGTCATATTCAGTGGCATGTAAAGTCGTCTCTTTCTATTACTGTAGAAAACATTGGCTTCAGCCGAATAGGAGACAATTGTTGGATCACGCAGTATGACACTTTGTTCTGTGTACTGAATGGCAAAGGCCAGGTGGCAACATGGAGGCTTACACCACGGTTGTCGTTTGCTGAAGTTCAAGATGACCTCATAGCACTCAAGGACAGGCTTTTATCACAAGGGAAGGTACTTAAAAGAGTTCTACATTGACAACTGCTGCTCCTGGAGAAAAAAATTACAAGCTGTATTTGGAGATCACTTGGTTGTATACCTAGATATTTTCCATGTTGTGAAGAGAGTTAGTGACAAAATTCCAAAACGGCATCCACTGCGACGTGAGTGTATGAGGGGTTGGCAGATAGTTTTTCGCGACCCAAGTGATCTAGGAGAAAAGCGGCATTGTCCAACACCTTCTCCACTTACCTTGGAGAACAACCTCAATAGGTTTTTGTAGCGGTGGAAAGATGCGGAACGTGATGGGCAAAAAGTGTTGAATGGAGCTGCATTGAAGGAAGTTGAGAACATTCGAGTGCACATGAAGAAACTTAAGGATGTCTTCCTGGAATTCAGGCTGGTAGAGGGACCAACAGGAATGAAAACTTGCACAAGGATTTGAACAACATCATGTCGTCTTCAAAATATGGGGTTGAGCTTGCATATGCACTACTGACGGTAATCTTCTTCAACCATAATGAAAGAATGGAAGCAAAGGAGTGAACATCCTGTAGAATTCTACCTTCATCAGCATCTGTCAACAGCTACACATGATCGACCTGAGATGTTGCACAAACTCAAACCTCTGTCTTCCATGTCCTGAATGTGGTAGTGGTGTGTGCATTACACGCTGGTAGAGCTGTACATAAGTACTTGAAGTAAGCTTGAGAGTGCTGAATGTAACAGCACAACTATGTGCAGAGATGGCAGTGGCTGGTGAAGACCAAAGTGCTGGAATGTGAAGTGGATTTTTTATCTGATAATGATGATCAAAATGAGCACCAGCCAGTTTCTGTTGCTGCCCTGAAAAAGATACATATGCAGGCTCTGGCATGGTTCTTTTTACACAAATCGATGTCCAATATGAGTGAAACAGCTTACATTCATCTGGATCAGATTCCAGTTATGCTATCTTAATCAGCCGATCTATTCAATCCCATCATGTTTATGCCAAGTGATGAGCAGAAGACTCATGAAGAACGTCTTGATAAACTACTGAAATCATGGCAGTATTTGAGACAAAAAGTTCCTCCTGATGGAAACTGCCTATTTCACTCAGTGGCATAAAACAATTGGAAAGAGGAAATTCCGAACTTGAACAAATTGTAACAAAGATTGGCATCAATGTTCGGGAATCACTGGCACAAATTGCAAGTGGTTTGAGGAAATGTGTGGTAAATGAATGGCTTGGGGAACAGTTGCAATCTTACCAAGTATTTATGAGTGAAGGCCAGTTATAATCTCAAGCAAAAGAGATTTTGCAAGATGGTGCCTACTCTTTGGATATTGGTGACTTGGCAATAGCAGCACTAAGCAACATGCTGCAAACTCCACTTGTTCTCTTCACATCCAGACCAAACCAACCTCTCCACGTACAATACCCAACCCATTCTCCAATGCTGAACCCAAATCATATATGTTTGGCTTATCTTCAATTCGGGCCAGGCCATTATGATGCTGTTGCACTAAGTAGTATTGAACAGGAAAAAGACACTGCAGCTGCCCCCCCCCCCCCCCCCCCCCCCCCCCATGCCTAAGCCTAACCCTAACGAGTCCCTCCCTGAGTCACTGTCACTTTCTTTTCCCTCTTTATTTTCACTCTTTATTTCTTTCCTTCTCACTGAATTCGGCCACTGAGTTGCCGAGTGACCGTTCGGTAGCTCAGTTGGTTAGAGCATGGCAGGCCATATGCCAGGTTGCGGGTTCGAGTCCCTCCCTGAGTCACTGTCACTTTCTTTTCCCTCTTTATTTTCACTCTTTATTTCTTTCCTTCTCACTGACTTTGACTTACATGTAGGCTAAGGTCTGACTGTCATATCGTCACGCGTCACGCGCCTCGCGCTTCGCGCTCGCCGCGCCCTCCCCATCGAACATGCCAGCTTGGTATCCGCCTCGGCTGGATCCCTGGCAGCTCAGACTTAAGTACTCGAATTCGGCCACTGAGTTGCCGAGTGACTTCGGTAGCTCAGTTGGTTAGAGCATGGCAGGCCATATGCCAGGTTGCGGGTTCGAGTCCCTCCCTGAGTCATTGTCACTTTCTTTTCCCTCTTCAAGTTATTTTCACTCTTTATTTTCACTCTTTATTTCTTTCCTTCTCACTGACTTTGAATTAGGCTAAGGTCTGACTGTCAGATCTGGAGCATGTTAATATCTGAGCGTCACGCGCCTCGCGCTTCGCGCTCCCCGCCCCCCCCCCCCCCCCCCACGACCCACTGTAACTGTGCACGGAAAAGTACAAAAAGTAATGCGTGTTCCTTCTCCCTGACACAGTACACTTGTAGGTGCCCATGTTACAATTCCAAGCACCCTTGTACAGAGTACTGCAAGTGCAAGGGTTGTACCAACACCTTTGGAGTTAAACCTGCTGCTAAAGCTGCAAAGACAGGTCAAAAACGTAAACGGCCACCTCATGAAAGCCAATGTGTACCACTACAAGGCAAAAGAACCGTTAAATTCATGGAAGCTGTTGGTGAACCAAGTGTCAATTGGAGGGTTTAGCAAGATGGAATACCTAGTAATCGCCAGCATTGTTCAAAGTCTAATGTCAGACGACTGGAATTGGGAACAAGTTAGTAATGTTAATGTTGGTGATGTATCAACCATATACCACTACATCATTGAGCTAGTACAAACCCTCCAACTAGATCTGGCATTGTTTGAACGAAAGCAAGACAGCATTGAAAAACTGTTGCAAATGACTATATTTAGATGGAACATATTTCGTCAACAGAACATGATTATTAAGATATGAACTTCACGGTCATACATCAGATCCATTTCATTTGATTCCATCTTGTGTTTTTTTTTAGCATTTACATTGTACCTTTTCAGCTTTGATAAATCTTTAACACTACAAGGTATAGAGATGTAGAAATCTTTAATTAAGAGAGTTTTACGTAGTTAAGTGATCAAAAAGTGTACACAACACAACACTGTATAGTAACAAGATATAAGCTGTAATGGCGTTAACTGAACGAAATGCATGATCTGTCCAAGCTAGTAGCAAGTACAAAATTATTTAAACAGTTTCAAATCCGTATTCACTCATAAGGGTGTTCATGTCAGGGCTGTTTAGAAGCAGCCTATTGTATTGTGCGGCTGTTATATGCTTCGTATCAATTGTTTTCTTGAAATTGTCTGTGTATTCATCCAATTTCACATATGGAAGAAGCTGCTCTTTGTTTGCCTCAATTGGGATGTGCTTTGTTTCTCTAATCTCTCTCTCCTAATTAATGACCTCTGACCCAAGGAACTGAGTTCACTACAAATATGATTGGTGAAACTAGCTGGATTGGAAGTAGTTATGAAGTTGTGTACATGTCTGCTGTACATCAAGTTTGTGATCCATGCAAATATCACAAAAATGGACACCACAAATCACAAAGCGATTGATATGGTTGCTGCCAACATTGTGTTATGCACATGCATGCAGCATAGGAGCTATTTTTCTACACTGCATGTATACTCAGATGTATGCTGCATTGCTGACATAATTCTCCAAAAGCTTATAGCCTGTAAGCGTTCTGTACTGGGCCTAGCTTGTGAGAGTACTTTCTGGCTTATTTCCAGCCTGCCTCAGTGTTTGTCCTGGCTCTGCATGCTGTCTGTGTTGTCCTCTAATCTTGTGAAGACTTATTTTTGAGCCTCAAAAGCCTCATGATAACAGAACTCGTGACAACAGAACTCCCCGTCAAACTTACGTAATACCAAAGGGTGAATATGGTTAGATCACGTGGGGGGCACCAGGCGTTGTGAAAGTAACAAATCCCAATTTGATAGCCTCGTTCCCAGGCCGTTCCCGGCTCCAGTTTTGATCGCTTGCAGTATAAAAACGGAGGGGAAGGCCTGGGAGAAAGAGTCACGTGCGTGACGTCAGGTAGACGTGAGGGGGGGGCGTAGCCTGGTACCCGGCGCGCGCCGGGGACGAGGCTAGGGGGGGCGGTGCTCGACGAAGAATCTCGAGGTCCTTCCTGTAATATCTTGTCCAAGAACTTGAGACTGTAACATTCGAAATACAGCGTCAATACAGCTCGTTGTTTGGTAGACTCGAGGCTGATCAACGCAAAGTTTGTGAGTTACAACGATCGGGCACCGCCCCCCTCACGTCTACCTGACGTCACGCACGTGACTCTTTCTCCCAGGCCTTCCCCTCCGTTTTTATACTGCAAGCGATCAAAACTGGAGCCGGGAACGGCCTGGGAACGAGGCTACCAATTTGAAACGAGCTATAAACTAGCCTCGTTCCCAGGCCGTTCCCGGCTCCAGTTTTGATCGCTTGCAGTATAAAAACGGAGGGGAAGGCCTGGAGAAAGAGTCACGTGCGTGACGTCAGGTAGACGTGAGGGTAGACGTGAGGGAGGGCGGTGCCCGACGAAGAATCTCGAGGTCCTTCTTGTAATATCTTGTCCAAGAACTTGAGACTGTAACATTCGAAAGACAGCGTCAATACAGCTCGTTGTATGGTAGACTCGAGGCTGATCAACGCAAAGTTTGTGAATTACAACGATCAGGCACCGCCCCCCTCACGTCTACCTGACGTCACGCACGTGACTCTTTCTCCCAGGCCTTCCCCTCCGTTTTTATACTGCAAACGATCAAAACTGGAGCCGGGAACGGCCTGGGAACGAGGCTACTATAAACTGCGCCCGAAAATCGGAGGTAGTCTGGATCTGGAACAGCAACCGTGAAAGGTTAAAGTTCACTAATGAATCGATTATGGATAAGCTGGACCAAAAACGCTCCGATGGTTTTTCCTTTAAATGCTCCACAGCCGGCACAGGATATAATTTTGCAGTTGCTGCTTTACTGTCCTTTTCCATCCTAAAGCAGGCAGGTGAGAACCTCTGAAAGTATGTAGACTGGTATACTATGTGATGGCATGGATGGCACTGTCACGTAGTATTTCGACCCCCGTAATGATCGGACCCCCTTTCCAAGTTTTACAGAAGTATTTGGGCCTCCTTGGAAGTTATACTCCACATTGACAAGTTGTGGTCTCTTTACTCTTTTGCTGGAACCACACCTAGAGGTCCAGAAGTTGCCAGACAGAGAAGCCCAGGGTTTCTCTCAAATCAACATGTCAGTTCAAGTATGTGCTTTTGATAGGAGAACACCGGTACCATGTCTCGTATAGTGCTTCTTGGTTTGTAGCAGCAGATTGTGGTCTACTACTAGTGCACAAGAGCTTGCCAGACTGTCTACTACACTAAAGTTCACATAGTAGTTTCATGCTAAAATTTCAAAGTTTCAAGTGCCAAAGTGGGCAACTATACCAACATGTTTCTGCCATCACTCCATCCATGTATTTCAGAGGGGTCCAAATGCTTTGGTGCCAGTTTCACTAAAACTAAAATGCATTTTAATTAAGGGATGTTTCATGTTACTAACTAGTGATAAAACTGCTGTCTCACTTCATCAATTGAACAAAACCTTTTTGAGACCACCCAAAAAGTGGTAGTTAACTAGGTAATGATACTAACCTTTTATAGATTTAAGTAATAACTAAACTAAACTAACAATCTAAATCTGTAGCCTAATTTAAACTGGAACTAAACTACAAGTCTAAACACTAAACTACAACAACACTGTTCGGTACTACAGGGCCGTAGCCATCAAATTTTGAGTGGTCAGGTTAGTGGTGCGTATGTAAGCACGCAACAGCTAGGTGGGTCTGGGGGCATGCCCCCCCCCCAGAAAATTTTTGGAATTTAGAGGCTATGAGGTTGCTTCTGAGACCATTTTTGGGCCAAAACAATGCTTCTCGGAGGCCACACGACAGAGTTTTACATGCATGAACATCTACCCTTTCTGCCCGTTGTGCCATATAGCACTGGTTTCGGCTTTCCGATCGTTCGCTAATCACACAAGCCACACCCTTCGCAGGTCATTCGGTTGGAAGAACGGAAAATTTTTGCCTCGGTCTTTCATACTGTTCGCAGCCATCTCATATTATGTTGCAACAAATGTCACCACGCTGTGTGCACGCCATGCATGGGCGTTTGCCGAGCATTGGCCCTATTTGGCGACGCCAAGCAAGCCATGGGTGAGGGGAAAAGTGGTCCGGTTGAAACCGGACTAACCGGACCGGTGGCTATGGCCCTGTACTATACTCTAAGGTATTTGGTCCAGGGGGTTCCAAATTCGACCATGAAAAACCATTGGGTCCATTTTTCCATCACCATTGGCCATGTGACAGCGCTGAAACATTTAGGTAGGGCTTTATGTATTTTAATTTAGTGCACTCAGTGCACTTGGATGATACAATAATGGCCTCGGGCACTCGCCTGTGGTTTGTGCATTACGTTATTGCGTGTAAAACACATAATAAAAGCACCATCTAGAATGTTGTAACTATTACTTGATATCATTACTAATACCAATGTGCACAAGTACTCCCAATATACACTTTTGCAGTTGCCTCACACCTTGTTCAACTTGTGTCTACCTGACTTGTGATAAGGCTACATTCTGTTATATATGTAATCATTATGAAAGATAAGTCAATGCAAGAAATTCGGGTGGCTAGATCTGAATTATACTCATTGTTACGTATAAAATGCCTAGCCTCATTCCCACACTCTCCCCATGCACAAACCAAAATCGAAAGTGACACAAGCCTGGGAACAAGGCTAATGCCTGGAAAACCAAAGGGTGGCTGGTTGTGTCATTGATCAATGCAACAGCTAGAGTATGTAGTGACTGTTTTGTGGCATGGAGAGGAAGACCTGAATATAGTACATGTAGTTATCTATGAGTGGTTGCACATGGTGATATATCATGTACATGCATGGTCTAACCCAATAGGTACAGAAATACAGACATACATACGGATTGACAGACAGGCGAAAAAATTTCCATAGACTACATGTAGTATGTGGCTTACTCAGGCTCAATAATGTATGTACTCAAACATTTGGACCCAACTTGAAAGCCTACATATAACTTGTGCCATCATTATAAGTGAGTAATTGGCGTATTTTTCCATCCAGGAGATGTTGCTGGGCAGTTCACTGCGCCTCTCCCCACCTGTCCTGGTGGTACCTTCACCTTCAGATGTACTGTTACTGGGAACATGAATGGAGTCACCATCTGGAGAGTGGGTGGAGATGAGTGTGTCCTGGCACATAGTACAACAGGTGCCACATCTGCATGTGGCTTCACAGCTACACCTGGGACTGGGTTTGGAACAAGTGCTACTTCCTTCTCATCAACACTAAGTGGCACTGCAAACATCACACTGAACGGTACATTGGTGGAGTGCTTTGGACCAGGCCTTGCTAGAGATGCTGGGAACATAGTTGGAAACAGTACACTCCAGATTTTAGGTCAGTAAAGTTTTTGTTCACCAGAACAGCAGCAATATCATTGGTTATGTACCACAGAAAAGCACAAGTAGTTACTAGTGCTCAGAGCATCTTGCCTCAAACTGGAAATAAAGGAATTTAGATGTTATGAGGTGAAAATAGAGGAAAGTGGCTGCCGGTGTTTTCACTTTCCTCTATTTTCACCTCAAAACATCTAAATTCCTTTATTTCCAGTTTGAGGCAAGATGCTCTGAGCATTTAGAGTGATAAAACCACTCAGCATGGGTTCTTTCCTGATGGAGAGAATTTTCCGGTCGACTCCTAACGGAGTTCTGACAGCACATACTGAGTGGCTGCCGGGTGTGCGACTGAGGCATTCAGTACCACCTGTGCAGTAGATATAGAGGATTGTGAGGGCTGGTGGTTGTCCGGTTGCCATAGCTCAGTGGCAGAGCACTGGCAGCTCAAGCCAGGTGTCCTGGGTTCGACTCCCGGTGGCTGCCGGCCTTTTTCACTTTCCTCTATTTTTGCCTCATAACATCTAAATTCCTTTAGTTACTAGTGCTTTCTACAGAAGCTCAGAGGCAACGAGGTAACATCATGACATACGGCAAATGATGGCCCGACGCTGCACTCTGGCAGTAGCCCAGCATTGCCCTTCAAGTGCACGAGGATGTTCAATTTTCGGGAAATATTTAAATGCACATTTAAAATTTATGGTATATGGCCGCAAGCATAGGTACAAAGTCACAAAAAAGTTTTCTGAATGAAAACAAGCGCATGTAGGGATGGAACCCTCAGAAACTAGATGGGAGTCACACCACAACAATTTCACACCATCCCTACATCTTGTACCATTTTGACAGCTATGCTTTGTATTTGTTAGTTGTGTGCATAGAAGGGTTGTGGAAAGCAGTGGGGTGTGTAGTGCTGGGTGTGGAGTGCATGTTGATGTGCATGGGGAGTGAGTTATGTTGTGGGTGGCTGCAATGTAGTTGGTATACTGAGCATGGCAGATATGGTCTGTCTTGAATGCAGAAACTGTGGAGTGCATGAGCTGGGTCTATGGTATGTTGGAGTAAGTTATGTTGTGAAATTTTATTGCTGCTGAACATGGCAAATATGGATTGTCTTTTATGTAGAAGGCTGTGGAGTGAGCAGTGCTGAGTACAGTGCATTTAGTGGGTGTGTATAGGCTAAGTGTAGACACCAGCAGTGATGACAGTGAATCAGACAGGATCATCCAGCGGCTAGCTGCATTTCATGCACAACACTTTGGCTACTTGTTTCCCCTGGTCCTCTCAGCCTGCTATACCATCCACTTGTCTTCTCTCAGCTAGCTATCACTTGCCCCACTTGTCTTTTAGCTACATGAGAGTTTTGTGGTGTGCATAGTTGGCAAAATGGCACAAGATGTAGGGATGGTGTGAAATTGTTGTGGTGTGACTCCCATCTGGTTTGTTTGGTTTGTGAGGGTTCCATATACATGCGCTTGTTTTCATTCAGAAAACCTTTTTGTGACTTGTTCCTGCTGTTCTTGTTTTTTTATGAATGGTAAGAGGGAAGACACTTGGGAGGGTAGGCCGAGGGGAAGATGCATGCTGTGTACAGTATGATAGTAATAGTATAGAATTTTTATTTTGTTCACTAAGAATCGTCATAAATTCAAACGCTTCCTCAAGTGAAATTGTAAATCTAAACATCAAACTTCTTTATCTGCAGGGTTTAGAAGCCCAAACAAAGCCTCATAAAACCCAAGTGCAAAACACATCAGTTTAATGAGGCTTTGCATGCAAGCTTATAAATCCCGAACTTGCTTCATGTGGACTACTAATGGGTTCACTGAACTCTCCATAGACTGTCACCACAGAGTATTGAGTCATAAGACCCCATTACAGGAACAGAGTAGCTATAGTCTAAATCGGTTTGAAACCACAGCATAGGGATCTATGGAGCTGAACAACCGCCAGTTTCTGTGGCCGCCTCCTCTAGCTATAGCATGGAAGTTTTTGAATGAACCCATGCACTGTTGACTCGGTGCTACTAGCTTCCAGGAAAGTGACATCTAGCATACATGTACAAGTGTCTGTAACGGTACGCAACGACTAGAATGTCACAATACCATATAAAGACTGGAATGTCGTATAAAGCTCTTCACTTAATGATCATGAAAATATGAACAGTTAAAGATGTCTGACCTCCTGCAGACAAAAATTTAGTTTCCCTGCCAGAAATAAACCCCCTACAAGGTGAGAGTAGCGTTTTCTAAGCCTGTGTACGCAGCAAGGGCAAGAATTGGCCCACCAGCTCCCAACCATGGTGCTTTGACAGCCAATCCTTAACATCCTCCTTTTGTGTTGTGCCTGAGTCTTCGTATTCCTCCAAGGCAGCAAGTAGCATGTAGCAGCCTATTGGTAGCTTGGTACTCAAGGCTGCTTGGGATCTGAGCGGGTGACATACACATGGTGGCTGCTAGGCTTGGCTGTCAAAGCGCCATGGTTGAGAGCTGGTGGGCCAATTCTTGCCCTTGCTGCGTACACAGGCTTAGAAAATGCTACTCTCACCTTGTAGGGGGTTTATTGGGGCGAGCGTGAGCGAGCCCCACACTAGTGAGTTTAACGGCAGAATTTCTCTGATTGTGAGCGAGCCCCACACTTGTGGATAAAACGAAAATTTGTCTATTTATTTATCTGTATATATATATGTGACCCGCTGAGCGAAAACCCGGTGTCGGAGTGAATAATGTCCCCCCGTGAATAGTGTCCCCCCGGACATTATTCACTAGTGAATATTGTCCCCCCGGACATTATTCACCGGTGAATAATGTCCCCCCTTGTGCATGCGCTTTCAAGGTGGTATGTAGGCAAGGTGGTCTGGCATTTTTATTTGCTAAGTTCAGAGCATTACAACTGGCAGCTGGGAACATGCGTGGACCTGACAACAGCAGCGCGACCCACAATCCGAGGTGAAATACAGCTCGCAAGGATACACTTTAAAGTCTCGCGTAGATGGACCAAACTGTGAGACTATACATACACTTAGCCTCGTACCCAGGCCTTCTGGACTTGTGGTTGCATTCACAGAAGCTTACCTTTCAGGCTTCTTTCCTTGCAAGCGACAAATGCTGGGGTGAGAATGTCCAGGGTAAGAGTGTAGGAGACACTGCATAAATCCACATCTATGCATGCATAAATCGAGTGTGTGCCAAGAACGCTGTATACGCATGGCTCCATAGTCTCGCAGGCCTGTGTGGCATGTGAGGCCACTCCAATTTACTTGCTTGTTTACTCACTTCCCCCTACTAGTGCCTGAATTCCCGCAGATGACAGTTTTCAACCTAGTTCTAGGGGGGACAATATTCACTGAGGGGGGACATTATTCACCCGTGAATAATGTCCTAGGGGGACAATATTCACCAGTGAATAATGTCCGGGGGGACAATTTTGGGGGGGGGGGGACACTGTACACTATGACACCGGCACTTCGCGCGCAAATATTTCGCCAACGGAACCAGAAGTAACTAGAGCCTATACAAATTTATTTTTAACCCGTGGGTGAGGGATTGAAGAATTGCGCCGCGCTCAGATTTTCGACAGCAACTTGGCACTGCTTTTACCGTGCTATGTAGCAACAGAACAACGATCTGCTGTATACGCGTGAACACCGACCATTTTTCTTTCAAGCAATCGAAACAGGAACCTGAAATCTGCCTGGATACGCTGTTGACAAGGCCGAGAACATACCTATATCAACTCAAGGCCGTACACAAAAGTCGTCCGGAAACTCTTTTTACAAGGTGCTATTCTTTCATGGCCTACACAACCAGAAGAAAAAGGGTAATAGTTAATGCTAAAAGACACTGGGATTTGTTCCGGTGTGCTGATTACCATGCGCGCGCGATCAAACATGCATGCAGCTGCTAACTGTACACAAGAAAATTATATGAGCAACATGAAAACATTGCATGATAAGAGAGCGTTATGAAACAGACTGAACATAACTGTGAAGTGACAGGGGTAAAAGAGCTATTTTTGTACACGAACACACATCTCTTGTCTGAAATTAGGAGGTAAGATATAAAAATAACAACTGCCCTTTTCTGGATCACCTACACCGAAGTGGAGACAGATTTGTGGTTTGCTTGGAAGGGCATCCCCAATCTTAGTCTTGGAAGAATTAGAAAGCTCTTCACATGATCCCTGATAGTTGTGTGCAGTCCCTCTGCAGTGAAAACAATGCAAGTATTTGTTATGGCATGAATGCATTGTGCAGCGATTCTTTAGAAGGCCCAGACAGGGATGGTAAGTCGGAGACACTTTTTGTTGAACTGCTCACTAATCTTTACACAATCACAGTAATTGCACAACATTCCTTGACCTACAATGGAATGTTGCAAAATCGCAGTGATTGCATAACATTACTAAGAAATTCAGCCCTAGGCTTACTGTTCAGGTCCAGCCCTTCCATTAGCTTCGTTCCCAGGCCCCGCCGAAAAATCGGAAAAGGGGCCTGGTAGCATTTCTGTGTATTTTCTGTCGCTAGTGTAAATGTCATCAAACGCGTGCTACGGTAGGACACACCTTACTGCAACCGTTGATGTCAGCTGACTATCATGCAAATGCGTGCAAGATGAAGTTGAACTTCCGTGTTTATCTGTCCAGTTCGGATGCACACTGTCTATACTGGGACCCGATAACCCGTATGGGTAAACAGCGCTCTCCAATTTCGATCGTCTACCGATCTCCCGTAAACGTGACACCACTGCCACACGTATGTAGGAGACACAGACGATGCCATCAACGAGCTACTCTACCATATTGCATAGTCAGCACTTTTGGCCTAGTGCACATGTGACAGGATCACGTTCCGCGTGGTTTCATTCTGCAATCTGATTGGCTCCTCAAAATTTTGAGAGGTAATGGTCGACAGAAAATACACAGAAACGCTACCAGGCCCCTTCCCAATTTTTCAGGCGGGGTCTGGGGACGAGGCTACCCTTGTACAACGTGTTCATGTCACTCTCATCAACACGATCAACATATCGGTGACCGATTCCACACTCAGCGCTTGACCTCCCATATGATGTATTACCATGGAAACTGGATCCTCAGAAAGGGGTCAACTTGAGTTTGAAGTCCAACCAAGGAGGCTTGGCTACCATCTTACCCTATGTAAATCAAGGGATCAACAGTAAATAATCAAGGGAGATATTTTGCTAATCAAGATAATTTATCCTGGTTGCAAATGCTTCTGCAGGTGAGCTACATAGGCGACTACTCTTTGAATTTTAACAAATTATTGGTTGAGTCTATGAGTAGGCAAGTGTATGCACTCACTCAGGCTTGCCCCCATAATTTTATGGGGTGCCGTTTGTCAAAACTCCAGTGTTTATCAAACCCACGACCTTTACTAAACCTTGATTGATCTCTACTAGAAAAGGCAATCGATCGATCTTTACTAAACATTGACTGCTGTTTCGTAAAGGGTCGCATAAGGTACCGGGTGAAAGCTGCATACGTCATCATGAATGCATGCCATGCTACACTCTCTGCGTACTTGGACTTTTGTAAGACAGCATGAGTAAAGACTGCAATTTGGAAGCATGTACAGCTATGGGTTGAAGTTCTTTGTTGTTAAAGATCACCTTAGGGATGGCGCCCCTTCCAAATTGTAGCCTTTTCTCATACTGACTAACAAAAGTTGAAGTACGCAGAGGGCGTTGCACGGCAATGCATTAATGATGACGTATGCGACTTTCATCCGGTACCTTACACGACCTCAAACAGCAACTGATGTTTAGTAAACTTTGATCGATGTTTAGCAAACATTGATCGATCTTGGCTAAACATATTTGCTAAACATATTCTGCTGAACATCGATTGATGTTTGGTAAAGATTGATGGATTGCCTTTTCTAGTTGAGATCGATCGATGTTTACTAAAGATGGATTGATGTTTCGATCAGTAAGGTCGCGGGTTTGATAAAAACCGGAGTTTTGACACAAATGGCACCCCATACAATGCCCTACATTCACCTAGTAGCGACAGTGATTACGTGGTGTGATTCTAGTTTATTCCTTCATATTACTAATAGCCTGCAAAGCATTGTATTTGTACATGTGCTGAATATAGGCCGTCCGGAAACCTTTTTTTACAGTACAGTAAACACACAATTTTCAGTCTAACACCTTCAGCAGTTAGTTGGTAACAACATACCTCAGTTCTAGCTTGTTCCAGTAAACGCAAGAAAAAATAGATCCCACCAGCTTCCCTAAATCACCCTGTCCAATTATGGAACGACAACAAACTCGGCGTTGAATCACGCGGCATGACAGTCTGGATTAAACATTCTCACTGCAACAAGAACCCCTACTTCATAGTTAAACATCACGCACTGTTGCCATTTCCCAAGGTAGTGTGAGCGATGAGAAAAAACGCTCTTTCTCAGCGAGAGTTCTTCGCTACTATTCACGACCACAAGGTGGCTGTAATGATGTAACTTTAAAAATAAAATCACGTGAGCGTTCCGTTGGCGAAACGACTGTGAATTTGAGTTAGAGGCAATTTTATTCCCAGCTAAACTCAGATTATTGCACCAATGTGTCACAGGGGGCTTGCACTGTATGATGCTGAATTATGAAGGCCGACTCTGCTACTATAACGATGATATGAGCTCGAACTCACAGCCTGGCAGGCCCGTGAAATACGGGAAGGTTCCTGTTAGGTACAGGCCGAATGCCGCATCTGGTGGGCGGAGCTATGGGCGTGACCTTATACATATGAAGGCGATACACCCGGTACCCGCGGTTATATCATCTCATTAAACATTCATAAAACATTTTAACGCTTTGCGCTGGCTGTTGCTGTACTTTGACCCCGACTGCTGACTTTTTGCTTGCTTGGCAAGGCACACACCCAACTGTTCTACAGCTCTTCCTAAGGTATTCAGTAGAGATTTACAGGTGTACCAATGTACCAGAGCTCATAAACTCAGCAGGAGTCCATTTGCGTTGCATAAATGTACACATATATAGCTACTGAAGTTCTTGAGACTCTCCATCCTGGGGTCATAGGCCTCTGCATCATAATAAAGGTTTGGTTGGTTACATTGATAGGATTAACTAATTCACTCAGTACTTCCAACTTGTCAGAGATGGTAAAAAAAATGTGCATGTGTTCCTGATCAAGGCAGCAAAATATAGTCTTTTGTCGAGCCATCCAGGCCCCCCAATGAAGAATGTCTGGTGGTTTGATTCAAATTCCTACTCAAGAAGGTATGTCCAGCAAATTAAGAATGGAAGAATGATGCATACAGTTCACTCTTTGTCACTATTGATTATACACTCTTTGATTTTGTTGGCCATCCGATATTCCAGTTGGAAAGCATCCTAATGACAATAATATTGAATCAAACCACCAGACATCAGACATTGTGGAGAAGCGTAAAGGACTGACATCACTTCTTGTAGCCACATTGCTGAAATTGATGCTCAAGCCTTCTGCTTTCAGTGACAGCTGTAATTCATACACATTTCTCTGCAATACCTCTAAGAAACGCACAGTCACATGGTTGTTAAGATGCAAACATATGCCCCAATTCGTTGATTTTTAGTTTCTCATCAGGTGTTTTATCTGCACCCAATGTGGGCGGGCAGGTATTACCATTATGTATTTATCCATAGCCGACATATTTCTCATGGAAGAACTCAACAAACACGATGTCAGGAAGATCAGCGCTCATCATATGCCTTTGTAGAAGGGTTCTTTTGGATGCTGTGCAATAGAGAGACACGTTTGTTGGTGTTGCGTTCATCACTACACTTATCCGGTTTGTTTCTACGTCATTACGTATCTTATATGAAAATAAAAAGAACGGTGATAAATTCTATCTCAGAAAATCCATGCAGGCGGCCGATGAGAAACTAATAATCAATGAATTGGGATCTTACATGGCCACAACAAGCAGTCAGGCAGGTCAGATTTAGGCCTGATCAATTTTCTGCAGACCAAACATGCACATGAGCACAGCACTTTGATTTAATAATACACGTAGATATAAAAACTAGTAAGAATGAGAATTTCTCCATTATTCGACACAAGACTATTTACTGCCTTGATCAGGAATACATGCACATTTTTTTTTACCATCTCTGAATAGTTGGAAGTACTAGTGAATTAGTTAATCCTATCAATGTCACCAACCAAACCTTATAATGAAACACAGGCCTGTCGCCCCAGGATGGAGAGTCTCAAGAACTTCAGTAGCTATGTGTACATGTACCAGAGTAGGCCATAATTTATGCAACCCAAATGGAACCATTACACATTCGTACACCGATTTCCGGTCTTATCTCGATTTTCATAAAATGCGCGATGTGCCGGGTATTCGCTCAGCGGGTCACATATGTTACGTGCGTATTCCGTATAATTATGCATTCTGCTCTATTTGTGTAACCATCAACAAGGCGACCGTCTCGAGCGCCCGTTGAACCAAACGACCCGCGGCTATGTAAAAGGCTCGGGTAGAAGCTGCACTTATTCTAGCCTACAAGCTAGCTCTTGAACGGTAAAACAGCAGATCCATAAGTCGCAGCAACATCCACAACTCCAACAACAATGATGGTCTAGCATTTTACAATGCTGGGCAATATTTCGAGTCAGAGTGCGTGGGCAATAATTCGATTATCAAAACCACAGTACGTCACGGGGCACGTGATCAAATCTTCCAGGCTCTCTCCCCGTTTTTCTACATGGGGAGGAGCCTGGGTACGAGGCTACATGTCACCCCCTAGAAGGTGAGAGTAGGGTTTTCTAAACCTGTCCACGCAGCCAGAGCAAGAAATGGCCAACCAGCTCCCAACCATGGCGCTTTGACAGCCAAGCCTAGCAGCCACCATGTGCATGTCACCCGCTCAGATCCCAAGCTGACTTCCCTGCCAGAAATAAATCCCCTACAAGGTGAGAGTAGCGTTTTCTAAACCTGTCCACGCAGCCAGGGCAAGAAATGGCCAACCAGCTCCCAACCATGGCACTTTGACAGCCAAGCCTAGCAGCCACCATGTGCATGTCACCTGCTCAGATCCCAAGCAGCCTTCCCTGCCAGATACTAGGGGAATGTATATAGAACATTGTGGGGCGAGCGTGAGCAAGCAATGTACTACAGCATTGATGGCTTTACCAGTGAAGTATCAGATCACAGCACACAGGCCATTCATGCATGGCATGTAGCTAAAACGAGGTTTGTAACTCTACTGTCTACAAAAGTGCTCAATAGCTTAGAGGAAGTTGTCATGGTTGCAGAGAAGAGCTTTTCATGGGGTAGTACTATACACAACAGAGCCATTTGTCCTACATGTACCAGCACGCAGCTACTTTGGTTGTTGCAGTTATAGGCTAAGTCTGGCATGCATAGTCCCTCAAGACTTGAGGCATCTTTGAGAAATAGTAGAGGGAAGTCGCCACGCATCAGCTATATGGAGCAAAATCTCTGCCGCCTATACTGCGTTCGGTAAGCTGCATGAGCCTTTCTACACAACTGTTAGCCTTGTACACTTACTGAGTAGGTGCTGCGCTCCAACTGCCTATTGTCGCTAAAACACAACTGCTATCTCTCGTACAATAGGTGCACACGCTCCGGCTGCCATTCCTGGCTATCTTTCATGACTGTCGTCATTCAAGCTCACCCTAGCTAGCTTGCTGCCAGAGCATCAAGTTGTACGAAAATCTTACTTACACTCCGCATGCGGCCCGCGGCTATCGCGTTAAATTACAGCATCAAGAATCTAGGTAACACGCATATTGCCCGCACGTGGCGCGCGAACGCGTGCATTGGATGTACGACATACGACGTACGATACATATACTAGATGAATGCAAGGCGTTGTGGGGCGAGCCTGAGCAAGCAGTATGCCAAGTAAAGTCTGGCCTCCTACTGACCTCTATTGACCCTCAACACACTGCGCATGCAAGGCTTGTCATATATGTACTGGTTCATACACAATCAGGAAATCTGTTGTAAAGTCGCAGCTATTCAATTATCAGCTACCTTGGTCCTATAGAATAATACTTAAAACAGCAAAATTTCCCATGTGTACAACACATTTAAGTCACCTGTCCCAGGTGTAACACATGGGGAACATATAAGTCACCTGTCCCTCCCTTGTCCTATGTGTAACACATGGGAAACATTACACCCCAAGATGCAACTTAAAGGACCCGCGTAATATAAATAATATAAACTAGGAGAATGTAGAACATTGTGGGGCGAGCGTGAGCAAGCAATACACAGCTTTAACTTATATCAAAGGCTGAATCAGTGAAGTGTCACATCACAGCACACAGGTGGCGTGGCATGTAGCTGAACAAAAGCTTGTCACTCTACTCTCTACAAAAGTGCTTAACAGCTTAGAGAAGATGGTTGCAGAGACTAGCTTGTCATGGGGTGGTACCATACAATGCAGCCGTTAGTGCAGCCATTAGTGCAACCTAAGCATCTACTCTGGCTAACTGTAGGCTAAGTCTAAACACAGCCTGGCTTGTCGCGCATAGTCCTTACTTGAGGCATCTAAGAGGTATAGCAGATGGGGTTTGCCATCCATCAGCCATGGATAGAAGGAGGGTCTCTGCCGCTTTCTGCTTTCAGCCTCTCTACACAACTGTTTAATAGCCCTTGTATACATACATATAGTAGACAGAGGAGGTCGGACATGGTTGAACTTTACTAATTAAAATGGCTGAGGTCACACTAATTGATTTTTCGTATCTCAACAGACTAGCTCTCTCGGCTTTCACTGAGGTGGGCCCCAGTTTTCAAATCAGGATTCAAGGCTGGATCCAGTCATAGAAAAAGCTAAAAAGACTTTCTACCTTGCAATATCCAAGATCAATTAGTGTGACCTCAGTTGTTTCAATTAGCAAAGGTCAACCATGTCCGACCTCCTCTGTATAGTAGATACTCACGGTCCAGCCATCTATCCTGGATGTCGCTGCAAACACAACTTCTATAGGCTATCCTTTGTTGAATATGTGCGCACGCTCCGGCTGCAATTCCTGGCTGCCTTTCATAAGTGCCATCTTTCAAAGTCACCTTGGAGCTAGCTGGCTGCCAAGTTGTACGAAAATCTTACTTATAAGGTCCGCACGCGGCCCGCGGCTATCGCGTTAAATTACAGCATCAAGAATATACGGAACGACATACGACAGATAATAATAATAATAATAATAATAATATTCGATGAAAAATCTCGATTCAACTCACTAGTGTGGGGCTCGCTCACGCTCGCCCAATAATACAATATAATATACTAGGAGAATGTAGAACATTGCGGGGCGAGCATGAGCAAGCAATACACAGCTTTAACTTATATCAAAGGCTGGATCAGTGAAGTGTCACATCACAGCACACAGGTGGCGTGGCATGTAGCTGAACAAAAGCTTGTCACTCTACTCTCTACAAAAGTGCTTAACAGCTTAGAGAAGATGGTTGCAGAGACTAGCTTGTCATGGGGTGGTACCATACAATGCAGCCGTTAGTGCAGCCATTAGTGCAACCTAAGCATCTACTCTGGCTAACTGTAGGCTAAGTCTAAACACAGCCTGGCTTGTCGCGCATAGTCCTTACTTGAGGCATCTAAGAGGTATAGCAGATGGGGTTTGCCATCCATCAGCCATGGATAGAAGGAGGGTCTCTGCCGCTTTCTGCTTTCAGCCTCTCTACACAACTGTTTAATAGCCCTTGTATACATACATATAGTAGACAGAGGAGGTCGGACATGGTTGAACTTTACTAATTAAAATGGCTGAGGTCACACTAATTGATTTTTCGTATCTCAACAGACTAGCTCTCTCGGCTTTCACTGAGGTGGGCCCCAGTTTTCAAATCAGGATTCAAGGCTGGATCCAGTCATAGAAAAAGCTAAAAAGACTTTCTACCTTGCAATATCCAAGATCAATTAGTGTGACCTCAGTTGTTTCAATTAGCAAAGGTCAACCATGTCCGACCTCCTCTGTATAGTAGATACTCACGGTCCAGCCATCTATCCTGGATGTCGCTGCAAACACAACTTCTATAGGCTATCCTTTGTTCAATATGTGCGCACGCTCCGGCTGCAATTCCTGGCTGCCTTTCATAAGTGCCATCTTTCAAAGTCACCTTGGAGCTAGCTGGCTGCCAAGTTGTACGAAAATCTTACTTATAAGGTCCGCACGCGGCCCGCGGCTATCGCGTTAAATTACAGCATCAAGAATATACGGAACGACATACGACAGATAATAATAATAATAATAATAATATTCAACTCACTAGTGTGGGGCTCGCTCACGCTCGCCCAATAATACAATATAATATACTAGGAGAATGTAGAACATTGCGGGGCGAGCATGAGCAAGCAATACACAGCTTTAACTTATATCAAAGGCTGGATCAGTGAAGTGTCACATCACAGCACAGGTGGCGTGGCATGTACCTGAACAAAGCTTGTCACTCTACTCTCTACAAAAGTGCTTAACAGCTTAGAGAAGATGGTTGCAGAGACTAGCTTGTCATGGGGTGGTACCATACAATGCAGCCGTTAGTGCAACCTAAGCATCTACTCTGGCTAACTGTAGGCTAAGTCTAAACACAGTCTGGCTTGTCATGCATAGTCCTTAATGGAGGCATCTAAGAGATATAGCAGATGGGGTTCGCCATCCATCAGCCATGGATAGAAGGAGGGTCTCTGCCGCTTCCTGCTTTCAGCCTCTCTACACAACTGTTTAATAGCCCTTGTATACATACATATAGTAGACAGAGGAGGTCGGACATGGTTGAACTTTACTAATTAAAATGGCTGAGGTCACACTAATTGATTTTTCGTATCTCAACAGACTAGCTCTCTCGACTTTCACTGAGGTAGGCCCCAGTTTTCAAATCAGGATCCAAGGCTGGATCCAGTCATAGATAAAGCTAAAAAAACTTTCTACCTTGCAATATCCAAGATCAATTAGTGTGACCTCAGTTGTTTCAATTAGCAAAGGTCAACCATGTCTGACCTCCTCTGTATAGTAGATACTCACGCTCCAGCCATCTATCCTGGATGTCGCTGCAAACACAACTTCTATAGGCAATCCTTTGTTGAATATGTGCGCACGCTCCGGCTGCAATTCCTGGCTGCCTTTCATAAGTGCCATCTTTCAAAGTCACCTTGGAGCTAGCTGGCTGCCAAGTTGTACGAAAATCTTACGCACGCGGCCCGCGGCTATCGCGTTAAATTACAGCGTCAAGAATATAGGGAACGACGTACGACAGATAATTGGGGCGAGCCTGAGCGAGCCCCACATTGGTGAGTCGTATTGAGATTTTCTCTGTATATATTATTATGGACGTACGTACGTCTTTCCGTAAATTCTAATTCCACTCTAATTTAACGTGACTTTATTTAAAGTATTGCACCATAGACAATGATTGCACCTATAGTTGAACTTATTTGCACGCCTTCCAAGTGGATTTTTGGTTGTTCGCGAGTATGGATACTAACCCAGAATCAGTAGAGAAGAGAGAGAAAAGGTTGCGGAGTCGGAGAGAACGAGAGAGGGCCCGCCGTGCTTCCGAGACAGCAGAGCAAAGGGAAGAAAGGTTGAGAAAACGGAGAATGAGGGACAGGCTGGCAGCTGAGACTCCTGACGAAAGAGAGGCCAGGCTGCAGTATATGAGGGACAGGCTGGCAGCTGAGACTCCCGACGAAAGAGAGGCCAGGCTGCAGCATATGAGTACTTACCAGCATGAGAGATTGGCAGCTGAGACTGCCGAGGAGAGAGAGGTCAGGTTACAGTGTGACAGACAGAGACACAGAGATCAACAGCTTGTGCAGTCACAGCTCCCACTGTTTGAACAGCATTCCATTCGAGCTAAGATGCATAAGTTTCATGCACACTTCGCTACGCTAGATCTGTCAACATGTACCACCTGTTTGGAGAGTTTTCCTGGTCTTCAGCTTCACTTGGGGTCTGCTGAGTGTCTGCGCTGTAGCCGGGACAAGCATATACCGAAGTTATACTCCTCTGCCAACAACATGGATCCTGGCCCTATACCATCTGAACTGCAGGTTGGTAATAATATTACTGTTATGTCATCCTATGTAACTGATATCTGTTCCTTCTTACTATCTGAACTGCAGGTTCGTAATAATATTACTGTTATGTCATCCTATGTAACTGATATGTGTTCCTTCTTATAGGGATTAACACAAGTGGAAGAAATGTTGATTTCTGGTGTGCTACCAATCATGTCACTGTACCGACTACCTCATGGGCAGTACGCATACAGTGGACACGTCATCAACCTGCCACAAGACGTGGCCTCCTTCATCAATTCTCTGCCACGATTGCCCACTGAACTTGACATCATTGTTGTGAGGAAGCAAGGAGCTGCTGACTCCCATCATGACTTTCGTGTCAGGAGGTCTGTAGTGCTTGCTACACTTCAGTGGTTACTCGCCAACAACCAGTATTATCGCAGTGTTCAGATCAATAGTGATGCCCTTGCTCTACTACCAGAGGATGGAAATTTGACTGGCCTGAGGTCTGTGACACTCGACTCTGTTGCTGATGACAGTGAAGCACCATCTGTCGAAGATGTGGACCCCTATGATGCCCATCTCTCAGGATCATTTGTGCCCAACACTACTCAGCGGTTGACTGAAGAGGAGACAGTCAGACAGTCTGTGAACCAGCTCAGGCTCGCCCCATGATGCCCTGCATCTACCTAGTAATAATAATAATAATAATAACTAGGGGAATGCAGTGCATTGTGGGGCGAGCGTGAGGGAGTTGTATGGTGCATTAGTGTTCCATTACCAAAAGTTAGTGCTATGGAATCCATAGCACTACCTTTTCCCACTTGCATACCTCTCACATAACAATAGTCTCACTCCCAGGTCTTCCCCACCTCCAATGTAGCCTGTAAAACTACAGGCGAAGAATGCCTGGGGAAGAGGCTATGTAGGACATCAAATGTATGCCGGTGTTTGTGGAGCAATATAGCTTGGGTATATGCATGTGTGCTAATCTTGCATGCATGGGTTCATTGTACACACTCTGTGCCATTACGCCATTACTGTGAAATGTAGCTACTGCTGCAGGCAACAAGGTCTCAAAGCATTTGGAGGCGGCTTGAACGGTTGCAAGTTGAGGATGAGGGTTCAACATCTATGTACGAACAAATATATTCCGTTGGTTTCCTGTGTCTCCAACTTATTCACATCTTGGCACTGTCTCCTCAGTGCATTGATATTTGCTGAGCACATACAGCTGTGGAATCAGGATTCTCAGCTATGGGGTATGGAGTCAGGGTGGTGCAGACTACACTGTCAGCCCTTTTCCAGAGCACAATTATTGGAGTTGTGGTATGGGGTTTTAGAAGCTCTTCTGTAACTGTTGCTCACGAGGGATAATTATTTCGTCGAGTCACGCAGACCTCTCTGGTTCGGGTCCTCACAAGCTAATCGCTCTGTCTTTAATACACTGAGCACTCCCCGTTGGCGGCAGTATCACGCAGCACGTTAGTAATCAGTCTCCGTCTCGCTAGTCGCGCCTCCCTTTCTTCACCGTTTTCAAGTCCCTGTTACGTTGATTCCCACTGTTCAGCATTTCTGTCCTGCTAGTCTTGTCTCTTGAGCAACAGTGGTTACATTATCCAACATGAAATATTGCATCGCGCACAAATGGGGCAGGATGTATATATACGGAATACGCACGTACCAAACATACATACATATAGACAATTTTCCGTTTTCACCACAAGTGTGGGGCTCGCTGCGCTCGCCCCAATAATAATAACTAGGGGAATGCAGTGCATTGTGGGGCGAGCGTGAGGGAGTTGTATGGTGCATTAGCGTTCCACATACACTACCCTTCCCACTTGTGTGACAATAGTCTCATTCCCAAGCCTTCCCCACCTCCAACTGTAGCCTGTAAAACTATACAGGTGGAGAACACCTGGGGAAGAGGCTACGTAGGATAGGTGGAGAACACCTGGGGAAGAGGCGATGTATATAGGATATCAAATGTATGCCATGCAGTGTTCGTGGAGCAATATAACTTGGGTATGTGCTAATCTTGGGTTCGTTGTACACACTCTGTGTCATTACTGTGGAATGATAGCTACTGCTGCAGACAACAAGGTCTCAAAGCATTTGGAAGCGGCTTGAAGAGTTGCAAGTTAAGCGTGAGGGTTGAACATCTTGGTACAAACAAATACATTCCGTTGCTTTCCTGTGTCTCAAACTTGTTCACATCTTTGCACTGTCTCCTCAAGTCACGGTCTATAGTGCATGGGTACTTGCTGAGCACATATACAGCTGTGGAATCAGAATTCTCTCAGCTTTGGGGCATGGAGTCAGGGTGGTGTAGACTATATTGTCAGCCCTTTTCACAGCACAATTACTGGAGTTGTGGTAAGGGGGTTAAGAAGCTCTTCCGTAGCTGTTGCTCACGAAGGTTATTTGGTCCAGTCACGCAGACCTCTCTAGTTCAGGTCCTCACAAGCTAATTGCTCTGTCTTTAATACACTGAGCACCCTGTTGGCGGCAGTGTCATGCAGCACGTTATAATAATCAGTCTCCGTTTTGCTAGTCGAGCCTCCCTTTCCTCACCGTTTTCAAGTCCCAGTTACGTTGGTTCTCACTGTTCAGCCTTTCTGCCCTGCTAGTCTTCTCTCTTGAACAACAGTGGTCACAACACTGATGCAATGTGGAAATATTGCATCGCGCACAAATGGGGCAGGATGTGTATATACGGAATACGCACGTACCAAACATACATATAGACAATTTTCCGTTTTCACCACAAGTGTGGGGCTCGCTGCGCTCGCCCCAACTAGGGGAATGCAGTGCATTATGGGGCGAGTGTGAATGAGTTACATGATGCATTAGAGTTTCATAGCACTACATTTACCCACTTGCATACACTAAGTCTCACATAACAATAGGCTCGTTCCCAGGTCTTCTCCACCTCCAGCTGTAGCCTGTAGCAGAAGAGGCAGGAAATGCCCAGGGGTGAGGCTAGGGTATCAAATGTATATGTTGGTGTTCATGGAGCAATATAGCTTGGGTATAGCTATGTGCTCATCTGGGTAGCTATGTGGTTGGGTTCATTGTACACACTCTGTGTCGTTACAGTGGGGTAGTAGCTACAGCTGTAGGCAACAAATTTAGTCTCCAAGCAATTGGCCTGAAGAGTTGCAAGTCAAGGGTGAGGGTTCAACAGCTTAGTACGAACAAGTATATTCCATCGGTTTCCTGTGACTCCACATGCATTTCGGCACTGTCTCCTCAAGTGCATGTCTATATAGTGGATATTTGCTGAGCCCATAGAGCTGTGGAATCTCAGATATGGAGTATGGAGCCAGGTCTTTTTTGATGTAGTCTATATTGTCAGCTCATTTCCTGAGCACAATTACTGGAGTTGTGGTATGGAAGTTTCACAAGCTCTTCTCTAGCTGTTGCTCATATTTGATCACGTCACGCAGGCCTCCGTGATTCGGATTCTCACAAGCTGATCGCTCTGTACACTGAGCACTCCCCGCTGGTGGCAGAGTCACGAAGCACGCCGTCAATAATCAGTCTCGGTCTCGCTAGTAGTGCCTCCCTTTCCTCGCCGTTTTCAAATCCCTGTTGCGTTGATTCCCACTGTTCAGCCTTTCTAGTCTTGTCTCTTGAGCAAGCAGTCTAGTATTTAATACATGAACCCAATATTCAATGCGGAAATATTGCATCGCGCACAAATAGGGCAGAATGCATATACGGAATACGCACGTACCATATATATATATATATAAATAAATATATAGACAATTTTCCGTTTTCACCACAAGTGTGGGGCTCGCTGCGCTCGCCCCAATAATAATATTCGATGAAAAATCTCGATTCAAAATCTCGATTCAACTCACTAGTGTGGGGCTCGCTCACGCTCGCCCAAATACGCAGGCCAAAGGAAGCGTTGGACATCCAATCTGAGTTGATATTCGCTGATGGCATGGTGTACTTACCCCATGAATGAACCTTTGGTACACCAACAACTCTCCCTTCACCAGCTACACCACTATCACCCCTCACAGCGACTCCCGAAGCGATTTTTCCGCTTACGTGACGTCACACGTTCAACATACCTACGTATAAAATCATTGCGTGTATTGAATGCTTCGGGCCGATATTACGCGCGTAATGCGCGAGTATAAAGCAGGTGAAGGGGTGCCTCGCTATTCACGATTTGATAAGCTGATGTCTGGCTCCTCCCTTGAGGGTAAAGCTTTTTTAAGAAGCCACAAACCTCTGAACTCTAAGTCTTCCTACTGGTCTTGTAGCTAAGTAGCAGTGAACTTTTTTTCCTAAAGCCTACTAACAAGGATTTCACCCACTGAACTCTAAAGTGTTCGAGCCAAGGTAAACCTGCAGCACTAACCTCCTATGAGCATCTTGGGGTGCAGTTACTTTGCTCGATTAAGTCAGACTTAAACAGTCAGTGATTATATTTTATACATTGGGGAACAGTTAAGTCACCTGTAATTAATTCGTTCAAAGTGAAGGGTTAGTCCAAAAAGTATGACTTTGCACAAGTAGAAACTACTATATAGTTCCCCAAGAACCAAGTATGAATATCATTTAAATGTTAGCTCAGCAATTACTATGCAGTATGAATATGATTATGCATCTCGCACACTCAGTGTCATTAGGCCATACCAAATTGATTTTATGTTTCACGGATCCGGCCGGGTCTTTTTTTTGCTGATTAATATGTTCACGTAATCCAGTACTCACTAGCCTCGTTCCCAGCCCTTCGCGCATTCATCGCTAGCAGCGAATTGTTTCATACTGCAAGCGACGAACGCACAAAGGCCTGGGAACGAGACTAAGTACTCACCACGTGGCAAGAATGGAGGATGGCGTGGTATGTAATTAAATTCATGAGAAGTTTGGTCATTTTTATTTTTATTTTTGCCTGCCTACCGGGTCATGTTTCTGACCTAAGCAATCCGTGAAACATAAAATCAATTTGGTATGGCCTCACTGTCAGGTGACACTGTTCTGACATTCAGGCCAGGAAACTTCTCTAAGCATGTAATACATTTGGAGACCTGTAGAGCTGCTAGATGAGAATGGAAGTTAACAATTTTAGTACGAACAGACTGTTGCTCTCTTCGTATCCATTGACTCTCTCTGTCTTGCTCACATCTTGTTGCTGTTTCTTCAGGAGTCTCATTGGGCAAGGCTCACTTGCTCGAGACGGGCCTCTCTCTGATCTGGAGTCTCATGGGTCAGTCTCCTCTGTTGTGCAAGGCTCACTTGCTCGAGACGGGCCTCTCTCTGATCTGGAGTCTCATGGGTCAGTCTCCTCTGTTGTGCAAGGCTCACTTGCTCGAGACGGGCCTCTCTCTGATCTGGAGTCTCATGGGTCAGTCTCCTCTGTTGGGCAAGGTTCACTTGGTCAAGGCGGGCCTCTCTCTGATCTGGAGTCTCATGGGTCAGTCTCCTCTGTTGCGCAAGGCTCATTTTTGCTGGAGACGGGCGTCTCTCTGATCCAGAGTCTCATGGGTCAGTCTCCTCTGTTGGGCAAGGTTCACATGCTCAAGATGGGCTTCTCTCTGATCTGGAGTCTCATGGGTCAGTATCCTCTGTTGCGCAAGGCTCACTTGCTGGAGATGGGCCTCTCTCAGATCCAGAGTCTCTGGGTCAGTCTCATCTGTTGTGCGAGGCTCACTTGCTTGAGACGGGCCTCTCTCTGATCCAGAGTCTCATGGGTCAGTCTCATCTGTTGTGCAATGCTCATTTGCTCGAGACGGGCCTCTCTCTTATCCAGAGTCTCATAGGTCAGTCTCATCTGTTGTGCAATGCTCATTTGCTCGAGACAGGCCTCTCTCTGATTCAGAGTCTCATGGGTCAGTCTCATCTGTTGTGCAATGCTCATTTGCTAGAGACGGGCCTCTCTCTGATCCGGAGTCTCATGGGTCAGTCTCATCTGTTGTGCAATGCTCATTTGCTTGAGACGGGCCTCTCTCTGATCCAGAGTCTCATGGGTCAGTCTCATCTGTTGTGCAATGCTCATTTGCTCGAGACGGCCCTCTCTCTGATCCAGAGTCTCATGGGTCAGTCTCATCTGTTGTGCAATGCTCATTTGCTCGAGACGGGCCTCTCTCTGATCTGGAGTCTCATGGGTCAGTTTAACCTGTTGTGCAATGCTCATTTGCTGGAGACGACTCGTTCTCTGGTCTGGAGTCTCTGACGCTAATCGCCCTCTCCTGTAATCCAAAACTCTCTCCTGCTGGGCAGCTGACTGCGAAGCACGATGGGCTCTATCCCTTACTCTCCGTCTCGCTAACCGTGCCTCCCTTTGTTGAGAGTCGTACATACAACTTCTTTCTGGCTTTCAAACATAGGTGTCAAAGTGCCATTGTTGGGAGCTGTTGGGCTAATTCTTGCCCTGGCTGCGTGGACAGGCTTAGAAAACGCTACTGTCACCTTGTAGGGGGTGACATGCACGTGGGGGCTGCTAGGCTTGGCTGTCAAAGCGCCATGGTTGAGAGCTGGTGGGCCAATTCTTGCCCTGGCTGCGTGGACAGGCTTAGAAAACGCTACTCTCACCTTGTAGGGGTTTTATTTCTGTCAGGGAAGGCTGCTTGGGATCTGAGCGGGTGACATGCACATGGTTGCTGCTATAGGCTTGACTGTCAAAGTGCCATGGTTGGGAGCTGGTTGGCCATTTCTTGCTCTGGCTGCGTGGACAGGCTTAGAAAACGCTACTCTCACCTTGTAGGGGGTGACATGCACAGGTGGCTGGCTGTCAAAGCACCATGGTTGGGAGCTGGTGGGCCAATTCTTGCCCTGGCTGCGTGGACAGGCTTAGAAAACACTACTCTCACTTTGTAGGTGGTTTATTTCTGGCATGGAAGGCTGCCAGTTGGGCTCTGAGCTGGTGACATGCACATGGTGGCTGCTAGGCTAGTCTCGCAAGCCAGACCCTTTCCGCGCAGCGCCGATCGCTTTCAGTATGCGGCACGCGGAGGAAGGGTCTGGAGACTTAGGACCACTTCACGTGAACGTCTGGAATGCAATCAGTCACATGTAAAGCACACAATTATTCATAGGTCACGCCTACTAGATAGCTGCTGCCAGTGCTATTTACCAAGCGACTTGCGCTGTTTGTTTCAGCGATGATCGAACTTGGTTTCAGGCGGCATCTCAGATGAGCATAGGTCCACGTAAGCACTAAATAACACGTTTCTCCGCTACCAGTGGGTGGATACATGAATACTGCATCTCAGTCTTTCACAAAGTTCACTATTACCTCTTGTTGTCGCGCTCTGAGCTCACACTCCGACTTACAGCCCTTATGAGAGCGTCTAAAACCGACTGAACGTTGTAGTTGCCTGTTCTACCTTCCCTGGCACGAAGAATAAATGTCGAAATGACCGTGTTCACGTAACTAAAGAACTCTAATTGTGCGTTCTGCAATTTCATTGGCTCTATTCAAATTTCACTAGAGATTTACGTGAAGTGGTCCTAAGTCTCCAGACCCTTCCTCCGCGTGCCGCATACTGAAAGCGATCGGCGCTGCGCGGAAAGGGTCTGGCTTGCGAGACTACTGCTAGGCTTGGCTGTCAAAGCGCCATGGTTGGGAGCTGGTGGGCCAATTCTTGCCCTGGCTGCGTGGACTGGCCTAGAAAACGCTACTCTCACCTTGTAGGGAGTTTATTTATGGCAGGAAAGGCTGCTCGGGCTCTGAGCGGGTGTATGAGAAGCGTGAGTGCTGACTATTGCATGCTCCGTTAATGAGGGGGCGTGGTCAAGTTCACGGTGAGTTGCAGGCACGTATAGGCTAAAACTAGTCTCAAGTGAAAATAATTCAGGGTTTAAAGGGTAATTAACATCGGAGTGCTTGATAATCACTGAAGAGTTCTACGATAACGATAAGTAGTGAGTGATTTATGGTGTTTTTTCGCGTTTGAATCGTAATAGCTTCAGCCGTTATCGTGATAACCTGGCTTACACTCAAAGAAAGAAAGAAGTCAGAAGATAGACGATTTGCCCGTTTTATCGACTTACCTGTCTGGTACTTCAGCGATGCTCTCCAGCGAAGTTGACGGTCCTGTTGCTCATGGAAGCACTCGATAATGCCTGATCTGGCTCATGGAGGCCTTTGACTAATCTAACGTACATGTTTCGAGCGTGTCATTTGTGCACTTTTAATGTGGCCGCCATTTTGTTTTCGGTGTCATCCCTAGGATGAAGTTTAGTGTGGTCACTGAAGTGTCAACATTTTTGATCATAACTCAGGTTAGCAGTGGTTTAAAAAAAAAAATCGTATACTCTCATTGGGGCGAGCCTGAGCGAGCCCCACACTAGCGGGACTGCATTGTGGAAGTGTGTGTGTGTATCATGGCGTACGGTAGTATGCCATATGTGTGACTTGCAGCTCTGGAGCCTAACTAAGGTAGGTACACTGTTAACAAGCCAGGTCTATTAGCTACAACTTTCAGGTAGCTGACTACTGATACAGCACAGCCACACTGAGCTACAAGTCACTTTGATACTTAGGTGAAGTGTGCACTTCGCTACAGGCTTGCTGCACTACAGCACATCCCATGCCTCCGCAGCGCTTTTAATGGCAAGAGCGCTTCTTTACAACACCAACTGATGTCTCTCAGTAGCATTTGTGTGGTGTTCTTATTTATACAATTTAGATATAGATACATACAACAGTAGCATGGCCACCTTCTGCCCAGCAAGTTGGTTGCCTTTGTATCATCTTGCCTTTACATGGCTTCATTTACCACCTATTAGCACCTCTTCTACAACATTGCAATACCAAGTAAGCTTCACTTCACTCTATATACACCAAGAGCGCATAAGAAGAGTGTGTAACTACATAAAATTCCAAACAGGTCTGAATTATTGAACCGTTACTATAAATAGTAACGTATGCACAGCTGGGCGTAGACAAAAGCCGTTGTTGCTAAGCACGTGCCAGGTGTTCTATTTTTAGTAACAGTTCAATAATTTTGACCAGACTACGGGCTTCTATTGGAGTTACACGCTCTTACTCTAGCTGCCCGTTCTTATGCGCTCTTGTATACACCCAGTGACTATGCTTTTAATGTTAGAAGCTGGATTGTGCACCAAACTCCAATCCCCTGTTTCCTGTCCCACTATTGCCCTAATTTAGCCAGGCTTCCACACTATGTGTAGTTAGTGGGTTTCTCTTAGTTTATGCCCTTGCTTTGCTTGCTCACCATGCACCTGGAGGTGTGTGCCTCTAGTGGATCTGCTCAACATTCTGTTATGGGCAGGACGAAATGGCCTGCCACCTACACCCAATACTTTGCACTTGGGATGCAGTTACCACCCGCACTCCAGTCACAGTTTTCTTTCCACTTGGGGTGCGGTTATGCTCAAAAAAATAAATAAAAAAAAATAGAGGAGTTTAGTAGAGTGCTGTAGTGTCAGCAAGCTTGTTTCTAGAAGCAGCAGAAAGGCCACAGTGGCCAAGACTGTACTCATTGGGTAGGCCCAGGCCTTGCGATTGTATGCCAAACCTAGTAGGTGATAGTGGCCCAGTGCTTCGAGTGCTGGGCTGGGCTTTAACCAGAATGCGCAATATATCGTTGGTACTACGTTGCCGTAGACAAGAAAGCTGAAGAATGGTTGTGTGTGGAACAGAGCCGTGAGTTGTTTAGCGACATAAGGGAGAGGTGGGGCTAGTAATGCTTGCTTCCACTCGTGAATGAGCCCCTCCCGTAGACAAGCTGTGAATTTTTTGAAATGTGCATTCATTTTGGTGCAGTCAAAGTTGTCCATTTCAAGAGTAGTGACAAACATGAGTCTAGCCTGACTTTGAGAGTAGCTCTGAACAAAAGCTGGCCCAGACTGATTGAGATACATTGGTGGTTAGGATGCTACCTACAGTGAGCATGTAGATGCGTCCATCGAGGTGCAATTTTGGGTCATGAATATATTAATAAGCTACTAAAACCCTTTTTTAAAATTAGGGAAAGCAAGATTGCCCTAAAGCAAACCCTAACCCTGAAACTAGGAGTAACACTGGTCCTGGCTGTAACCCAGGTTTATGTTTTCATTAACCTCCGCCGCCCGCCGCCTTAAGGGTTAGGGTTGGGGTTGGGGTTGGGGTTAGGGTTGGGGTTAGGGTTGGGGTTGGGGTTGGGGTTAGGGTTGGGGTTGGGGTTGGGGTTAGGGTTAGGGTTAGGGCAGGGGCGAGGGAATGCACTAGCTGTCCTTTTTGATTTCCCTCTGGTCTTATAAGTGTGGTGAACACCTTTGTCTGCGTTGATTCGGTAGTCTCCGTAAGTACACGACGGGTTACGTACGGTATCAGATCACGTGATCTATTACTTCCGTACTTCAACGTAGGTGAATGTAGTGACTCCCGTTTTTGAAAGTCTGGCTTCAACGTCCATCACTTCCTTGTAATCACACACTTGTTCGCACCTACATAATTACCTACTGACTTGCTGACAGCGCAACACCAACTCAATATGCGAGAGACACCAGACTCTCTCCCGCTTTTCATGTGAGACTCTGGCTCTGCAAGACTACTTCAATTACCTATGAAAGACCTTGGAGGTAGAAAAGAAGAAGGGATGTTTAGTTGAAGGTAGTATATTAGCAAGTGTCTACAGTACCTGTAAATTTAAGGTGGCGGGTAAATAATTTCACAATAAATTAGCTGTCATATATAAAAAGTCTCATCTTACTAGTTGTGCAATCACTTACAGCCAAACTTGATATTCAAGTACTGTATGGCAAGTACTATCTGTGTAACAAATCTTGATACGTACCATGCTACAGAATATAGCGCGGAGAGCAGTGGTTGAGTTTTACAGTTTTTCATCACGTTTCACTCGCACGGTACGAGAGCCACATCCTCCATTCTTGGCATGGAGAAAGTTCAACAGTCGCTAGAGGGGGCTACGTAGAGTTTTGGTCATAAGCTCTAAAGCTTAACGGATGGCGAGTTGAAACTGTTATTGGAAAGTTACTTTTTGGGGCGTTTCGCGGTACGAACTCTCCCCGGCGTTTGTTAGTCACGAATACTTTACGTTACCCCCTCGACTAACCACTGGAGAAGCTGTTTATAGTAAAGAGAGTTGCTAAAGTCGTTTACCTGATTCAGGAAGCATCGCGAAAAAAATGTATCCCATGGCCTTCTTGGTGGGCGTGGCCATTGATGTACGGCGATCGACGACGTAGAAACTTCTCAGGCCTTCCTTCATGCTTTTGTCGCTTGTAGTACGGCTGTACGGCTACGTAGCTCTTCGATAAGCTACTGAAGCAGCTGCTACAGTGATTTGCTTCATTCAAGAAGAAAACCAGCTGTACAATTGTGGGCGTAAACCGGAAACAATTATTGCGCTTGCGTGGATAGCTTACCCGCCGGATTACGCTAAATTCACCCGGTTTGAAACCTTATGTATAATTAATAGCATGGTTTCGAGTGCAATTTGGGATTAATAGCACGAGTGAATGGCTATTAATTGCACGAGGCAAAGCCGAGTGCAATTATGCCAATCATGAGTGCTATTAATCCCAAATTGTACGAGAAAACATGCTATTGATTGCTAATCATAAACCTTGCCAAGTTGACAGTACACTACATTAAGTATGAGTATGTATGAGATAGGCAAGTTTATTGTATACAAGTTTACAGTACACTATATAGTTTACAGCAAATTGTTGTTACAAGTTTACAAGTTTATAGTACATTAGATAGTTTACAGCAAATTGTTGTTACTTACAAGTTTACAAGTTTATAGTACATTAGATAGTTTACAGCAAATTGTTGGTACTTACAAGTTACTGACCAATCAGTGAGCTATTACACTTTTGCACTGTTGACAGTCTGTTTTTCAACCAATCAGAGAGCTATTACACTTTTTCACTGTTGATGGTCTGTTTTTCAACCAATCAGAGAGCTATTACACTTTTTGCACTGTTGTTCAGCCAATCAGTGAGCTATTACACTTTTTGCACTATTTACATGTACAAGAAAAACACTATTTGGCATTTATTGCACTGTTGTTAATGGAGCTTAACTATGGACTTTGATATAGTCATATGATTAGAATGATTAATCAGTACGTTTAACCCCTTTGATACGAGTAAGCAAATGTCATGAGAAAGCTATATCAGTGAGCCATCCTGGGGTACCTTTTCTAAGGTCTCTCCTGATTGGTCAAAACAGCTAAAGTGTGACATGCACGTGACCTTTCTAAGCTGTAATTTGATTGGTCAACCAACTCTACCTGTAAAATTCAAACACAAGCAAACACAGTGAAACACATGAAACACAAGAAACCCGAGAAACACAAGAAACCTGAGAAACACAAGAAACCCGAGAAACACGAGAAACACAAGAAACACGAGAAACACAAGAAACACAAGAAACCCGAGAAACACGAGAAACACAAGAAACACGAGAAACACGAGAAACACGAGAAACACAAGAAACCCGAGAAACACAAGAAACCCGAGAAACACAAGAAACACAAGAAACACGAGAAACACAAGAAACCTGAGAAACACAAGAAACCCGAGAAACACAAGAAACACAAGAAACACGAGAAACACAAGAAACCTGAGAAACCTGAGAAACACAAGAAACACAAGAAACACGAGAAACACAAGAAACCCGAGAAACACAAGAAACCCGAGAAACACGAGAAACACAAGAAACCCGAGAAACACGAGAAACACAAGAAACCCGAGAAACACGAGAAACACAAGAAACCCAAGAAACACAAGAAACGCGAGAAACACGAGAAACCCAAGAAACGTGAGAAACACAAGAAACCCGAGAAACCCGAGGAACACGAGGAACACGAGAAACACGAGAAACACGAGGAACACAAGAAACACAAGAAAAACACAAGCTGTAACATAATCTTGGCCCTAGCCCTAATCCTAACCCTAACCCTAACCCTAACCCTAACCCTTACCCTTAGCCTAAACACTAAATCTAAACCAACCAGCAGCCCCACCCTCCTCCCTTCTTGCTATTTTACTGTTGGGTCTGCTAATGGTGCTTCTCATGTTTCTCAACTTTATGTTTGTTTGTTTTAATACTTCTCAGGATTATACTCTGTGTGTGTGTGTTTCTGGGGTTTCTCGCGTTTCTCGTGTTTCTCAGGCCTATATACTGTGTGTGTGTTTCTTGTGTTTCTCGTGTTTCTTGTGTTTCTCGTGTTTCTTGTGTTTCTCGTGTTTCTCGTGTTTCTGTGACTTTTGTTGCTTGTATCTATGATTATTAATGACATCATAATGACATCATCCCTTCTGACCAATCACATTAAGTCTTAGAAAACCTACTCCGGGACTGTAGATATCAGTCACAGAACGAGATTCACTTGCCATGTGTTGGTCTCCTCCATCTGCTACAATACTGGAACTGAGATAGCAGGTAAGGCTGTTCAGGGAGGTGCTTTGAAATGGCCATTTCGAAGCCTCTGCCATTTCAAAGCCTCTGGGCATGGAATGGATCAGCTGGCTATACATATACTGTCTATACATATTAATGGAGCTTAACTATGGACTTAACTGTCTATACATATTACTTTGCACGCCCTGCACTACGGGAATTTGTAAAAACGATGGTGCACACTACAGAAACACAACATAAGTACCAGGCAAAGTTCAATTTGAGCTTGTGAATAGCAAGCCTGCCCCAAGTTGTAATGAGAGATCTTGTGACATTGTCGTAGTCTTGCCAGACTTTGTTGTGGACAGCAATAAAATTATGTGAATGTGTCAGTGCACAGACAATTACTGTTTGCTCACACTTGCTCTTTGCACAACAATGTTTCTATTGTTTGGGTCCAGCAAAATTTTGGCTTGTCAGCACAAAAGAGACAGTCCTCTTCCACTAAACAGCCTTCACACCCCTTGCCTTGTTCCCAGGCTCTCCCTTCTTGCCTATAAAAGTAGCGACTTTTCTTAGTGAATGCATGTGCCTGTCATTAAACTGTAAAAGCATGTTGACTTCTGTATATATATATGTCAACCATTGATGCTGCTGGCACTATTTCAGTAGGAGGTGATGACAGGGGCAGTATTTGCCTTCTTAGCAGCCTCTTTTAGGAGTGTGAAGTGGCTTATAAGTGCTAGCAGAAGTACAACTCATCAAAGCGTTATTTCACTGGAAGTACTATTTACTAACACTTGCCATTTTGCTGCCTGTGCCTCTAATGATAGCGGAAGTGTATTACAATAACCTTACAAAGGCAGTCTGGTACAAAACACTTCTATTTCATGAAATGGGAAGTGCATCTGTTTAGGCTTATAGCCGATGGAGTGCGGGAAAGAAGATAGTTTCCTCTGGCGAAAGCATCTCTCCAGGTGTTGTCTCATCTTCTGGTCAAACACAATTATACTTACATCATCTCCCAGAGCAGCATGGTACTCATAAGCAATTGCAAATACACCACGATCTTTTGTGCCATGCTGTTGCTTGATGTTTGGCACATTCACCACCAGGTGATGGTTGAATCTTTCACCATGACACTCGTCATGGATGGACGAAATGATTTTCTTCTGCTGCTCTCGGTCTTCAATCACAAGCCTCGGTGTTGCAGAAATTGTCTTTCCTAGTCAAGATGCAGGTTTATATCATAGTTAATTGCCGATCGCCAAAAGTCATCGATCCTTCGCTAATTTTGGAAGTGATCGGTCGATGACTAGCCTAACAACGACATAAAATATACCTCCAATGTAGTAGAGATGCATATCCTGTGCTTGGAAAAACTTAGATTGTTTCCAAAGAGCGAGTTTGCCGTCTTTCTGGACTGTTTCAGGGTACTTTCCATGTTTGATGTAGCCGTAGATCTGTTGATAAGTGAATTTCCCCTCACTTTCAGCTTCCATTGCTTCAATTGATACATGTAGCTTCGAAGAAGCTTTTCCTACGGTCTACAGATTTCATATCGTTGGGCTATTAGACTTCACTCAATCACGGTACAACCGTTGACATCAATAGACATCAATTAACAGTGGGGTCCTAAATCTACGCGGCAGTCCCCAAATTGACATAGAATTAGGGACAGGGTCCCCATATCTACAGGGTCCCCAATAAGACAACGGAAATAGCATATTTTTGTGATCCTGGTAATGATACAGTTTTCTTATACAGTGATGTGTTTGTTGTACTGGCAAACGCATGATTGTTACTTGTGCTGCTGATGTACTGCCCACGTGCACAGTAGCAGGAAGTCCAGACCAGAAACAAAAGTACAACTTCAAATGGCATTATTGTTACTACATTATGATCTCAGTCCACAGACAATTATAGTTGACTCACACTTTAACTTTACACAGCAAATTTTGGCTTGTTAACACAAAGGGGACGTCACCACAACACACCCTTCACACCCCCAACATTTTGATATCTTCTTGCCTATTAGCAGTAACAACTGTCTCCAGTGCATGCATGTGACTTTCCTAATAAGCTGTAAAGCGTGTTGGTTTCACTGGCTTCTGTATATCAGCTGTTGATGCTGCTGCCTCTATTCCACGTCACCCTTAGCGAGCACACAATGTAGTACTCTTAAAGAGACCAACAGACGAAGGCACAAAGTCCCTGCCCATCGGAACAGGGCTTATATTCAAGCAGACTGCCTTTGTAAGGTTATTGTAATACACTTCCGCTATCATTAGAGGCACAGGTAGCAAAATGGCAAGTGTTAGTAAATAGTACTTCCAGTGAAATAACGCTTTGATGAGTTGTACTTCTGCTAGCACTTATAAGCCACTTCACACTCCTAAAAGAGGCTGCTAAGAAGGCAAATACTGCCCCTGTCATCACCTCCTACTGAAATAGTGCCAGCAGCATCAATGGTTGACATATATATATACACAGAACTTCAGAAGTCAACATGCCTTTACAGTTTAATGACAGGCACATGCATTCACTAAGAAAAGTCGCTGCAAGACTGTTTAGTGGAAGAGGACTGTCTCTTTTGTGCTGACAAGCCAAAATTTTGCTGGACCCAAACAATAGAAACATTGTTGTGCAAAGAGCAAGTGTGAGCAAACAGTAATTGTCTGTGCACTGACACATTCACATAATTTTATTGCTGTCCACAACAAAGTCTGGCAAGACTACGACAATGTCACAAGATCTCTCATTACAACTTGGGGCAGGCTTGCTATTCACAAGCTCAAATTGAACTTTGCCTGGTACTTATGTTGTGTTTCTGTAGTGTGCACCATCGTTTTTACAAATTCCCGTAGTGCAGGGCGTGCAAAGTAATATGTATAGACAGTTAAATCCATAGTTAAGCTCCATTAATATGTATAGACAGTATATGTATAGCCAGCTGATCCATTCCATGCCCAGAGGCTTTGAAATGGCAGAGGCTTCAAAATGGCCATTTCAAAGCACCTCCCTGAACAGCCTTACCTGCTATCTCAGTTCCAGTATTGTAGCAGATGGAGGAGACCAACACATGGGAAGTGAATCTCGTTCTGTGACTGATATAGCTTTCTTCATGACATTTGCTTACTCGTATCAAAGGGGTTAAATGTACTGATTAATTATTCATAAGGTTTCAAACCGGGTGAATTTAGCGTATCCCCTTACCCGCCACCTTAATGATGTTATATTACGTTACACATGCATATCAGCTTGCGTAGAAAATGAACATCTGTATTCTGTAGATACTTTTGTACTAGTACAGCTGCAATTTTTGTCAAGATGTGTTTTCTGATTGTCATGATCAGTTGCATGTAGCATCATTGTGGATCTGCTCTATTTGCACTGGCTAGCCTCATCTCACAAGGAGAGTGCATTCTTTACAGCAGTTTGTTATGTGACCCTGTAGAGTGTGGGACTACCGTTGTTCCTGGCACTCCCCATGTATGAATCTCTTCACTTGATAATTATCCACGTGCACAATGAATCAGTAAATGAATCAGTGCTACAACACAACTTACCAGACCCTACTTGGGAATGTGGGTGCGTATTCCCAATTATTGTCCCTACCACCCCCAGAATATTCTGACCAGTCTAATTTTTGGGCTAGCTGATGATAATTTGTAATAATTGAAGCATGACTTGTGTGTGTGTGTGTGTGTGTGTGTTGGGGAGAGGGGGAGGGGGGGAGACAGTTGCTCGAAAGGAGCTATGGAGTAAGGGCTAGTGTATGCAAGCAGTGTTATCCATTTGTTATGTGTGCTTACAAATCTTGGAGCTATAGTTCTGAAAGTACATGTCACATGGCCTAAGGAAACCACTACTGCTATTGAGTTTCCAAAATACTGGCATTTTCTGTATATGCTGGAGCTAAGGAAAAAACCCTCCTTCTTTTCAGTGATGGATCTGTTATACTTTTCTTATTTTGTCACCAACTTTAAGCTCAGAAGTAACTTTTGCCAACAATTCAACTATAATTATGCAAGTGGATCTTCTTTAGCTATGCACTACTTAAGACTGGAGAGTAGAGTCAGAAAGAATTTGCTCCGGTTTTCATGTCTTCTCATCATTGTTGTCCAGCAACAGGAGGCAAGAAGCAAGTGCAATAACCATAATATGCATACTCATATTATGGAGTTGAGGTACAACATGTGGTTCATAAAATACGATCTCACAACAAGTGGGTGATCTAAGGATGTGTGATGTGGTCCGGCATCCAAATATTTGGTGAATATCTGCCCATGTAACTGCTGATGGGAATAGTGATACTGCCAACTGCTTTTGGCTCTTCTAGGCAGGTAGAGGCTTGTTTGCTACATTATGTAATGAACAAAGTGTGACTGCATGTGTTGTTGCCATCATCATTAGCATTATCTCAATCAAACAGGTGCTACTGTGAGTGACACGGGACACTCAACAAGCTATTCAAGTAGTGTTTGGTGTCTTTAGGTCCTTCTGTTGTCAACATACAGGGTACTTACTGTAAGTGAAGGGGACATTTCATGTATATACATGATTGTATCTGTCTGTCTGTCTGTCTGTCTGTCTGTCTGCCTGCCTGTCTGCCTGCCTGTCTGCCTGTCTGCCTGTTGATCTATGTATCTATCTATCTATCAATCTATCTATCTATCTATCTATCTATCTATCTATCTATCTATCTATCTATCTATCTATCTATTTTTTTTGAAAACACCAAGTTGCATTGCATATTACAACACTAGATGAGGGGAGGACAAGTCCAATGTACAAACGTGTCTAAATGTTCTACAAAAACATTGCACACTTCATCGGGTCCACATCTTACAATAATGAAAACTGAGTTAGCAAAGTACATATGTAGCTAGGTCTGTGTATTCTGTGAGGTTATGGAGTTTCTAGTGCACCAAATCGAGTGTGAGCCAAGAATGGCTAGTTTTGAGAGTTCAATCAGGGAGTCCACCAGCACTTTTTGGCTAATTTGCAGCAGATGTTTTAATTGGTTCAACCCATTTATATTGGGAAGTCCTCTGTACCCAATTTCTACCGTGATGGTCTCAGCACTATAGCCAGCTTTGACCGCCTCCGACACCAGTTCAAAATATCGATCTTCCTTCCTCTTGACAGCATCCTCAAATGATGTCTCAAAACAGATTGTGAGTTCTACAAGGTAAATCCATCTTTGAGTGTCATCCCACAGCACAATGTCTGGACGAAGGCTAGTGGGGGCAACATGCAGGGGAAAGTTGAAGACCCCAGGCAGATCAGCTGACATAGAGGCAGTGGTAGGGGGGTGCTTCTCAACCATCTTGGCTAGGCTAGCAAGAACTGAGTCATGTCGAACATTATACCTTCTCTGGTTCAACGCAACTGGGCAGGCATTGAGGATGTGGATGAGGGTTTGTGGACTCTTGTTGCACAGTGGGCACATGTCTGAGGTCTTCTTCCACAGGCAAAGGTTGCAGTTGTGAAGGAGTGTGTCAACAGATGCATTCAGGACCCACTTGAAAACTTCCTGTGGGAGGTTCTGGAGGCATCTAGCCCAGAGTCAGCTGAGGCAGGGGTCATCAATCGGTTCATGTGGCCCTGCTTCGGCAGGCTCTGAAGTTCAACCAGCCGACATTCATCATCTTCCTTGGTGACACGTCTTTTAGCTGTTCTCACTAGGTGCTTCCTTGTGAACGAAGGATCTTCCATCATGGCCTTCTGCACTTCCACTGCTGGTCTGAACTTTTTCCTCTTTGCATCCATCTCAGCCTGCAGGTCCTTCTCTGCAATCCTTCTGATGGTTGGGTCTAGAGATGTCAGGATCTGGCTTTGACGGGAGACTTGTAGCCGCTATCTATCTATCTATCTATCTATCTATCTATCTATCTATCTATCTATCTATCTATCTATCTATCTATCTATCTATCTACCGAGTGTCTCCAACCACTCAATATATTGATACTTATCACTTCAGGTCCCCCCTCTACTGTCTCCACCCTGTCCTGTGTTAATCTTACTGGAGATGTCAGTGGAGCTGTGAGTGTGACTGTGAGCTGGACACTGAGTGGTGGAGACAGTGCTGATTTCAACCTCATCAGCATTACCACCAATGCTCCCCAGACCCCATATGGGGGACTTCTGAACATCACCACTGCCAGTATCACACAACTTGAACTGACTGGTTTCATGACAGGCTATGAGTACAACATCACAGTACGTGGCATCTGTGGCGGCCAGGAGAGAAGAAAGAGTGAGACCCTGACAATTGCTCCTCAAGGTATGAGTCAAATTTGATCTTATTATGTACACAAATAAAACAACAGTATACCTCACGATACTTTGTAGTTCATGTTGTTAACAAAATAAATCTCAATAGTCCTGGAACTGACGAGTATATCCCTGATGCTGTTAGTGGGATGTAAAGGAGGCAGCCATGATTCTCTATAATTTGTGTGACCTTAGTTCATCCTCTCATAGTGTTATGTACATCACTGCATGATATTCTCTTCCAGCTGTTGATACCCCTTCTGACTGTAACATTACTGCCATCTACAACCAGTCACCTGGGATGCTACTGTCCATTAACAGCACCTGGGAAACAGTACAAGTGAGTCATATAAGCATGTTAGCCTGGGATACTGGTAGAGGGCTTTTCAAGTGCTTGACAGTTCATCTGCATGGTCCTGACATTATCCTAGTTGTTTTGAATGAGCTCAAGGCTTTCCAATCTGTGTTTTATTTCAATCACAGAGCTCTAAGAAAGGGAGGCAAGCTACTGTAAACCTGGGAGCATAAGTATGGTATTTCCAAAATTGAATAGTTTGTGGTGCTGCTCACATAGGATACTTATAATTATGGGACACCATTTAATGCACAGCAGTGAGTGTTGAATCAGTGTAGTCTTTGACACTTCTCTTGCCCCTGTTCTGTGCCTGCTGTGGTGTAAAGCTTGCTCACCATCTTAGTGCTATAAACTATCGGTACTACTATTCATACATTTTTTACAGAGCAAATGTACGTAGCAACAGTTTTGATTAGCACCTGGTGAGAAACTTACAAAACACATGGAGGTGTACAAGAATTTAGGAAAGTGGTAGTACTGTGGTGAAGAACACCAGATGTTTGCTGAAAGCCTTTGTCAAGGTTGATGTTTCGTTTTCTGATGGTGAAACTTGCCTTAGTTGGGATTCTGTCATTGTGTCGCAGTTGTGTACTGCCATTTGTATTCCGTTATCTGATAATTTTGTGAGTCTCACCAACCATCAGTTACAAGTACCCTATGAATATAAGTACCCATCAACTCTTTTGCTATCAATTACCTGAATTGAAGTACCCTAAGCTGGCTACAATCAGGGCGATTGCCCTGATGCCGACGACGTCATGCGATGAGCTGCATGTAGCACTTCAGGCAGTTGGTCACGCGCCAGCCAATTTCCATCAAGAGCGATGCTGAAATAGATGACAGTAGGTCTGTTGATAAGCACAGACTAGTCAGGCAGTCTGTTGAAACTCCATTCCACCTCTCCATGAAAACAAACCACCATTTCAGGTCTGAACAAGTAGAAGAGCTCAGGAGAATCCACCGACCCTGGGTCTGAACCATTGACACCAGTTCAATCAGGCAGCGGACAAGTGTACGGACAGGGCACCCCACTGTCGCTGCATGCTGCAAGTGTCCCAGGAGAGACTCAAGGTCTCTCTTCTTGCATGCCTTCTTGCCCAACCAGTCCCTTACCAAGGACCTCGTGCGATGCAACTTGTCCTCCGGTAATCTTATCACCATATGATTGGTATCGAGTTCAAACCCCAGAAATACCAGCACTGCTGCCAGGCCCGCACACTTTTTCTGAGCTACTGGAACCCCCAACCGCTGGCACGTTGCCAGCATAATCTTGAGGTTGGTTTGGCACTCAGGACTCTCTGGAGAGCCCACCATAATGAAGTCATCCGAATAGTGTGCTACCTAGGACACCCCTCTCCTCAGGAATGACCATTGTGGTGCGTTAGCCACGGCCGAGAAGATCTTTGGGCAGATCTCAAACCAAATGGGAGTCGAGTGTCAAAGAAGATGCTGCGATGCTGAAAAGGTCTGTTGATAAGCACAGACTAGTCAGGCAGTCTACTCGAGCGGCAGCTTCGTTGGTATTGAGGCATCACGACAGCTGCATTGCGCTGTTGTATATTTAGCCCCAAGGTATGGTACCCCAGGATTATAAGTACCCTGCATGATCTGTACCAAAACAATGTGCAATTTTGAAATAGAAGTACCAGTATTTATGCTCCCAAGTTTAAGCACACTACCAAGGTACAAGGCTAACCTAAGTATGGCACCCTGCACTCGATTGGACCTGGTATATGACACCATTGAGCTCTTCCTTGTTGGGTTTCTCTTTGACTTTCATCGCACATTCCCTGATGATGGTCTGTGTCTTAAAGTTTGCCCATATGTTGAGTATCAGCCTTTTAGGCACGTCTTGCTCTACTGGTGAGAGACAGTTGCAGTTAGGGGCATTCCATTGTGAAATTGGTAGATTTGAGAGCTGTTCAGCTGTTAAGGTTATGGGTACAAGTTCACGAATAAGATTAGTATGTCACAAACTTGCCTGTATAACATTTCATGCAAAAAAGCTACTGGATATTTACAACAACCAGTCACTACAGAGGGCATTTGGCTATAGTTCAGCATAACACTAACTTCGCTACAGTACACAGTGGAGTGGCAGTAGGCAGCTGCTCGGGGAGTACGAATACAAACTTCTATGTCAGTTCACTCGCGTTCTTTGCTGTATACCAGTGTTTTATCTGTTTGTACGACATCGCTGCAGGGCCACACAATCCTTACGAAGTGTTTTTGAAGAAAATTTTTTCCAGTTCGCAGTAGTTTGTTTGCGAAGTTAATGAGTACCCGTTTTGTTGAGTATCCAGTAGCCTTTCAGCTACCGCCGCTCTGTTCTGTTCCAAGATATGAACAAAAACACTTCGTGTGGCCCTGCAGTGAGTTGCTCTGGCTCTGTTAAGTCATACATAGCACTTAGTTCCTCCTACCGTCATTTAACCTAGCATCACCTTGAGAGCCCCTAACATCACATATTCAACATGCCTTCTGGCATTGTGGGATGGGTAGTTGGGTTGGCCTACCTGCACACATCCCACCTGGGTCCAGACAGCCAGTAGGTTATTCATTACCCTCTCAGTTGCTTGCTGTCTCCAGCCCTTAGGGGTGAGTTGTGGGGGCCCTGCCCATACCTGCATGCCCCCACCCACATGCTCCCATGCCTGGGTCGCCAGGAGGGGGCCACGATACCCTCTGGTCCTCTCTGGCTCCGATCCTGTTCCGAGGTGTGGGGGGCCCCTTGGGCCCCACCCTAGGCCCAAGACATAGTCACCCCCAAGGCCCTTTTTAACAACCATCACTTCATTTTAAAATCAGAAGCATCATCAACACACTATGTCATGCAGGCTCACTTTACACTAACTCAGCTTAACAACAGCACCATTCATTAGTACACTTAGGTGGTCTTGAAAGGTATTCATACATGTACGAAAGTTTTGCACATTTGATTGTTATGACATCTTGCTAGCATCGAAGCAAAAAGTCAAAAAACAGCAAAAAATAAGCAAAGAAAAAAAAACAATAATATATATTTACATTTTTCTAAGAGTCCGATGCTATAGTCCTGCTGATGCCCGTTAGCTATTCCCTTGGAAGCCGAATGTACAGTGGTACACCTGACTTTTCCAGCGCCCCAGAGTCATGATCATGTCCACTGGAACTCCACATGCTGCCGCTGTATTAGCAGCTCCGATTCTAAACTGTGACCTGCGTAGTCCTCTGGGGTGAGCCCTGCCTGCGCTAGGGCCTTTCTGACTGCTGGTACCAGGCATGGGCGTGTTAGTGCTTGCCCACTCTCAAATCGAAACCGAGGGCCCTCTCCTGGCCCGCGCAGTGCCAAATATGCGAGAACTGCGGCCACTGGACAGAGAATCGTCCCCATTCTCCCCACAAAGACTGCAACACCCTGCCTGAGCTGGTCTGTTTTCGACTGCTTGATTTGCACAGCCAACGATCTGGGGTCGGATGGGTTATCAACCGATATGTCTGAGAAGGATAGGTGCTGGCCGGGGTCAAATCCCCCAACTTCCGGTGCCGTTAGTTCTCCTGACCTCAGAAAGACTAAAAATCCAAGGCAGCAAGCCACCCACAGCATCACAGCTAGCAGCTTTTCGATTCCACACCTGGTGCATCTTCAGTAGGACCGCTGGAGTGATTGTCAGACAGGTATGTTTCGGCTGCAGAGGTTGCTCCTTCCTTGTCCCCCGCAATGCTAACCCCAGCTGGGGCATGCTACCCAGCTGTGGGTCTCTCCCCTCCTCCCCACCCCCACATGAGACCTGGAGGTGGCGGACTGCAGAGAGATAAGACTTGATTGTCTGATGTTTCAATCCTTTATTAACTGCAAACACAACAAAATACATAAGGTTGTGTTCTGTCACAGGCAATGGGGGAGACCCTGTCAGTTGGTCGAACGTCAAGTACGTCTTCTTTCCTGATGCGTAGGCACGCTGTGTGGAGGGGGCCAGACCTGCCTGAAGCAGTCTCTGAACAGTTGTGCCCAAGGAGGTGAGGTCCAGTCTGGTTGTTCTCTTACTAACAGGTCCACCAGCTGTTGAGGAATGGGCACTGACTGGCTAGCTGCTTCTGGAACTACCTGCAGGAAACGAGGGAGATCACCATGTGACAATGCATCCGCTGCATTGTGTTGACCACTCCTGGGATGTGAGTTGCTCAAATATGCACTTGGAAGTGCGCTGCCATAAGGAACAAGCACCGCAGTAGATGCATCAATGTATTGGGACTGGCCAGAGTTGACCACTGCCACTACCGCCATGTTGTCACAGTGGCATTCCATTAGTCGTCCCCCCCAGTGCTCTCCCCACATCGCTACCGCAAAGAGAATTGGGAGAAGCTCTTTTGGAGATATAGATGGACCTTCCCATTTCCACTGCAACATGATCCCCAATGGGCTCCGCAACCCCAGGAGCCAGAGGCGTCTGTCTCCAGTGGGATGGCTGGCAATTGATACTTTTGGAACCATGGAAACTCCATTCCACCTCTCCATGAAAACAAACCACCATTTCAGGTCTGAACCGTTGACATCAGTTCAATCAGGCAGCGGACAAGTGTACAGGCGGGGCACCCCACTGTCGCTGCATGCTGCAAGTGTCCCAGGAGAGACTCAAGGTCTCTCTTCTTGCATGCCTTCTTGCCCAACCAGTCCCTTACCAAGGACCTCGTGCGATGCAACTTGTCCTCCGGTAATCTTATCACCATATGATTGGTATCGAGTTCAACCCCCAGAAATACCAGCACTGCTGCCAGGCCCGCACACTTTTTCTGAGCTACTGGAACCCCCAACCGCTGGCACGTTGCCAGCATAATCTTGAGGTTGGTTTGGCACTCAGGACTCTCTGGAGAGCCCACCATAATGAAGTCATCCGAATAGTGTGCTACCTAGGACACCCCTCTCCTCAGGAATGACCATTGTGGTGCGTTAGCCACGGCTGAGAAGATCTTTGGGGCAGATCTCAAACTAAATGGGAGTCGAGTGTCAAAGAAGATGCTGCCCTTCCACTGCATACCCAGGAGTGGCCTATCTGCCGGGTGCACTGGGACATTGTGGTAAGCGCTATCAATGTCATTCTTGGCCAGCAGAGCCCCTTGACCTGCTTTAGATATCTGTTGGACGACTTCGTCCAGCCTCAGGTAGTGCAATGAGCACAGTTCTGGTTCGATTCCTCCATTGACACTTCGTCCTTATGGGCTTGAGAGTTCCACTATCAGCCTCCACTTTCCTTGCTGGTTGGACTTTGGGATCACTCCAATTGGGCTAACTTGGGTACCACATGGGGCTGAGGAGGGATTGATTGTACCTCCTGCCCCTTCCTGTACCATCTCACCTGGAGGGTCTCTCTCTGCATTCTCATCCTCCCTCTCGCTGTTGGTGCCGCCGTGAGCTTGGTCAGTGAGGGCTTTGTCTAGCAGTCCCTGAAATACCCCCGCCATTGCCTTCAGCTGGGCTTCCGAGAAACACTTTTCGGTGCCGGCGGACTCGTCAGGACTCACCATCGCGCTGTGCTGTTCGGAAACGAAGAGGGATCGTAGTCACTCGCAGCCTGCTTAAAACTAGCAATAGAGATGGCTGTTGATTGCCAAGCATGTGGTCACCACAGAACTACGCATGTGCATCTAGCATGCTGCCCTGCCCCTTGCCCCGTCTACTCTTCCGGACTCGCATGTTAACTCCATCAAACCGTATAGTAAACTGACATAGAATTTTGTACTCGTACTTCACCAAGCAGCCGCCTACTGTCACTTGACTGTGTACTGTAGCAAAGTTGGTGTTATGCTGAACTATAGCTGAATGCCCTCTGTAGCGACTGGTTGTTGCAAAAATCCGGTAGCTTTATGGTAGGAAATGTTGTATAGGCAAGTTCGTGACATACTAATTTTATTCCATGAATGTGTACCCGTAACCTTAAATAAACACAATTGTCTGACTTTTCACCAGGGAAATTTTATTGAGAAACGTGTCGATTGCTATTTTGCAGCCTTCATCATGCAGCCCTCCCCCCCAAAAAGATTAGGATTAGGATTGAAAACGTTGCAAGATTGCAGTCAAATTGTTGCTCATGCAATGGAATTTCCCCCGTGAAATGTCCATCAACTGCATTCATTGTTCAAAGATGCCAGATCATTGACTTTTTCCAAGAATGTTCTGTTCAGCTGTTGCTGGAAGGTTGTCCAGTCCATGTTGCCAGATAACAAATATATAGTCAACGTAGCACACTTATAGAATTTTGACTTGTCTGTCGTAAGGCTGAGAGCTGATTTTTTGAAGGCAATGACAAGACAGGAGAGGCCCATAGTTCCCCTACCATTGTGTTCCCAGAATCTCTAATTCTGGTGATGGACCATAGGCACAATTTGTTGGCTGGCAGGTCTATGTTGCAGTGAGGATTGTCCTATTCTAGTGTTTCATCCTTATCCAATCTCTTCACCACAATTAGCTTAAGCAGCCTATTGTTGAGATGATGGGACAAAAGGGAGTTCCCTTAATGTGCACTCTTGGGAGAACATACAGTTGTGGTATTTGGTGCAATTCACTTCATGCTTGTGTTGGTTGTTTGCCTTCTCAACTTGTAGGAGCACCTTGGACAGTCAATTCGCAGGCTTGTTTGTGGGATCCATCTTTCCTGGCTGCATAACAAAAGGTATTTTATTGTGATGACGGATACTGATGAGTATGAATGCAAGATTGACACCCAAATAAAGATGGATCCCACAAGAGTTTCCGCTTTTGCACTGCTTGCACCATTACAGAGTTTGTACCCTTTGCCTGCTAGCAGTTTGCACTCCGTCCATTCTTGATTAATAAATTTCTTGTTTTTGAAAGGCTGGCATAATTATGAGTGTAAATTGACCAAATTATTGCATAGAAGTTGAGCTTTGAAATGCACTTTGTAGAGTCCACTGTCCCACTAAGTCCGTCCAGTTATGTACTATATTACCCAACAATGGCACTCCATGCAGATAGCGTATTGTGCATGAAGGTAAGAACTAATGCAAGCAGCTACAAGAGTGTTAGTACCTGCTTGTACATATGAAGGCTTCTGCACTTGGCACTTGGATGAGAACCAGATGGCTATTCTACAAGCTGACAAAAGCTTGCGTTAACATAGGTTCAGTGTCAGAGACCTATATAGTAAGGTGATTCAACATACCCATACATAAAGAACACACTACTTGTAGAGAAATTGCTTGAGCCAGGAGTGCACAGCCCCATTCCTTGTATAGCCATTCAAGATGACATTGTGAATGACATAATGTTATGTTAATAGGCATAAGTACACATCCTCGATAGGTATTCTCACAACACCTTAAAATCTATTCTCTATTTTTGTTGTCTTTTGGTTGAAAAACATTCTTGATTAACTCTTTAACAACCGTAGGCTATTTACTGGAAGTGTTTATTAGGCTATGGATACCTTCCATGGTCCGTATTTTCACTTCCGCTTGGAGCTAGCACTGGAAACTTGACTCAAAACTTCATTGACACATTCTCTGTAGGTTCATGACCTTGGACACACCCACTCATTAGCGAGCGTTCGATAGTCTGGCCCTCCAACCAGAGAACGCTCCTCCGGACTAAAAGCTGCCTAAAATGCCAGAAATGGAGTCCTTACAAGGTGAAAGGAGCGTTTTCTACGCCCGTTTGTGCAAGAAAGCAGACAAATGGCCCACCCGGCATTGACCAAGGCTTTTCTACAGGCAGCTGCAACCGCCGCCATGCACTGTCAGCCAGAACGGTGCACCCACCCACCTCCCCCTGTCCCACCCTTTCTGCTAGCGCAGAGCCTATCTTCAAAACAGATTGTGCCAACTGATAACATGCGGCCAAAATCTGACGACGCCATATGGCGTCATCGGTTGGTAAAGGGTTAACATAGTATAATTATGCATTATATAAAACAAATAGCTCGGTGGTGCTCTTTAAGGCATACACTAGCTACTTGTGTAGGCTTGCCCACAATGTTAAAACATCTATCTAGTTGTACCATACATGCATACTTGCATGTTACGTAGCTAGCTACCTTAAGGGCACTATTGATTGCGGGTATTTAGTTTAGCGATTTTAGCGAATAACCCATTTTTCGCTAAAAATTGTACTAGCTGATATTAAATTCATTGCTTACATTCATTCCAATAGCTAGATTAAAATTTCAAAATCGCTAAAATGAATACCCGCTAAGTCCGCTATTTTCCGAAACCACTAAAATTTGGACCCGTTAATAATAGTAATCCTAAGGTATGCTGGATCTTCATCATCCTGGATTTGCTTCAATGTTTGTTTTCGTAGGTAGTGTTGTTGAAGGGTACGTTTGAGTATTGGCATGGGTACTTTATCATCTCTCCCCTCAGAACCCAAGGAATCCATGTCTAGGTATAAGTGGAAACATCACACAGTACCAGATCAGTTTCCTGGCTGAGGATGTGACCATTATTGAGACTGTGACTGTTTCTGAGTGCATGGATGGAAGGTGTAACCTTCATATAGTGCCAGCCTCGCGCCCTCTGAATGGCAGTGTTCCCTTGAGCTATAGGAGTCTGGCAGTGGCTGCTGAGAATGTGGTAGGAGTGGGAGCTGCAAGAACATGTACAGCACAGACCATCAGTGAGTTAACAACTTCTGGGCTCTAATACTGTAGTAGTGAAGAGCACCATGTGTTCCACTAGTGCTTCATGTTCATCTTGAAGAACCATTTTCCAGATGTAAAATTAGTCTTCTCTGTAGTCAAAGGTAATAATTTACTGGCGATGTACATGTAGGTACAACCAACAATGTCCTGGAAATGGCAGTGGCGAATGTGAGCACTCCTGTTGATGGTCAGCTACAGTGCACATTTCTCTCTGGGTTCGCTGGCACTGCTCACTGTACAGTCCAGTATGGGACTGACCCAACCTACACAAACCTACCGTACTCTGCTGAGTCCACTGAGACTGGTACAGTAGGGAACTCTCTCAGTGTAGTACTGAGGGAGCGACTGAACTCCTCAACTGTGTACTACTACACTGTGTCTGCTGTTAGTGGAGATGTGACTGTGACAGTGCGAGGGACCTTCACAACACCACAATATAGTGAGTAGCTGCACTTATTTTGTCCACCAGCTTTTTATCACTTGCCATGGTCTAGCTGTAAATGCTATATCCGGTAATTTGATAGTGCACTGGTGAAGCTTTGCTGAACAATGCTACTCTGCATTACTCTGCATTACTCACTCAGTTTCACCCTCACGTTTTACCGTAATCTCCCGAAAATAAAATAAAAATACCGTAGTGTCCCCGCAAATACGCCCCCCCTCGCGCATAAGCCCCCCCTGCATTTTTAGCGCAAAGTCTTGCAGAGGTATTTTTATCCCGCACATAAGCCCCCCCCCTCAAACAATATATGGCTGTTTACTGAGAGCTATGTGTGGCAGTCCCATGTAGCAACTGAAGGTTATTCCGTCGATCGCATCGCTGTGTTTGAAACGCCGTATCGCTGAACTTCCGGGGCTCATATGCGGTTCGTAGATATTCGTACCTCAACGAAGCACGTATGAGCCCCGCCCTTAACAGAAGTTCAGCGATAATTTACGATGGAATAACCTTCGATAACATCCTTCCAGATGGCAACTGCAAAGTCGTCAAATGCGTTGTCTTCTATCTGGACACGAAGTTGTGGGCGGGGCACCGGAAGGGAGGGCGTAATCGCGAGAGAAAATGTCGCATCCCGCGTATAAGTCCCCCCTGCGCTTTATACTAAGGCTAAGGTTGCAAAAGGGGGGGCGTACTTGTGGGACACTACGGTAAAATAAAAAGAGTTGTGATATTTCTCTCCAATAGTTAGTTTAGCCCTATTTATGTACACATGTATGTATACATTGACAGCAAATGGTGTCTGAATTCATTTGTTAGTCCCTCCTCTTGCACACTACTGCTTTTTAGTGCTTCTTGCCTATCATAACCTCATGTACTGTGGCATGGGTGTACTTTGAGAGGAAAACACCCTTTGCAACAACTTCATTTTAAAAGGGGGATGGGCTTATATTTTTGAGGGTGGGCCTATTTTCAAGAGATTACGATACATTTCCCTAGTTATCCATGCGCATACACAAACATAATGTTGTTATTGCCTGTCAGTATTGTTGTCTGTCTGTCTGTCTGTCAGCCGAACGCCTGTTACTCTACTACCTCAATATTAAAGAATTCAAACTGTGCTAAATTTTGCCTTGTCTATGCTTCTTTTCGCTAGATACAGTCTACAAGCGCTTAAAATCCTGCATTTTGAGTTGCATCATAGGTACACCTATTGATCACATCCAAATACCTGGCCACGTGTTAATGTACAACGTGAGACGATGATTTCAGTGGTCCTTAGGGTTCACTATACAGTGTGCATTTGTGAGACAACGGTTTGTTCCTATCCTCATGGAAACACATAGTTAGTGACGTATGGGGTATGTGCTCTACAGAGCTTAGAGTTATGTTAGTAATCATAAACTGCTGATGGGAGTGATCTGGAATTAATAGGAGGCGAGAATGCTGAATCTGGGGTCAAATGTTCAGATTGTAGCCAGCAAGCTAAATTTTTACTAGTCAGCAAGGTCAAGAGCTTCATTATGTGCTATGATTCTCATTGATATTCCTAGGTACGTGTATGGTTGGGAATCTCACTAATGATCATGCAAAGACTGGTGGCCGTCAACTCTGAATTCTAGGCCTTTACTTGACACAACTATAGCTATCACCAGAAGCCCTATAAAGCACTACATGGTAACCTTCATCCCCAGGCCCCTCCCCCCTGAGGAGAAGCCTGGTACACACTGTTTGCGCATGCATAAAATATTTTCTGTAAAAAGCTTCCTACACTTACCATATGTGGAAGAAGAATTATAGACTTTAGCGGTGATTTAACCTTCAGAACACTACTTTTCAGACGCAGCAGTACTTTGTTTTCAAATACTTGACAAAAAAGTAACAAATTGATTTATCAAAAATGGCTATTGGTACCCACAGAAACACTTATTTCCCTTTGTAGACGGCTTGTAGTGGCTTCGTTTTGAACATGATTGGTCTTTACAACAGAAACGGCGCACAATAAAGCTTTAGCAAACATCAAATTGCTCCGTCGCTCATTTGTGCAATACGAACATGCACGGTTTGTATATGCCTGTAAGTATTCATGATATTTTACGCATGCACAAACAGTGAGTACCAGGCCTCTCCTCGGGGGGAGGGGCCTGGGGACGAGGCTACACTAAATGGTTGATTTTTGCCTCCATTTATATTACCTCAACAATCAACAATACTATGTTACAATACTATGTTATGTGTTACCTAGTATAATCATGTTGGTGTTTCTCTCTCACAGACTGTCCCCTAAGTGAACTGCAGATGGCAGTCCCCCCTCCAGATGGCATTTACCCTCAATGTCAACAAAACCAGGATACTGTGACCACCATTACCATACCCAATGGTGTTGTCAATGTGACCTGCTACAGTGGGAGGCAGTTTGTGTCTGTGGCCTCTCATGTGTGTGATGAGGGCTACCAGCCTAATGCAACCTCCAGTGTACGAGTGTGCAGGGACAATGGAGTGTGGTCTGGAACTACCATAGCCTGTGGTGAGTGGTTGACTTTGTAACCTTGTTCCCAGGCCTTCTCACTACCTTTGTATCCTGAATGTTGTAAGAATGCATCATGTGGTTATGGGATTCTGTGTCTCTTCTTATACTGTCACTTGATCACATCCGTACTTTGTATACTGTGGGTATATGTGTAGGTATCTCTAAACTGTTTATGTGATTTCAGATGATGAAGGTGTGCATATAACATTTATTTGCCCACCAGGGGATTCTTATCATCAGAGAGTTGGTATAGACTCTCTAGGTAGAGTTGGCATGGATCGCAATATATGTAATACTGAAGCAAAAAAACTTCTTTGCACCCAGTCTTGAGCCTTCATCTTTAAATGCTTTTATAAACAATAAAAGTGCCCAAAAGTACTATGTATGTAAGACAGTCAAACACAAAATGTATGGTGGTGAAAGTGCCATTTTTCAACTTCACAACTTCAAACCTAGACTTTGTTTTATGGATTTTGTCATGCAGCTATATAGCTCTGGAGAAAAATGCTATGTGACAATACTACGGAATGCTTACTGCTTGTGTTGTTGTCATTGTATGGGTTGGGGAACCAGGATGTATGCACTAGGACACACGGAGCTACCAATGTCATCACGGTGCCATCGTATTACATATAAAACTTTACCAAGCTTTCCTTCCCAACACAAACCTGAATAAAAACCTGTGCCACTATGACGTGGTGACGAAGTCACAAGTTCAAGGGCATTGTACCGTGATTGCACTGCAAGAAATTAGTATAAGAAATTAGTATAACTGAAAAAAATGCAGTTTTATTTTAGTGTGATAAAAAATTTGTATAGGAATGGATATATATGGGGCTTTGTATAATGACCTTCAACTTATATCATCCTACACTTTTCATACCTTTTAACATGCCATCCCAACTAGGCCTTGATGGATTATTCTTTTTTTTTACCCTATTATTCTATTCTTGTATTCTCAAAATTTTTACCTATTATTCTTATCATACTACCTAATATTCTTTTCATCATGCCTATTATTCCCAGTCTAAATACAATACATCGTGCACCAAATAGAGCCTTGTTATATAGATAGCCCCATATACATATGGTATACTCACTTTGTACATTACTACACGTGACCTGAGTGGAAATGCACATGCACACTACCCTCATCCCCCCCGGCTTCAATGTTTTCATTGGCGGCAGATGCCTGTGGGATGAGGCTACATGCACGCCTAGACTCAACGCCTAGACTCAACGCCAATTGCTGTTAGGTGTAGTCTACAAAACTAGGACCTATTATTCTTTTTTTATTACAATTTTTTACCTATTATTCTCGAATAATTCTCGATTCTTTTTGCTACCTATTATTCTCAAAATTATGCTAGCATAATCCATCAAGGCCTAATCCCAACTTCTTTATTCTTTTTGACAGTCATGTTAAATAATTCTTGTGCTCCATTATTATTGTCCACCAGGGGACTCTTAGGTGGTTCCTATTTCAACCAATGAGTTCATGACAATTTCACTTGTATTTCTGCAGAGAGTGAACCGACCACCCTCAGCACAGGTGCTTCTGTGGGCATTACAGCAGTGGTGATTGCCACCATAGCACTTACTGTTGGATTCCTAGCTGGAGTTCTAGTCTACCACTGCATCAGCAACCACAGATTCCAGAGCTCCAAGCCTAAGCCATCTTCCCACCAACACCAGCAGACAGTAGTACCACAGCGAGCTGGTCCAGAGTATGAGGAGGTGGTTGAACTGAAAGAGAACACGGCCTATGGTCCAGTGCAAAATATTGAGCTGAAGGCATGTGAAGCTTATGTGCCTGTGCAGCACTGATTGTGATTACCAATATGAGCCTTTTCAGAATCAATAGCAAGATAAGCATTTCAGAGTTCTTATGAGTAGCATGAAGGTACTGGTCTTTTATGTATAGCTAGTTTAGTAGCACGAATTTTAGGATACTTATGCTAGCGTTTTATATGCATAGTCTCACTTCATCATTTTTGATTTTTGAAGGCAGCAGGGTTGAATCAATGCATGTCAGAATAAGATGCTGTTTCCTTTTGCTGGCAATTGGTTTAGGAGTGTATCAGCAAATTGATAGGGAGCAGAGACAAACGGTGGAAACAGGATACTTGAATACACTGTTCAATGTGTACATTTTACCAAACTACTGCCTCCTCACTTTGTGTAATTTGCAATGCAAGTGAAAATATTTCATCTCGGGGAGGTGGTCCAAATTTTTCGGAGGGAGTGCATATTTTGCAGCTCCGGGGGTAACCAATTTACGGAGGTCCATTTTTACCATGACACCCTCTCGCACTGGTTTGGAACTACGGCACAAAAGGTCAAAGTTCAATAATGATTTCATTCCACAAAACAAACTAACGCGGCAAACAATGGCTACGCTGGGTAATCTGGGCCACAGTATGTCGCTGCTACCGCGTCCCATTGGTAAGTATAGTGTGTATAGCTTGCAAGTAAAGGTTGCGTCAAATTTTTGATGACAAGATATCTTGCTTACCACAGCTGCTGCTACTCTACTCTCCTTTACTATTCTACAGTATGCAGGTGAGATTACACATGGATTATAGATTACTGTGATGTATATGATACACATCATATGATATGAATATGATGATATGTGTATGGTGTAGTCTCATATCCCGCACTCTTGGGTCAAGGGAACAGCTGCCAATGGCTGTAATTATGTAGCCAACCAATCTTAGTAAGCTGTAAAATTCAGCAGAACTGTAAACAACTTGTACAGTACAATTAAGGCCGTTCCAAGTTGTACTTCTGTTTCTAGTACTAGGATTCCCCTGCGCTTGGGCAGTACACCTTGGTATAAACAAACACATTACTGTATAAGAAAAAAAATCCAAAAATATCATTACAATTTACCTTGAAGCATATGCTATTTCCGTCTACCGTACCTACATATCAATGCAGTTAACCTATGTTCTAGGTCATCCTCTCTTGAGCCATTCTATTATGCATGCTGAGCTAGCAGTTTGCCCGTGCAGCTAGCCATTTGATCTGTGTCCTAGTACATGCTTTCTAAAGTGCCCTCAGCGCATGTTGCGGAAAGAAAGGACTAGGCGGTCCTGGATTAGGAGAGTGTGCGGTGAGCACGTCACTGGTTGCACTCTCCCGGGAGGGTCCAGGAATCACCCACTGTCTTTAATAGAGAAATTGCTGGATGATGTACAGAAACGAGATGATAAGTGAGGTGTGGGTGGGTGGGAGAGATTGCAGTGTCTGAGAGCGAGATTATATGTAGCGGAGTGCGTCCACTTGGATTTTTTGAATGCGTCGACTGTGAGAGCAATGATCCATTCTGTCTTGTATATTGGCCGTGTGGGCTGCGGCGCTTGGCGCTGAAGAGGGCAGCCTAACATCTATTTGATCCTGTAAATGCGCTGGCCGCAGCGCTTAGTCCTGCATGGGGGGTCTGACACCTACTTGACCTCGTTATCTGCACCCGCCGCAATGCTTTGAGTTACACGGGCAGCCATACAGTTGTCTGACCCCCCCCCCTAGCGAGGAGGCCAGGCCTGACCTTACCCGGTTAAATCCTGTCTGCCTGTGTCCATGCAAACAGCCATGTACAGTCAAGGCTGGAAATAATAAAGATACAACTCTCATCTGCACAGAAATTAACTGTGGAGCTTTGGATTCCAGTGTACAAAGCTTCTGCGCTTGTGCATTATACTATGATGATCATAAATAGTAATGATCCAGAAAAGTGTAGGCAGAAGGTCAGAAAGAGAAGTAAAACTTGGAAATTTTGTATATGAGATGGCACACCTGAGCTTTCATATTTCTCATAACACTTTGCTATGCACATTGTGTTCAAGTTCATACTTCATTATAGAGAGCTAGGTCATGAAAAACGGAATCAAACATCCAGTTGTGTACCCAGGGAGGAGGTAAATGTTTTCCATGCACTTTTATACCAGGTAATGTTACTGGGCAGTTCACTGCAGCTCCCCCCACCTGTCCTGGTGATACCTTCATCTTCAGATGTACTGTTACTGGAGACATGAGTGGAATCACCATCTGGAGAGCGGGTGTGGGCAATGAGTGTACTCTGGCACATAGCACACCAGGTGCCTCATCTACATGTGGAGTTGGCGGTGTCTTCACAACTAGATCTGGGACTGGGTTTGGAACAAATGCTACTTTCTTCTCATCAACACTGAGTGGCACTGGAACCCCTGCACTGGATGATACATTGGTTGAGTGCTTTGGACCAGCCATTTCCAGAGATGCTGGGAACAGGGCGGGAGGCAGCATACTCCAGATATTAGGTCAGTAACGCTCCATGATATTGTGGTATGTCTGTCATTACACTATCTGCATTGTGTACATATGAAAATGGGGTTCTGCATATATACTGTGTCCCATAAATTTATGCATACACACTGAATCAAGGGTCACCACCTAGGTTGCTTGTGGTAGGAGTTTATGTAGGGTCGTCCCTAGTCTTGCAAGGCAGACCCACTTCTGCATAAAAGGGAAGGGTCTGGTGAACTGCTAATATAAGCCGTGTCCCACTGAAATGCAATTAGCTAGATGACGTAACCAAATTTCAAATACCGTAATCTCCTGAAAATACGCCCATGGGCGATGAACTTAAGTGGCTCCTAAAAGAGGGGGGTGGGCGTATTTTCAAGAGTTGTGATATTTCTCTCGAAAATACGCCCACCTCACACACAGTTAGTCTAGCCCTTGTTATTTGCGCATGCAGTGATTCGGCTTCAATGCCTCTTTTGTCATGCACTTGCTTACACAATAACAGCAAATGGTGTCTGCCTTCATTTGTTAGTCCCTCCTCTTGCACTGTGCTGCTTCTTCAGTGCTTCTTGCTTAACATAACAGCATGTACTGCTGCATAAATGGATGGGTGTACTTTCGAGAGAAAAGCACCCTTTGCAACCACTTCATTCAAAAAAGGGGGGTGGGCGTATTTTCAAGGGTGGGCTTATTTTCGGGAGATTACGGTAATGCACTCTTGAAATACCTGTTGCAAAATGCACACACTCTTCGAAAGGTATAGCCAAAGTGTTTTTATAGCTCCTGTCCTAGCTCTCTGTCACCATTTTCAAGACCATTATTGCAACTCAAATGGTGATGTGATGTAATGTGTCATGTGACAAAATACTGTAATGTTGATTGGACTGTACCGTACAGTGCGGCAGGACACTGCTTGTATATGCAGTTCACCTGACCCTTCCCTTTTTTGCGGAAGTGGGTCTGGGTTGCGAGACTAGGTTTTCACTTGCTACCACTGATGATGCAAGTTGCTTTGATGCCTCTTGGCTTAGTATCAACACAGGTGCCACATTTGAGTGCAACATTGTGAGGAAACCGGGCTGTATGCTTGAAACTAATACCCCCTTCCACTTTACTGTAGTGTAGTAGTAGTGTGCAAAAAAAGGTGGGGCTATTATTGTAAGCTTATATACATCTGTGTGACTAACAGAAACACTTCCAGATGTACGGGGAGCTCAGAATTAATTGCAAGAAAACGTAATTAGTTTGTGAACATGTTGGTGCCTAGCTGCTTGTGTTTTCGATAAGTGACAAGTCTAATGGTTATCCTTCCATAGATGGTGAAGTTTGGTATGCATGAGGGTTGTTAGCGTTGTAAGCTACCCTAGGGATCAAGTGTGATAGCCAGGGTATGAGGGTTATTAGCAATGTTTATTGGCAGTGGAACACTGACACTCAGTGCATTATGCAATATGGAATCCTCAAGAACTGAATGCATGTGTCCTGCATGTGTAGTGGGTGACTTTGTATATCATCTAGGCCTGCCTCTTCTCAGGGAGATGTGGATGCGCTATAGGTGTTTTGTAATTGCAGGCATTTAAACAAGTGAAAATTACCTATGAAAAGTGTATATGTAAGAACTTTGGAAGTATAGAGGACGGAAGGCATTTGCTTGAAGGAAACGTACTTGTTGCACAATTACATACACCCAGCTTTCTGTCGCTTGCAGTAAGGAAAAGCGAGGAGAGCCTGGTATCTTTTCTCACATGTACATGACATAATCGAAACATTTTCAGAATGAACAGGTTGCATTTCACGTATTGTTCAATTGACTACATGCTTGAGTTTCCTGATACCTTGGCTCTTTTTGCTGTTCTGGGCCCTGTGCACCCACGCACAATTAAACCCTTTCTACCATCCTTTCAATCCTGATGTCACTCACGTGAGAAAAGTACTGCAAGCGACGGCCTTCCACAACATGCGTGCGCAAAAAATATTACCTTGTAGGTTTTGCATTTGCCATTTGTTGTACAGTTCGTCTGTCACTGTATTGGATCTAAGATCAAGCACACCCTCTATAGCATCTTTCAGTCTGTACAGCGACCTGGCACCTTTGCAACTGGGGGGAGAAATTTCATCACTCCTCTTCAGGTGGACAACGTGGGCAGCAAAGGCCTACCGCTGTGTCGTGCCCAGGCAAACGAGTTGAAGGTTGAATGCGAGCAGGCTCCGTATGGGCGCAGAGAGGAGACAATCGTGGACACGAACTACACTACACTTGTACATTCCTTGCTACTACAGCTAGTATGCCACATTTCTTCATGTATTCAAAATGATGCTGGGAATGGGTATTAGGCTATTATGGCCGGTGTAGCCATGTTGTGAGCTATCATGTTTTTGTGAGAGTTTGTGCTGCTGCTAGTACAAGGTTCAAAGTTTAGAACTTGTGCTTGGTATTGAATGGAGAGAATCATATAGCCACATACACAATGTAGGTTGTTGAATTTACTGGCCAACCTGAGTCTCTCAAGAAAACAAAATTTGGTAGTTGCATGCATGGTCACGAAGCAACCTGCATGAAGCAGCCTTGGAAGAAGCATTGTTTGATATTTTACTTGAGATGGGTGGGGGGATGGGGAGGAGTGGCAGATATTGTTGTATGTCTGCCGTTACACTATCTCTATGTGTACATATGAAAAGTCTACACAATTTGGGGGTTCTGCATATATACACAGTGAAACTAATGTAAGAAGAGCTTGGTCACACTTCTAGATGTACTGGGAACTCAGCAGAGCAATAGAATTTCATTAGGTTGTGAACATGGTAGTGTCTGTAGCTGCTTCTGTTTTCAATATGTGACAAGTTTGATGGTTATCCTTGTACTCTAGTAATAAAAGGCATACCCTAAATTATATAGGGATGAAGAGTGAGAGCCAGGGTGGCTAAACTCATTCTACAATCCCAAGAAAATGTAATGTGAATACATGTGTCCTGCGCAGCAGGTAACTGTAACTAGTGTGTTTGACCTTATAAATAGAGAAGTGTAGTGTACAAAGCATGCACCACCTGGACTACGAACCAAATTACACTTGTACATCCTTGATGCTTCAGTATGCCGGATTCAAAATGATGCTGGGAATGGGTATCAGGCTACTGTACAGCCAATATGGCTATGGTCGTACTAGTTTTTGTGAATAAATGAATTTAGATGTTATGAGGCGAAAATAGAGGAAAGTGAAAAAGCCGGCAGCCGCCGGGAGTCCAGCCCAGGACACCTCTGGCTTGAGCCGCCAGTGCTCTGCCACTGAGCCACAACAGCTGGATAACCACCAGCCCTCACAATCCTCTATATGTACTGCACAGGTGGTACTGAATGCCTCAGTCGCACATCTGGCAGCCACTCAGTATGTGCTGTCAGAACTCCATTAGGGGTCGACCAGAAAATTCTCTCCATCAGGAAAGAATCCATGCTGAGTGGTTTTCTCACTCTAAATGCTCAGAGCCTCACGCTGGAAATAAATTGATATCTCAAACCAGAGGTGTCCTGGGTTCGACTCCTGGCGGCTGCCGGCTTTTTCACTTTCCTCTATTTTCGCCTCATAACATCTAAATTTCCAGCGTGAGGCAAGATGCTCTGAGCATAGTTTTTGTGAACTATCACATTTTGTGAGATATCATGCTGTTGCTCAGAGGAGGCACACAGGAATAGCACAAGGTTCAAACTTTAAACATTGGGAATGTGTGATCGCAACTTAATGGAGAGAGTTGCATGTTGCTACGTAGGTCACCCGCTACACAGGACCCATGTATTCACATCACTATACTTTTCTTGGGATTGTAGAATGAGAACTAGCCACCTCACACCCTGGCTCACATCTTTCTAGGCAAGTCCAAAGTCATGTTTGTTATATTTAACAAAATGAAATTTGGTTGGCCACAAAGCCACCAGAAGCAGCCATGGAAGAGGTAAATTTTCCCTGCGAAGGGAGGGGATGGGGTGGTATAGATTCAACTAATACATTTTGGCATCCATGCATTTGGGATTTGGCCAAACAAGGGTTCTCTATACAGTGATAGAAATGGCAAAGAAACATTTGGTGGAACATTGAAACTCAGTTTATTGTCATTATGGTTTATTTGGGTGCTCATGTTTACAGTGATTGATATACATGATAAGAGAAAAGTGTTCTTAAGGGTACTGGTAAGTGCCACTTTCATCGTTTACAGTGATCTGTATTGGGAAGCAGATAAACCAAACTTTGCTACACTATGTGGTGTGCTTACTATACATGCTGCATGAAAAGGAGTGGAGTGAATACTTCACTGTCTGTAGCGCTGTCTCATTTTTCCTACTAAGGAACACTTTGTGTCATTTCGCCTACTCAACATATGATTACATAACAAGCAATCATACAGTATGCCTAGTGACATTTAATGATTCGACCTAAGAACTTGTGTGTTGATGTCTTTAGTGGTGATAGCTACATCAAAGGAATGAATATAGGGGGGGATTGGCATTTAAACAGATTTACAGAGATTACAGAGTCTACGGTCATTCTGAGCTACTATGGAGTTCACTATCACTCAGAGAGGTACCCGCTGGTTCATTGGTTTCTATCACTCCGAGAAGAACCCGCTGGTTCATTGGTTTCTATCACTCCGAGAAGAACCCGCTGGTTCATTGGTTTCTATCACTCAGAGAGGTACCCGCTAGTTCATTGGTTTCTATCACTCAGAGGGGTACCCGCTGGTTCACTGGTTTCTATCACTCAGAGGGGTACCCGCTGGTTCACTGGTTTCTATCACTCAGAGAGGTACCTGCTGGTTCATTGGTTTCTATCACTCAGAGAGGTACCTGCTGGTTCATTGGTTTTCCAAGGCTATAAGTATGTGATCAACCAAAGGGGACGAGATGGAAGAATATTCTGGAGGTGCACAAAGAGCAGAAGCTGTGATTGTGGGATGACTACAATAGAAGATGAAATTATTTCAGTCTGCTAGGTCAGCGCTGTACCGAGCAAGGTGTGTCTGCACATACTAATCTGTAATCATGATTACCTAGATTGACTCTTCTGTGAGTATTGTAATAATGTTGAATGACACAAATTGGTCCTTAGTAGGCAAAATGAGAGTAGGCGAAATGAGCCTAAACCCATGAGCTGTACTAGACAAGTTATACAACACATTGCAGTATAGTGTGGCGATGAATTAAGGGCTAAGTTTATGTGAGACGTGAGTGTGACAGTACAACACATCAATGCTTCTATGGATTGATGAGAGTAGGTGTGACATGCAGGCGAAATAGCATGCTTAAGTCTGCATGAAGTATTAGAAGTTCGACATCATGATACTTGTGTGTAGAACCCGATATTCAGCCATCTCCATTACGTCAGTGAAGGGTATCCATGGTGTTAGCTTACTTGAAAGTTCTGCTCTGAAAGATTTGAATCCTTCATCAGAAGCTGTCTGCTACCAATTTTGCAGCCATTCAATGGAACAAACCAGCAATCTGTGGTCATCCTAGATGATGCATCTATCCATCATGGCATTGCTGATCTAAATGAGAATCAAGGTGGTGCTCGCTTACTGCATCTGCCACCATACTTGCCAGATTTCAATCTGTTGAAGGAAATGTTCAGTCAAATTAAGAGCATAATGATTTCCTGTTTCAAGTTGCCACCTTTCCTAGAGTACTCCTAACTACGGGCTTTGGAATGATAAGTAAAGAACACTGTCATTGGTATACATCCTTAATATTATTATATGTATTATATAAACAACCTATACAGATGCATCCTTAGACTATTAAGTTGCTTCAACAATGTCTAGCTTTTCTGAGCAGTTTATTCTTCAGTAGGTTGAGAACCTTTCAAATTTTGCAACTCAGACAACTGCCTATATAATCATGACAATGTCATGTTTTCTATGACAGAATTATAGTAATTGCAGAAGCAGCATCCGTTAATGCTTTGACCATTGCTTGTGTGCATTACTTCCATGATCAGTTCTCCCCAGATACAATATTGCATCGGTGAATACCTGCAACAATGTTTCTCTTTCATTCCATCAACCACACTTTGCACAGCTTCATCTGCATCTACATGTTTTTGTTTTTGTTTCTTATGGGGAGCTCAGAATCGAATCGGCGAATACTTACAACAATGTTTCTCTTTCATTCCATCAACCACACTTTGCACAGCTTCATCTGCATCTACATGTTTTTGTTTTTTGTTTCTTATGGGGAGCTCAGAATCGAATCGGCGAATACCTGCAACAATGTTTCTCTTTCATTCCATCAACCACACTTTGCACAGCTTCATCTGCATCTACATGTTTTTGTTTTTTGTTTCTTATGGGGAGCTCAGAATTGCAAGAGAATTTCGTTAGGTTGTGAACATGGCCGTAGTGTATCTAACTGCTCCTATTTTCAAGTCTGATGGTTATCCTTGAAAGCGTACCCTGTAGGGGGTAAAGTTAGTCTATCAAGCTAGACCATCTCTCACCCTACAGAAAAGCACTTTTCTGGAGGGTGAGAGAGGGTCTAGCTTGATAGACTAGGGGTAAAGTGTGAGAGCCAGGATGTGAGGTTGACTCAGGTTGTTAGCAATGGGTGCTAGTGTACTACACAGTCTCTCAGTATCTATAAGTCATCATCCATGTTCCCACGTTTGCAACTACCTGTCTGTGCCACCATTTCCTTCCCTGTTGCCAATCCATTGCACCAGATTGTTGTGTTATGCTGAGGTTGTCTTAAAAGAGCCCACAATCCCTTAAATGTTGTGTGGTATGCATTCTTACAACAATGGACTGTTGGAAATATCAGACATTACTTTGTCACTAAAACTCTGCCTAATGATGCTCTTGAGGTCAGCACATGACCTTATAGGAGACAAATTATAATGCCATAATCTTTCTTGTTTTACTTACTGCTTTCAAAAGCACCTTAGATACCACACTTCTTTCTTGCTGAGACAGAAAGGTCTGTGTAGGTTGAGTGGTGATCAAATTGACTTGAGGTAATGGAGTGTGATTTGAAGCCACAGACAGCAGAGTCACCAATACCCATCTTCTAATTCCAGCTTGTCCACAGGACACAGAACCATTGTGGACAGTTACATTAGGCTGCTTGCCACTGAGAGAGATGCTGCAAGCTTCACAAGAAGCCATCTTGTAAATCACATGATCCTGCAAGAGTGCCAATTTTTTAACCGATCAGAATTCTTAAAACCATTACCAAGCATGTACGCACAGCGAAAAGGATAACCGTCTTGAAAACCTCTATACGTGTACTACTATGTAGCTATAATACTTAGAACAATTGTTGGCATGCATATGGCTTCATATCCACACTCTTACTAGCCTCGTTCCGAGGCCTCTCCCATTTTGTTTTTCGGTTTGCGTTCAGTATAATACACAAGTGGAAAAGCAGCAAAAAATGTATTGTACTGATGCAAACCAAATAACAAGAACAGAGGAGCCTGGGAACGAGGCTACACTCTTACTGCATGTGAGATAAAGTGTGTGAAGCATGTACCTCTCCTGTGTTGGCCTCTCTGAAGATGTCAGTGGAGCTGTGAATGTTACTGTGAGCTGGACACTGAGTGGTGGAGACAGTGCTGATTTCTACCTCATCAGCATTATCACCAATGCTACCCAGACCCCATATGGGGGACTTCTGAACATCACCACTGCCAGTGTCACACTGACTGGTTTCATGACAGGCTATGAGTACAACATCACAGTACATGGTGTCAACTGTGGGAGTCAGGAGGGGAGGGAGGGTGAGCCCTTGACAATTAGCTACTCAGCAAGGTATAGGCACAAAGTAAACTTGGGGTAGTCATTTTAACTTATGGGCTATGTTGACAGTGTTGAGTGTGTGGCATATCATAACAGTGACACTGTCAGTCTATCATAGTTTAAGGAGTGCAAAACAAACATTCAGAGACTAATTTGCAACCATGCAATGTTAGTGTGGCAATGAATAATATTACTTCATTTGGGATATTACTTATTTGTACATTTGTCTCATAATGTCCTTTTATCTTGGGCAATGTCTATGTCGCCTAACATCCTGTCTCGTCCCAGCTAGTGTTGTTGGAGTGTCTCTAATTGTTGGACTGGAATAATTATGGAACGGAACGATGGAATGGAAAATGGAATGGAACACAGTTATAACTAACTCGTGTAACTGGCGCTGTCTCAGTCTAGGTTGAACTACCTAGTGTATCTCTAGGGGTGTTATCTCACCACAGAAGCTTTATGAGCAAGTACGGCATTGCCCACTGTCATGCTTCTATATCCAAGCATGGTACCGTTGCTGGCACATCAATAGATGCATTGTTATTGTAGTCTTGCAAAGCCAGGCTCTCGAACGAAAAACAAGGGCCTGGCTTCGCAAGACTATAGTTATGGTCTTCGTATACAAACTTGAATGTGCTTGATGGCAGAAATTAGTGCTCGACCTCAGTCTTTTGGCTTTGGTCTTTGTCTGTGCACCTCGATCCTCGGTCACTCCTAGGTCTCACAACCTTAGTAGCTAGCACCCTTCCTTAACGGTAGTAAGCATGGCTCCTATGCATGGTACTGTAGCTGGTCTCTGGGGACCCCAAGTTCTGACTGTGACATCATGATACCAGACAAGGAAGAATGCTGGCAACATGCACTGGACATGCTCATACAGCCTTTGCAGTGAGATAAGAGCCCTAGACACATAGTAGCTAGCTAGCTCTTGAAGAACAGCGCTAGCTATATGAGTTAGCTGTAACTATGTACATTCACCGTTCCATTCCATTTTCCATTCCACCGTTCCATTCCATATTCCATTCCAGCGATTAGATTTGTTGTCTCTGTAAACTGGTCACATTCTATTTTAATTGCCATGACTTTCACAATCACTAGCTAAGAACACCACTGGGTGTGTGTGTGTTACAGATTTTCATTCTGAGACAATCAAACGATAGTTTGGTGTCTTCTTTATGGGAGATGTTTGCTAGAAGTACCGCTGGCCATGCAGAGCTCTACATGCAGTCATTTTATTAGCTTACCTTCTTTACACCTTTTAACTTTCTAGTTAATGTGAAAGATTTTGCTGTATACAACTCACTAATTAATTAAATGGTTTTCGCCAGCTTGTGGTGAAACAAGTGCTTGTGTTGCTGGTAGCTGAATTATACATACAGCTACTAAATGAGCATGAAGAGTAGTAACATGTGCTATTAAGCTCACTCAGCCCACCCCCAGAGTAATTAGTCTGTGCATGGAGAGGGTCTACCTTACCAAGTAAATCTTACGTCGCTTTCCAACATATCTTCAACATTCACTAGCTACCAATATGATGCAAGTCTCTGTTTGGTTTAAACAGTCTCATGTTCAGAACACAATAATATCATGCAGCTTCACCTTGTTCATATGCTTCACCTTGCAGTGATTCACCTTAAACTACACCTTTAGGCAATCCTCACATTCTTCTTACAGTCCCTGCAGCTCTCAGCAGCTATAACACCACCCTATCATACAACCAATCATCACGGAGACTCCTGTTCATCAACAGCACCTGGGATACTGTACCAGTAAGTTGCATGACATACAGTAAGTCATGATAAGTTTCTCAAGAAACTGCAAAAACCCTTAATGGCCCCAGTTGTGATGCAGCTGTCTCCCAAGCAGTCCTAGTAACCATAACCACTGTCGCTTATGAATATAGCTACTATAGGATTGCTAGGTGGACACCAGAGTGTCTCACAACTGGAGCCTTTGTCTTCAATAATTATAAGGTGTCACATGCATTATAGCCTGTTTACAGTTTCCCCCGTAATGGCATCTCAAATTAACAAGTAGGTTGTGTCACTTTGATGTGGAAAGGCAGCATAAGAACTACTGCAGTTGCTGTTTTGTCCCAAAAATGGCCTCAGAAGCAATCTCAGATTTTCTGAAGGGAAACCCCCCCCCCACCCCCCAGTATGCTTACACATGCACTCACTATACTCAGCCACCTGAAGTATCCTCTTCTACCACTGTCATGATATATAATCCATGTGCACGTCTGTGTCATGATATATAATACATTACCTAGGCAATATAATTATTATGAATGCTGCTCATACAGGGTTTCATACAGGGTTTCATACAGGAATTTTTCCTGGGAGGGGGAAATGTACATGCGTGCAAAGGATCCACGTGCACATCGGTGCACCTCCTAGGGTTTTTGTGGATTTTATTGAAATTCTGGACACATTTAAGATCAAGAATCGTCAGATTCTGCTATAATACATTAAGCCTATAATTATGCTGTACTTTGTTATTGTGTTATAGCTGTTAAAGGCAATTATGACATCAAAATTTCTCGGGTGGCGGGGAATCCCAATGCCCCCCCCCCCCCACCCTTCCTCTGTATGAAACCCTGTCGTATCATTCTTTTGCCTTAGTATATATTGCCCAAGATAATTGATTATATATTATATATTCCTCCCATGGGAACGGTCTTCCACATTGGTGTGCCTGACACCACTATGCCTGACAACATTGTGTAAAACGAGGGAGGGATATAAGTATTACATAATAGTGTGTACATGAACTATGAGTTGTGTGTTTGCTGCCACTCTTTCTCACATACAGGCAAAGAAGCTATTAGTCAGATGTAGCTAAATGTTTGCATGGTGGATTTTCAGTGGCTAGATTGGCACTTGCATTATTTGATGTCAGTTCAGTGAAAATAACATTCCTATAATAACCACTACAGTGGAACCCTGAACAGACACCCCTCAACAGTAGACAGACAATTCTGAAAGTCCTGACTGTTTTTCCATAGACTTCAATACATTAGAAACCCCTGAATAGTGGACACGTATAATGGACACTTTTCATGCTTCCAATTGTACAATAACAATACTCAGCAGCATTAAGGCATGGGCAGCTCATTAACAGTGCCTTAAATGCAAAATTTGAATAACTCAAAAAGTATGATCACATTGGCCACCAAACTTTACAGTGACCTAGAACTAATGAAATTATGAGGCCACGCCCACTATGGTGATCACGTGACTTTTATATTGGAGCCAGTGATGGCCAAGCCACTTTCAGCCAAAAACCATTTCTAATACCTTAGCCACCAATTTTTTTTTGCTGCTAATGTGATAAAGTACATCCTCTTCACTAAGAATCCTGGATGGGAAAGTATGAATCCATTTGCTTTTGGAGAAAACAGTGACTTTCTAATTAGTGCACACCAAATAAATGACGTTATTGGCCATAATTTGTTTTGTACAAAATGGTTTTGATCCCCATGCAGGATCTTGGTGATATCAACTGTTTACTTTTGCCTCATACCATTTTTAAACTTACATCTAAAGGAAAAGAAATGGTATTTTGGCGATGTATTTTTAGTTCCGTTTTGGAAATAGTGACATCATAATTGGTCACGTGGTTACCAGAGTGGGTGTGGCAATTCCTGTTAATGAGCTACATATTCTCTCTAAATTTGGACAACGTGTGCTAAGCAGAAAGAAAGTTATGGAAACCTCCTACTTTTGTTTTCCACCCGTGCCTTAATACACCTGAGTACATAATGACCCTGATTCTGTGGACATTCGTCAACCTTTTCAGCAAGATTGTCCACCACTGCTGCTGGAGTTAACAACTTGATATTATATTAGCGCTGTTACTCATAGTGCTAGCCTCTGCTTAGAATTCCCCAACAGCATACTGCAAGGGAAAGCTCAGAAAACGTAACCACATTGTGCTAACGCCCCCATTACGCAGTACCACACCTACCAGAAATATACAGGAAGCGCCTGAGGTAGCCTCACTATAATGGACAAAATTGTTGGTCCCAATATATTATGTGTCCGCTATATATCTATAGGTACAGACAGTGCAATTTCAACTTTGCTGCATAGTTCTATTTTAAGTATAATATCTCTCTCCAGAGCTCAGTCGACCCAGCGGAGGCATGTCAAGGTCCAAGTGGGAACATTACACAATACCAGATCAGATTCCAGACTGGATCTGTTGTGGTTACTGAGAATGTGAACATTGCCAGGTGCACAGTTCGGAGGTGTAGCCACACCTTTGAGCCACCCTCAAATCCTCCCTCAACCTATGACAGTGTGTCAGTGGCTGCTGAGAATGTGGTGGGAGTGGGAGCTGCAAGAACATGAACCATCAGTGAGTTGAACATTGATTATTATGGACTGCAATATTGCGTAATGGTGTTACTCTACTGGTGTTCATCTTGAACCATTTCCGAGCATGATAAAAACTTTAGTCTCTTAGTTCTCAAAGTTCTCACCACCTCACCTTTCTGTGAGATGATAAGAAGGTGCTTTGCATTGGAGATTACAATATACAATATAGTGCAAGAGTGTTTAGTGTTCTCTCTAGGTTAGTCTCATATAGACCCCAGATATAATGACTTTTTCAAGGTTTCTTTTCATTCATGTACAATATGTTGTATGTGGTCATTCAGCTACAACTAACAATATCCTGAGAGTAGCAGTGGTGAATGTGAGCTCTCCTGCTAATGGTCAGCTGCAGTGTGCATTTCTATCTGGGTTCATTGGCTCTGCTCGCTGTACACTCAAATATGGGACTGACCCAACCTACATGAACCTGCCATACTCTGCTGAGTCCACTGAGACTGGTACAGCAGGGGACACTGTCAGTGTGGTACTGAGGGAGCGACTGAACTCCTCAACTGTGTACTACTACACTGTCTCTGCAGTTAGTGGAGATATCACTGTGACAGTGCAAGGGACCTTCACAACACCTCAGTACAGTAAGTACTGTAGCTACAGTCAGAACCATAACGCTACACACTGGCCCCGCCCATGAAGAGCCCAGGCATGAGGCTAAGTTAGTACTACCGGATAGCAGGAAATTTTCTTGGGACAGAATTTTCATGAGAACAAACTTTGTGGAGTTCACTTGTCATATAGTTTAGAGAACTGTATAGGAGGTTCTCTCCCTTCACTGGCTAGCTCAAAGTAGTTGTATAATTCCATGGCAGCAAGCAGACTGTCATCTAAAGTTCACCAAAGACCAAATCCTTGAAGTCTATAAAGTTTGTCTGCGCCAACCATGCAGTATGTTGTGGAACAAACCTTTTTAGACCAGCTTACTAGCTTTTGCCACATACAGTGAAGTCTGTTGAAAACTAAGAATAGTGGTGGTGGCCTGGGAATGAGATGTCACATCATGGCAACATACAATGTGGCCTTATATTTTGGTTCTTCCTGAACAGACTGTCCTCTGAGTGAACTACAGGCAACAGGCCCCCCTCCAGATGATAACTACCCTCAATGTCAACAAGACCAGGATACTGTGACCTCCATTACCATACCCAATGGTGTTGTCAATGTGACCTGCTACAGTGGGAGGCAGTTTGTGTCTGTGGCCTCCCATGTGTGTGTTGAGGGTTACCAGCCTAATGCAACCTCCAATGTACGAGTGTGCAGGGACAATGGACTGTGGTCTGGAACTATCATAGCCTGTGGTGAGTGGTTGACGTTGTAGCTTAACTTTTGGTGCTCTTTGTGTGGCAGTTCTTACACTGAAATATATATCACATCTGCACTAGCTGTGAAATCAATGTTCATGTTGATTAAAACATGGTTCCCCATCAGGAGCAAGGTTTCATATGAATTTAGGGACAAGAATCGTCAGATTCAGCTGTAATACATCAAGCCTATAATTATGCTAGCCTCGTTCCCAGGCCCTGACCAGCTTTCCGTCGCAGTACAGAAAAGTGGGGAGAGCCTGGTATCTTTTCTCACATGAGCATGATATAATCAGAAAATGTTCAGAATTAGCAGGCTGCATTTCGCATTTTTTCAACCAACTACACGCTTAATGCTTAGTGTATACGACAAACTCTCTCTGCTAGCTAGATATGTGTGCTAAGTTACCTGCTATGTAGGCTCTTTTTGCTGTTCTGGGCCCTGTGCACCCACGCACAATTATTAAACCCTTTCTACCATCCTTTCTATCCTGACGTCACTCACATGAGAAAAGTTACCAGGCCCTCTCCTACTGAAAGTGATGGAAAGCTGGGCGGGGCCTGGGAACGAGGCTATAAATACACATGCTGTACTTTGTTATTGTGTATTGTAGCTGTTGAGGCAATTATGACCCCATAATTTTAAAATTTCTTGGGGAGGGGGGTGTATCCCTCTCGTATGATACCCTGAGGAGTTATCAGGTGGTTTTACTACGTGCTTGTTATATATTATATCACTTATATATTTCAGCAGATTATGTACAGACAACCTTTAGCACATATCCTGCTGTGGAGATTTCAGCAGCAGTTACTGGCATCATTGTACTTGTTGTTGGAGTCCTGGCTGGGTTCCTGGCTGGAGTTGTTGTCTACCACTGCATCAGCAAGCATCGATTCCAGAGCTCCAAGCCTAAGCCATCTTCCCACCAACCGCGGCAGGCAGCAGTATCACTACAGCAGCGAGCTGGTCCGGAGTATGAGGAGGTGGTTGAACTGAAAGAAAACCAGGCCTATGGTCCAGTACAGAGTATTGAGCTGAAGGCATGTGAAGCTTATGTGCCTGTGCAGCACTGATTGTAACTAAATGTAAGAACCAACAGCAACATCAACACTGCAAAGTTCTTACGTGTGAGTATAGCATAAATGTGCTTGTTGTCTTTATACATAGCTAGTTTAGTAGCAAGAATTTTAGTCAAGTTTATATGCATAGTTTCACTTCATTTCTTATGATTTTACATTTGTAACTGTTTCTTTTTCAATACTATCCAAACATATTCTCATCCCAGGCCCAATGTTTTAAATACATGGATGTAATGAAGCTATGAGAGAAGACACACGTTTGCTAATCATCTCCGACTGTTGGAATGGTAGGTTCTCTTCTAGTTCAAAAGATATATAGGTATATACTGCTTATAAGTATAGTTTAAACTACTACAAAATCCATGGAGTAACCTAAACAGGTGGCTAAATACTTACTATTGCATAATATTCAAGGTTACAGCATCCAGGAAAACCAAAACCAACTGAAAATTTTCTATAACCAGGATACAAACAATAAACCTGAAAAGGTGACAAAGTGAGAAATGGTGCAAAGTCAAACCCTCATTTCCAGCTTGGGAATTATAGGCCAGGAAGTTACTAGAAGACTCTATAGGTGTATAATATGAATGCGCTTTTTGTGCTTTGTGACTATAGCTCTTTCTTACATGTGGAAATGGGAAGAGTAGAACAAATTAGTCCAGAAACTGCAAATCCAATTGTGCAGTATTGGCCAATGGAGCATTTTCTGCTGGTGTCACTTCTAGATTTCCCCCTAGAATGCATTGCATGTACTTAGGTGATATCACAAGTTTGCATGATACAGGAGATCTGCACCAGTGACTAATTTCCCATAGAATGTTTAGTAGAGCAACTTTTGCCACCACCCCCGTTTCTCATTAACTGGCAATACGTACAAGCTAGCTAATGAAAATATCAAGCATGAGATTGATATAGTGTCCCACGGGCAGTCTGAATAATCAGAATTGAAAACGTGAACACATCAAGTAAATTTAATCCTATATATGCCTCAAAATACACATAGATCCCTGAACTGCATGCCCTATTTGAAATCTCAGATCCATGCATGCAACAAATGCATGATGGTGGGAGCGACACAGTTGGGGTGTCTCTAATCGCTGGAATGGAATATGGAATGGAACGGTGAATGTATGTAGTTACAGCTAACTCGTGTAACTGGCGCTGTTCTTCAAGGTTGAGCTAGCTACTATGTGTCTAGGGCTCTTATCTCACCGCAGAGGCTATATGAGCAAGTTCAATGCATGTTGCCAGCATTCTTCCTTGTCTGGTATCATGATGTCACGGTCAGAACTCGGGGTCCCCGAAGACTAGCTACAGTACCATGCATGGGAGCGACACTTACTACTGTCAAGCGAAGAAACTGAGGATCGAGCGCTAATTTCTGCCATCACATTCTTCGTCTGTGCAACTTGATCCTCGGTCACTCCTAGGTCTCACAACCTTAGTAGCAGTATTCCTTGACAGTAGTAAGTGTGGCTCCTATGCATGGTACTGGTATGGACTTGCTGAGCTCTAACATTGACCCACTATACATTCAGTAATGAGGTGTGATTGTATGTAGCCTCATTCCCAGGCCACTATACCAAACAAACTAGGTATGAGGCTAGATTGTATGGAAACTGAGGGTTGCTTGTGGCCTAGTGGTTAATGCACTGGACTGCTGATCAAAGGTCCAAAGTTCCAGTCCCACAGCTACTGGCACACTACCAAACAGCTTGGGTACAAGGCTAGAGTGTATGGTGAGAGCGGATCCCCTTATAAAAGGAGCTTGTCCTACCCTCTCACTGTTAATATTTGAAACCAGCACTTTTATGCCTGAACCACTGATGTCTTGCAATGTATAAGCTTTCCAGTATGTGCAAGGTATCAACAGTGAGTCATCCACTAACCACATGACTGAAGTTCTTATAGGCAGTGAAAGCTTCAGTAATTCAGTCACATCTACACTTTCCATGGATACACAAAGTAGCTAGTTTAGTGGAAAAATTTTAGTCTAATCAGTCTAGTACATCACTATTGTAGCTGTTTCAGTGAATATTCAAATATTTGTTTTTATAGGATGCTGTGTTAGTTTAGGACAATCACATGATTCACATGCTGACGAATCCACTACATGGTAACATGGGAATGAGACTGAAGGCAGTGAACAAGCCCACCCAACGAGAAGCCCACAGCCATGCTGGCAGCCTGGGCCACAGTATGTTGCTCCTACCACGTCCCAATGGTAAGCAGTAACTTGTATAACCTCCCTTCAAATCCACTGAAGATTGCGTCAATAATTTGATGACAAGATATCTTGCTTACCACAGCTGCTGTTACTGCTCTACTCACCTTCACTATTCTACAGTATGCGGGTGACATTACAGATAGCTATGATGCATACAATATGAATCAGATCAGATCATATGATGTGTATGGAGTCTCATTTCCCACACTCTAGTTTCTTGGATTAGCCTGCTTTCTGGTCAAGGAATTGCGGCAAATTGAGCAGTGCTGTTTGACCTTAGTCTTCCAAGCCAGACCCTTTCTGCTCCTCAGTGACTGACCGCTGACCGCTTGCCCTTCTCCTCTGTGTGCCGATACTGAAAGCGATTGGCACTGAGGAATGAAAAGGGTCTGATTATAGAGATAATTGAGGAAGTTGGTGAGTTATCCACCAAGTCTAGTTGATGGAATTTCTAGCTGATGAGTCACTTCAAATCTGAGAAATTCTAGCAGGTTTTTCAGCATTGTTGTGCACATCTATGAAATCACAAATTATTGGTGATGTCACAATGTCTTTCCTTAACCATGGCAAGTATATAGAGATGCTGAAACTCCCAGCACAAGCTGTTTACATGGAAATAACAGTAGTTCACACAAGTAAACAAGGTAACAGAAAAGTTGTACTATGAAATTTGATGTACATGTGCTTCAAAAGTTTTGCCTCGGTACACTGTATGTTTTAGGAGTACCACTTTTTAAGGTACCAGAATTAATGCAGTGAATTGAATGTATGTGAGCCTCACACCCCACAACCCTACTCCCTGTCATTGCTCTTAGAGTTATACATAATTATTACACACATTCTGGCAAGTACAAGAATGGGCAGGCCCTACACGGCTGAAAAGTCAACTTTCTACTGCACCTTTGCCAGAGAGAACTGTGTGATGACACTCGTCTTCCAGGATGTCTCTCAACCTTTCAAGCATACTCACAAGCATTAAAGCCCACTCCTTCTAGCTTTTTACACACAAATAGCTAAGCCTTCAGCGAGCTAAAAAAATTTCTTAGTGTCTTTTCTTTCCTTTTTTATAAAGGATTTCTTCAAGGTTCCATTAAAGTGCTGCTAGTTCATTACGAAGGACCACACGCCACATATCAAAAGGGTATGCCCCCTTCTTGATTCCAGTTGCCGCCATGGGAAACAAGCCAATGAATCTTAACAGTGTGCTCATGGTCACATGACCTTATTAGTTATTCATGAGTCTGTATCAGGCCGATCTGGATTCAAGATTGTCCTACCTTAAGCAAGGGTTTATGGCACACTATCAAGAAGAACCAGTTAAAATGCAGCTCCATGCCGGCAGACGTGGAAGTGGACAGTTCACAATGTTGTTAGGTGTCTTGGCTGCCTATCTATATACTGGTTGCTACACATACTAGTGCCTTTTTGTTCCCACAGGATATGACATTGTCCAACTCCTTAGGCCATATTACACACGACACTGTGCAGGCTACAATCATTAATGTACATGTGCTGCTACATCCAGATGTTTCTTTTTATGTAATATATTAAGCTGGCTAATTTATATGTTGATATAGTTGAGAAGTAGCCTTGTCCCAGGCACCAACCGAAAAATTGAGAGAAGGGCCTGCATGGTCACACTTGCAAAAATTCCCATATACACTGACTCAGCAGTCTTCTATTGAATCACATTTGTTCATTATTAATTTCTAAATTCTTGATCATGTGAAAGTAGTAGTCTCATTCTAAGACCATTTGAAAAATGGGAATGAGGCTAGCAGACTTTGTGGGCCTTGAATTTCAGAAACTTGGAGCACATTTATACATGATAAGCTGCTGCTATCTCCTCCCAGAATTTTTCTCTAGTCCCTCCTTGGCAAGATCTATTTATCTACTCTGTAATGCCATCGATATCATCAACAGTAGCTGGCAACCACATAAGCACGCAAGGCATGTAATTGTTACATACTACACTGACTCAACACATACCAGAAATTTTACAAATGTGACCAAACCTCTTTCCCAATTTTTCGAGCAGGGTCTGAGGATGAGGCTAGTTGGGAAGTGTATAAGAGGAGTCATTTTCTTGATAGCAGCTTCTAATCAACTGTAGAAATTTAAATTTGTGGGCATTGTCTGTATTTTAACATGTTTGCATGAACAATTGAAGGACCAAGAAGTAAAGTGGACTAACCCAAAATCAAGTACTGGAAATTTCATAAAATGCAATAAAATACATGCATACCCTATGAGCATAAGATCAAAAACTGAAACACATTTCAACAGTATTTCCAAGTAAGGGGTTAGTCCACTTTACCTCTCAGCCCTTCGATTGATGCATTTCTGAAAGAAGGTAGACCTAGATGTTATGCAAAAGTAACATCTAAGTCTGCACAGGATGAGTTTCCGCCAATACCAGGCCTAATTAGCTGTGCTGGGGTGAGTGGAAGATGAGAGCTGCTATCTCTTGCACAATTGCATATGTGCCGCAATATTGACGCACAAATTACTTTTATTTGCCAAGGATTTGTCTTGTGTACTACGCATACATATAGCCTCCACATACACCTACATACAACTGTAATAGTGCATTATGCTTCTTACACGGAACATACATGCATACATGAAAAAACCTTCAATGCATGCTTTTGACATTTTCTGCTTGAGTAAGCCTTTTGTAGAATGATTGACAGCGTTTATTAGAATAGTATGCTAACTATCTTATATGGGAATACCAAATTGATACTGACAGATTACACTGTCTCTCAGATGCAGCAGGTGACACACTTTGCCCCGGTCAACAAGTGAGCTACAGCTGTAGTGGTCTAGCTGCCCATGAGTGGACTGGTTCAGCCTTCAATGGAATGTGCCCCACTGCTACACCAATTGCTGGTAGTATTGCCATGGTTGCGTCTGACAGAACAGAGGGTGACGTACTAGAGTGTGGGATATTCAATGCCACTGTCACTAGCATCACCCCAGTAGGACTTGGTGTCATGCGCATTGACAGCAACCTTACCTTTACTTCTACAACAACTTTGCCAAAAATTGGATCAGTTGTTATCTGTCAAGATGGTGTCCAAATGCAACTTGAGAGACATACCATCAACATTCAAGGTGAGATGAAATATCAGGTGATGGATTTAAATTGCAAGGTGAATATGTTGGAGCCCCTCCCCTTGAATGACCACCTTCAGAGTTGTGTCTACAGTGTCGGAGTGAATATAATGTCCCCCTGTGAATAATGTCCCCTCTGGTGAATAATGTCCCCTCTGATGAATAATGTCCCCCCTTGTGCATGCAAGGTGGTCTGGCATTTTTATTTGCTAAGTTCAGAGCATTACAACTGGCAGCCAGGAACACGCATGGCCTGACAACAGCAGCGCAACCCACAATCCAAGGTGAAATACAGCTTGCAAGGATACGCAGTAAGTCTTGCGTGGCACTGCGAGACTAGACACGCTTAGCCTTGTACCCAGGCCTTCTGGACTTGTGTTTGTCATTCACGGAAGCTTACCTTTCAGGCTTGTTTCCCTGTGTTAGCACTGCAAGCGACCAATGGTGGGGTAAGAACGTCTAGGAGACACTCACTCTATGCATAAATCGAATGTGTGCCAAGAATGCTGTACACATGACTCCATAGTTTCGCAGGCCTGTGTGGCTTGTGAGGTCACTTCAAATTACTTGCTTGTTTCTAAATGAACTTGTCTTCCCACCTACAGCTTGTCTACTAGTGCCTGAATCCCCACAGGTGACAGTTTTCAACCTTGTTCTAGGGGGGAGGGGGGGGACAATATTCACTGAGGGGGGACCGATCTCGCAATCTCACTGGTCCTTACTACTTTTGGGGAATAAGCCCAAGGAATTTGACTTCGTTCACCAGACCGTTTCTCGTGGGGAGGCACATGTGGGCTGGGCACAAGACTAATTTTATTCTTGCATGTGTTACTGGTTACTAGCTGACACAGCTTTAACTTAGTGAGTGATACTCTTGTTTGTGGAGTTCTGCAATTGTCTCAAAGAAGACCCACCATAATCTGAAGAGCAGGCTCTTTGACGTGTTAACTGAAGAAAGCATCATGCACTTGGTACATTATCTGCATGGTACAGCGAAGAATGTGTGTCTCTAATCACTGGACTGGAATATGGAATGAAATGTTGATTGTATAGTTATAGCTAGCTCATGTAGCTGGCCCTGTTCAATCTAAGATGAGGTACTTGCTATGTCTCTAGGGCTCTTATCTCTCTGCAATGAGATAACAGCCCTAGAGACATAGCAGGTAGCTCGGCCTTGATTGAACAGCGCCAGCTGCATAGCTAGCTATAACTGTGTACATTCACCATTCCATCCCGTATTCTATTTCACCATTCTATTCCATATTCCAGTCCAGCAATTAGAGACATCCAGCAGAGAATGCTACTCTTCGTGAAGGTGGGTGGTTTGCAACAAAGAGCTATTGATCCAGTGTAGCTCAATAACAACAATGAAGCTTCTCAGTTCCCACTAATCTAATTCATGAAATTCAACCCTTGGAATTTGTGGGTGATTAGCACATCCTCACTCAATTTGCATTGTATTAGAAAGCCAGACTAGTGTGTGATGAAGAGTATTTATTTTAGTCTTGAACAGTTGGCGAAGTTCATGCATTTAGAATCTCAGTGTATATGTACACAGTAGGCACATGCCATCATATTGCTGAGAATAGACATGACCACATAACCACCCCCCACCACCATTTATAATCCTGACTATGGGCTTGGTGTTTCATGTTCAAGCTAGTCGTTCATTTCCTCAGGTTCCCCCTCTGCACCCACCCTCTCCTGTGTTGACCTCTCTGAAGATGTCAGTGGAGCTGTGAATGTCACTGTGAGCTGGACACTGAGTGGTGGAGACAGTGCTGATTTCTACCTCATCAGCATTACCACCAATGCTCCCCGGATCCCATATGGAGGACTTCTGAACATCACCACTGGCAGTATCACACAGTATGAACTAACTGGTTTCATGACAGGCTATGAGTACAACATTACAGTACGTGGTGTGACATCAAATTGTGGTGGTCTGGTGGGGAGGGAGAGCGAGCCCCTGACAATCACTCCTCAAGGTACATTTTAATCCTTTGGCAAGTTACTCATCATCCAGCTGTGTGCTATCAGTTGGCACAATTCAGTTTGAAGATAGGTTTAGATACTAGCAAAAAGGGGAAGGTGGGCAGGTTTAGGCACTGGGTGCTGTATAATGAATTGTTTAACATTTCTATAATATATGGACCAGTCTTCATGTATGGCCAGAATTTGTCCACTGAATGCTGTGATGTTTACACTTACTACTCACACAAATGTGGCAAACAGTGACACTATCTTCAAGGCTTATATAAACTGACAAGTTTGGTGCTATAGTGGTTCAGGGAATGCTTCTCTTTCAAACTGGATCACAAATGTTTTAAGCTGGTACAACTGCAGTATGTGTTTTATCTTGAAAATGGCAGACCGTCCAAGTTCAACATCTCCTTACAAATAATCTTTGTACCAATGAAGCTCTGTAGCAGTTGTAGTACTCCTGGAATGTCCTCACTATAAGTTGTCAACATACATGGAATAACAAACGTACATACATAACATCTAGCTAATTGGCCACTACTGAGTGAACAATGATATCAGCATAGTCAGCGCAAAAGGTATTCATTTCCGGAGGTGAAAATAATTGGGACGAGCCTAAGTGAGTTAATGGTGGACTTCTCCCACTCATGAACTGTGATCTTAATGCAAAGCGATTTTCACCCAGCTGATTGACATATAAATTTCATTCATGAAGCCAGTAACAGCGATTGTGTGGATGAATATAGTTGTGAGTGACTATCAAGAAGAAAAGCTGGAGCATAAAAGTAGCTAAGGGCAGACAAGCCAGACCATTATTAGAATACAGAGGACAGCAGAGATTCTCCTGTCAACTTTGTATTTTGCACGTATAACTTCAGTGGCAGTCATGGTGCGGACTTGATCGTAGTACGTAGCTGCACTGGGAGGACAAGTGGGTATGTGGCAAGTATCCTCCGGGTTCATGACAAAACTGGTACATTGACTGCAGGCTCATGTAAGGAATTGTGCATGGTGCAGCTTAGGTTAAAAATAACAAAACAAAAAGCAGTTGCTATAAAGCAACATGTACTGTCTGTGTACTGTGCCAAGCTATGATTTAGCAGTGTGCTACTCACTCTGGTTCATTCCCCAATCATGAAGCACCTCCATTGTATTACGCATGCTTGGTTGGACATACGTACTTACAGTATCACACGAATCCAAGGTAATTTCAAAACTCACAACAGGGCAGCAACTTCTCTGTATATGAGGCATAAATAGAGGAAAGAGCAAAATTGGCTGCTAGTAGAAATCGAAGCCATCAGTGCTCTATCTCTGAGCTATATGACAATGTATAGGCAGTGTAAGGACTGATATATAGGATTGTGAGGTTGATGGTTGTCTGGTGGGATGTAGCTCAGTGCCAGAGTACTGGGTTTGATTTCTGGCAGTTGCCGGCTTTTCACTCTCTATTTTTGGCCCATTTCCACCTGAGTGCCGGTGGTTGTGCAGTGGTCATAGCTCAGTGGTAGAGCACTGGCAGCTCAACCCAAGAGCCATGGGCTTGATTCCCAGTGGCTGCTGACTTTCCAGTTCCCCCTAAATTTACCTCATAATATCGAATATGTCCATAGGGCTAAAGTGTTGTAAATTTGCTAATCCTAATTTTAATATTGCTTTACGTAATCTGTAACCAAAGTTGTGATCTTCTTTGTGGTGCTTTGTTTTCTTCCGTGTTTAGCTGGTTATGCAAACTTATTTTATCTTATATATCATGTAGTTCCTAAAGCTCCTGTCAACTGTACTAGTACTGCCATCTATAGAGAGCCTTCAGGGCTACTACTATCCATTGACAACACCTGGAATACAGTACCTGTAAGTTGTCATAAGTTGTCGCTGTAATATGTTAATATATGACTTACACAGTATGTTGTTGTAGTATCCAGCTACTTTGACATTGGCATTACAGAGTGTGTGGAAAGATTTTGCCAGGAGGTTACTAAAAGCAAATCCTGGGAGATGAGAGTAGTAGTCAATCATGCATAAAAGTGCTCGATGTTCTAAGCCATTTTCCATAGTTTTGGAATGAGGCTACTAATTTCACAGTCAGGAATTTAGTAATCCATAGAATATGAATGCGGTTCATCTAACCTCAGCACATAAGAGACATTTTGCAAGTGTGATGGTTGCCTTTTTACTAGAACAAATTCTTTTCTGAATGATGTAAATGAATACTGGACTGGCAAATAAATATTTTAAGCATTCCTTGTACCCCTATGTACAAGTACCTCTTTCTGTGTACAAGTGTCAGAAATAATTACCCTAGGATGCAAAACAGACTGTTTCTCAAAAATCAAAAAGACTTATTCCAAATTTAAAAAGCTTCTGTCAGTCCCTCAGGTAGGTCCAGAGGTATCAGCCTACAGTACCATTCAGCAGGGAGTTTTTGTGACACTGAATTTACAAGATTGACAACACATGCATTACTGCTTGTATGAGATTACTCTTCAGTTGTTGTTGTATGCATTCATTGAGTGCTCCTTTGCTTATTCTATAGCTGCATGGAGTGCTTCTTCACTTATTCTACAGCTGCATGGAGTGCTCCTTTGCTTATTCTATAGCTGCATGGAGTGCTTCTTCTCTTATTCTATAACTGCATGGAGTGTTCCTTTGCTTATTCTACAGCTGCATGGAGTGCTCCTTCTCTTATTCTATAACTGCATGGAGTGTTCCTTTGCTTATTCTATAGCTGCATGGAGTGTTCCTTTGCTCATTCTGTAGCTGCATGGAGTGTTCCTTTGCTTATTCTATAGCTGCATGGAGTGGTCCTTTGCTCATTCTATAGCTGCATGGAGTGCTCCTTTGCTCATTCTGTAGCTGCATGGAGTGTTCCTTTGCTTATTCTATAGCTGCATGGAGTGGTCCTTTGCGTATTCTATAGCTGCAATCATGCAAGTGCACGTAACCACCAGGAGTTGTTAAAAACTGGTCTGCTGACTACACCCCCATTACATACCTGGGAGTGCTTGTACTATGTAAAGAAAAGACATCTCATCATTTTGTATCAGCCATTATTTCCATAGTAACATAGTTTTTGTTAAGAAAATCTGAGATATATGACTTCCCACCTGACTCTACTTCTTCTCCCTCTAGAACCCAGTGGACCCAGACCCAAAGGATGCATGTCCAGGTGCAAGTGGCGATATCACACAGTACAAGATCAGTTTCCAGGCTGGGTCTCTTGTGGCTACTGAGAATGTGAACATTTCCAGGTGCACAGCTGGGAGGTGTAGCCACACCTTCGAGCCACCCTCAAATCCTCCCTCAAGCTATGACAGTGTGTCAGTGGCTGCTGTGAATGTGGTGGGAGTGGGAGCTGCAAGAACATGTACAGCACAAACCATCAGTGAGTTCCTAGTCTTACAATTGACTACAATGCAGTCAGAGCACTAGTGAACCATTTTGCAGTGATAAAAAATATGTTGATATTACTCTAGTTAGTTTTTCAAAGTTCTCATCACCTCATCATTTGTGTGACCCCTCAAAGTTCTAAATTACCTGGATAGTATTATACCTGATACTTGGTCATGCAGGTACAACTAACAATATTCTAAGAGTGGTAGTGGCAAACGTGAGTTCTCCTGCTGATGCACAACTGCAGTGCACATTTCTATCTGGGTTCACTGGCTCTGCTCACTGTACAGTCCAGTATGGGACTGACCCAACCTACATGAACCTGCCATACTCTGCTGAGTCCACTGAGACTGGTACAGCAGGTGACACTGTGAGTGTGGTACTGAGGGAGCGACTGAACTCCTCAACTGTGTACTACTACACTGTGTCTGCAGTTAGTGGAGATGTCACTGTGAGAGTGCAAGGGGCCTTCACAACGCCACAGTATAGTAAGTATATACCTACAGTAAGTATGTAGCTACACCCAGTTTGTGCATCAGCTTTTTACTACTTGCCATGGTCCATCTGTAAAGATGTATGCTGTAATCTGGTAATGCACTGGTGAAGCTTGCTTTTCGCCTCCATTAATTTTGGCTCTATTATGTCAACATTCAACAATGCTATGTTGTGTGTTACCTGGTATAATCATTTGTTTCTCCCCAACAGATTGTCCCCTGGGTGAACTACAGATGGCAGGGCTACCTCCAGATGACAATTACCCTCAATGTCAACGAGACCAGGATACTGTGACCTCCATTACCATACCCAATGGTGTTGTCAATGTGACCTGCTATAGTTGGAGACAGTTTGTGTCTGTGGCCTCCCATGTGTGTGATGAGGGCTACCAGCCTAATGTAACCTCCAGTGTACGAGTGTGCAGGGACAATGGACTGTGGTCTGGAACTAACATAGCCTGTGGTGAGTGGTTGACTTTGTAGCTTAACTTTGTCTCTTGAATGTTGTAAGGATATAAAGATGTATGGTGTAGTTAGAGGAGTGTCTCCTCTTTTACTGGCATATCATCACTTTGTGTGCTGTAGGCTATCTCCAACCTGTTTGTGGATGATCAAGGTTCCGTGTATTATTTATTTGCCTACCAGATGATTCTTATCATCAGAGCATTGGTTGACTCAATGTAGGGATAATATACTTAGGCGAAACCATAGATTTGTACCTAGTCTTGAGCCTTCATCTTTGAATGTTTTATAACCAGCAAGACTCCTACAGTTACCCCAAAGCACTGTAGAAGACAGTTCAACACACAAGTGTGCGGTAACTTTAAAGCTTCAAATCCAGGCTTTCTGTTATGGATTTTGCCATGTGGCTCTGGAGGAAAATCAGTTAGAAAGCCTGGAAGTATTTCACTAATGATACGGAGTCAGTGTGATGTCATCAGTGTACTAGATACAATGGTAACCATATATCACAGAATACGCTTCTGTTGTTGTGTGAGTTGGGGAACAAGACAAGCAAGAAGACACACAGAGCTACCAGTGTCATCATGGTGCCACTGTATCACATGCAAAGCTTTCCTTTCCATGGCCACAAGACAAAACGCTGGGTTGAAGGTCTTTAGGAAAGAAGTTCAGTTACACTCTATAATGTCTTTTCATTATGTCGTTTTTGTAATTATTGTCCACAAGGGGGCTGCTATTATGTCCTATTATTGTAGCTCTTACATCAACCACTTGTTATTTGTATTCCTGCAGATAGTGAACCGACCACACTCAGCACAGCTGATACCACCAGCAAAGGTGCTGCTGTGGGCATTACAGCAGTGGTCACTGCCATCATTGCACTTTTCATTGGAGTCCTGGTTGGAGCTCTCCTCTTCTACTGCATCAGCAAGCATCGATCCCAGAGATCCAAACCTGAGTCATCTTCCCACCAACAGCAGCAGGCAGTAGTACCACAGCAGCAAGCTGGTCCGGAGTATGAGGAGGTGGTTGAACTGAAAGAGAACACGGCCTATGGTCCAGTACAAAATATTGAACTGAATGCATGTGAAGCTTATGTGCCTGTGCAGCACTGATTGTCACTAAATGTAAGCCTTTTCAGAATCAACTGCACCATGAACAGTTCAAAGTTCTTACATATGAGTAGCATTAACGTACTTGTTGTCTTTTATACGTAGCTAGTTTAGTACAAATGGTAAGACTTTTAAGCATAGTCTCTCCTTTCATTGTATATATGATTTTGAATTTGCAGCTGCAGAGTCAGAAGTGAAAACATCAAGTAAAAATGGAACCTTAGTCCCATTTTAATCATTAGAAACTGAGTGTTTTGAAGAAGTATGATTAAGGCCTGAATAATTCTACTTCATCGCGGCATTCACATGATAGAACAGAAAGTGACATGTAGGACAGAAATGGCATAACCAATCTCCACAATGAAGAGTCGGAGCATATAATAATCAGCTATAAACTAAGGCTTGTTATCATGCATACAGATTCTGCAAGATCGACCTTTTTGAAAGAAACAGCTTGCTCTCTGTAATGGCATCAGGCCCGTAGCCAGGATTTTTAAAAGGGGGGTTACATGGGTGTCACGTCAGATGTGTATGTATGCATGCATAAGCATGCAAGACTAGGGGGGGTCTGGGGGCATGCTCCCCCAGGAAAATTTTAGAAATTAGATGCTCTGAGATTGCTTCTGAGGCCATTTTGGGACAGAAGCAGAGCCGTAGTAGCTACATGGTTCGCGGAGTATTGCTTTGGCTGTCCACGTACGAATTTGCTAAGCTAGCTGACTTCGAATTTTCCAAGAGAGAAGGTACTAAGGTTGGCAGAGCAGCAGGTTGGGTGACATCATTGGAAGACAACTGGTGAACTCTCGAGCGCCTGAAATAGCGATTTATTTACGCACGTATTTACGCGCGTCCTTTCATCGCAGCGGCGTAAACAGCTTACGCGAGCGTTCCGCGCTGGTCCTCCATGAACAAACTCGCATAGCTGCAACCAGACTTGTTTTGACGGCGGTGATTCTCAATAGCATCGAGGCTAGTGGACCAATTTCAAACGGTAGGGCACTTAAAATGCACAGTTAAGCGGTGCATATAAAATCTTTTCGAGCCAAAAGGGGGGTTCGACCGAACCCCCTCGAACCCCCCCTGCCTACGGGCCTGGGCATACAGTAAATACTGGAAAGTCATACCACAGTTTGTCCCATGCACTGAATTGCCTTCACGAAAGTATTCGTACCTTTCGAGTCGGTGCAGTACAAGCAGAGCGCCTTCGCATTTTCGTTCAATTGAAATTAAAAATGAAAACGGGCGTAACTTACGCATACATGTATAGCCTCGTCCCCAGCCCCCACCCAAAAATCGGGAAAGGGGCCTGGTGTCACTTGCAAACTTTCCGTATGTGCTGAGTCAGCATATTATGTAAGAATTACATGCCTTACGTGATCACGTGGTAGCCAGCTACTGTTGACAATGGCATTACAGAGTAGATGAATAGATCTTGCTACGGAGCGACTACAGACAAATCCTGTGAGGCAAGAGTAGTAGTCTAGCCATGTACTCCAAACGAAGACTACTGACACAGCACATACGGGAATTTTTGCAGGCCCCTTTCCCGAGTTTTGGGTGGGGCCTGGGGACGAGGCTACATTGAACGCGCAACTGGAAAGTGGTAACGCTCGATAGAGCTCACCGAAAGCTTTCTTCTGGTATATAAATATTGAAGTTTTGCAATGATCACAGCGAGCGCCTCATGAAAGAAATTTTGAACGTCTGGCATCTCTACTGAGTAATGTTTACTGTCCACCATTCTAGACTAATTACCAAATGGCCTGCAGCTGGCTATGATTGTAAGGTGAGCAGAGCTCCTATTAAAAAGAGCTTTAACGTCAGCTATATCTATACTGTGTGTTAATATGTAGCTAGTTTAGTGGCAAAACATTAGTATAATTACATCACCGTTTTGTTAATTTTGTAGCTGTTTCAGTGCCTGTTCAAATGAGTTAATTTAGGACAATCACATGATTCACATACCATTTTTGCTCAGTATAGACGTTTATATACAATTGTGAACAAAAACAACCATGGAACAGTTTGACTATCTCCAACCAATTGGCGATTTTCGAATTTGGACGCGGTTTTTACGGAAATACGTATACTTCCGTGTTATCAACATTGACTTTAACCCCTCACCGCATGATGCGATCAACTTGTTTTCCTGTCATTCCCAGCATTGTAGTCCTGACAACTGTACTAGAATTCTCACGTTGCTGATCTTTACTGTAAGTGTAAGTTGCAAATTTCTCATAATAATTATGCTGGTAAATTCTGCAGTTGCTGTACGCAAAGACTCTATCACTGGCACCAAACTTTCCGGCACTAGTACTACTGTTGGTGGATGTACGAAAGTTTTGCACATTTGATTGTTACGACATCTTGCCAGCATTGAAGCAAGAAGTACAGTTTGATGCTGCATTAGTTTCGACAAGGGGTAGTCACTTATATGAGAAGCGTTTGTGACCAGGATCAAAATTGAATCAAGCGATCAAAGCCCTTTTGGGGGGCCAATCAAGGGATCAAGGTGACATCTGAACTGCTAAAAATCAACAATCAAGAACGCACGGCTGCAATGTGACCTTTGACCCCTGGAAATCAAGCGATCAAGAGCCTCAGAAGGGAATATCAAGTGATCAAGCACACTTTTTGCCGATCAAAAAACTTGATCGCGGTCGCAAACGCTTCTACAGGCAACATGTAAGTGACTACCTCTTGTTTCGAGTTTGATGAGCAAGGCTGAGTAAGCTGTAGCTCTGTCCAGATCTGGTGTGTAACAGCTATTGAGAAGAGAAGAGTTATGAAAAAGAACAGAAGAGTGAGGTAGTAAACAAGCTATTGAGAGCTGCATTCACTGGTACAATGGTGTGATCAGTGTGGAGAAATACCACAATTTTCTTTTAGAGACTCTTTCAACACTTTTGTAGTCTGTACAGTAAAACAAACAGAAGTTACAGAAGTGGTTCATACTAATGTTCAATAGTCTTCCCATTTGTGGAAATAGAAGTTCGGTTTGGGTGACTTGAAAGATAACCTTATTTTTGCGATAAATTTGACTACCCAGAAATATTACTGCTGTGATAAAATTTTCTCAGGAAATTTTATCACCGAGGAAATATCATTGCGGCCAGGAATTTTGATCACTCATGGAATGCAAAGCATCTAGTAAGTACTTCCACATTTTCAATGATTTGTCATTTCTTCCAAATTGTACCCCCTTGCTGCAGTAGGGCCACATTTCAGCACATCAACCTTGAAATAAATTCTGCTACAGAAGCTTCTTTGAGAGTTTCTGCTTCTGTAGCTATGTATTCATTCCCCAACTCTTTCCCATTTGATAACCTAGTATTGAGATACTGATTTTACCTTCGAATATTCAGTGTGAGCAAAAGTTAAACATTCTTGCTGTGTACCAATTCTTTGCATCTACCTGTATCAAGGCGCAAGAACGGGCGGGTTGAGTAAGATAATGTAACTCCAATAGAAGCCCGTAGTCTGGTCAAAATTATTGAGCTGTACTAAAAATAGAACACACACGTGCTTAGCAACAATGCACTATATGTCTATGCAGCGCAGTATGCCCAGTACGTGTTACTATTTTTAGTACTGACCGTAAATTCCGACCATTTTCAAATTTTACAGAGTTACATGCTCTTACTGTAACTGTCCGTTCTTATGCGAATCAGAGCTCCTAGGAGTGAGTGACTGGGGAGTTACTGACAAGGGGAGTCATTCACTCCTTGAAACTGTGAGCAATCAAATTTTTCTGAAAAAAGTTAGCCTCATTCCCAGGCCTCCCCCGTTTTTTTGTTCTTTGGTGTATTATACTGAAAGCAAACCTAAGAACAACGAAAAAAAAAAAACGGGGGAGGCCTGGGAACGAGGCTAAAACAAGTTACGCTTGGTGATAAAATTTCTCGGAGATATTAATGTCGCAATAATATCTTCAAGTGATCAACGTTACTGTAACAATGGATAACTGGAACATAGTCTATTTATCGCTATCAACAGGTGATCCCCAAACAACAATGTTAAGATTGATCCATCCTGGGGTTTCATGACAGCAAACTGTCAACGTTAATACTCGCCAGATTACTTTGCCTTCCTTCACAGAATTTTGTTATGGTACATACCTATGTATAAGTGCATGAGGCTTTAACTTTGTTGATTCACAATCTCATTGGTAATTTCCTAAAGGTAGATGCATGCAATATGGACACAATACTAATGGTTTGGAAATGATGTGTCACGCTGCCATAGTAGCATGCAGATCGATATGAATCTATTATAGATCCCATTTACCCCAACATGCAGCTCGACAGTCAGCTCACCAATGCTCACAAGTGATAACAATAATATCATTTAAGTTTGATGGCAGTGATGGAGTACTGTGCCCCTTCTGCAGTGCTCTGAGTATAAGCAACACTGCAGAATTTACTAGTGAAAATTTATAGTAAGTCTTGCAGTAGTGTTCTCTAATGAATTTGCAGTTGCCAAGACTACATTGTGGTCATGAGTGGAAAACTGTTGATTGAGACAGGGAGGAGTGATTAATAAACATGCACTGAAGGACAGTACTACTGTGTTAGAGATCCAGCAAGTTTGCGTTTTCCTTGTGTGTGTGTAGTGTATCTATATCTTGCATGAGCAAGAGAAGATATTTCCATATGACCAGAGAAACAAAAAAGTAACATTCACTTTTTACACCACTAGCCCTATCAACTGGGGTATGCGAAAGCTGCTGTAAGAGACTTGCTGCAAAGTTGAGTGAGAAGAGAGACAGCCATACAGCAAAATGATAGGGTGGATATGTTGTCACTTGAGCTTTGCCCTGCTAAGAGCCTCTGTTTGTCTATCAGGGAGTTAGATCTTCTGTAAACATGCCTGGAAATGCAGCTCTGTGTGAGCCCATTGATCTTCAGTTAGAACGTCCAAGCATGAATGCTGCACCTTTTTGTAAACATTCTATATATCTATACACTCAAAGTCTCATCCTATTATACTTATACTTGACTGTAAATTTCTTGATTACTCCAGCCACTGAAACTTTTGTTTTTCGGTAACTATGCAGTGAACATCATGGCTAGAGTAATCAAGAAATTCACAATCATGAGTCATCCTAGCCACACAGGCTAGAGTAATCAAGAAATTTGCAATCATGAGCCATCCTAGCCACACAGGACTTTTCTCATATACCGTATTTCTTCGATCAGACGCCGCCCTCGAATAGACGCCGCCCTCGAATAGTAACCGCACCAAACATACCACGAAATAAATAGTAGCCGTGGCGTCTGATCGAAGAAATACGGTACCTCTATTACCCAGAGGAGGTAGTGCAAGTATACGGATTTTGTATACGTACATTACATCTTCCGGTGATATCCGTTATGATAATCGGAGTTATGCGGTTGTCGTACAACGAAAGAGCTGTGCCAGACGGCAGATTTCGGCACCATCTGTTTCAAGCTGTGTTCATGCGAACGACCTATCCTTCAAGATATGTGTATTTCAGGTGGTCAAGGGTCCACACAGCTGTCGAGACCGCTGTTACTGCTCCCGTCGGTATGTGAGAACGCTGTAAAAGCCGGGTCCAGCTTCAAGCCTCTGAAATTGGTGAGATTCAAGCGCCCGTAGCGCATGAACGCAGGGTGCTATCAAGACCGGACTTGCACCAGATTAAAGATCTGTTTCTGTGCTTTCTGAAAATCCTCACATGATGGGGGTGACATCCCCATTAGATTTGGAGCTATAAGCCCACGAAATTAACCATGTTTTGTGGTTTTGGTGCGCATTGGTAAAATTTGTCCAATTGTATCTCCTGAACCCTACCACCTATGGACATGAGACTTGAACCGTTGGATGCAGCAAAGATTGAAGTTTATAAGGGTATGTAAAAGTATTGTGATATCCCCATCAGATATGGAACTGTGAGCCCGTGAAATAAACCATTTTTCATGATTTTGATGCACACGGGTAAATGTGTGTGACTGTATCTCTTGAACCCTTCCCTCTACAGACACGAAACTTGTACCATTGTATACAGCAAAGATTGAAGTTTATAAAGACTTGTTCAAGCATAGTGACATCCCCATCGCAATTGGAGCTGTGAGTCCTTGAAGTAAACCATGTTTCATGGTTCTGTACGCATTGGTAATTCTGTGTGACCATATCTCTTGAACCCTACAACTTAATGACATGGAACTTGTACCGTAGGACACAGCAAGCAATTTGTATTTGTAGTATGCCTCTGAACATTCATGCATTCAATACACTGAATTGCATTTGTTTTCAGGAACACTCTAATAAGCTAATATGTCTCTACAAGAGCGCATTTTATTATGATTGGACGCAGCAAAGACTAAGCACAATAAAGGAATTTAGTCGAACCCAGGTCACCTCTAGCTTGGGCCGCCAGTGCTCTACTACTGAGCCACGACAGCCAGACGGTTCAACTCCCAGCTCGTTTCACTTTCGTGAGCATAATTTCAGTAACATAGTGTACATGTGCTTAATGAGCCCAAACACTCAGGATTGTAAATTTCTGAACATTTAAATTGAATGTTTACTACGAGATAGGTACATGCTCAAGGCTAGTGATACACTGACTTAGGCTGACCCATCTGTCACCTGACATACATTTATGTCAGCATACAAGCCTGTAATACATATCAAACATCACGGTACTTTAAACAAGAAACATCAATCTCTCATTGTGTATTACTACACTATTGAAATGCAATAGCTTATCAATTTTGTTCTGACTGGAACTGAACAATGTTTGGTGATTATTATGCGTTCTTGGTTTCTATGATTGGACTAAGCACAATAAAGGAATTTAGATGTTATGAGGCAAAAATAGAGGAAAGTGAAACGAGCTGGGAGTCGAACCGTCTGGCTGTCGTGGCTCAGTGGCAGAGTACTGGCGGCCCAAGCTAGAGGTGACCTGGGTTCGGCTAAATTCCTTTATTGTGCTTAGTCTTTGCTGCGTCCAATCATAATAAAATGCGCTCTTGTAGAGACATATTAGCTTATTAGAGTGTTCCTGAAAACAAATGCAATTCAGTGTATTGAATGCATGAATGTTCAGAGGCATACTACAAATACAAATTGCTTGCTGTGTCCTACGGTACAAGTTCCATGTCTTTAAGTTGTAGGGTTCAAGAGATATGGTCACACAGAATTACCAATGCGTACAGAACCATGAAACATGGTTTACTTCAAGGACTCACAGTTCCAATTGCGATGGGGATGTCACTATGCTTGAACAAGTCTTTATAAACCTCAATCTTTGCTGTATACAATGGTACAAGTTTCGTGTCTGTAGAGGGAAGGGTTCAAGAGATACAGTCACACACATTTACCCGTGTGCATCAAAATCATGAAAATGGTTTATTTCACGGGCTCACAGTTCCATATCTGATGGGGATATCACAATACTTTTACATACCCTTATAAACTTCAATCTTTGCTGCATCCAATGGTTCAAGTCTCATGTCCATAGGTGGTAGGGTTCAGGAGATACGATTGGACAAATTTTACCCATGCGCACCAAAACCACAAAACATGGTTAACTTCGTGGGCTTATAGCTCCAAATCTAATGGGGATGTCACCCCCATCATGTGAGGATTTTCAGAAAGCACAGAAACAGATCTTTAATCTGGTGCAAGTCCTGTCTTGATAGCACCCTGCGTTCATGCGCTACGGGCGCTTGAATCTCACCAATTTCAGAGGCTTGAAGCTGGACCCGGCTTTTACAGCGTTCTCACATACCGACGGGAGCAGTAACAGCGGTCTCGACAGCTGTGTGGACCCTTGACCACCTGAAATACACATATCTTGAAGGATAGGTCGTTCGCATGAACACAGCTTGAAACAGATGGTGCCGAAATCTGCCGTCTGGCACAGCTCTTTCGTTGTACGACAACCGCATAACTCCGATTATCATAACGGATATCACCGGAAGATGTAATGTACGTATACAAAATCCGTATACTTGCACTACCTCCTCTGTCTATTACCGGTTGTTGTACGAAAGATCTGCAGTGGCCCAGGGGTTAAAATCAAGCCTGATGACACGGAAGTATACGTATTTCCGTAAAAACCGCGTCCAAATTCGCAAAATTTCGAAAATCGCATACACCAGGGGAGGTAGTGTAGCCTCGTACCCAGGCTCGGGGAGGAGCCTGGGTACGAGGCTAGAGGTAGTGCAGGTGTACGGATTTGTATACGTACGTTACGTCTTCCGGTGATATCCGTTATTGGGGCGAGCCTGAGCGAGGTCTACGGGAACACGTGCTTCGACCGACCGACCGATCCGACCGACCGTGTCCGTCCCAGTCACGTGATACTGATACGTTGCACGTGCCCACGCTACCGCGCCATGCCACGCGTGGTCGTGAACAGTGGAGTGCGTAGTAGTGGAGGCGGAACGGAAGGCTAGACTCAAGCACGCCAGGGAGCAATGCAGGCGTCGGAAAGCCAAAGTGGCACGGGAGCAACGACAGACGAGACGGCAGGTACGTAGGGAACAAGACTGTCGCAGGAGATCAGAGGAGACACAGGAGCAACGAGAGGCAAGTCTCCAGACACGTAGGAACAAGGCCGTGAGTCGCAGGAGGGCAGAGGAAACACAACAACAGCGAGAGGCAATACTCCGGGCACGTCACACCGCATTCTGGACAAGACTTGCACACGCGTAATGCATATGGGCGTGCACAGACCCCACCCTCTCACTTAGCCATGCCGCGCCGCGCCATGCCACAAGACAGCTCAGGCTCGCCCCCAACGATGATGATCATCTGTCTAGTAATAATCGGAGTTATGCGGTTGTCGTACAACGAAAGAGCTGTGCCAGGCGGCAGATTTCAGCACCATCTGTTCCAAGCTGTGTTCATGCGAACGACCTATCCTTCAAGAGATGTGTATTTCAGGTAGTCAAGGGTCCACACAGCTGTCGAGACCGCTGTTACTGCTCCCGTCGGTATGTGCTGTAAAAGCCGGGTCCAGCTTCAAGCCTCTGAAATTGGTGAGATTCAAGCGCCCTTAGCGCATGAACGCAGGGTGCTATCAAGACAGGACTTGCACCAGATTAAAGATCTGTTTTTGTGCTTTCTGAAAATCCTCACATGATGGGGGTGACATCCCCCATTAGATTTAGAGCTATAAGCCCGTGAAGTTAACCATGTTTTGTGGTTTTGGTGCGCATGGGTAAATTTGTCCAATCGTATCTCCGGAACCCTACCACCTATGGACATGAGACTTGAACCGTTGGATGCAGCAAAGATTGAAGTTTATAAGGGTATGTAAAAGTATTGTGACATCCCCATCAGATATGGAGCTGTGAGCCCGTGAAATAAACCATTTTTCGTGATTTTGATGCACACGGGTAAATTTGTGTGACTGTATCTCTTGAACCCTTCCCTCCACAGACACAAAACTTGTACCATTGGATACAGCAAAGGTTGAGGTTTATAAAGACGTGTTCAAGCATAGTGACATCCCTGTCACAATTGGAGCTGTGAGTCCTTGAAGTAAACCATGTTTCATGGTTCTGTACGCATTGGTAATTTTGTGTGACCATATCTCCTGAACCCTACTGAAACCTACAAATGAATGCACATTTCAAAAAATTCACAGCTTGTCTACGGGAGGGGCTCTTTCACGAGTGGAAGCAAGCATTACTAGCCCCTTATGTTGCTAAACAACTCACGGCTCTGTTCCACACACAACCACTCTTCAGCTTTCTTGTCTACTTCAGCGTAGTACTAATGACATATTGCGCATTCTAGTTAAAGCCCAGCCAGGCACTCGAAGCTCCGGGCCACGCTCACCTACTAGGCTTGGCATACGATCGCAAGACCTGGGCCTACCCAATGAGTACAGTCTTGGCCACTGTGGCCTTTCTGCTGCTTCTAGACACAAGCTTGCTTTCACAAGCAGGCATCACGCACTACTCATAGCTACTGACACTACAGCACTCTACTAAACTCCCTTCTTTTTAAAAAATTTTTTTTTATATATATATATATATTTTAAGTCGATCTAAGCTTATCTTCAAAGTTCCGACCACCACATGAGGGGTTCCGCCAGGCCACATCTTAACTAGCTTAATTATAAACTGATTATTGGATGGCAATGCCAACAGGAAACGGGGAAAATCCCCAATTTTACGGAGAGTGAACGGTTGAAGACTCCCAAAACTGACTGTGCGCTAAAAGAAGTCTATCAGCTTGGATTCCAGGTTTGTCGACCTTGAAAGTACAGGGTTCTCTGCCACCTTAAGTGCCAAAAATTGGGCGCAATACGGATCAAGTGACCTTTGAAGCTTCGCTATGGCTAGTTGTACTGATGATTTCAATCAATGTTGCAAAAATGCCTGGACCACTCAAGTTTATAGCTGTGAAGAGACTATATTAGCTGTTATTTTATGTTGCAATACATTTCTCCCATAGAAGATATTGATAGTTTGAAGTGACTTTTGACAAGTAAATTTAGCAAGCACCAGTGCAATTGATTATTTACCATCGGTAGAGTATTAAAATAGCTGGACCACTCGCGTGGATAGGAATGTTCATATATAATCCCCCATATAAAATCAAAATCGCATATTTTGGCACATAACCTTCTGTTTGCTTTAAATATTTTCGGAAGAAGGAAAGTCATGGAAACTATTGTAACTGTAGTTTTCAAACAAGGTCACTTGGTTCTTGGATTTTAGCATACTTGAGTCAAGTTCGTTCGTTCTTGATTTTTTCCTCGGTACCGCTACTATCACCAAATTGACAGGGAGCAGAGATGAACGGTGGAAACGGGATACTTGAATACACTGTTCAATGACTTTATGTGTACATCAAACTACTGCCTCCTCACTTTGTTCAAGTAATTTGCAATGTAAGTGAAAGAAATGTGTTCGTTATTTCATCTCGTGGAGGTGATCCAAATTTAGGAGTCCATGTTTTGCAATTAAAAAGATGTAGGGATGGCATGCCAAAAAGTATGCGAACAAGGTAGGGATGATGCATGAAAGCAAAGGTCAACATATTGGCAAAGTCCCATTTTTTTTACACTGCAGTTAGACCGTGCATGGGGGTCTTCCTAAAACCTACCAGAAGTTCACCCCAACCTTTACTGGCAGTTCATGGCTGTAGCCTCGTTTTCAGGCCACTTCCTAGCTCCTCCTACATGGCCTGGAAACGAGGCTACAAATTCACCAACCTTTACTACATTAGCCTCGTTCCCAGGCCACTTCCTAGCTCCTCCCACGTGGCCTGGGAATGAGGCTAGTATGATCCGCCTTGTAGGTAGTGAGTTGGAGAAGACTGCAGACTATTTATAGTAAGTGTTGGAAACATGGTTTTATCCTCATCCTGAGGCCACCTTCCTCCTCCCACCTGGCATCAGCTGTATAGGTATGCTTGCCTCGTAGGTAGCTATCAGATAGCTACCAAGTACCTTTACTGCCAACATACTACTTGTAGTGACAGTGGCACCCTTGTTACATGCCTCTGGACACTGAGCTTGAGTGGGCTGCAGATTAGTCATGGTAATCAGTGTGAAATCTCCCAGTTGTACCGTCTATGTGGGGCTTGCTCAGGCTCGCCCCAATTAGACTCAGTAGAGTTGTAAGCTACATTATAATAGCCAGTAAAACGTTGCCTTTTGCTGTCCAATGCCCTTTTGACTACAAATAGTTTCCAAATGGGTGGGGCCAACTACTTCGGAGAACAACTGCATTATCAAGAGGTAGCAGTACAGTTGACCTTTTGCCTTGATAGTAGCTTCTACTTGTATATCTCACTTGTCACTCATTTTAGGGATTGATGGAATGCTCCTTTGCCTGCATTTTCACTGCACGCTAACCCCGCCTAAACCACACTCCGTATGCTATGAACTGGTCACTTCACCATACTGGCAGATTGATCATGCTCACTTGAGGCAAGTTTGCTTCACAACAGTGATCATGCTGGAGTGACAACTGTGGTATAAATGCAAGTTGGCAGTTTACCAGACTCCATGTGTTTTCCTATAGTAATTAGGTATAGAACATTTACTAGACTTTTATTTGCCAGGAAATGGCTCCATTTGTGTAGTGTAAAGCTGTCTTTCTAGGCAGTACGTATACAACACCACAGGAAACTGAGACTAATTACAGGACATAAAAAGATCCAGTGAATAGAGATACCCGTTGGTGAAGACCATTCAATAAGTGGGTGTGTACAGTAAAATATTTCTATTAATCACAAAATTACTACAAAGTCGAAGGTTGGCATCAGAAAGAAGACGAACTAACAAAACAGCTATAGAGCATGGCCAGACTAGTCAAAACTAGCAAACAGTGATGTTTTCACTGCCCACTGTAGCACATCACATTGACAACACCATTGGGTACCATATATAGGAATGTGATTGTCATATCCTCACTATGAACAGTTTTGATTAAAAATTAAACAGCTACACAATTGACATCGGCAGTAATGTCAACTGAATAACAAAAAATTCTTAACTAGCCAAAACTAGCAAAACAGTGTCTACTAACGCTTTCACTACCCACTAGATCTTTGGAATGCTCGTGTGGCTAGTGCATGACTGTTGATGTACTCTGCACAGTCATACTAAAATGTTTACATATAAAGTGGAAAAATCAGTGCTGCACATGCCCATAAGCTTCATTGACTCTCAGTTCAATACTCTGTGCTGGCCCATAGGCCACATTCTCTCTCAATTCAATCTTCTTGTCAACAGGCACCTCCTCGTACTCTGGACCTGCCTGCTGCTGTTGGTGGGAAGATGACTCAGCCTTGGAGCCTTGTGATCGGTGCTTGATGATACAGTGATGAAGCAGAGCCCCAGCCAGGACTCCAACCACTAGTGCTATGGTGCCAGTGATTACTGCAAGTCCCACAGCAACACCTGTGCTGAGGGTAGCACCAGTGTTGAGACTGGCCGGTGCAGCATCTGCATGAACACACTAATAATATTAATAAGCATTCAGTACCTCACGTAAAAGTCACCTGATTTAAAATCCCAGTAAAATAGTAGCCTTGTTCCCAGGGCCCAACTGCCAAAACAACGCACTGGATCATCCATTTGAGCACTCTATAGCTGTTTTGGACTCCAGACATTAGAGTGATCGAAACTACTCATCTTGACTGGTAAGAAACTCGCTTTTAAGTTTAGTACGTACATATTAGAATATCGTCCACGCCTCCCCTATATCCACCTCGCATGCACTCACGTGATGAATGCTCCCAGGCCTTCCCCGTTTTTCACCGGTCTTCTGCTCCCATGTATAATTGTGAACACAAACGGAAGGTAAAAACAGGGGAGGCCTCCCCCCCTACGTCCACCTTGTGTCCACCTGACATCATTCACATGATGAAAGTTCCCAGGCCTTCCCTGTTCTTTGCCAGCCGTGTATTATTGTGACCGCAAATGGGGGAGGCCTGGGAATGAGGCTAGTGAAATAGTATGTGTATGAGCACTAGCCTCGTTCCCAGGCCATTCCCGCCTCCAGTTTTTGATCGCTTGCAGTATAAAACCGGAGGGGAAGGCCTGGGAGAAAGAGTCACGTGCGTAACATCAGGTAGACGTGAGGGTAGACATGAGGGGGGCGGTGCCCGATCGTTGTAACTCAAACTTTGCGTTGATCAGACTCGAGTCTACCAAACAACGAGCTGTATTGATGCTGTCTTTCAAACGTTACAGTCTCAAGTTCTTGGACAAGATATTACAAGAAGGACCTCGAGATTCTTCGTCGGGCACCGCCCCCCTCACGTCTACCCTCACGTCTACCTGACGTCACGCACGTGACTCTTTCTCCCAGGCCTTTCCCTCCGTTTTTATACTGCAAGCGATCAAAAACTGGAGGCGGGAACGGCCTGGGAACGAGGCTATATGAGCACCATGAATCTTGTTCTACAAAGTCAACCACTCACCACAGGCTATGGTAGTTCCAGACCACACTCCATTGTCCCTGCATACTCGTACACTGGAGGTTGTATTAGGCTGGTAGCCCTCATCACACACATGGGAGGCCACAGACACAAATTGCCTCCCACTGTAACAGGTCACATTGACAACACCATTGGGTATGGTAATGGAGGTCACAGTATCCTGGTTTGGTTGACAATGAGGGTAATTGTCAACTGGAGGGGGCCCTGCCGTCTGTAGTTCATTCAGGGGACAGTCTGTTGGGGAGGATAAATAAATAAGGTCACATTGTATATTGTCATCATGTGACATCTCATTCCCAGGCCACCACCACTATTAGTTTTCAACCAAACTTTACTGTATGGCAAAAGCTAGTGAGCTGGTCTAATAAAGTTTGGTCCACAACATACTGTATGGTTGGAACAGACAAACTTCCTAAGGATATTGTCTTTGGTGAACTTTAGATGACATTGCAATAGTCTGCTTGCTGCTATGGAATTGTACAACTACTTTCAGCTAGCCAGTGAAAGGAGAGAACGCACAAGTCTACAGAAATGCAGCTGTCCACCATTACTCTCTCTAAACTGCATGACAAGTGCACTACACAAATTTGTTCTCATGAAATTTTGACTAGAGATTCCTGCTATCTGAACAAACTTAGCCTGGGCTCTCTGTGGTATGAGGCTAGTATTTACTATACTGTGGAGTTGTGAAGGTCGCTCGCACTATCACAGTAACATCTCCACTAATTGTGGACACAGTGTAGTAGTACACAGTTGAGGAGTTCAGTCGTTCCGTCAGTACCACACTGACAGTGTCCCCTGCTGTACCAGTCTCAGTGGACTCAGCAGAGTATGTCAGGTTCATGTAGGTTGGGTCAGTCCCATACTGGACTGTACAGTGAGCAGAGCCAGTGAACCCAGACAGAAATGTGCACTGGAGTTGAGCATCAACAGGAGAGCTGACATTCACAACTGCTACCTTTAGGACATTGTTATTCGTACCTGTATATGAACACAAATAACATTATATGAATGAAAAGAAACCTTGAAAAAGTCAACCCTAGAATCTGGGCCCAGTATGAGACTACCTTTGACTGGAAAGAACACTAAATACTCTTTGGAAATTGTATATCTCCAGCATAAGCACCCTTTGAACAAGCAACTTCTTATTATCATCTCACAAGAAAGGTGAGGTGATGAGAACTTTGAGAACTCGAGGAGACTGTATATACCTCTGAATAGAAGGAAATCTGTATCATACCTTTTAATCATGCACCTCAGAAATGGTTCAAGATGAACACTAGTAAATAACATGGTGTTCTTCACCATCACACAAGATTGCAGTCCATCAATGTTCAACTCACTGATGGTGTGTGTTGTACATGTTCTTGCAGCTCCCACTCCCACCACATTCTCAGCAGCAACTGACACTCTGTCATAGCTTAAGGGAGGATTTGAGGATGGCTCAAAGGTGTGGCTACACTTCCTAGCTGTGCACTCAGCAATGTTCACATTCTCAGTATTTACAACAGACCCAGTCTGGAATCTGATCTGGTGCTGTGTGATGTTCCCACTTGGGCCTGGACATGCTTCCCCTGGGTCAACTGGGTTCTGGAGAGAGGTATGATACTTAAAGCAAAGTTGATATTGCACTGTATGCGTGTGCTTGCACTTCAGCTTGTATGCGTGTGCTTGCTGAGACTTTCACACTAAGCGTGGACGCTTCACACTCATGCTTCACGCACATGCTTCATGCACATGTACGTTCATTCCAAATTTAACAGTAGTGTGGGCGATGGAACGTTAGTGCTGGGCCCAGAAGCGAGGCTACGCCGTTGAAAGTATCGTACAGTCAACAATTATGAATCTCACGAGTTGTGGCAGTGCTGTTCGCAATCAACCCCACATTGGTAACTAGTATACCCAGCAGGTAGACAAACGTCGCAATGAGAACGGTGACTTAGCTATATATATATCTGCACACTTGCACCCAAGACTGCATGTTTGAACTACATTCTCTTGTAATGTATATATGCTGCAACGCATACATGTCAGTTTGTTTGTCAGACTCGACGTAGCACCCAAAACTGGTCTCAGAAACAATCTCAGAGCATATATTTTCCAAAAATTTCCTGGGGGAGCATGCCCCAAGAACCCCCTAGTTACACATGCACAATCTGAGGTCAACCCCCAGGATATAAGAATACCCCCATTGGCTTAACCAGCCTACGGGCTTGGATAATGCAAGGGCCAACCTAGCCACTGAAAATCCACCATGCAAACACTTAGCTAGAGCTTCTTTACTTATATCCCTCCCTCACTTGAAATTACCTATAGATATAGTGGTTACTATAGGTATATCCCTCCCTCACTTTACACAATGTTGTCAGGCATAGTGGTGTCAGGCACACCAATGTAGAAGACCGCCCCCATGGGAGGAATATATAATCAATTACCTTTGGCAACACTACTGCAAAAGAAAGATGTGAGCAACATTCATATAAATATTGCCTAGGTAATGTATTATAAGTATATCATGACAGTGGCAGAGGAAGATTCTTCAGAATGGGGGTGGTTGAGTATAATGAGTGCATGTGTAGGCACACTGGGGGGTTCCCTCCAGAAAATCTGAGATTGCTTCTGAGGCCATTTTTGTGACAAAACAGCAACCATTTTAAGTGTTGCCTTTCCATATCACAACAGTGACACAACCCACTTGTTAATTTGAGATGCCACTACGGGGAAACTGTAACCAAGTTATAATGCGTGTGACACCTGTTTAGAATTTTATGATGCTTACTGGTACAGTATTCCAGGTGGTGTTGATAAACAGAAGCCTTCTTGATGACTGGTCAAATGATAGGGTGATGTTACAGCTGCTGGGAACTGCAGGGACTGTAAGGAAACATGGATTGACTAAAAGTGTAGTTTAATGTGAGTCACTGCAAGGTTCAAGGCAAGAGTAAGGCAATAGTGAACAAGCTGAAGCTGCATGACGTGCATGACGTTATTACTGTGTCATTCTTTGTCCTCAAGACGAGACTGTCTAAACCAAACAGAGACTTGCATAGGTTGTCAGATATATTGGTAGCTAGTCAATGTAGAAAATATGCTGGAAAGTGATGTAAAAAGGGCCGATATAGCACAAATTATTATTCTTCATGCTCGTTCAGTAGCTGTACATATAATTCAGCTACCAGTTTCATAGCAAACACAAGCACTTGTTCCATCACAAGTTGGTGAAGACCATTTAATTAGTTAGTTGTATATATACAGCAAAATCTTTCTAAAGTCACATTAACTACAAGTTAAGAAGGCAAACTAATAAATGACTGCATGTAGAGCTCTGCATGGCCAGCGGTACTTCTAACGAACAGCCCTCATAAAGAAGACACCGTAGTTGTGGAATTCATGAAACTAGAATGACCTGTTTGCGGAGACAACACTGGCTGGGACAAGATAGGATGGTAAAGACATAGACATTAGCCAGGATACAAAAGGCATGACAAATGTATGTTTGTTGCCCAAATAAGTAATGAGGTTCAATGTCACACTAACATTGCATGGTTGCAAATAAGTACTGGGATCAAAGCTGGAATGTTTGTTCTATACTCATTAAAATCACCTCCAGTTCCTCTGCTATGATATCACCACGCACTCAATACTGTCAACATAGTCCGTACTCAGAACAGTTAGGCAGCCTTAACTATACAAATCATACGTCCATCAACTTTTTACATAGTAAATTTAACTGTAAATATCTCATGAACCCATGGCAGTATGAACATGGGGTCTGCAACAATGACAACAATGATGCTCCCCAATTCTGTAAATGAAAACAATTTGTTGTCATGGCAACTAATTAACAGCAGTCACGCTCGTGTAAACAAACCATTTGTAGCAATAAATACAGCAAAATGCGGAACTGAAGACGTAGCCTGAGAGCTAAGCCACTGTAGCTACTATTACTACTGGTCATGGTCTAGCAGAAACACAGTGGCATGAAACAGCAATCCTTTTTATGGCTGCTATATAATTGAAAAGAGGCGAAAATTTGGGCATATTCGGGTAGCCCTTAACATTTAAACATTAAGGCTTTTGCAACACAGCATTAACAGCACAAATGTCACTGCGTTATGACAACTTCAACTCCTCCTGTACACAGAAATGCCATCAGATCTTGGTTCCAAGGCTGGCGAGTGTTCCGCATAAACCGCCAAAGATGATCGGTCATCGTCGCTCGAAATGACTTGAGCTTTACTTCTGTCTTCTGCTCGCAGAAACACGCAGCTCTCGGTCTCAGTGATATCCCTTCTGAAGTTCGGACATACCTACTTCACAATCAGCGCTAAAACAAAGCTTTACAGAAAAGACTAACGGTCAGAATAACGATGACAAAGCTAATAACTTACACTCGGCAGCCATTCAATTTCCGTAAACTATTGCAATATCCTCGTGTACTTCCGTGTTACGAATAATAAATTTAAGGCCGCCTTAATCATTCTGAGTAAGTTAAAATGACTACCCTAAGTTTACTTTGTGCCTACCTTGCTGAGTAATTGTTAGGGGCTCACACTCTCTCCCCTCCTGACTCCCACAGTTGACACCACGTACTGTGATGTTGTACTCATAGCCTGTCATGAAACCAGTCAGTTCTTGCTGTGTGACACTACCAGTGGTGATATTCAGAAGTCCCCCATATGGGGTCTGGAGAGCATTAGTGGTAATGCTGATGAGGTAGAAATCAGCACTGTCTCCACCAATCAGTGTCCAGCTCACAGTGACATTCACAGCTCCACTGACATCTTCAGAGAGGTCAACACAGGAGAGGATGGGGGCAGAGGGGGGACCTGAAGAAATGAAGGATTACCATGAGTCCCATAATGTTCAAACCCTCCAAATGCTTTCCTAATTTACTGTCTACAGTACAGTGTTTTTATATCAACAAAACATCATATACACTAGTGCTTACATGCATATACATGCTAAATTGAATGCTGCATGTATGTACATGCCTCACACCCATTTCTTTTTAGGAAACAAGTATAGGTATGAAGCCATGTACATGCCAACAATTATCACATTTTGTTCCTAGGCATATACCTATAGTGCAAAGATACTAAAAATTAATGCCTGATGCAAAGCCACTTTAGTTGGGTGATTGTTATTCTCCTCAGGCAAACAGATCCTTAGGTAAGTGGCACAAGAGGAAATTTCCATTCGTTCAGTCCACTACAAACCTCACTCAACTGTCCAGTAAGTTCTCGTCACCAGCAATGTCCAGTGATGGGCCTCCAGCGAAGCAACATTGAACTTGCAGAGCACATTTGTCAACCTTGTATCAACAAGCAGTTAAATTGACCAGGTCAAAGCATAAGCAACAGGCCACTGCTGGTGGAAAAGTAAGGACACTCGATGTATTGTTTTTTTCACCAAAAACTTCATCATCAACAGACAATTTTGATGTCAACTCTTGACTTTTAGTGTAAATCGTCCCGTGCACTGTAAAAAGTGAGCAGCTCAACCAGAATGACGATAAACTGACGCTAAAGAAAAGCCAGGCCTAGATGTTATACAAAGTCACCACTGCACAGGACATGCGCATTCAGCTTCCTTATTGCATTATGCATTAACTGAATATCAGTGTTCCAATTTGATTTGCTGTTCACATCACTGCACTTTTCCTGGGGAGTTTTACGCATCATTCTAGTCAATCATGGATTGTAGAATGAGTTAGTTAGCCATAACGTCACACCCTGGCTCTCACACTTCATCACTAGGGTATGTTTACAAGGATAACCATTAGACAAGTCACTTATTGAAAACAGGAGCAACACACTCCCTTGTTCACAACATAATGATATTCTACTGCAATTCTGAGCTTCCAGAAGTGTCACCAAACTCTACTGTTAGTTGCACTTACATATACATGTACACATGCAGAACCCCATATTGTGTAGACGTTTCATATGGACACATGCAGATAGTGTAATGGTAGACATACCACAATATCATAGAGTGTTACTGACCTACTATCTGGAGTCTAATGCCTCCAACCATGTTTCCAGCATCTCTGGAAAAGGCTGGTCCAAAGCACTCAACCAGTGTACCATTCCGTACAGTGGTTGCAGTACCACTCAGTGTTCACAACATAATGAAATTCTATTACAATTCTGAGCTCCCTATACATCTAGCTCTTCTGTTAGTTTCACTATGTATACTGTAGTCTCGCGAAAGAGCGCCCACTCACAAAAGAGTGCCCACCCCCTACTTTTGGCCCATTTTTCTGTATAGGGTCAACGTTTACTCAAATCAGCGCCCACCCTAGAGTGAGCTTCGTGTGGAGTTTGAGAAGCACAGCCTCAAGCACTATGCATATCTGAGGTAAGAAACTTTGTGTTATGCTTCACCAAAGGCATCTGTGCATAGACGGACGTAATTAATGTGGTTCACACCGCGACCTACACCATGCTCACTGTGACGTGGTACCATTCAGTGTGCTGTGTGCCATCAGGACTCGACTTCCAAGCCACTGGTGGTTCCATTGTACGTTATTGTTTGTCCAATTATTTGCTTCGAGGGCATCCAGTCGCTGTAAACATGCATGATATGAGCACTCTTTCATAGTTAAATGCGGAACCACTCGAAAGAGCGCCCACCCCCCTCGTTGGCAGACTTTTAAGGTGCTCCGCCCTCTTTCGCAAGACTACGGTGAATGCAGAACCCCATAATTGTGTACACGTACACATGCAAATAGTACCAGAATATCATGGAGTGTTACTGACCTATTATCTGAAGTCTACTGTTTCCAACCATGTTCCCAGCATCTCTAGACAAGGCTGGACCAAAGCACTCAACCAGTGTACCATTCAGTGCAGGGGTTGCAATGCTGCTCAGTGTTGATGAGAATAAAGTAGCACTTGTTCCAAACCCAGTCCCAGGTGTGACTGTGAAGGCACTGCCAGACCCACAAGGACCAGGGGCACTTGCTGTATTATGTACCAGTGAACACTCACCACTCCCAACCACTCTCCAAATGGTGATCCCATTCAGGCCCCCAGTAACAGTACATCTGAAGGTGAAGGTATCACCAGGACAGGTGGAGAGAGCTGCAATGAACTGTCCAGTGATATTCCCTGGAGAGAAAAGTGGAAATGTGCATGAAAAACATTTACCTCCTCTCCCTGGGTACACAACTGTATGTTTGATTCTGTTTATCATGTTGGTCATGATCACCAAGCTCACTATAACCATGTGCAAGTAACACAAACACATAGTGGTGTAAGAAACATGTGTTATGACAAAGGTGAAGCTCAGTTGGCATAGATGTGCCATCTCAAATACAACAACAGACAATAGGTCACTCCAGGCCGTACTTCAGTTTCTGTTCCTCTGCCTCCACCCTTCTGCACTGTTCCAATTTATGAGCATCCCCAGTATAATGAGCATATGCAAAAACTTTACACCAGAATCCAAAGCTTCATGGTCAACTTTGTGTAGATAAGAGTTGTAATGTCAGCCTTCACTCTACCTGCTTTGATATGTTTATATAGAGAAGGATGGAAATATTATATTGTCGCTTGTGTGCTTCAAAGTAAAATAGTACCATAATCTCCTGAAAATAGGCCCACCCTCGAAAATAAGCCCACCCCCCTTTTTTGAATGAAGTTGTTGCAAAGGGTGCTTTCCTCTCGAAAGTATGCCCACCTATTTATGCCGCAGTACATGCTGTTATGGCAAGAAACACCAAGGAAGCAGCACTGTGCAAGAGGAGAGGCTAACAAATGAAGGCAGACACAATTTGCTGTTATTGCATAATAAAACAAGCGCATGACAAAAGAGGCATTGCAGAATCACTGCATAACTAGGGCTAGACTAACTGTGTATGAGGTGGGCGTATTTTCAAGAGAAATATCACACAACTCTAGAAAATACGTCCACCCCCCATTTTGAGGAGCCAGTCCATCGCCCATGGGCATATTTCAAGAGATTGCAGTAATGATATTTTGGGGCGCATAAAGTGATGTGTTTGTTTGTACTGGCAAGTACTTACATTTACACTGCTACTTGTGTGCCCATGCACCCAAGTGCATAGTAGTAGGGGATTCCTAGGACCAGAAACAGCAGTATAACTTGGAATATTGCCTTGTACTGTACAAGTTACTTACAGTTCTGCTGGATTTTACAGCTTACTAAGATGTGGTTGGCTACATAATTATTATAGCCATTGCGGCTGTTTCCTGGATGAGAAAGCAGGCTAACCCGAGAAACTAGAGTATGCATGAATATGAGACTACACTATACACATCATATGATACGATCTGACTCGCATCACATGCAGCATAGCTCTCTAGCCTCACCTGCATACTGTAGAACAATAAAGGTGATTAGAGCAGTAGCAGCAGCTGTGGCATAAAGCAAGATATCTTGTCATCAATTGACGCAACCTTTAGTGGATGTGAAGGGAGGTTATACAAACTACTACTTACCACTGGGACGCGGTAGCAGCGGCATACTGTGGCTCAGGCTGCCCAGCGTGGCCGTCGGCGTGGGCTTGTTTCACTGCTTTCAGTCTCATCCCCATGATACCATGTAGTTGAAGTTTGTTCCCGGACCCCAGATTGTTGGGACGCGCGCCGACGCGGCGCCGGCAGTTTATGACGTCACCACATGAACCCCTTGGCCATTGATTGCGCTATCGTTTCTGCTATCGTTTCTGCTGTTCATGACTTGTTTCGTGTCTCGCAGAACCAGACTCTCACATGAAAAGCGTGAGAGTCTGGCTCCGCGAGGCTATACTGTTTCAATGCATGGCCCTTTTACTGTTAATGCGCAAAACGATTGAACCATGTGATTGGCCCAAACTAACTTGGCACCCTCAAAACCAAAACAGATACAGCTACAATACCGACAACAGTACTAAAATGTTTGCTACTAACTATAGCTATGCATGAAAACAGTAGATATAGACTGCATTTACTGATGCTTTCCTGACTACCCACCAAGAACGTCCATGTGGCTCAGGCAAGGATGAGCGTTGATCCCTGATCCAGTTAGCAAGCAAGGAAACCCCACTGGACCGACAATTTTTTGAGGCAAGGCTGAGTGCACCCACAAGAGGAATCCAGAAGAACCTCTGTTGCAAGTAGGACTGGAATTTAGTGTTGGACCTTTCTACCCACAGTCCATTGCTTTAACCACTAATTCAACTTGTGAATTGCCTGCTCATCCATAATTATAGTTATTTGTTGCATGCATGGATCTGAGGTCTCACTCCACCCAAACAGGACAGTCAGGTTATAGGGGTGTATACATTTTGAGGCCTATTCCTGCAGGCATGCATGACAGGTCGGCTTTGCAATCCACATCAGCTAAGTTTCAATAATGAGAAATCTGTTCTGTTTCATGATGGTCTAAAGATGAAATAAAAGTAGGAGTGATAAATGTGAATAAGGTTCAATTTTGTGTTCATGTGTTCACTTCTGACTATTCAGACTGCCCTGGGGACACTATAATTATATCGATCTCATGTTTGATATTTTCATTCGCTAGCTTGTGCCAGTTTAATGAGAGATCGTGGTGGTGGCACAAGTTGCTCTACTAAACATTCTATGGGAAATTGGTCACTGATGGAGATCTCCTGTATCATGCAAACTTGTGATATCACCTAGGTACATCATGCAATGCAAGAAATCTAGAAGTGACATCAGCAGAAAATGCTCCATTGGCCTATACTGCACAATTGGATTGGCAGGTTTGGACTAGTTAATTCCACTCTTACCATTTCCACATGTAAGGAAGATACAGACCTTTGCAAGTTGCTTGACAAAAAAGTAGCATGATTATATATAGACAAATGGGCGTTTCCTGAGTGCATATGCTTGTATTAATGGGCACTGCCCATTTCACCATTGTCTATTCCCTATTTACCTATTTTTGTAATCAAACAAGTTGCAAAAGTCTGTAGAGCTAGTCACACAGAACAAAAAAGCATATTCATACTATACACCTAGAGAGTCTCTTTCTTTTTAGTAACTTTCTGGCCTACTTCTCAAGGTGGGAATGAGGCTTTGACTTTGCACAATTTCTCACATGTGTCAACCTTTTCAGATTTACTGTGTGTATCCTGGTTATCAAAAGTTTTTCCTGAACGCTGTAACCTTGACAATAGTAAGTATTTACCCACCTGTTTAGGTTAAGGCATGGATTTTGTAGTAGTTTAATAATTGTAAGCAGTATATATATTATCCTGTGGACTAGAAGATAACCTTTGAACTGTTCCAACTGTCATAGATGATTAGCAAACCTGGTTTCATTACAATTACATGACATTTTAACAAATTGGGCTTGGGATGAGACTTTGTTTGGATGCTATTAAGTTACAAATCTACAATGAAGTGAGGTTATGCATAAAACTATCATAAGTATTCTAAAATTATTGCTACTAAACTAGCTACATATAAAAGACAATAAGCAGTACTCACACATAAGAACTCTGAAGTGTTCATGTTGTTGTTGATTCTGAAAAAGCTTGCCATTATAGTGACAATCAGTGCTGCACAGGCGCATAAGCTTCACATGCCTTCAGTTCAATATTTTGCACTGGACCATAGGCCGTGTTCTCTTTCAGTTCGACCACCTCCTCATACTCCGGACCAGCTCGCTGCTGTGGTACTACTGCCTGCTGCTGTTGGTGAGAGGATGGCTTAGGTTTAGAGTTCTGCGATCGGTGCTTGCTGATGCAGTAGAACAAAAGACTTCCAGTCAGGACACCAGCCAGGACTCCAATGACAAGTGCAATCGTACCAGTAACTGCTGCTGTAACCTCCACAGCAGGACAAGTGCTGCAGGTAGTCTGTACACTATCTGCAGAAATAAATCATATAATCTATAGCTACACACAACATCAACATGTATACTAGAACAAGAAGAGACACTCCCATAAGCACTATACAGCTACAGAGTCAACCACTCACCACACACTATGGTAGTTCCAGACCACGGTCCATTGTCCCTGCACACTCGTACACTGGTGGTTGCATTAGGTTGGTAGCCTTCATCACACACATGGGAGGCCACAGACACAAACTGCCTCCCACTGTAGCAGGTCACATTGACAACACCATTGGGTATGGTAATGGAGGTCACAGTATCCTGGTCTTGTTGACATTGAGGGTAGTTGTCATCTGGAGGGGGCTGTTGTCTGCAGTTCACTTAGGGGACAATCTGTTGGGGGGAAGTTAAAACAATAAGTGATGCTTCGTCATACATAACAGTGAGGCATAAATAAGGAAGAATAAGGAAGAATTAGGACCCATCATACAATCATAAAGAAAATCACAATCAGTTTTTCCATGATGTGACATTGTTTAATCACCTCACTCCCAAGTCACTACAGTTTATGATTGTTTAGTGGTGGGATACAAGCCTTGGTTCACAGCATAGCACTTACTGTACTGTGGTGTCATGAAGGTTGCTTGCACTGTCACAGTGACATCACCACTAACTGAAGATACAGTGTAGTAGTACACAGTTGAGGAGTTCAGTCGCTCCCTCAGTACCACACTGACAGTGTCCCCGGGCCCTGCTGTACCAGTCTCAGTGGACTCAGCAGAGTATGGCAGGTTCATGTAGGTTGGGTCAGTCCCATACTGGACTGTACAGTGAGCAGAGCCACTGAACTTAGATAGAAATGTGCACTGTAGCTGAGCATCAGTAGGAGAGCTCGCATTCACAATTTCTCCAGTTAGGAGGTTGTTGGCTATGCCTGCATCACAAAGAGTAATATTTTGTGTGGTGACTGTGAACTCTAGACTCTGATTATTATTTCTGTTTCCTCCTTCTTATGTCAGGTTATGTCTATATATTGCATGCATGTATATGCTATGCTCAGTCTGTTCTTGGTGTCCTTTTGCAATTGTGCTGTTCAAGACGCGTGCCCACCTTGTCACAACACCACATTTTGTGTGAAAAATAAATCACCTTGGTGAAAGTGGGTGTGACTGGGTGTGATTAGCTACTCCTCATCACAACGCTGGAACCCATATGGCAGTACAAGTGGATAGACTTGTTAGTTGTTGACAGAGTTGACATGTCATGGTATGGTAATGTTCATTTTAATGTTGTCCCTGAAAGATGCAGCTTCAAGTATCAAAAAAGCCTTGTTGCATCCAACACTAGCATGATTTCAATCTTGTTGGAGATTTATGTGAAATACAAATTATATTCAGTGCCAGGTGATGATACCATCTGCCCCCAGTAACACACTGATGGTTTGTGTTGTACATGTTCTTGCAGCTCCCACTCCCACCACATTTTCAGCAGCCACTGACACACTGTCATAACTTGAGGGAGGATTTGAGGGTGGCTTAAAAGTGTGGCCACACCTTCCAGCTGTGCACCTGGCAATGTTCACATTCTCAGTAGCCACAACAGACCCAATCTGGAAACTGATCTGGTACTGTGTGATGTTCCCAGTTATACCTGGACATGAGTTCACTGGGTCCTGGTGTGAATGATGCAGCAAAGTTGAAACATGTCATGCAGCTTCTAAACTGATCAGATTTGGACACTGTACATCAGATTATCAATGTGTACATGCACAAAATGAAGGTAAGCAATTGTTTTTGCTGGTTAATTGGCCTGCTTTCCAGTGAAATCCTGTTCTTTTACAGTAAAACCTTATATATATAGCAGCAGGAGTTTATTAACTCTTGATAGTAGCTAACTCATGTGCACCTAATGGAGAACAAAATGATTCTATTCTCCAGATTTCCAGCTCTTTCCTATGTAATACAAGGGGTGGTCTCTCGCATAAGTACTGTACTTATCTTAGGCAGTAACAAACTGTGACCCACTCACAAATACAAGTCCATCACTTATTGTCCATCACTTATGGTCAATAACTCTGCGATTGATGTTCATAGCAGACTATAGTAGTGTATGTTTTCGCTTAAAGAAACATCCATGTGTGATGGATATTGTATTAACAACAGACATTACAAACTTAACTTCACTGCATGCCTGTTCAGCTGCTCATAGCTCTGTTTCCAGAACTGGACTATTGCAGATGTGAAAGTCTTTCGTCACTATATATGAAACTATCGTACCGCCTATTAATTCCATTGTGATGACTTACTGGCACTGTATTCCAGATGGTGTGAATGGACAGTAGCTCTGTTGAGTGGCTATAGGTGACAGTACTTGCACAGTTGGCAGGAAGGTAAGGTACTGTAAGGGTGGGAGATATCATGTGGTGATACACAGATTAACATAAAAGAGAAGTTTTGTTGGATCCTCTAAGGTCGCATCAAGGGCATGTCAAGCTACCAAAGCTACATGGTAAAAGTGATCTTCTGCATGAGTGTATCGTAGTGATCTATGCAAGTGGTCGATGCACCTTTAGTCACGTAAATCATTGTTAAATGAAGCATACATCTGTCAAAGATGAATTGAAGATTGCAACTTGGTTGCAAGTAGCTGGTCTCCTTCATCCTTTCCTCATTATTGATAGATGAACACAGAAAGATATACCATAAAATTAATGCAAGTAGCAAAAGCAACAGAAAGTTGCTTGCTGTAGTTACATGCAATCCCTCACATGGAGTACTCCTAATCATGAACTTGCTGATACATACACAAAAGTGACAATGGTACAAGTAAGATTGTCAGACCTACACCATTTGCAGTGAGTGGGTAAATCAGGTGTGGGATCAAGGACAGTGCTAACTATGTATGTGTATAAACCACAATGCATATACACGCTTGATCATGCAGACTTCAGTATTTTCTATAGTTACAACTGTTGAGCGGCGGTTTTTGGCAAAACTACGCCAAGTGAATAATGCTGCAACCATGTGTAGGTCACATACAACTATGAAGACAAGTGCTTCAAGAAAATTTATGGATCGGTCAGACCATGAAATGCAATATCAGTTTGAAGTGGCCTAAACAACCATCTTATAGAGCAACATTATGAGACCATCATGCACTCAATAGCGTAATGACTTAAAAACTTGACCTTCATTGCCAACAATCAATATACCTTGAGGTCTGATTGTCAGGGGCTCACTCTCATTTCCCTCCTGACTCTCACATTTGACTCCACGTACTGTGATGTTGTACTCATAGCCAGCCATGAAACCAGTTAGTTCGTGCTGTATGACACTGGCAGTGGTGATGTTCATGCAGAAGTCCTTGATATGGGGCCCAGGGATTGTTGGTGGTAATGTTGATGAGGTATAAATCAGCACTGTCTCCACCACTCAATGTCCAGCTCACAGTGACATTCACAGCTCCACTGACATATTCAGAGAGGCCAACGCAGGAGAGGGTAGGGACAGAGGGGGGACCTGGAGAGACAGGTATTACACAGACTACAAACATATAAGTTCGCTTTTCAATTCCACAGACTATACTCAGCACGGGTGCTATAGTAGTCATTGCAGTTGGTAGCATCGTTGCACTCATCATTGGAGTTCTCCTGTTCTACTTCATCAGCAAGCACTGCATGGTTCCAGAGCTCCCAGGCCAAGACATCCTCCCACCAACAGCAGCAGGCGGGTCCATGCATTGCATGAGGAGATTCGTGGACCTGTGCAGACTATTGAGTTGAAGCCTACGATTTTTGAAGCATTGATTTTTGCCACACTGGATCATAAAAATAAAGCCATTTAAGTGTATGCACTGTATTAGTAGCCTTGTAGATTGTCACAATCCTCCGATTCTACTGCACATTCTAATGAACGTTCTACACATTCCACTCGCATGAAAATCCATGATTATGTCTTGGCTGCTAGCTATCCATCATGCATGCAGCCAACCACCACACTGCAACCATTCAGAAGGAGACTGGAGGACACTGGTGTCTATAGCTACTTGGTGTTTTTGTTGTAAATGTCACGGTACTTATGTCAAAAGACTTAAAAAACATTAAAAATGTAAAAAGATGTAGGGATGGCATGCCAAAAAGTATGCAAACAAGGTAGAGATGATGCATGAAAGCAAAGGTCTACATATTGGCAAAGCCCCATCCCTACATCTTTTTCACACTGCAGTTAGACAGTGCATGGGTAGTCTTTACTAGCAGTTCATGGCTGTAGCCTCATTCTCAGGCCATGCACTTTCTAGCTCCCACCACATGGCCTGGGAACGAGGCTAATATGAGCGTATAGATATGTGTGCCTTGTAGGTGGCTACCAAGGTTAGTAGTTTTATTGCCAACATACTACTTGTGGTGACAGTGGTACCCTTGTTATATGCCTCTGGTATAACCTAGACAGTGAGCTCGAGTGGGCTGCAGACTGGTCATAGTAATCAGTGTGTAAAACTCAAGCACTCATGCACAGCGTTAATAACTTCATGGATGGGTGCAGATTCAGCTCTCGAGCACGCTGTCTAACTGCAGTGTGAAAAAGATGTAGGGATGGGGCTTTGCCAATATGTAGACCTTTGCTTTCATGCATCATCTCTACCTTGTTTGCATACTTTTTGGCATGCCATCCCTACATCTTTTTACATTTTTAATGTTTTTTAAGTCTTGTTTCTGTACTTTTTTTTGATGTTAATCTCAGTTACAGTTAGACCTAAGCCTAAGAAGATTTCAAGTGTAACCACAACACCAGAACTTGAAGCGGCGTTGACAGTTTAGTAGTGATTCCAGTGTGATATCTGCCCTCCCCGGAGAAAAGTGTAATAATTATGTGCAATATAGCCAGCTAGAACCTGATGAAGGGCCAACCACTCTCCGTACCAAACTTTGTGAAACCAATTTCATGATTCAGTTGTCAATCACATGACGACTGACCAGCTGCAGCACAGAATACTATCATAGCTACTGACAACAGACCATCCTAGCTTTACAGTTCACTGAAGCTGTGAGTAGGCTAGTTTTAGGTAGCTACAAGTAGGCAGCTGAATGCAGCGCCTTACCTACGTGGTGTTCATAAGCCTTGCCCAATGCCGCGGGGGGAAAAGACCGTGCCAGTCACGCCCGCGATTTTCGAATTTGGACGCAGTTTTTACGGAAATACGTATATTTCCGTGTTATCAACATTGACTTTAACCCCTACTGTACGCTTGCACACTGCATGATGCCTGTTTTCCAGTCATTCCCAGCATTGTAGTCCTGACAACTGTATTAGAATTCTTACGTTGGTGATCTCTACTGTAAGTGTAAGTTGCAAATTCTCATAATAATTATGCTGGTAAATTCTGCAGTTGCTGTACTGCACTGTAGGAGGGGGTAGAAGGCATCAAACTTTCACTAGTACTGTTGGTGGTCTTCAAAGGTATAATAAAGGGATCATACATGTATGAAAGTTTTGTACATTTGATTGTTACGACATCTTGCCAGCATTGAAGCAAGAAGTACAGTTTGATGCTCATGAGTTCCATCTTGCATTAGTTTCGAGTTTGATGAGGAAGGCTGAGTAAGCTGTAGCTCTGTCCAGATCTGGTGTGTAACAGCTATTGAGAAGAGAATAGTTATGAAAAAGAACAGAAGAGTAAGGTAGTAAACAAGCTACTGAGAGCTGCATTCACTGATACAGTGGTGTGATCAGTGTGGAGAACTACCATTATTTACAATTTTCTCTGTAAAATTTGAAACCGGTCGGAATTTACCACTAGTACTAAAAATAGTAACACGTACTGGGCATGCTGCACTGCATAGACATAGTGCATTGTTGCTAAGCACGTGTGTGTTCTATTTTTAGTACAGCTCAATAATTTTGACCGGACTACGGGCTTCTATTGGAGTTACATGATCTTACTCAAGCCGCCCATTCTTGCGCCTTGATACAGGTAGATTAATGTCGCAATAATATCTTCAAGTGATCAATGTTACTGTAACAATGGATAACTGGAACATAGTCTATTTATCGCTATCAACAGGTGATCCCCAAACAACAATGTTAAGATTGATCCATCCTGGGGTTTCATGACAGCAAACTGTCAACGTTAATACTCGCCAGATCACTTTGCCTTCCTTCACAGAATTTTGTTATGGTACATACCTATGTATAAGTGCATGAGGCTTTTTAACTTGGTTGATTCACAATCTCATTGGTAATTTCCTAAAGTAGATGCATGCAATATGGGCACAATACTAATGGTTTGGAAAAGATGTGTCACGCTGCCATATATAGTAGCATGCAGATCGATATGAATCTACAAACGTTGCTAATTCATCTAAAGTGTAGGCAATTATGTAAAACTGATAAGATAAAACTGAGCTGAGGATATTATAGATCCCACTTACCCCAACATGCAGCTCAACAGTCAGCTCACCAATGCTCACAAGTGATATTTCCCAACATTAAATACAGGCCATTGTACCCAATGTTTAAAATGAATGCAGCCCTTAGTAGCTTGCTACTAAAAGTAGTATCATTTAAGTTTGATGCTAGTGATGGAGTACTGTGCCCCTTCTGCAGTGCTCTGAGTATAAGCAACACTGCAGAATTTACTAGCATAATAATGATCGATGAAAATTTGCAACTTATAGTAAGTCTTGCAGTAGTGTTCTCTAATGAATTTGCAGTTGCCAAGACTACATTGTGGTCATGAGTGGAAAACTGTTGATTGCGACAGGGAGGAGTGATTAATAAACATGCACTGAAGGACAGTACTACTGTGTTAGAGATCCAGCAGGGAGCATGCTACAGTTGTTCAGAAACAAAAAAGTAACATTCACTTTTTACACCACCAGCCCTATCAACTGGGGTATATAATGGGAAGAGCTGCCACATCTTCTGTAAGAGACTTGCTGCAATGTTGAGTGAGAAGAGAGACAGCCATACAGCAAAATGATGGGGTGGATATGTTGCCACTTGAGCTTTGCCATGCTAAGAGCCTCTGTTATGTCTATCTGGGAGTTAGATCTTCTGCAAACATGCCTGGAAATGCAGCTCTGTGTGAGCCATTGATCTTCAGTCAGAACGTCCAAGCATGAACGCTGCACCTTTTTGTAAACATTCTAGATATAGATACACTCAAAGTCTTAAAAGATTTTACATCCTATACTTGACTGTAAATTTCTTGATTACTCCAGCCACTGAAACTTTTATTTTTCAGTAACTATGCATGGCTAGAGTAATCAAGAAATTCACAATCATGAGCCATCCTAGCCACACAGTTACCATCACCAAAATAAATGTTTCATTGGCTAGGCCTAGAGTAATCAAGAAATTTACAGTCATCAGCCATCCTAGCCACACCAGGACTTTTCTCATATACCTCTACTTATTTGCAACTGGTTGCTGTACGTAAGTCAGCCTCGTTCCCAGCTTCCCTTCGCTTGCAGTTACAAAAAAGATCTGCAGTGGCCCAGGGGTTAAAGTCAAGCCTGATGACACGGAAGTATACGTATTTCCGTAAAAACCGCGTCCAAATTCGCGTCATGCCCGCTCGCTTGTGTACTCTCGCTTCCAGACCAATGACCGTGGTCTTTGGTCTGGGAACGAGACTAGCAAACGAAGCCGAGTCAAGTCGATTGATCGCACGTGAACGGTGTGAAGGCAAATCACAGCTATATAGTCGGCGAGGATGAGACCGCTGTTGCCGCCTTGTAAGTACTTAGTCATAACGAGTAGCTGTTCAAGATGATTGCCCCATGCAGGTGCTTTCATTAAATGAATACTTTCCTCAGCTGCTGCTTTATTCTGCTTCACTGTTCTGCAATGTGCAGGTGAGATATTAAACCATCAATGTGTACGGTACTACCGTGAGTTAGATTGTGCCCAACTTAATAACTGTTCTTCCAGGTAGATAATAATTTTTGATGTGACTTCATGGCACAGTAGTGTTGTGCTCTCCTCAGCAATTGGTTTGGGAGCAATTGTTGTCGCTACAGAATACTGTGGATGAGTAGTGGGAATGAAGTAACATGTTTCAGGTTCCACATGACTGTATATTCATGATACAGTCCTTACGCAGTGTTACATACCACCCTTTGGCCCATCAAATTTTTAGAACGGGCCTGGGAACGAGGCTATAGTATTACATCACAGCTAATGGTTAGCATGCACAATGTGAAGCTCTAATGTGGTATATTATGATGGACCTTCAAGCTCCCAGATTAGTCATTGTAGGCGGGTTCCTTTCAGCAGTAAGAAAAGTTCAGGGGAAGATGATCAATGAGAAAATAGCTAAATTCTGAAACTGTTTACATATAGCACTAAGCGATTTATAAAGACACATAGCAATAGTGTTTCAAAAGTGCTAAAGTGCATGGCTTACAAAGCAGTTGTATAAACACACCAACAAGGTTTGAAAGGTGCTTTATGTAAACTATGTAGTAGAAGGTTTTATAGAGTTTGGTAACAAACAAAGTAGTTTTGTGATCCAGATGTCAAAGCATAATCAAGTAGCACTGAGAACATTCATATGTTGGCATTACACAAGTAGAAGGGAAATACACACACGGTCTGTGATCCAAGGTATTGACTATTGAAGAGTAGTGAGAACAAGTAACAAACCGCCATTGGCAACTTGATAAGCCTCTTATAGCAAGCCTGGTGCAGCAGGTCAGGCTGCCTAGGCATTGGCCTGACCACTTGTTTCTTTGACCACCATTTTGTTTTCTCTGAGCACACGAAATTTAAGTACAAGGCTTCTTGCAAAGCAAATTATCATGACTCTGGCACTTTGCGTTTTAACATACACTTTGCATTTTGACATACAGGCTTCTTTGTCTTCGTTGAATTTTGTTGACAGTTTACCCTCGGAATGGCCTAGTGTTGTGTGTCTCAGAATGGCCTAGTGTTGTGCCTGCACACACAGACACACGTGTGCAGGCATGCTGGCAAAATGCACATTTTAACCTGGAAACACTGACCTGGCCTGGCCACTCAAATGCTGTTCGCTGGTTACCACTCACCAACATCTCACTCCAATGTGGATCTTCAAAAACGTTTGTATAGCAATGTGGATGAATCTAGCTATCTATAGCTGTCTTCTCTCCTTCCATTTTCCTTTGTACACACTGGTATGTACGTATTTATCCTATATTCTATTTCAGGTGATGTTGCTGGGCGGTTTACTGCAGCTCCTCCTACCTGTCTTGGTGATACTTTCACCTTCAGATGTGCTGTTACTGGAAACATGAGTGGATTCACCATCTGGAGAGTGGGTGGAAGTAGTGAGTGCCCAGTGCTACATAGATCAAATGGCTTCTCTATTTGTGGACCAAGCAATGCCTTCACAGCAAGGTCCGGGACTAGGTTTGGAACAAGTGGTCCTTCCTACTCATCAACACTGAGTGGCACTGCAACCCCTGCACTGGATGGTACACTAGTTGAGTGCTTTGGACCAGCCAACACTGTGGACCCAGGGAACAGGGTTGGTGGCAGATTCCTTAAGATATTAGGTCAGTGAACTTCCATCTGCTGCACACTTTTGTGATACCATACTGGATGGTATCCTTGAGGTTGTCGTGCATTGTTGGTAGCCATTATAGTGTTTAGAATGAGAGAAACTCACTTAAATCACTCAGCATGGATTTGTCAAGTCCTAATAAAGAAAAAATTTCTGTCAATCCCAATCTGCTGAAACATACTGAGTTGCTGCTGTGTGCGAGACTGAAGCATTCAGTACCTGGTCGTTTTCCAGTGGTTGTCAGCTCTCTATTTTTACCTCATAACATCAAACATATGTCTTTATTGCACTGCACTTTGTTTGTGATGACCACTTACGAATACATACATTGGTAGACATGATCAACTTCATCAGAAGCACCAAACTAAGATCATTCACACTTGCAGGTGTGTAAGACACCAAATCAAACATACTTGGAACTGCATGTTTCAAGAAGTTCCACTTATGAACTGATTGGTGTGTTAGATGTCAACCCAGAATGTCAAGTCAGTTTCATTTGTTGTTAAATGTTTCACTGCCGACTAAAAGGCTGCTGAAGCAGCACAGGTAACAAAAGTGTAGCTGCATTCATACACCTGTTAGCAGATTGATCACACTCACCCCATGATAATAATCTTGCATTATTTTAGGTTGTCAGAGCAAAGTTTACCTCACCTCTCTCTTCAGATCCCTCTTCATATTAGTATAGGTAATAGCACAGTTTACTGTGGTATTTGGGATTAATAGCACGAGTAATGCCCTAAATAGCATGAGGCAAAGCCGAATTACAAATGCTATTAATCTCAAATTCCACAGTAAACTGTGTTATTATTATAATATAACTATAAACTGTCCTATAGTTTACAGGTAAACAATATCGTTTTTTGCTATAAACTCTGCTATAATTTACAAGTAAACAATGTCAGTGTACTTTTATGCACATTTACCAATCAAATTAGTATTACAACTTAGACAGCTAACTGAGCAATCTGATTGGTTCATTTACAATGCTATTTCATAAACTGTGCTATTTCGCACTATTTCACAGAAAATAGTCTACGAACATTTATGTGTGTGAAACTGTTAAATATACTATTAATATCAAAATTTATGAATTATAGTAGAAGTTGTTCATGTTCATTTGATAATTTTGTTTTTGACATTACTCAATCATTTATTCCTTCAGGTCCCCCCTCTATGCCCACCCTCTCCTGTGTTGACCTCTCTGGAGATGTCACTAGTGGAGCTGTGAATGTTACTATGAGCTGGACACTGAGTGGTGGAGACAGTGCTGATTTCTACCTCATCAACATTACCACCAACGCTCCCCAGACCCCATATGGGGGACTTCTGAACATCACCACTGCCTGTGTCACACAACAGGAACTGACTGGTTTCATGACAGGCTATGAGTACAACATCACAGTACGTTGTGTCAACTGTGGGAGTCAGGAGGGGAGGGAGAGTGAGCACCTGACAATCAGACCTCAAGGTATATTGATTGTTTGACAATGATGGTCAAGTTTAAGTCAGCAGATCAAAGCTATTGAGCGATCTTTTTGATCACAAGTGCACTGTAGAGCTGTTGTTTATGTGGGTAAAAATGCTTGTGATGTGATGGCCTGTTAGCAGAAATATTAATGGTTTCTAACATCATGTTTCAAACATAAGACTTCATCCATAAGGTCATGCATTGTCGTCTAAAAAATCCTGCAAATGTTTGAGCTCCATAAAAGTAATGATACATAATTACCAGTATCCTTGATTCGACACCTGATTTGAGCCCCCTCAAGTGTTAGAGGTGCTTTGTTTTTGTGTACATAACTTGTGTGACCATGGACAATCATCAAAACTTCCTGTTTACATCTGTGTATCACTACATGATATCTCCCATGCCCTACAGTACCTTACCCTCCTGCTAACTGTGCAAGTACTATCACCTATAGCCACTCAACAGTAATGCTACTGTCCATTCACACCATCTGGGATACAGTGCCAGTAAGTCAACATAATGCAATATCGACTAGGCTGTATGATGGTTTCACATCTGTAGCAGTTCAGTTCTGGAGACAGAACTATGAATAGCTTAAACTGAATGGGCAGTGAATGCACATCAGCACTAGTTTGCAATGTCTGTTGTTTATGGAATGCCCAAATACCCATTAAGGTGGTAGTTCAACCTTCTGGCCTGAGCAACTAGTTGTAAGAAGTGCATTCTTTCCACACCCAACTTATTCTTTTGTGGTAATATTTTGAAGCTATAAGGCTGCTCTGTTTGAGTATCTGGATTGTTGTTCTTCAATTGATGGTGGTCAGAAAATTGTGAAAAAATAAGCTAAAAATTGTTTTCTATTGTTCTATTTGTGGCGTCGTATGCTTGTGGTACAGCGTAACCAATGAGATTGCACTCCAGCTAATGAAGCTGTTACTACACATGTATGTTCCCTTCTTGTCCATGTAACATGGGCACAGTAGGCACGGAAACATAACTAAACTGTATGGCCCCGTTTAGTGATTCACTGTTGCTAATTAATTTGTATGTATAAGTGGGGAGTGGCATTATGCACGTATTGTATGTATGTTAACATGCTACTCAAGCTCACTCAGGGGAAGCACTTTTATTTATGCACGTTAGGGTACCTATATCCTCCCACAAGTTGCTGAACATTAAGTAACATCTGCCTATAGTGTCATTTGTGAGTAATATTCATCGTTGCTGATAAATTGTATATACCATGCAACATCCAGAAGCCGAAAGACTGCATGCATAGAAGACAAATTTTCACCAGTTGATTATTTATTTCATTATCAATAACTTTACATGTTATATATAGTTACCATGCAGTTGACACAGTTAGTTGTGCTGCTATAACCTACGCTTTCTTTAGTTACCTATGTTTTTTTTAGGTACGTACTTGTGAATTCGATTGGATCTTTCACTCTAAAGCTTTGATCACCACACATGCCTCTTTACCTAAGTGAACATATACACTACTATAGTCTGGTACAGATGAGTGTCCAGAGTTTCATGTATGCCGGCTCTCTGCCACATCATGCAGAGTTATTGACCATAAGGAATGGACAATACTGATACACTGTGTTGTGAGTGGGTCACAGTTTGTTACTGCCTAAATATGGTTGTGGTCCTGTGACTACACTTCTAATTTGCTGTGACCCTGGAACACTATGTTAAGCTACTTTCTGCGGTATGCAAAGTTACCAAACCCAGTTGTAAGTATATGTGACGCACCTACGGGAGTGACCACCCCTAGTGTTAAATAGGAAAGTGCTGGAATGTGGATAATAGGTTTCCATTATAGGTATTGCTGTAAATGGCAGATTTTACCAGAAAGCAGACCAACCAGAAAAAAAAAATCACTTAGCTTCATTTTGTGCATTTTCACCTTTGCTGCCTCCTTCCCTCCAGAACCCAGTGGACCCGTGTCCAGGTATAAGTGGGGACATCACACAGTACCAGATCAGTTTCCAGACTGGGTCTGTTGTGGTTGCTGAGAATGTGACCATTGCTGAGTGCACAGCTGGGAGGTGTAGCCACACCTTTGAGCCACCCTCAAATCCTCCCTCAAGCTATGACAGTGTGTCAGTGGCTGCTGAGAATGTGGTGGGAGTGGGAGCTGCAAGAACATGTACAACACAAACCATCAGTGAGTTAAATTTGATCATGTTACAATACCATTGGCATAGCTGCCAAGGTGGGAAGAGCTTCAGGAGTCAGACTGCAACAGTGTTTGTGATAGTAGATCCAGTGATTGAAGAACGAAGCGGGCAAGAATGGAGATTGCTGTGCACATAGTATGTAGTTGGCTGTGCACATAGTGGCTGTGGGCGTAGCGAACAGCATTGTAGGGGGGTCTGGGGGCATGCCCCCCCCCCCCCCCCCCCCAGAAAAATTTTTAAATTTAGAGTGCTTCTGAGGCAACTACACACAATCTACAGTCTTTAGTAAGGTTTTATACCTTTCCAGTAATGGTCAGGAAGCACTCTCGTTGCATCCTGGCAATACTGCTCGCAAACTTCGCAACCCGTATTGTGTCTTCAGTAAAATTAGATGATCAGAACAGTGGAGGAACATCTCTGCATGGTTGCTCTTGCTTTTGTCCCCTGTCCTGGAAGGATTGAGTCATGCAAAATGTACACCTCGCGTACTACCTAGGCTAAGGGTCAAAAATGCGGCTGCTCTGCCTATAAGCTTAATCTTGTTGGTGTTATGTGCATAGTACAAATTACATTACTTGAAACTACTGTAGATAGGGAAATTTCGCCTTAAAAATATTTTCGTTGGTGCATGTGCCAGAGTGACAAAAATTAAATGTGCGAAAAATTAAAATACATAGATATGCTACATTGTGGAACTATTGAGCGACACAATTAAAACGTGAATTATTTTTACCGTTAAAATTTCCCTATCTACGGTGCATGTTTGAGGAATGCTAAAGTGAACATCTCCATGCCATGACATGTCAACTCTGTAGACCATCTATGTTGTTGAGCTCAAATGTTGTGGTGAAGAGTACCTAATCTGAAGCACTCATTTTCACCATGGTTCTGTTTGTGAGCCTGATATGAAACTAGCCTTTCTTGAAGATTCATGAATTATTATACTTGGTCGTGCAGGCACATCTAACAACCTCCTAACTGGAGAAGTAGTGAATGTGAGCTCTCCTGTTGATGCTCAGCTGCAGTGCTCATTTCTATCTGCATGGGTTCACTGGCTCTGCTCACTGTACAGTCCAGTATGGGACTGACTCAACCTACATGAACCTGCTGTACTCTTCTGAGTCCACTGAGACTGGTACAGCAGGGGACACTGTCAGTGTGATAATGAGGGAGCGACTCAACTCCTCAACTGTGTACTACTACACTGTGTCTGCAGTTAGTGGAGGTGTGACCGTAATAGTGCAAGGGACCTTCACAACACCACAGTACAGTAAGTGCTATGTGTTGAACCAAGCCTTGCTCCTAGCATATCTCACCATTAAAGAATCATAAACTGGAGTGACTTGGGAGTGAGATTAACCAATGTCACATTATGGAAAAACTAATTATGGTTCTCTTTATGATTGTATGATGTGTCCTTATTGCTTCTTTTTTTTTCGAAACAGACTGTCCCCTGAGTGAACTACAGATGGCAGGGCCCCCTCCAGATGACAAATATCCACAATGTCACCAAGACCAGGACGCAGAAACTTCCATTACCATACCCAATGGTGTTGTCAATGTGACCTGCTACAGTGGGAGGCAGTTTGTGTCTGTGGCCTCCCATGTGTGTGATGAGGGCTACCAACCTAATGCAACCTCCAGTGTACGAGTGTGCAGGGACAATGGAGTGTGGTCTGGAACTACCATAGTCTGTGGTGAGTGATGGTGTCTGTAACTGGATGGTATGTGCTTATGGAGGTGTCTCTTCTTGTTCTAGTGTATACATGTATGTTGATGTCATATCTGCCCTGTGTAGATTATAATAGCAAGATGTCAACATAACCATCTGGGAAGTGGTGACTCTTATTACCAAAGTAGTTTACTAAGTGCTTTATATAATTCCTGCAGACAATGTACAGACTACCTGTAGCACATGTCCTGCTGTGGAGATTGCGACAGCAGTTGCTGGCACCATTGCACTTGCCGTTGGAGTCCTGGCTGGATTTGTAGCTGGAGTTCTAGTCTACCACTGCATCAGCAACCACCAATCACAGAGCTCCAAGCCTGAGCCATCCTCCCACCAACAGCAGCAAGCAAGTCCAGTTTATGAACAGGTGCCTGCAGAGAAGAAGCTTCAACTGAGAGAGAATGTGGCCTATGGGCCAGTGCAGAGCATTGAACTGAGAACAAATCAAGCATATGAGCATATGCAGCACTGATTTGTTTTTGTAAAGCATTTATTATCAATTGTCACATGATCACTCTGAAGTTTCCAGGGAGTGAAAGCATCAGTATAAAGTAGATGCTTACTGTTTTCATACTGAACTAGTTGTAGCTAGTTTAGTTACAAGAGTTTAAACTTTTAGTTTGTTTACATAATTGTTCTTGTCGAGTAAGCTACTTCACTTCTAATCTAATCTAAACAGTGTTCAACATGGTTGTTTTGAGGATTTTAGTTTGTGACAATCATAATTCTCCAAGGAATAGCCTTTGTATAGGATGAGAGGAAATCCAGCCAATACCGTATAGCGGGAAATTTTCGCTGGTGCAAATTTTCGCGGAAAAGCGTCCAGGCTCTTCAGAAGAAATTTTCGCGGTTTTTATTTTCGCGGAACGCGGGACGCTCTGACCACACCCCTACCGGCGATGCGACATCTTTGGAGCGTCTCTTACGGTTTCGTTGGTATTTTGTACAGTAGGAGGCTGATTCTTCTTTACAGCAACCATTTAGAGGGCCGACAGACTGTAGAGAACCATCATGTTCACATCGGTACTCGACGTACGCACGTAATGACGTCATCAATTTCCGTCCTAGTTAATTTTTTCGCGGTTTTTATTTTCGCGGAAGCAGGTCTGTCCGCGAAAATCGCGAAAATTTGCACCCAGCGAAAATTTCCCGCTATACGGTAGTTGCAGTCGCGTAACAAAACGAAGGTTTGGGAACGAAACCTTGACTACATAGGAATCAGACTGAATGCAGTAAACAAGTACCATGGGTATTATAAGCTTTGTTGTTGTTGTAAATGTGTGCTTATGTCAATACTAATGTAAGCAGAAAACTGATTTCTATGTATTTTTTCTGCTCTGAAACTGTTGACTTCGCTATTCTATGTGAGGAGATTTAGGCACGTGAAGGCAAGTGATCACATCTCTACTAGGATGAGACTGCTGGTGTCTGGTAATTAAGTATTTAGTCTACATACTGCTTAAATAGTGGCTGTTTAAGATCAACTGCCCCAGGCACATTATTTTGGGTGAATATTTCCACAGCTGCTGTTTTATTCTCCTTCACTATTCTGCAATGTGCAGGTGAGATAACCATCATGTGTACAGTATTACAATGTGCCCTGCTTAATAACTTTCTTCCTGGTTCCTGGTTCAGAGAACTGGGTAATGTGCAGCCACATACACCTGGCCCAGCTCCCAGTTTTAATGGAAACAAGGAAGTTGGTACCTGGGTATGAGGGTAGGCTGTGTATATGGCGGCTACATACATATTAATCCATACACCTGGGATAATAATAGGCACCAGACCGAAATACTTGTATGTAATAATTATTGTGAGGATGCTTGTGCTTCTATTATTGCATGTAAAATATGGCAGTGTATAATAGAATGTTGTTCCATGGTCTTCACAAACTTCAATTTTCCATGGAATGTAGTAGCTCTGATACCTTCTAAGAACCAAAGAATTGGTGATTGTCACCACAACCACACCCAGTGCCTGGTTTTCCCCTTAATTCTAGCCAATCTTGTGTTGAGCAGCCTTAGCTACTATGATGGCCTTAACTTGTGTTGACGGCTTATATAATTATATACATTTTTTTTAACAAGGTATAAATATTGGTCAAAGTTTGCCATAATGTTTGGGAAAGCTGAATCAGCCATTATATTTTCATGTAGGCAATAACGGGTGCCCTTCTTGTAAAGGTGCTTGTATAACAGGTACCTATAATATTATGCATTGTGTCCTTGTATTTCTGTGGGTCCCTATTTCTTTGTAAATTAAGTATGTATACTTTCAAGTCCAATGTCAGGTACCGGATAAATAAAGAGTAGATCATTTTCAGTGATGTGACTTCCATCACACAGTATAGTGTTGTCCTGTCTTCAGTAATTTGTGTGTGTATGAGGGCATGTCCAAGTATCAGCGCAGAAAACCATGAACAGGTGGTGGGAATGAACTAGCACATTTGTGTTCAAGTGTATCAGTTTTATAACATTGTCCATAGAGTATTAAATATTACATTGCTGATGGTTAACATGCAGAATGTTATTAGCTCTCTATAATGCGGTATATGATCAACTTTCAGATTAGTCATTGTACAAGTTCACTCCCAGTCTCCTCCCCAGCTTTCGTCCCTAACAATAAGTAACAAACACTCAATAAGGAAAACGTAGCACTAAGTAGTTTACCAAACAGTTTAGAACAGCTGTGTAAACATACTAATGAGGTTTGGAAAGTGCTTTGTGTATAGCAAACACAGCACATAAACCACATTTGGTAGCTAAATAGCACCTGGTAGAGCTCAGCAACATCTCAGTCCAATGTGGATCCTCAGCAGGCTTGAAAAAATCTGTAAACCATTGTGGATGCATAGCTATCTGTCTTTCCCCTCTGTCTCAGTTTCCTCGGTGCACACAACTGGTATGTATCCTTTGTTTTCTCTCAGGTGATGTTACCGCACAGTTGATTGCAGCTCCACCCACCTGTCCTGGTGATACCTTCACCTTCAGATGTACTGTTACTGGGGACATGAGTGGGTACACCGTCTGGAGAGTGGGTGGGAGCAGTGCATGTATCTTCTCACTTAGCACAGTAGGGGCTGTATCTACATGTGGACCTGGCAGTACACTCACAGCTAGGTCTGGGACTGGGTTTGGAACAAGTGCTACTTTCTTCTCATCAACACTGAGTGGCACTGCAACCTCTGAACTGAATGGTACACTGGTTGAGTGTTTTGGACCAGGCCTTGCCAGAGATGCTGGGAACAGGGTTGGAAGCACCACTCTCCGGATATTAGGTCAGTGAATTTCAATCTGTTGCATAGTCACCATCAGGGTTGAAAGTGGCATGTACCAGTACTCCCAACTAAACCTACTTTTCTCTCAACATGTATCCACTGTAAAAAATGAGCAGCCAAATCAACCATACTGATTAGCCTCGTTCTCAGGCCTTCCAGTTTTTGATTGCTTACAGTATTTGCCACTTTCAGCCAAGCCAACTTTGTCTCATGTGTACTAACTATACCCAATGAGGAACATGCTGCATGAATAATCAATAACTCGATCTCCTTTTTAAAAAAGCAGGCCTAGATATTATGTAAAGTCACCCACTGTGCATGGCGGATGCAACTGTTGTGATTACACAGATTTGAATGTCTTAGTCACAGTGTTCATGGTTCTAGGTGACATTGCCTCTGTTATAGATACATGTACCGTATTGTCTCAAGCAAGTGCCCAAGTGCTCACAGCTCAAGCACTCAAAAATTGGAGATGGGCGGTTGCACAGAAGAGGTGCTTGAATGGTTCAACTCTCCCTGTACAAGCGCCCACCCAGGATGCGAAGTTAGCTGCCAGGGGCTACTGATTCGACTTCCATTGTTGCTTTGCCCATGTTCAGTTTTATAGACAAACAAGGCCAGCCCGACGGTGGAGAAAGCTGTATCGTGCTACCCTTGTTGCCAAGCCTCTGCAGTGTTCATCGCTTGCAGTACGTAGATTTTATAGTGTAAGTGTTGCATGGTGTGTTGCTGTTGGGTGTCATGGTGCCTGAAGCACATCCAGCACATCACCACATCCAGCACATCACCACATCCATTCACCACGCAAGTATTTTGCATGATGGTCGAATACACAGAGGACCTAGCTCGAAAAATCACAGAACTGTCATAATTGGGCATTTATGCACTTGCCTGGGACAATGTGGTACTACCTATACTTTGAACAGAATGTGATAAATTGTGGCATGTACATGGCTTTGTACCCAAGCTCATTTCCTCCTACTGGGAAGAGGGTGTGAGGCATGTACATACATGTAACATTCAATTTTGGCATGTATATGTTAACTCCTTGCTACTGTAGACTGTCAATTAGGGAAGGATTCATGCAATTGAATGTAGTCATTCATTCTTCAGGTCCTCCTTTTGTCTCCACCCTTTCCTGTGTTGACCTCTCTGGAGATGTCAGTGGAGCTGTGAATGTCACTGTGAGCTGGATACTTAATGGTGGAGAAAGTGCTGATTTCTACCTCATCAACATTACCACCAACGCTCCACAGACCCCATATGGAGGACTTCTGAACATCACCACTGCCAATGTCACACAGTATGAGCTGACTGGTTTCATGACAGGCTATGAGTACAACATCACAGTACGTGGTGTCAACTGTGGGAATCTGGAGGGGAATGAGAGTGAGCCCCTGACAATTATTCCTCACGGTATGCACAAAGTAAACACCAGGTAGTGAGTTAACTTATGACCATGTTGACAGTGTTTAGTGTGTGGGAATAGCTACCACGCAATGTTAGTATGATTGAATTACTTTTTGTTTGGGCAATGAACATATATTTGTCTCATTATGTCCTTTTATCTTGGCCAATGTCTATGTCCTTTACCATCCTGTCTCGTCCCAGCTAGTGTTGTCTCTGTAAAGTGATCAATCTAGTTTTCTTCTAGTTCCTTCACCATGAATTCAACAATCACTAGCTAAGAACACCATGCACTGTGCATGTCTATAAGAGTGTTGCGGACTTTCATTTGGAGACATTCAAATTAGAATTTGGTGTCTTCCTTATGAGAAATGTTTGCTAGAAGTACCACTGACCATGCAGAGCTCTACAGTCATTTTATTAGTTTGTCTTCTTTCTGATGCCCACCTTTAACTTTGTAGTTAATGTGACTTTAGAAAGATTTGCTTGTGTAAAACTCACTTTGCCAACTTGTGGTGGAACAGACCTACTTGTGTTGTTACGTGATTGGTAGCTAGCTGAATTGTCCATTACAGCTACTGAACAAACATGGAGAGTAATAACTTGTGTTAGTCTTTTTCAAAGCTCATTGTTCACCCCCACAGTAATTAGATTGTGCATGGATAGGGTACCTTCACCAGAGTAGGTCTTACATTTTCTCTACATTGACTAGCTACCAACATATGACATGCAAACTATGCAAGTCTCTGTTTTGTTTCAGTCATCTTCATGGCCAGGACAAGAATTACACAATAGTAACTCCAGCTTAGGCTTGGTTACTATTACTCCATTCTTGCCCGTGCACTCACGTTAAACTACACTCTTATATAACCTCAAGTTTCCCTTACAGTCCCTGTAGTTCCCAGCAGCTGTAACATCACTTTATCATCATCAGGGAGACTTCTGTTCATTGACAGCACCTGGGATACTGTACCAGTGAGTAACCAGTAAGCTACATCAACAGTTTCAATACAGTTGTCATGATAAGTTTCTAAAAAAACAACTACAAATACCCCAGTCATGATACACTGTGCTGTCCCCCTAGCAGTCTTTAACCATCATGGCTAATGGTCTGAGATCATCATTATTTATGTGGTTAAGGCTACTAAGACATTAGAGTGTCTCATGACTGGGGCTTTTAAGGTTGGTTAGTTCTGTCGTGGTTAGGGTTAGTGTCCCAGTGTATACCTGTATACACTGTGGTAGTATGTCTTTGGATAGCAGATTGGCTTAAGTTATTATACGATATCACATGTATTATAGCTTGTTTACAGTTTCCCCGTGGTGGCATCCCAAATTAACAGGTGGGTTGTGTCACTTTGATGCTGAAAAGCAGTACTTAAACCAATGTAGTTGATATATTGAGGTGAGGGTTGTATCACAAGCCAGACACTCATGTAGATCTATAATTTTGTATGTCATGATATATAACACATTACATAGGCAAGATATAAGAATATTAATCTTGCTTATATCTTTCTTTTACAGTAGTGTTGCCTAGGTAATAGATTATATATACTTCCCTTGAGTACAAACTTAGTCACTGGTATTGGACTTTGCCTGACACCGATGTAAAAGATGAGGAAGGGAGTATTACATATAGTCTGTACATGGTCTTAAAATCGTGTGCGGATGAATCAACGAACCACATCTCTCTAAAAATAGGCCTAGATGTTATACAAAGTCACCCACTGCACAGGACATGTTTCGGCCATGCAATACCAGGCCTGATAAACTCCACTGGGGTGACTAGGAGATGGGTACTGGTATCTCATGCGCAGAATGCCGTCAAGTGGCTGGCCTTATTCGAAAGCCAGTAGAAGCTCCTCGAAAGCACTGCGTCTGTTCATGCAGCTGTCTTTCATTTGAAGATCGTAGTGATCGTAATTGTCATGTGTTGTCAATGTGCAAACGCTTGTGCATGTGAGTGTGTGTGCAGAAGCACTGGAGGTTCCAAACTTACTATTAGCATGAACAAGGCCTGATTTGAGTCTGGCACAAGTAAGACAGAAAATGTTACAACTATGCCTGTATGCATAACAGATACATGTATAAGGCAAACAGTGTGTGCTTAAAGGCTGTGTGTGCATAAGTATGCCAGGTATGGTAACTGCATGTGCCAAGCGGTGTTAAACAGAAGGTACGGGAATGCACTGACATTCTTCAGGCACCTCCAGTACTTCTGTCATGTCCAAGGATACTGCTACAGAAAGGTCAGTCCAGATTCTGGATTTATCAACTCAAATTCATAGGAAATAAAGAATAGATCCGCGACTAATGGACCACAATCAGTACCCAAAGGGATGCCAATTGTTTGTTGGTAAACAGCTGATCCTATCTAGATATATATGGTATCTATCAAGAAATTGAACATGTGAGCTAACTGGTTCACTGTTATGAGTATTAGCCACTGTTTGTCACACTAGTTACAGGAACTAATTTAATGTCTTCATGGTTGATTCCAATATAAGTTGGCACTTAATTGTCTTATCATGACGTCAGTTTAGTGAAAATAGCCACTAGATATATTTTGTAAATTTTAATGTGAATTTTAATGTAAACATTTGAGACATATGCTTCATCATGCCATATTTATAAGTAGATATAGTGCAATTTCAGCTTTGCTGTGCTTATAGAAATACCATTTTAAGTATTGTACACATCTCTCTCCAGGATCAGGTTGACCTAGAGGAGGCATGTCCAGGTCCAACTGGAAACATCACACAGTACCAGATCAGTTTCCAGACTGGGTCTGTTGTGGCTACTGAGATTGTGAACATTGCTGAGTGTACAGCTGGGAAGTGCAGCCACACCTTTGAGCCACCCTCAAATTCCCCCTCAAGCTATGACAGTGTGTCAGTGGCTGCTGAGAATGTGGTGGGAGTGGGAGCTGCAAGAACATGTACAACACAAACCATCAGTAAGTAATGTCACTTTCATCATAACCACCTAGCTTTGTTACCAGGCTAGACTTTATCATGTGAGTGATGTCAAGGGTATTCTTGGTGGACTAAGCCACTAAGTTGTGGGCATCTACATGCAGAGATGAAGTGGTTAGTCCAGTTTTAGTTCTCAATCAAAGACATTGAATCATGCAGATACATAACAGTTAACACTACCTACAGTGGCGTAGCCAAGCTGGGGCACACTGGGGCACGTGCCCCAGCAACCGGAGGCCGTGCCCCACCAACTGCAGGCACGCTTGCAAATCATCGATGCCGAAAGTGCCATTGTTGACCGCAATCGGGTGCTAAAAATACATAAAGGTCTTGAATCTAGCAGCGCAGAGAGCTATCCGTATCCTCAGAAATCGCATGCAGTGAGATCAGGGGAGCGTACGAGACTTAGTTATTATAACAAAGTCTCGTAGAGTAATGAAGTGACTTTACACCGCGCACAAATCCGTACCAAAGGCATGGCGGGAGTGCTCCTGATTCAAGGTGACGGTGTGGCCTGAAATAGCCTCAGAACCGACCTGGGAAGCTCAAAAATTCCAAAATTTTCTGGGGGAGCATCCCCACAGACCCCCCAAGTTTGTTTCTACGTTTTGCGCTGAAATTCCCACAAACGTAGTGTGCCCATGCTGTGCCCTAGCATCGGCTGTGTCCTGGCTACACCACTGACTACCTATGCAGATGGATGCCATGATGTAACATTACGCTAGAAGATGAGAGTATACTCAAACTCGTCATTACTTAGTGTCAGTCCCAGACCCAACACCAACCCCATCACAAATCACTTTCAGTATCCCACATGGGGTATTATTAGCATAGGTGATATACACACTGAATAAGGCCTGAGACGAGACGATTCAAGCTCTTACTCAAACACTTCATTTTACCGTTTATCATTCCAGTATTGTTTCTACCAAACTTACGCATCCATCAAAACTTTCTGCAATTGAAACTAGATTAATCACTCTACTATAGCCAAATTTTGCAGTGTTATAAGTGCTTAAAGGAATGAAATCATCTGCTTTTTGTGTGTATGTAGTTTATGTTATATTCCTGCAATAGACGGGTTCATTTCAAGTATGTACCTCTAGGGAATACTGGCATGTGTTCATAGGCTGCCAAGAGAGACGGTCAAATTTAACTAGAAAAATGTGTGTTACTCCTTCATTGGTAGTCTTTAGTAGTCTGTATAATAAGGCACAGTCTTTCTCTCATGCAGCCATAATCAACAATCTCCTGACTGGTGAAGGGGTGGATGTGAGCTCACCCAGTGATGCAAGACTTAACTGCACATTTCTACCTGGGTTCACTGGCTCTGCTCACTGTACAGTCCAGTGTGGGACTTGGACCCAACCTACATGAACCTGCCATACTCTGCTGAGTCCACTGAGACTGGCACAGCAGGAGACACTGTCAGTGTGGTACTGAGGGAGCGACTGAACTCTTCAACTGTGTACTACTACACTGTGTCTGCAGTTAGTGGAGATGTCAGTGTCATAGTGCGAGCAACCTTCACTACACCACAGTACAGTAAGCAATGGGGTAATGTGTCAGTTTGTTGTATAGACGTACTGCATATATATTACAAACCTTTTCTAACAGTGGGTTGCTCGGGGTAACATCCAACAAAATAATATAGGTTGCATTCCCCAGACGGAACATGCGGGAATGCAACTATTATTAAATTTTACATGCCAGCATCCAGAGGCAGAAGTATGTGCATTTTGTGTACATGTATTTGTGCTTCAATATGTATTATGTTGGAGGTTTTATGTGTGACTACAAATGCACAGTGGTATTCACGGAGTATCCTGTTTTCACTTGCATGATCACTATACAGGCTGTTCCCTGACAGAGCTTTGGAACCTGACACTTGTTGGTGGTATTTTCCTGTCTGATGTTAGTTTACTGGATGAAGCTGCTCAGTATCCAAGTTGTGATGCTGACAGTGTTGGGAGTGCTGTACTAGTAAATACTACACTCAAAACAGCCACAGTGGCTTACTACACTGGCACCACACCAGGCTCCAGGGCTTGTTTTGTCTGTGATGAGAGCAGTGGGTATGAGCTAAATACAACCACCACTGCTGAGAGTGTCTGTCAACATAATGCAATGTGGTCTGGAAGTCCCACTGTGTGTGGTATGTCCTAATGCCATAGAAAATTAGCCCAAACCATGCATGAAACTTTAATAGTTTGTGGATGTTGCCTAAGACTAGTGCTGAGAGCTTAGCAATTAGCCTCAAACATATTAGCCTTGAACCCAGGTTTTCCGTTCTGAATTTTGTCTTGCTGCTTTGGAGAAAAGGCTACAAGACAAAATCTGGAATGGAAAGCATATCAGTTCTCTTTTCAGTTCTACAGACTACCCTCAGCAGAGGTGCCGTTGTGGGCATTGTAGTTGGTGGCACCATTGCACTTATCATTGGAGTCGTGGCTGGAGCTCTCCTGTTCTACTGCATTGGCAAGCACTGGTGCCAGAGCTCCAGGCATGAGATTTCCTCCCACCAACAGCAACAGGCAGGTCCATTGTATGAGGATGTTCGTGCCACCAGTGGGGAGGGAAAGATTGATCTGAGGGGAAATGTGGCCTATGGACCTGTGCAGACTATTGAGTTGAAAGCAAATGAAGCCTACGGACATGTGCAGCATTGATACTGAATCATAAAAATAAAGCCATTTTAGTGTATGCACTGTATTACTAGCCTTGTAGACTGTCACATCCTCTGACGTTTGTACTGTTTTAACAACTACAAGAACATTTCAGTTCATTGCTATTTTTGTAACTAATACACTCTTCTTCTTTCTTACACCAAAAAAGGTATTTTCAGCTCATTTAAGTATGTTTCTCCCAATAGTTTTGCCAAGATAAGCTGTTATATCTGAAAATTACCATTAATTTGGAAGACAAATTGAGCACATTTGCCAAACACTTTATCCTACATCCAAGGCTCATCCATCGTATGTACTTGTGGTATGTTTAGCTACAATACACATGATTGATAAGTGAACTGCTTTGCAAGCCCGGGCATCAGTCCGGAACAAGGCAAATTGCCTGAAACTAACAAATAAGCTCAAAGTAACACATGACCAGCCAACACACTGTGGGTGCTATCCGTCCATCATGAATGCAGCCAACCACCACACTGCAACCATTCACTGATTCAGAGGGAGACCGGGGGAGGCTGATGTCTATAGTTACTTGGTGTAAGCTTACTATAAACTGTTATTAGGTTTTGTTGATTTTGTTGTAAATGGGTACTTATGTCAATACTATAAATACAGAAAACAGGTTTCTGTGTGATTTCAGCACTGAAAAATAATGCTGACTCCACGCAATTGCGCTTTGCAGGTGAATACTTTTCTTCGTGGGTGGGGGTTTACACTGAGTTCACAGCTAGTTGGTGAGGATGAGACTGCTGGTGTCTTTTAAGTATTTAGTCACATAAACCAGTTGCTGTTTAAGATGATTGCCCATGCATGCGGGTGCTTTCATGAATTATTTTGGGCAGATAATTCTACAGCTGCTGTTTTATTCTCCTTCATTATTCTGCAATGTGCAGGTGAGGTAACCATCATGAATATGGTTCTACAGTGAGTTAGATCATGCCAGTTTACTTGGCCTAGTTTTACATATAATGCTGCACAATAGTTGTAATTAGCAAGAAAACACTGAAGTGTGCATGATCAAGCATGTATGGAGAGATTCAGGATAAGCTAGATCTCAGTTTGTGAATGTCTCGGAGTTGTGTTTGAGCGATCATGTTATGCAACAGGAAATTACAAGTAATTGATTGTAAATTGACATACTGATCCTATTGAAAAAGAAAAAAAATGATCAATTTGATATGGCCTTATGTGGCTACAAATTTTGTGATTAGAAGATCATGCAATGTGATTCATACACATACATAGTTACCAGTGTCCTTGATCCCACACCTTGTTTGAGCCCTTTACCCACTGCAAATGGTGTAGGTCTGACAATCTTACTGGTACCATTTGCAAAATGTCAGTTTTGCGTACACGTATGCATGTATCAGCAAGTTCATGATTAGGAGTACTCCATGTGAGGGATTGCACGTAACTACAGCAAGCAATTTTCTGTTGCTTTTGCTACTTGCATTATAATTTTATGGTATATCTTTCTGTGTTCATCTATCAATAATGAGGAAAGGATGAAGGAGACCAGCTACTTGCAAGCAAGTTGCAATCTTCAATTAATCTTTGACACATGTATGCTTCATTTAAGTGACTAAAGGTGCATCGACCACTTGCATGGATCGCTTACGATACACTCCAACAGGAGATCAGTTTTACGATGTAGCTTTGGTAGCTTGACATGTCCTTGACCTGAGGATCCAACAAAACTTTTCATTTATGTTCATCATTGGATCACAACATGATATCTCCCACCCTTACAGTACCTTAATAGGGTGCCTTCTGGTGAAATGTAAATGAGATTCATAGTCAATTCGTTGATGGTTTGCAGGGATATCTCTTTGAGGCACAGGCTTTTTTTTATATATATAAGGTTTGTTCCTGTTTTTATAAATGAGATCTGTATTTATAGTCATTTTTTTGTGAATTACAGGAATATCCGATTGAGGCAAAGGTCGTAATTCTCTCCCTATATGAGGTTGTTCTTGTCTATATATAGGAAACGTTTAAGCTAGATGTAAAGTTATAGCAGGGTACCCCTCTGGTGACACAAGAGGGGCTATAAATGAGATTCATAGCCAATGAATTACAGGAACATCCCCTTGGTGCAAAAGACGTAATTCCTTCCCTATAAGATGTAGACAGTAGCATAGCCAAACCCAGCCCTATCCGGGCCTGGGCCCGGGCGTCAGTATCTGCAAAATTGAACATCCTATTATAGCTATTGCATTTATGGAATGATGCAGTTTCCTACGGTCTCTTAACTTCACCATAGAGGGTACATCTATGACCTTGTGCACTGTTTGCAAGCTTGGCATTACTGGTATAGAGACTGTGCTGCATGCATGTATACTGTATACCGACCAAAGTCATGGGTCAGAGCTACTCCCAATTTAAGACTGACGGCATTTCAAATGTCCTAGAAATAGCCTCAGGACAAAGCTGACTCTAAAATGGCAAAATTTACTAGGGGAGCATTACAACCCCCCCATGAAAACTTCTAAGAAATGCATGTGGTGTCTGTGCATCATCTGTAATCTGGCTATGCCACTGGATGTAGAAAACATTATTCTTTCTCATGAGTAATGGAATGGTAGCATTACTCATTCCAATGAGTAACTCATGGGATTGTTCCATGTATGATGTCTTTTCAAGTTCAAGTATGTACATGTAGTGAAGGTCCTAGTCACTTACAGATGAGGTTGCAGTTTGATAAATTGCTAAGTTGTAATCAAATAACCAAACAATATGCCAATGCTGAACGCATGGATCCGCTGGATCTTCACATGCTATAGCATCATACATTAGCTGTCATGTAACTTATTAGCTTGGTCAGAATCAAAAGAAGATGTGTTTTTATGCGAATGAGCTCACTGCAGGATTGCTTGAAAACACATCTATAGTATATCTCCTTGTGCCTACTGATTCTGACCAAGCTAATAGCTAATCCAGTCCAGTAGTTATATTTTTTAGTTTTGCAGCCACTTGTAATGTGTGAGTAGATGAATGCAGAGCATTGTGGGGGTCAGTGCAAAACATGGACTCTGCAGTATATATGGACTGCTCATTTACTTGTTGATGACATAAATACGTAGGCAACCATAGCTTCAACTACCTTTCCTCACTACCCTGTAGTCATGCTTTCTACACTATTATTTCTATGCTCTTACCCAGCTTTTGTCTCAACTGATGGGACAAAAGTTGGGGAGAAGCCTGGGAAGAAAAATGCCTAAGGGTTTGTAGAAGGAGCTGGTGGCTAGTTTAAGAATGTCTTTCAACTACATGTAGCTGCATGATATACAGTGGGTGCCTTTTTCCTTGCTGAGCACCACTGAGCTACCACTTCCATCACACACACAAAACTAAATATTAAATTATGGAGTTAAACATTTGATCTTTATGTTCTTGGGTACTTGAGGGCATCATGTTATAGACTTGATAGATGAAATACCTATACAATGAACATAAATATGATGTGTTCACCTTAAGTTTCAGCTATACTCAGTTACAGTCTAGTGTGGAGAGACCATGTCCTGGAGAGAGAGTGACCTTCACATGTACAATTTTGTCTGTTGGACATCGATTGGAGGTTCCATCCTAGTGGTAGCCTCATTCCCAGGCTCTCCCCTCGCCCCAACGAAAAATAAAAACGGAGCGAGGGGAGAGCCTGGGAACGAGGCTATCCTAGTGGTGGTCACTGATCCCCCATTTCAGTTTACTGTCACAGAGGTGATGACAGGATCAATTACATCAACTGCAACAGTGACTGCCACAGTAGATCTTAATGGTACCCTGGTTGTGTGTCAGGATTGTGTTAGGATGCTTCCAGACCAGAGCAAAACCATAAACATAAGTGAGAATGGTGCATGCACAGTTGTGTAATTATATATAGGCTGAACAGGTGTGTAGTTACATTGCTAGGTGGTTGCTAGGATTGTTTGTGTACAATAAATCTACTACAAACTCACAACGTCGATCCCATCAGTAGAATAACTAGTATACGCGACAGCACACAATAACTGTCCAAGAGCGCAATAATTCACAAATATTGTACTCACTGCCATTTTTGTATAGGAATGCAAGCATTGTGGGCATCCCCTTCAAAAGCTCTTGAAGCATATTCTCAGGTAGAGGTGGTGAGAGCAACCGTTTTTCACCTTTCCCCAGGCTAGTAAAAAGCTTAGCCTCATACCCGGTGTGCAGAAACCACCTGGCAATGTACAGTAGATCACCCCCATTCATGATGTTACATTTTGGGACAACACAACCTAACGCCTTGCATGCTTATGAGATTTTTGTGCTAGCATACATTGTGTTCAAGGTGCAGGCAGGTGAATTGGAAGCTGATACAAGCAAACACAACATTGCACCTTGAAAGAATAATTGTCATGCTGGTAACAAATGAAATAGACTCCTACTAGAGATAGATAGGTAGATAGATAGCAACATTTCACATATTTAGTCAACTACATGTTCAATGATTGGGGTGATAGATAGATGGGTAGGTAGGTAGATAGGTAGATAGATAGATAGATAGATAGATAGATAGATAGATAGATAGATAGATAGATAGATAGATAGATAGATAGATAGATAGATAGTCTATTCATTTCTTCAGCTCCCCCCTCTGTCTCCCTCCTCTCCTGTGTTGACCTCTCTCAAGATGTCAGTGGAGCTGTGAATGTCACTGTGAGCTCGACACTGGTGGAGACAGTGCTGGTTTCTACCTCATCAGCATTACCACCAGGTCCCATATGGAGAACTTCTGAACATCACCACTGCCAGTGTCACACGACATGAACTGACTGGTTTCAATGAGTACAACATCACAGTACGTGGTCTCAACTGTGGGAGTCAGGAGGGAGTGAGAGTGAACCTCTGACAATCATTCCTCAAGGTATCATTGGGAGGTGATTTAACTTTAATGGTATTGAGTTACCCACTCTGTCCATGTGCCTGCACTAAGTTAAGTAGACCATTTGTTCTTGCTGGTATCATCCTTGATTTTGCTGAGGACTAAAAGTCAGGAAGATCCCTGAGACATGTTCAATGTTTATGGTTTAGGTATATTTGTCACCTAGACATCTGAAAGACTACTGCTAACACACGTTTGTGATGTACATATAGGGAGTAAATACATAGGTGCATTAGCTAGCCATAGAAGCTGAAATGAAATACTCTAGCAATGGAAATGTAAATTTGCTGATCATGGTAGGTAAAACATTTTGCATCAAGAAAGCTTGCTGTATTAGTGACAAAAGTAAGTCTGTACTCACTTTTAAGAAACCTTTGTGGTACAAGGGCAAACTGAGCTTCACCTCAGTCACATTTGTACCCTCTCGCTCAGGTTATCTGACTATAATTGTCATGTTACTATCCTACAATCAGTCACTCTTTCTCATAATTCCCCCATGTTAATGCTTAATATACCTCTACAGTCCCTGCAGTTCCCAGCAGCTGTAACATCACCCTGTCATACAACCAGTCATCAGGGAGGCTTCTGTTCATCAACAGCACCTGGACTACTGTACCAGTAAGTCACAGGTTAGGCTATGAAAAATTAAACCTCCAGCTCCCAGCCAACTGCATCCTTATTAGGCTGATAATCCTTTAATAATGTCTAATGTGTAAAATTGTCTCTATGCTCAACCATAATTAACTCCTGTAAGTCCAAGCAGTAAGCAAGGTCTCTTACACTTTCAATGGATACATACAGTCCAGCTTTGTGAAAGAGGAGGCTAGTGTCAATGTTACTCCCATATAGTATAGTGATGGACACCTGGGGTGTAACCTATAGAATATTTCATGTTTTCAGATGAGTTATATTTAGCCTATTTGTAGCATCTCTCCCTTCATGCAGGCCCCAGTGGACCCATGTTCAGGTGTAAGTGGGGCCAAATCAGTTTCCAGACTCTGGCTACTGGGAGTGTGAATTCTGGGTCTCTTGTGGCTACTGAGAATGTGAATATCGCCAGGTGCACAGCTAGGAGGCGTAGCCACACCTTTGAGCCACCTTCAAATCCTCCCTCAAGCTATGACAGTGTGTCAGTGGCTGCTGAGAATGTGGTGGGAGTGGGAACCGCAAGAACATGTACAACATAAACCATCAGTGAGTTAATGTTCATACCTTCTTACCAGATGAATCCTATGTAGAATAGTGTTAATGTACTGTCTCCTATACTTTCACTTGCAATCTGATGCTTGGTCATGCAGGTACAACTAACAATGTTCTAATAGTAGCAGTGATGAATGTGAGCTCTGCTGCTGATGCTCAGCTGCAGTGTGCATTTCTATCTGAGTTCACTGGCTCCACTCACTGTACAGTCCAGTATGGGACTGATCCAACCTACATGAACCTATCGTACTCTGCTGAGTCCACTGAGACTGGCATAGCTGGAGACACTGTCAGTGTGATACTGAGGGAGCGAGTGAACTCCTCAACTGTGTACTGCTACACTGTGTCTGCAGTTAGTGGAGATATGACTGTGACAGTGCGAGGAACATTGATAACACCACAGTACAGTAAGTGTACACCTAACAGTAAGTAAGTAGCTACACCAAGTTTGTGCACCAGCTTTGTATCACTTGCCATGGTCTAGCTGTAAAGCCATATGCCATAATCTGGTAATTTTGAATTGAATTGAATTTGAATTGAATTGAAATAATTTTATCTCTGAGAGAAAGGGTTGCACAAAAGGACCGGGCACTCCCCCAGGTACAGATATAGCAACAAGAACAAAAAAGAAAAGGGAAACAACAACAACAACAACAACAACAACAACAACAACAACAACAACAACAACAACAACAAAAAACAAACAGTAATTACGATACACAACACCAAAAATAACAACTGCTACAACGGCACAAAATAAAAACCAAAAAGGAGGTTCAGTTAAGAAACAATTTTAACTTGGATTTAAATACACCATAGGAAGTACTATTAACTATAATATTTATTAAAAGGAATAGTATTCCATAAGAAAGGAAGATTTATAAAAAAAGAATATCTATATGCATTAATTCTGGAACTAGCACAACGCAGTGTAAGTCTATGAGACCTGGTAGAAGATTGATTAAAACAAAAATAATCGTCGAACTGCAAACAGTCGAGGTTATTAATAATTTTGTAAGCCTGACAGTATGTTAGCAGGAGATGTCTCTGATGGACTGTGGCCCAGTTTAAATCAGAACGGCACTCCTCATAAGTTTTAGTCCAGCAGTAGTTGGCCTTGTCCCACTTCGCACATATCCACCTGGCTGCACACTTCTGCACCTTCTCTAGATCATCCTGGGCAACTTTCTGATAAGGTGTCCAGACTGGTGAGCATGTCTCAAGATGGGGACGAACAAGGGCAATGTAAGCCCTGGCCTTGGCCTGGTTACTACATCCCTGCATAGCTCTTCTAAGTAGATTCAACATACGTGTTGCCTTCATTCTGACCTCCGATACATGGTCTGTCCAAGTGAGTTTGGTGTTGATTCTCACCCCAAGATATCTGAAAGTGTCAACCCATTCCAGGGGTGCGCTATTGAGGCTGTAGGTGTAATGGAACTGTTTACGTTTATTTGTTATTCTCATGACTTTGCATTTGGATTGGTTAAGATTAAGCTGCCATAGTTGTGTCCAGTAATAGAGCCGGTTGAGATCTGCCTGGAGATCATCACAGTCTTTGGCGTATTTGTGATGACCCTAAAAATTGTACAGTCATCTGCAAAGAGACGAACATGCACTGGTGAAGCTTGCTTTTTGCCTCCATTCATTTCAGCTTGACTACCTCAACATTAAACAATGCTATGTCACCAGTAATAATTTGTTCCTCCCCAACAGACTGTCCCCTGAGTGAACTGCAGGCAACAGACCCCCATCCAGATCACAATTACCCCCAATGTCACCAAGACCATGATACTGTGGCCTCCATTACCATACCCAATGGTGTTGTCAATGTGACCTCCTACAGTGGGAGGCAGTTTGTGTCTGTGGCCTCCCATGTGTGTGATGAGGGCTATCAGCCTAATGCAACCTCCAGTGTACGAGTGTGCAGGGACAATGGACTGTGGTCTGGAACTAATATAGCCTGTGGTGAGTGGTTGACTCTGTATAGCTTACCTCCATATCCTGAATGTTGTAATGGTAGTGCATGGATGCATGAATAGTTGACTTGTAGCTTATTTAGGTGATTTATGCATATATGCTATATATGTGTGTGCCACTTCTTGTACTAAAATATGTGTCACTGTGGATGTCACATCTGCACTAGCTGTTTATTTTAGACTTTCTCATGCAGATTGCATTAATATAGATTGTCAAGTTGTGCACCATTGCCCCCTTTGGGGTTCTTGTCATGTTGTATCAAAGTCAGGTGGTTTACTAAGTGCTTGGCATTATTCTTGCAGAGAATGTACAGACTACCTTCTCCACTTGTCCTGCTGTGGAGATTACAGAGAGTTACTGACATGATTGCACTTGTTGTTGGGGTCTTGGCTGGTGTCCTGGTTGGAGTTCTCCTGTTCTACTGCATCAGCAAGCACAGATCAAAAAGCTCCATGCCTGAGCCATCTTCCCACCAACAGCAGGCAGCAGTAGTGCCACTGCAGCGAGCTGGTCCAGAGTATGAGGAGGTGGTTGAACTGAAAGAGAACATGGCCTATGGTCCAGTGCACAATATCGAGCTGAGGCATGTGAAGCTTATTTGCCTGTGCAGCACTGATTGTCACTATAATGGCAAGCTTTTTCAGAATCAACAACATGAGTGTTCCAGAGTTCTTATGGGTAGTGTAAAAGTACTTTGATACATAGCTAGTTTAGAACAAGAAGTTTGGGTTTTGTGGATAGTCTCACTGTTTTTAGTTTTAAATTTGTAACTGCTTCATTTCTAATAGTATCCAAACATCCTAGGCCTCATTTTTAGAAATAAATACATGGATGTATTGGAACTGAGTTACAAGGCATAGCCATAGGTATGCCAATTGTCTCCAACTGTTGGAATAGCTTAAAGATTCTTTTGTAGCTAGTCATGGCAAAAGACAGTGCTTATATACCCTACTACAAAACCAATAACCTCAACAGGTGGCCAAATACTTAATAATTCATAATGTTACAGCATCCAGGAAAACTATACCTGAAAATGTTCCACATTCATAACCAGGATACAGAAAGTAAAGTAATCAGAACATAACCAAATCCAAATGTGCAATATCCCATGTTCTGATATGTCACTTGTACCCTAGAATGCAGTGTATGAGGTATACCGAATGCGGTGCAGGAGATCTCCAACAGTGACCATGCAATCTAGATCTCCTAGATATTTGGATTGCACAAGAAGAGCAACTTTTGCCACCACAACCTCCATGCTATTTTTATTTACGTACTGGAGCAATTTATAATCGAAATATCAAACTTGAAATATGGTGCTCCCAAGGCAGTCTAAAACTAAATCCTTGGACAGAAAAGACATACAACAAATCAGCGACATCATGCAGGAAATAACATGAACCAATCAATCACCATATAAAACTGCTAAACTATGAAAGGCTTCTGTAATTATGTATGTAAGCCTCAAAATATATGTACCCCTAATTGCCCTATACTGTGATCCCAGATCCATATGCAAAAATGATGGTGGAACTATAGTATGAAAAACTGTGCTAATGTGAATTGCAAAAGAGCTCCGCCTTAGATATCCTCACTCTATCTGTCAACACTCTTGAATGGTAACTGTGTCGAGGAGCCTTAATTGTACCAAGGTTCATTACTTTGTACTATAATTCTGTATGTGCTTGTGTGCAGTCAGTGGCTGTTGGGACACTGATCCTGTTTCTTGTACATAATGCACTGCACTATAGGTTCTGAGAGTAGACTATTTTACAAGTTGAATTACTTGTCAGAGTGTCCAAAAGCCTCTCCACTAGTATTCTCCTGCTAACCTCTGACAATTTAATGAGAATTGTAGCCTGAGGCGTGATTTTATGTGGTCTCATTCTCAGGTCACTACCAAATGGCTTGGGTACAAGGCTAGAGTGTATGGTGAGAGTGGATCCCTTACAAAAAGAGCTTGTCCTACTCTCTCACTGTTAATATTGTTTGAAAACAGCACTTTTATGCCTGCAGCACTGATGTTTTGCTTTAAATGCCAGCCTACATGCAAGGTATCAACTGTCATCCACTAACAACATGAAGTTCTACTAGGTGCTGAAAGCTTCAGTAATTCAGTCACATCTAGATACACAAAGTAGCTAGTTTAGTTCTTGTTAGTCTCAAACCCAGACCATCCTCTTGGAGGGTTGAAGGGGGGTCTGGGTACGAGACGATATTCATGTTGGTTTTTGTAGCTGGTTGAGTGCATGTTCAAATATTTGCTTTTAGGATGCCATGTTAGTTTAGGACAATCACATGATTCACTAGCCTCGTCCTGGTACGCGCGAACAACCTGCGCCGGGTACCAGGCTAATGATTCACATGCAGAACATATAACTGAACAGTGAACATGACCAATTAATGAAGCAGTATGACTATCCCCAACCAATAGTTGCAATCGTGCAAGTAACTGCAGAATAGATCATGTGGACCGTGATAATTATCATGTGGACCGTGATAAGGCCATACCAAATTGATCTTATGTTTCACGGATCCGGCCGGGTCTTTTTTTTGAAAATTGAAAAAAAAATGTAAAAATGCAATTAATATGCACACGTAATCCAGTACTCTCTAGCCTCGTTCCCAGGCCTTCGCGCATTCGTCGATAGCACTACAAATTATCGTGCAGCAAGCGACGAACGTGCGAAGGCCTGGGAACAAGGCTAAGTACTCACCACGTGGCAAGAATGGAGGATGGAGAGCAGTTTTGTGTGACTGAGTGGTATCTAATTAAATTCATGAGAAGTTCGGTCATTTTTATTTTTATTTTTTTGCCTGCCTACCGGGTCATGTTCCTGACCTAAGGAATCCGTGAAACATAAAATCAATTTGGTATGGCCTAATTATCAGCACAATGCCCGGCGCGGCGGCGCGTCCCAATGATCTAGGAACGAACTTCAACTACATGGTAACATGGGAATGAGACTAAAGGCAGTCAAACAACAAGCCCACCGAGAAGCCCACAGCCACGCTGGACAGCCTGGGCCACAGTATGTTGCTGCTACTACGTCGTAATGGTAAGCAGTAGCTTGTACAGCTTCCCACTATAGATTGCGTCAATAATTTGATGTAAATATGTCTTGCTTTATACCACAGCTGCTGCTCTACTCTCTTTCACTATTCTACAGTATGCAAGTGAGATTACAGATAGCTATGATGTATACAATATGAATCATGTATGGTGTAGTCTAGTACCCCACACTGTAGTTTCTTGGATTAGCTTGCTTGTCAAGGAATGACAGCAAATTGAGCAGTGCTGTTTGACCTTAGTCTTCAAGCCAGACCCTTTCTGCTCCTCAGTGACTGACCACTGACCACTTGCCCTTCTCCTCTGTGTGCCGATAATGAAAGCAATTGGCACTGAGGAACAAGAAGGGTCTGATTAGAGAGTAAGTTGGTGAGTTATCCACCAAGTCTAGTTGATGGAATTTCTAGCTAATGAGTCGGTTTACACAAATAGACAAGTTGACAGAAAAGTTGTACTATAAAATTTGTGCTTCAAAATTTTTGCCTTGGTGCACTGTATGTTTTAGGAGTACCACTTTTTAAGGTACCAGAATTAATGCAGCGAATTGAATGTGAGTGAGCCTCACACCCCACAACCTTACTCCCTGTCATTGCTCTTAGAGTTACACATAGTACACACATTCTGGCAAGTACAAAAATGGGCAGGCCCTACACGGCTAAAAAGTCAACTTTCTACTGTACCTTTGCCAGAGAGTACTGTGTGATGACACTCGTCTTCCAGGAAGTCTCTCAACCTTTCAAGCATACTCACAAGCATTAAATCCCACTCCTTCTAGCTTTTCTCACACAAATAGCTAAGCATTAGCAAGCTAAAAATTTATCTTAGTGTCTTTTTTTTAAGGATTTCTTCAAGGTTCCATTAAAGCACTGCTAGTCCATTATGAAGGACCACATGCCACATCAAAAGGGCATGCCCCCTTCTTGATTCCAGTTGCCACCATGGGAAACAAGCCAATGAATCTTAATAGTGCGCTCATGGCCTTATTAGTTATTCATGAGTCTGAATCAGGCCGATCTGGATTCAAGATTGTCCTACCTTAAGCAAGGGTTTATGGCACACTATCAAGAAGAACCAGTTAAAATGCAGCATCATGCCGGAAGATGTGGAAGTGGACAGTTCACAATGTTGTTAGGTGTCTTGGCTGCCTATCTGTACTGGTTGGTACACATACTAGTACCTATTTTGTTTCCACAAGATATGACATTGTCCAACTCTTTAGGCCGTATTACACACAACACTGTGCGGGCTGCAATCATCAAATATACACGTGCAACTATATCCATGGGTGACTGAGGACAAGGCTACTTCTCAACTACACTATATATAAATTAGCATTTTACATCAAAGGTTGAAACAGAACTGAAAAGGGCCTGGTCACACTTGCAACCCGTATAAGCTAGCTCAGCAGTCTTCAATTGAATCACATTTGCTCCTTACTAATTACTAAATTCTTGACCATGTGAAAGTAGTAGTCTCATTCCGAGACCATTTGAAAATGGGAATGATGCTACCAGACTTTTCTTAGCCCTTGAATTTCAGAAATTTAGAGCACATTTATACATGATAAGCTACTACTATCCCCTCTTGGAATTTGCTTCTAGTCTCTCCTTGGCAAACTCTGTAATACTGTCAACAGTAGCTGACTACCACATGAGCACACAAGGCAATTAGAACAGAAAATCCACGTATCCCATAAATTAATGGATACTATTTGGGAAGTATAATTATAAGAGGAGCCATTTTCTTGATAGCAGCTTCTAATCAGAAATTTGAATTTTAGAAATTGGTGTGCATGCATGGTCTGTATTTTAACATGTTTGCATGAACAATTGATGAATTATGAAAGAAGGCAGACCTAGATGCTATGCAAAAGTAACATCTCGGTCTGCATGGACAGGGTAAGTTTCGGCCAGGCCTCATCAGCTGTGCTGGGGTGAGTGGGAGATGGGGGCTGCTATATCTTGCACAATTGCATTATGTGCCTCAATAGTTACACACAAACTTTGCCCAGGTTTTGACCTACATAAAGCCTCCACATATACCTACATACCACTATAGCATAGCATTATGCTTCTGGAACCTGCATGCATACATGCATACATAGTGCTACCATTCCTACCAGTATTACTAGGTGAATTTTATGTATGGATTTACTGCATGAAATGTGCTGTAATGTACCAAGCATTAATGTTTTGGAGAAGGGTAGGGACTATCATATTGTCACTCTGACATCTTCAATATCAAGCCCTCTTTCCTTTGTTCAAATCATGATCTCTCTTTATTTATGACTAGATTAATAATGAAGTAGTCCTGATACTATATAGATTCCTATGTGAATCTTACCTGATTTTGGAAAATTTGTTTTATGTGTGTGTACTGTATGAATACACATTTTCTGCTCGAGTAAGCCTTTTATAGAATGAGTGACAACATCCAGAATAGTATGCTAACTATCTTATATTATGGGAATCCCAAATTGATACTGACAGATTGCATTGTCTCTCAGATGCAGCAGGTGACACACTTTGCCCTGGTCAACAAGTGAGCTACAGCTGTAGTTTTCTGGCTGCCCATATTTGGACTGGTTCAGCCTTCAATGGAATGTGCCCCACTGCTGATAATATTACCATAGTCGCGTCTGGCAGAACAGCGGGTGACGTACTAGGGTGTGGGATATTCAATGCCACTGTCACTAGCATCACCCCAGCACAAGCTGGTCTCATGAACATTGACAGCAACCTTACTTTCACTCCTACAACAACTTTGCCAACAAATGGATCTGTTGTTATCTGTCGAGATCCTAACCAAATGGAACTTGAGAGACATACCATCAACATTCAAGGTGAGAAGAGGTAACAAGCGATAAAGAAGAGAAGAGGTATCAAGAGATGGATTTAAGTTGCAAGTATATTGAGCCCCTCTCTCTGTATCACCACCTTCAGAGTTGAGACTATGGTAACTGGGGAGTCTATGTCTCCTCTTAATGCAAGTAGCCATTGGTTGTGGGGATAACATTAGAGGTGGTTATGGGCAAAGAGTTTGGGGGTGGGGCTAGAGCTAGATAATTTTATCCTTGCATGTGTTACTGGTTACTAGCTGACACAGCTTTAACTTAGTGACTGATAATCTTGTTCAGCATCTGTGAAGTTCTGCAAATGTCTCAAAGAAGACTTGTCATAATCTGAAGAGCAGGCTCATTGATATATACACTGAAGAAAGCATCATACACTTGTATACATCATCTCCAGGGTGCAGAAAAGAATGTGTGCACTGGACTGGAATGTGAATGGAATATAAATGTATACAGTTGCAGCAAACTCAATTATCTCTCACAGTGAGATAATAGCCCTATAGAGACATAGCAGGTAGCTCATATTAGATTGAACAATGCCAGCTACATGAGCTAGCTATAACTATGTACATATTCCATTCCATATTCCAGTCCAGCAATTAGAGACATCCAGCAGAAAATGTAACTCTTCATGAAGGTGGGTGGTTTGCAACACCAACTATTGATCCAATGTAGCGCAATAACAACAATGAAGCTTCTCAGTTGCCACTAATCTAATGCATGAAATTCAACCCTTGGAACTTAGCACATCCTCACTCACTTGCATTGTACTAGAAAGCCAGACTAGTCCCCCCCCCGCCCAAAACTATTTATAATCCTGACTATAGGCTTGGTGTTTAATGTTCAAGCTAGTCACTCATTCCTTCAGGTCCCCCCTCTGTTCCCACCCTCTCCTGTGATGACCTCTCTGGAGATGTCAGTGGAGCTGTGAATGTCACTGTGAGCTGGACACTGAGTGGTGGAGACAGTGCTGATTTCTACCTCATCAGCATTACCACCAATGCTCCCCAGACCCCATATGGTGGACTTCTGAACATCACCACTGGCAGTGTCACACAACATGAACTGACTGGTTTCATGGCAGACTATGAGTACAACATTACAGTACGTGGTGTCAACTGTGGGAGTCAGGAGGGGAGGGAGAGTGAGCCCCTGACAATTACTCCTCAAGGTATACTTGAATCCTTTGGCAAGTGTACTTATCATCCAGCTTTGGCTGTGTGTTATCAGTTGGCACAATTCATTTTGAAGATAGGTTTTGTTACTAGCAAAAAGGAGAAGGTGACCAGGTTTAGGCCATTAGCAGTTTCAGAGCTGCGAGGTTACCCGGGCAGGCGATACATGCGGCAGAGCTGCTACGAGTTTCCATAAGCAATAACCACAATTGACCAGAATTTTACCCGGACAATGCCTGGGCTTGCCAGGGCCTGGAACTGCCAGTGGTTTAGGCACTGCATGGGTACAGTATACCTGAATTATTTAACATTGCAGCAGTCTTCATGTATGGCCAGAGTGTGTGCACGGAATGCTGTGATGTTTATACACGTATTACTCATACAAATGTGGCAAACAGTGACACTATCTTCAAGACTTATATAAACTGACAAGTTTGGTGCTATAGTGGTTCAGGGCATGCTTCTCTTTCAAACTGGATCACAAATGTTTTTTAGCCTGTACCACTGTCAGTATGTGTTTTGTCTCGAAAATGACAGACCGTCCAAGTTCAACATCTCCGAGGATGTTATACAACTATGCAGTAAATTACTTAGAGCAACTACAGTAGAGTGCTCCCAATGGTTTTGGAGAGCTTCAGACCCATGATGAGCTTGTGGGTATAGCCAATGGTGATTTGAATTTTTGCATCTTGTAAACACAAACTTGCTTGTTGAATGAAGGAGCATTGACACTCACTTCCAGTTTGTCCTCTTGTCTTTGAAGTCTACACCACACCTCAAAGATGCTTCCAGTAACCCAGAGCTTATAGTGCTCTATAAAAGGCGTTATCTCAAGGAAGAACCAGACTTACTGCGCAAAGATAGCAAGACACACCTCTACTTATATTACACTCACACATGCATACATATTAATTCCTTGCAAAGAATCTTCGTACAATGTGGCTCCGTAGCAGTGATATAATACTGGAATGTCCTCACTATAAATTGTCAACATACATGGAACGTAAATGTATACATACATAACATCTAGCTAATTGGCCACTAACTGAGTAAACAATGATATCAGCATAGGAGCCTGAGTGAGTTGAATGGTGGTCTTCTCCCACTTACTACTGTGATCTTAATGCAAAGTGATTTTTCACCCAGCTCTTCTAAGCTGATTGACCTATAAATTTGTTCATTCATGAAGCCAGTATTGGATAAATATAGTTGTGAGTGACTATCAGGAAGAGTAGCTGGAGCTACCATTTAAGGGCTAGCGGTTGTGCAGACAACCCAGATCATTCTTTATTAGAATACAGAGGACAGCAGAGATTCTCCAATCAACGTCGTAGTTTGCATGTGTAACTTCAGTGGCAGTCATGGTCCAGACTTGATAGTATGTAGCTGCTCTGGGGGGATAAGTGGCTATGTGGCAAGTATTGTCCGCATTACAAACTGATGCATTAACTGCAGGCTCATGTAAGGAATTGTGCATGGTGCAGCTTAGGTTACAAAACAAAAAACAGTTGCTAAAGTCTGTGTACTGTGCCAAGCTATGAATTAGCAGTGTGCTACTCATTCCCCAATTATGAAGCACCTCCATTGTATTACTTATGCTTTGTTGGACATACTTACAGTATCACACAAATCAAAAAGGTAATTTCAAAACTCACAACAGGCATAGGAAAGAGAAAATTGACAGCCATTAGGAATCGAAGCCATCAGTGCTCTATCTCTGAGCTATATATGGCAGTACAGGTGGTGTAAGGACTGATCTATGGGATTGTGAGGACTTATGGTTGTCTGGTGGGTTGTAGCTCAGTGGCAGAGTACTGGGTTTGATTTCCGGCAGCTGCCAAGCTCTTCACTTCCCTCTATTTTTGGCCCATTTCCAGGTTGTCCAGTGTATATGAGGCATAAATAGAGGAAAGATAAAAATGTAGAGCATTGGTAGAGCACTGGCAGCTCAAGCTGGCTTGATTCCCAGTGGCTGGTGACTTCTTAGTTCCCCTAAATTTGTGATTAGTGTTGTAAATTTGCTAATCCTACTAAATTTCACTTTGGCTAACCTGTAAACAAAGTTGTGATCTTCTTTGTGATGCTTTGTTTTCTTCCGTGTTTAGCTGGTAATGCAAACTTATTTTATCTTATATATCATGTAGTTCCTAAAGCTCCTGTCAACTGTACTAGTACTGCCATCTATAGAGAGCCTTCAGGGCTACTACTATCCATTGACAACACCTGGAATACAGTACCTGTAAGTTGTCATAAGTTGTCGCTGTAATATGTTAATATATGACTTACACAGTATGTTGTTGTAGTATCCAGCTACTTTGACATTGGCATTACAGAGTGTGTGGAAAGATTTTGCCAGGAGGTTACTAAAAGGAAATCCTGGGAGATGAGAGTAGTAGTCAATCATGCGTAAAAGTGCTTGATGTTCTAAGCCTACAAAAAAGTCTGCTAACCTCGTTTCCATTTTCCACAGTTTAGGAATGAGGCTACTACTTTCACAGTCAGGAATGTAGTAATGCGTAGAATTTAATGGACGAATGTTGTTCATCTAGCCCTCCTGACTTAGCACATGCGTAAGAGAAATTTTGCAAGTGTGGTGATTGCTAGAACAAATTCTTTTCTGAATGATGTAGAATGAATACTGGACTCGCAAATGAATATTTTAAGCACTCCTTATACCCCTATGTACAAGTACCTCTTTCTGTGTACAAGTGTCAGAAATATTATACATAAATTACCCTAGAATGCAAAACAGACTGTTTCTCAAAAATCAAAAAGACTTATTCCAAATTTAAAAAGCTTCTGTCAGTCCCTCAGGTAGGTCCAGAAGTATCAGCCTACAGCACCATTCAGCAGGGAGTTTTTGTGACATTGAATTTACAAGATTGACAACACATGCATGACTGCTTGTATGAGATTACTCTCCAGTTGTTGTTGTATGCATTCATGGAGTGCTCCTTTGCTTATTCTATAGCTGCAATCATGCAAGTGCATGTAGCCACCAGGAGTTGTTAAAATTCTGGTCTGCTGACTACACCCATTAATTACATACCTGGGAGTGCTTGTACTGTGTAAAGAAAAGACACCTCATCACTTTGCATCAGCTATATTGTTTCCATAGTAACATAGTTTTTGTTAAGAAAATCTGAGATATATGACTTCCCACCTGACTCAACTTTTCTCCCTCTAGAACCCAGTGGACCCAGACCCAAAGGATGCATGTCCAGGTGCAAGTGGGAATGTCACACAGTACAAGATCAGTTTCCAGACAGGGTCTTTTGTGGCTACTGAGAATGTGAACATTACCAGGTGTACAGCTTGGTGGTGTAGTCACACCTTCGAGCCACCCTCAAATCCTCCCTCAAGCTATGACAGTGTGTCAGTGGCTGCTGAGAATGTGGTGGGAGTGGGAGTTGTAGGAACGTGTACAACAAAAATGATCAGTGAGTTGCTAGTCTTACAATTGACTACAATGCACTAGTAAACCATTTTGCAGTGGTAAAAAAATTGTTGAGTTAGTTTTTCAAAGTTCTCATCACCTCATCATTAATTTTGTGTGACCTTTCTAAATTGCTTGGATAGTATTATACTTGATAGTAACTGTTGATACTTGGTCATGCAGGTACAACTAACAATATTCTAAGAGTTGCAGTTGCAAATGTGAGTTCTCCTGGTGATGCACAACTGCAGTGCACATTCCTGTCTGGGTTCATGGGCACTGCTCGCTGTATAGTCCAGTATGGGACTGACCCAACCTACATGAACCTGCCATACTCTGCTGAGTCCACTGAGACTGGTACAGCAGGGGACACTGTCAGTGTGGTACTGAGGGAGCAACTGAACTCCTCAACTGTGTACTACTACACTGTGACTGCAATTAGTGGAGATGCTACTGTGAGAACACTGGGGAACTTCACAACACCACAGTACAGTAAGCAGCTACACCAATAGTGAAGTTAAATTGACTAGATTCTTATGTAATTAATCACCAAGTACAGGTGGGAGTGGCCCAGGAATGAGATGAAACAATGCTGCATCATGTTGAACTGACATTGATGCTTCATGTTTACGTTTCTTCCCAACAGACTGTCCTCTGAGTGAACTACAGACAACAGGACCCCCTCCAGATGACAATTATCCCCAATGCCAACAAAACCAGGACACTGTGACCACCATTACCATACCCAATGGTGTTGTCAATGTGACCTGCTACAGTGGGAGGCAGTTTGTGTCTGTGGCCTCCCATGTGTGTGATGAGGGCTACCAGCCTAATGCAACCTCCAGTGTACGAGTGTGCAGGGACAATGGACTGTGGTCTGGAACTACCATAGTCTGTGGTGAGTGGTTGACATTGTTAGCTTAACTTTGTATCCAGAATTTTTTAAGGCTGTATGGTGTACTTATGGGAGTGTCTCCTCTTTTACTGGCATACACAATGATCACATCTGCACTTTGTGTACTGTAGGCTACCTCCAACCTGTTTGTGTGGTTATCAGATGATTAAGGTCTCCGTGTATTATTTATTTGCCTACCAGAGGATTCTTGTCATCAGAGCATTGGTTGACTCTATATAGGTAGGGATGGTATGGACCTCAATACGTAGGCAAACACCATAAACTTAATTTGCACCCAGTCTTGGTATATGGGGTCACTGTGATGTCATCAGTGTACTAGATAAAATGGTAACCATACCACAGATCGAATGCTCATTGCTTGTGTTGTTGTCAATGTGTGAGTTGGGAAATCAGGAATCTGCAAGACAACATCCAGGAGGACACGCAGAGCTACCAGTGTCATCATGGTGCACATGCAAAGCTTTCCTTCCCATGGCCACAAGACAAAATGCTGTATGAAGGCCTTCAGGAAAGAAATTTCAGTTACATGTAACTCTATAGTGTAAAAAGATGTATGGATGAGAGGAGCTTTGTATATTCAATTTATATCATTCCAACCTTGTTTGCATACTTTTCAATATGCCATCTCTTCATTTTTATTATTATTGTCCACAAGGGGGCTGTTATTGTGTCCTATTGTTGTATAGTTCTTACATCAGCCACTAATTTTTTTTAATGTTATTTGTATTCCTGCAGATAGTGAACTGACCACCCCCAGCACGGCTGATACTATCAGCACAGGTGCTGCTGTGGGCATTACAGCAGTGGTTGCTACATTCATTGCTCTTTTCATTGGTGTCCTGGTTGGAGCTCTCCTCTTCTACTGCATCAGCAAGCACCGAGCCCAGAACTCCAAACCTAAACCATCTTTCCACCAACAGCACCAGGCAGCAATATTACCTCAGCAGCGAGCTGGTCCGGAGTATGAGGAGGTGGTTGAACTGAAAGAGAACACGGCCTATGGTCCAGTACAGAGTATTGAACTGAAGGCATGTGAAGCTTATGTGCCTGTGCAGCACTGATTGTCACTAAATGTAAGAATCAACCGCAACATCAACATTGCAAAGTTCTTACGTGTGAGTATAGCATAAATGTGCATATTGTCTTTATACATAGCTAGTTTAGTAGCAAGAATTTTAGTTTTATATGTATAGTTTCACTTCATTTCTTATGATTTTAAATTTGTAACTGCTTCTTTTTCAATAGTATCCAAACATAGTCTCATCCCAGGCCCAATGTTTTAGATACATGGATGTAATGAAACCTGAGAAAACACATGTTTGCTAATCATCTCCGACTGTTGGAATGGTTTAAAGGTTCTCTTCTAGTTCAAAAGATACATATACTGCTTATAAGTATACTACTACAAAATCCATGGATTAACCTAAACAGGTGGCTAAATACTTACTATTGCATAATATTCAAGGTTACAGCATCCAGGAAAACCAAAACCAACTGAAAACTTTCTATAACCAGGATACAAACAGTAAATCTGAAAAGGTTGACACAAGTGACAAAGTGAGGAATGGTACAAAGTCAAATCCTCATTCCCTGTTTGGGAATTATAGGCCAGGAAGTTACTAGAAGACTCTGTAGGTGAATGTGCTTTTTTGTGCTTTGTGACTAGCTCTATATGTGGAAATGGGAAGAGTAGAACAAATTAGTCCAAAACTGCAAATCCAATTGTGCAGTATAGGCCAATGGAGCATTTTCTGCTGATGTCACTTCTAGATTTCTTGCATTGCATGATGTACCTAGGTGATATCACAAGTTTGCATGATGCAGGAGACGTCTGCACCATGCAGTGACTACTTTCCCTTAGAATGTTTAGTAGAGCAACTTTTGCCACCACCCCCATTTCTCATTAACTGGCAATATGTACAAGCTAGCTAATGAAAATATCAAGCATGAGATCGATATAGTGTCCCAAGGGCAGTCTGAATAATCAGAATTGAAAACATGAACATATCAAGTAAATTGAACCTTATTAATCCTATATATGCCTCAAAGTATGTCATGGATCCCTAAACTGCCCTATTTTAAATCTCAGATCCATGCATCCAACAAATGTATGATGGTGAGAGCAACACAGTTGCATGAAACTGTACAGATATAGGTTCACAGTATTGAATGTGAATTGTAGAGCCCTGTTAGCTATGTAGGAGTCCACCCTACTACACCTATCCAAAGCTGCATCCTGTACCTGTCAATACGTACTCTTGATTGGTGACTGAGCTCAGCAAGTCCATAGTAGTGGAGAGGCTTTTGAGCATTGTGACAAGTAATTAGTGAATTGCCTGCTCTCAGAGTCTAGAATGCAGGATCAGTGCCACTCAGGTACCGAACAGCCACTGCATGACACACAGGTGCATTATTATACTAAAGGGAATAGGCCAGGGTATAAGGCTACTCTGACACTAACATTGACCCACTATACATTCAGTAATGAGGTGTGATTGTATGTAGCCTCATTCCCAGGCCACTATACCAAACAAACTAGGTATGAGGCTAGATTGTAGGGAAACTGAGGGTTGCTTGTGGCCTAGTGGTTAATGCACTGGACTGATGATCAAAGGTCCAAAGTTCCAGTCCCACTTGCAACAGAGATTCTGGGGGCACTCAGCCCCTGCCTCAAAAAGTAAAATCTTTACCTTTACATACCTCGGAGGGGATGTTAAGCCATCAGTCCAGTGAACCCCTTAAAACCTGAGTGCTAGCTATATATTGGGATTTCCTTGCTAGTAGATGTCAACACTCATCCTAGCCTAAGCCACATGAACGCTTTTCATGGGTAGTAAAAGCATCAGTAAATTTATGCAGTCATATATAATATTATACTGTTTTCATGCATAGCTATAAATTATAGTACAAGTCATGTGCAGCAACTGCAGAAAAGATAGCGTGATGCCCGGTGGCACAACCACTCCATTAGCAACCACTGATCACAGAGCTCCAAGCCTAAGCAAACAGCGGCAAGTAGGTTCAGTATATGAGGAGGTATCTGCAGAGAAGAAGGTTGAACTGAGAGAGAATGTGGCCTACAGGCAAGTGCAGAGCATTGAACTGAGAACAAATCATTAAGCCTATGAGCATGTGCATGCAGCACTGATTCGTTTTTAATTGTAAGGCATTTATTATCAATTGTCACATGGTCACTCTGAAGTTGTAGCTAATTTAGTTACAAGAGTTTATACTTTCAGTCTGTTTACATCTTGTCAAGTTTGTATTCACCATGAGCTACTTCACCTAATCTACGGTGTTCAACATGGTTGTTTTGAGGATTTTAGTTTGTGACAATCATAATTCTCCAAGGAATAGTCACTGTATAGGACGAGAGTAAACAAATAATCTCCAGCCATTAGTTGGAGTCACGTAACAAAACAAAGGTTTGGGAACAAAACCTTGACTACATAGGAATCACTGAATGCAGTAAACAAGTACCATGGGTATTATAAGCTTTGTTGTTGTTGTTGTAAATGTGTGTTTATGTCAATACTAATGTAAGCAGAAAACTCATTTCTATGTATTTTTCTGCTCTGAAACTGTCGACTTCGCTATTTTATGTGAGGAGATTTAGGCACGTGAAGGCAAGTGATCAGATCTCTACTAGGATGAGACTGCTGGTGTCTGGTAAATATTTTAGTCTACATACTGCTTAAATAGTGGCTGTTTAAGATCAACTGCCCCAGGCGCATTATTTTGGGTGAATATTTCCACAGCTGCTGTTTTATTCTCCTTCACTGTTCTACAGTGTGCAGGTGAGATAACCATCATGTGTACAGTGCTACAGTGAGTTATAACTTTTCTTCCAGGTTTCTATAGACAGTGTAGTGCAGTGAAGTGGGCTATGTATAGGAGAAGTAGCTAACTGGGATGGCTACCTGACTCGGTATGAGGCAGTATAGCTACTTGGAACAATAGGCACCAGACAGAATGAGTGCTTGTAATTGTGGGATGCTTCCAATCATGAATGCATGCAAAATATGGTAGTGTACAGTTGTTCGTTGCACTTTACAGTAGTGTTGTGCTGTCCTCATGCAATAATCTTTGAGTATGAGGGCATGTCCATGTGTTGTCATTGCAGAAGACTGTGGATGAATGGTAAGAATGAAGTAACATGTTCCACATAATTCATAAACCGTCTTTGCGTAGTGTTGCAAACGTAACATCCTCTGGCCCATCCAAGATAGAGAATGGCCCTGGGACTGTTAATTGTTAGCATACACATGTGAAACTCTAGTGTGATATATTATGGGTGGATCTTCATGCAAGCTCTCAGATTAGTCATTGTAGTCTGGTTCCTTCCCTAGGCCAGCAGTAAGTGGAAAACGTTCAGGGGAAGAAGCTGAGAAAATAGCTAAATTCTGCAACTGTTCACAAAGCACTAAGTGGTTTATAAAGACACAACATGGCAATAGTGCTTTGTGTTTCAAAAGTGCTAAAGTGGTTTACAAAGCAGTTTAGAACAGCTGTGTAAACATACCAGGTTTTAAAGGTGCTTTATGTAAACGGTATAGTAGCCGGTTTTATAGGGTGTGGTAACAGACAACAAAATGGTATTGTGGTCCAGGTCAGAGCATAATCAAGTAACACTGAGAACATTTGGCATACCGTATGTTAGGATGGCACAAGTAAAAGGGAAATACATCTGTGATCCAAAGTACGTATGACCATAGTCTCGTCCCCAGACACCCCTTCAACACTCCAAGAGGAGGAGGGTCTGGGAATGAGACTATAGTACGACCATGGAAGATAAAACTGCCATTGGCAACTTGATAAGCCCCTGGTAGCTAGCTAGTGCAGCAGGTCAGTCCTGTTTCTTTGACTGCCATTTTGTTTTCTCTGTGCACGTGAAATTTAAGTACAAGGCTCCTTGAAAAGCACTTTATCATGACTGGCACTTTCCATTTTGACATATACCCAATAGGCTTCCTTCACTTATAAGGTCTTCATTGAATTTTGGTGACACTTTACTCTCAGAATTGCCTAGTGTGTTGTGTGTCACCCATGCTTCCGTGTGCAAACACACATGCACGCAGGCACACTGGTAAAATGTACATTTTTCACCTGGAAACACTGGCCTGGCCTGGCCACTCGAATAGTGCTTGCTGGGTACCACTCAGCAATATCTCAGTCCAATGTGGATATTCAACAAAATTTTGTATAGCAATGTGGCTGAATCTAGCTATAGCTGTCTTTCTCTCCTTCCATTTCCTTGGTACACACTATGTACATATGTCTCCTATATTTTGTTTCAGGTCATGTTACTGGGCAGTTTACTGCACCTCCCCCCACCTGTCCTGGTGATACTTTCACCTTCAGATGTACTGTTACTGGGGGCACGAGTGGATTCACCATCTGGAGAGTGAGCGGGAGCAGTGAGTGCCCAGTGCTACATAGATCAGCTTCCTTCTCTATTTGTGGACCACGCAATACCTTCACAGCTAGGCCCGGGACTGGTTTTGGAACAAATGGTCCTTCCTTCTCATCAACACTGAGTGGCACTGCAACCTCTTCACTGAATGATATACTGGTTGAGTGCTTTGGACCAAATAACAACGTAAATCCAGAGAACAGGGTTGATGGCAGTACCCTCCAGATATTAGGTCAGTGAAGTTCAATTTGCTACATGCTTTTTGTGATACCATTAGTGTGTGGTATCCTTGATGTTTTCTTGCAGTGTTGATATCCATTTTAGCATTTAGAATGAGAGAAACTCCCTCAAACTAATCAGCATGGATTCTTTCCTAATGGAGAAAAAATTTCTGTCATTCCCAATTTGACAGTGGCTACTGTGTGAGACTGAATCACTCAGTACCACCTGTGCAGTAGCTACATATAGAGGAGTGTGAAAGCGGGTTGCTGTTGTTGTTGCTGAGTTCAATTCCTAGTGATAGCTGGCTTCTCTAATTTCACCATATAACATCAACCATACATCTTTATTGCACTGTACTTTGTTTATGATGACTACTAATGAATACATGCACTGATAGACATGGATTCTACCTCAAAGGCACCAATTAAAGCGATTCACACTTTACAGATGGACATCAAACAATGTCCCTGGAACTGCATGTTTCAAGAAAGTTCCACTTTTGAACTGATTGGCGTGGTTAGATGCCAACTCTGATTGTCAAGTCAGTTTCATTTGTAGTTGTATGTTTCACTGCCAACTAAAAGTCTGCTGAAGCAGCATGCACAGGCAATCCTGGTTGTTGCTTAGACTCTAACGAAAGTGTAGCTGCATTCATGTTAGCTGTTAGCAGTTTGATCACACTCAGTGTCCTTGATTTTAGGTTGTCAGAGCAAAGTTTACCCCACCTCTCTCTTCAGACCCCCTGTCTCCACCTGTATAGAAGTAATAGCACAGTTTACTGTGGTATTTGGGATTAATAGCATGATTAATGCCCTAAATAGCATGAGGCAAAGCCGAATGCTATTTAGGGCATTACAAGTGCTATTAATCTCAAATTCCACAGTAAACTGTGTTAATACATAATAGCTAATAGTATAATACTGTAAACTGTCCTATAATTTACAGGTAAACAATATCATTGTTTGCTATAAACTGTGCTATAATTTATAATTTGCAAGTAAACAAGGTCAGTGTACTTTTATGCACATTGACCAAGTTGCAATGTTTGCTCAGTAGACAGCCATCTGAGCATTCTGATTGGTTCATTTACTATGCTATTTCATAAACTGTGCTATTTCACGCAAGTGTGCTCTTTCACAGAAAATAGCTGAAATAGCTACTCTATATGAACATTATGTGTGTGAAACTGTTAACTATATACTAATGTTTATTTGATAATTTGGTTTTTGACATTACTCGATCATTCATTCCTTCAGGTCCCCCCTCTGTCTACCCCATCTCTCGTGTTGACCTCTCTAGAGATGTCACTAGTGGAGCTGTGAATGTCACTGTGAGCTGGACACTGAGTGGTGGAGACAGTGCTGATTTCTACCTCATCAGCATTACCACCAATGCTCCCCAGACCCCACATGGTGGACTTCTGAATATCACCACTGGCAGTGTCACACAGCATGAACTGACTGGTTTCATGGCAGGCTACCAGTACAACATCACAGTACGTGGTGTGAACTGTGGGAGTCAGGAGGGAAATGAGAGTGAGCCCCTGACAATCAGACCTCAAGGTATATTGATTGTTGGGCAATGAAGGTCAAGTTTTTAAGTCATTATACTGAGTGCGTGATGGTATCATAAATTGCTCTATAAGATGGTTATTCAAATTGATATTGCATTTCACGGCCTGACCGATCCATTGATTTTCTTGAGGCACTTGAAAAAAAAAATTATGCCGTCATAGTTGTATATGACCTACGCATGTTTGCAGCATTATTCCAAGTTAGATGTCAGTGTACTTGGCAAAATAAATGCAGCTCAACAGTTGTAACTATAGCAGGAAAATACTGAAGTCTGTGTGATCAAGCATGTATGGAGAGATTCTGGATAAGCTCAGGAAGTTAGGCTAGGGATCTCAGTTTGCAAATGTCTCAGTAGAGAGAAGTGATGGGTTTGAATGATCATGTTATACTGATTGAGGAAGAGAAGTGGCCTGTGAAACATTATATCAATTTAATGTGGCCTTATGTGGGTACAAATCTTGTGTGATTATGAGGTCATGCATTGTGGATATAGCAATACATAGTTAGCAGTGTCCTTGATCCCACACCTGATTTGAGCCCCCTACCCTCTGCAAATGGTATAGATCTGAGAATCTTACCATTTGCAAAATGTCAGTTTGTGTACATGTACATGTATCAGCAAATTTAGGAGTACTCCATGTGAGAGATTGCATGTATCTACAGCAAGCATTTTCTGTTGCTTTTGCTATTACATTTTTTTCTGTGTTGACCTATCAATAATGAGAAAACCGCAAAGGAGGCCTGCTACATGCAACCAAGTTGCGATCTTCAGTTCATCTTGCATGCTTCATGATTTACTAAAAGTGCATAGACCACTTCCATGGATTGCTACGATACACTAGCTCCTGCAGAGGATCAATTATGCCATGTAGGTTTGGTAGATTGACATGCCGGTGGATATATGTGTGGTGGATATTCCATTAACAACAGACATTTTCTGTTGTTAATGGAATATCCACCAGACATGGATGTTTCTTTAAGTGAAAACATACACTACTATAGTGTGCTATGAGCATCTATCCAGAGTTCTTGCAGTGTCATGCAGAGTTATTGACCATAAGTGACAGACAATATATCGTGTTTGTGAGTGGGTCACAGTTTGTTACTGCCTAAGATAAGTACAGCACTTATGGGAGTGACCTTTCTTTGTATTAAATAGGAAAGAGCTGGAAATCTGGAGAATAGAACCATTTTGTTCTCCATTAGGTGCACATAACTTAGCTACTATCAAGAGTTAATAAACTCTTGCTGCTATATATATAAGGTTTTACTGTAAATGAGCAGGATTTCACTGGAAAGCAGACCAATTAACCTGCAAAAACAATTGCTTACCTTAATTTTGTGCATGATAATCTGATGTACAGTGTCCAAATCTGATCAGTTTAGAAGCTACATGACATGTTTCAACTTTGCTGCATCATTCATTCTAGGACCCAGTGGACCCATGTCCAGGTGTAACTGGAGACAGCACACAGTACCAGATCAGTTTCCAGACTGGGTCTTCTGTGGTGACTGAGAACGTGAACATTGCAAGGTGCACAGCTGGGAGTTGTGGTCACACCTTTGAGCCACCCTCAAATCCTTCCTCAAACTATGACAGTGTGTCAGTGGCTGCTGAGAATGTGGTGGGAGTGGGAGCTGCAAGAACATGTACAACACAACCCATCAGTGAGTTACTGGGGACAGATGGTTTATAGACAGGATTCCTGTAGAAGTAGTATTTCTTTCACCTGGCACTGAATATTATTTGTACTTAAATATACATCTCCAACAAAAGATTGTTTCTCTAATACTTGAAGTTGCATCTTTGGACAACACTAAAATGAACATTACCATACCATGACCTGTCAACTCTGTCAACCAACTAACAAGTCCATCCACTTGTACTGCTGTACTTGGTTCCAGTGTTGTGATGAAGAGTAGCCAATATCAATGAGTTACACCCTCTTTCATCAAGGTGATTTATTTTTCACATGAAATATTACACTTGGTGATGAAGGTACAACCAACAACCTCCTAACTGGTGAAATTGTGAATGTGACCTCACCCAGCAATGCTCAACTTCAGTGTACATTTCTATCTGGGTTCACTGGCTCTGCTCGCTGTACAGTTCAGTATGGGACTGACCCAACCTACCTGCACCTGCCATACTCTGCTGAGTCCACTGAGACTGGTACAGCAGGGGACTCTGTCAGTGTGGTACTGAGGGAGCGACTGAACTCCTCAACTGTGTACTACTACACTGTGTCTGCGTTTAGTGGAGATATTACTGTGGCACTACGAGGGAGCTTCATGACACCACAGTACAGTAAGTGCCATTGCTGTGAACCAATCCTTGTTCCTATATAAAATTTCTCACTATAACAAAACAATCATAAACTGGAGTGACTTGATTGTGATATTGTGTAGGGTGATGGATTCCAATTAACAGATCATTTCCCTGAGCAAACTACAGATGGCATGACCCTTGTTCCTAGCATATCTCTAGAGTGGAGTGGCTTGGGAGTGAGATTAACCAATGTCACGTCATAGAAAAACTAGTTGTGGTTCTGTTTATGATTGTATGATGTGTCTCCGTATTTTTCCTCTCCAATAGACTGTCCCCTGAGTGAACTACAGACAACAGGACCCCCTGCAGATGACAAATATCCACAATGCAGACAAGACCAGGACACTGAGACCTCTGTTACCATACCCAATGGTGTTATCAATGTGACCTGCTACTGTGGGAGGCAGTTTGTGTCTGTGGCCTCCCATGTGTGTGATGAGGGCTACCAGCTTAATGCAACCTCCAGTGTACGAGTGTGCAGGGACAATGGAGTGTGGTCTGGAACTATCATAGTCTGTGGTGACCAGTTGATGTAGGTGTATAGTGCTGGGGGTGTCTCTTCTTGTTCTTCTATACACGAGTAGTTGATATTGTGTGTAGATTATATTCCACTGTCATCTTATAATCAAATTAGTTGTTTTTACTAAGTGTTTGATGATTCATTGGTATTATTCTTGCAGATAGTGTACAGACTACCTGCGGCACTTGTCCTGCTGTGGAGGTTACAGCAGCAGTTACTGGCACGATTGCACTTGTCATTGGATTCCTGGCTGGTGTCCTGACTGGAATTCTTTTGTTCCACTGCATTGGCAACCACCGATCGCAGAGCTCTAAATCTGATTCAGCCACCCACCAACAGCAGCAGGCAGTATTACCACAGCAACGAGCTGGTCCAGAGTATGAGGAAGTGGTTGAACTGAAAGAAAACCAGGCCTATGGTCCAGCACAGAATATTGAACTGAAGGCATGTGAAGCTTATGTGCCTGTGGAGCACTGACTGTCACTAGCCTTTTCAGACTCAACAGCAACATGAGCATTCCAGAGTTCTTATGAGTAGCAGAAAGGTACTTGTCGTCTTTTGTATGTGGCTAGTTTAGTAGCAAGAATTTTAGATGTAGTTTTACAAGCATAGCCTCACTTCATTGTTTTTAAGTTTTAAATTTGTAATTGCTTCAGTTTCCAAACATAGTCTCAATCCCAGGCCTTATTTTTTGAATACATGGATGTAATGAAACTGAGTGACAAGGCATAGGTTTGCCACTTGTCTTCAACTGTTGGAATGGCTTAAAGATTCTTTTCTACCTAGTCATGGAAAAAGACACTGCTTATATCCAACTACAATACTAATAATCTAAACAGGTGGGCAAATACTTACTAATTCATAACGTTACAGTATCCAGCAAAACCAACTGAAATATTAACCACGTGCCGAACAGAATAGAGAAGCAAACACATCCTTAAGTAATACTACACTTTATTAACTTTGTTACCGTGGAAGTGGAAAGAGTGGAATGAACAAGCTTAAGGTAGGACAACCTTGAATCACAAATCTCCGAGTCATGTGGACGGACAGATGGGTAATGTCTAAGTGTACACAAGATTCACAAAAAGTTTGTACCAAACTGCTTTCTCTACCTGATAAGGCCAAAAAACTCAATTTTTAGTCCCACCCCCAGTCTGACCACATCATCAACACATACACAAAAGAAGTAAAAATTTTACGTATGGATTTGTCCTGGGACCACTTCAATTCCAGTCTACAGGCCAAAACACACATTTTGACCTCAAAAGCAGTAATTTTGGCTATGCTGGCTTTCAAGAAAAATTCGACACACCCCCACTCAAACCAAGCCCAGTTTCAGAAAGCTCAACTTGTCCCTTACAAAGCTACGTATGCTTTTTCCCACTCACCTCCAGGCCAGGGAGTTATGCCCACAAACCTACTCCCTGTCATTGCCCCTAGAATGGAGCCAAGTTACACACATTCCCGCTAGCATAAAATCGGGCGGGGCCTACAACCCCAAAACGTCAGCTTTCTACAGTACCTTTGCCAGACAACTGTGTGACGACACCCGTCTTCCAGGATGTCTCTCTGCCTTTCCACCACACTCACAAACATTCAAGCCCACTCAGGCAAGCTTTGCACACACAAATAGCCCACCATCACATTCAACGAGCTAGAAAGTTTTTTAATTTTTTTAAAGTTCTTCAAAGTTCCGCCCAGCCACATGAAAGTGCCGCCAGACCACTACAAAGGGCTGCAGGCCACATCAAAGGGACATGCGCCCCTTGTTGATTCCGGTTACCGCCATGGGAAAGTGTAAACAAGCCAATGAATTTCAATCTCGCCATGATGGTCACCCGACCTCATTAATTCTTCATGAGCGGAATCGGCCCGATTCGCGATCCAAGGTTGTCCTACTTTAAGTCCAAACATTCAAATCCAAATGTGCAATATCAAACGAAACATATCTTTTCGATATGTCACTTCTAGGTTGCTTCTAGGTTGAATGCACTGTATGAGGTATACCTAGATAACTCGAGTGTGGTGCAGGAGATTTCCAACGTAACAATGATCATGCAATCTCCCTTTTGGAGAAGAGCAACTTTTGCTACCACATACCCTGCAATTCATACTCAGTGGTACAAATTGACAGTCTGAATCTAAATAAATGGTGAACGGAAATAGCACAGGAAGTGACATCATGCAAGAAATGGCATGAACCAATCAATCACCACAATGAAATCATCTGAGCATATAAACTGCTGAACTAAGGCTCCTGTCAATGTGTATACCCCTAATTGTTCTATTTGGGTGGACTGTGATCTCAGGTCCATATGCAATATTAATGGCAGAGAAAAACTGTTTTTGCACGTAATGAAAACTAAGCAAAAACCCCATTAGGAGCTCCACCTTATACCTAACCAAAATTATGGCCTGTGTCTGTCGACACTGAATTGTAACTATGCCAGAGGAGCCTTGTACCTTATTCTCTTTTACTATGTTATGTGCTTGTGCGCCAGTGGCTGTTGGGACAGCTGAGGGGTACTGATCCTGCTTCTGACCATTCTAGACTCTGAGAGCAGGTAACTCAGAATTCACAAGTTGAATTAGCTACTTAATAGTCACAGTGCCCAAAAGCTTCCCCACAAGTATGGACCTGCTGAGCTCTGACAATGACCCACTGTACCTGTCTTGATTGTATGTAGTTTCATTCCCAGGCCACTACTAAATGCCCTGGGCATGAGGCTAGATTAAGGTCTGCTATCATTCCTCATGTGAGATAAAAGTTATCAGGCACTCTTGTGCTTTATCGTACTGAAAGCAACAGAAATGGGCGGGAGACTGAAAATGGTGCTAGGCTATATTATTTGTGGCTGTTCCAATTTCTTTTCAGTGCAAAACAAAGCAGAGGAGTGGAAGCTACTGAAAGTGTGGCGAGAGTGGAGTTCCTATGAAAAGAGCTTACACAATGACATAGCCTTGTTATCAAGCCTTACCACCATTCAGTTTTTAAACTTGTCTTGCAGCGGTCAAAAACTGGCACAGTGGGAAGGCCTGGGAACGAGGCTACTTACCCCACTCTCTCACTTTCGAAACCAGAACTTTGTGCACCACTGATGTTTTGCTTTAAATGTAAGCCTGTTTAGTACGTGCAAGGTATCAACAGTCTGACATCCACTGGCCACATGAAGTTCTAAGGTGCTGAGAGCATCAGTGAAGTCAGTCATACCCACTGTTTTCATTGATCAATTTGATGCTACTTTAGTATATTTTAGTATAATTACATCATTCTTGTCAATTTCGTAGCTGTTTCAGTGCCTGTTTAAATGTTTGTTTTGAGGATGCCAAGTTAGTTTAGCCTAAAACAATTCACATACCACTGCAGACAAGCATAATCAGCACAATGCCTGGGGCGTGGGCGAGTCCCAACAATCTGAGAACGAACCTCAACTACGTGGTAACGTGGGAATGAGACTGAAGGCAGTAAACACTCCGCAGTCTCCGAGAAGCCCACGGCTACGCTGGGAAGCCTAGGCCACAGTATGCTGCTACCACCGTGTTCCAATGGTAAGTAGTACTTTATATAAGTTTAATACTTGCTTTGAAACCCAACTAAAAAATTATTGCCTCAATTCAATTGATGACAAGATACCTTGCTTACCACAGCTGCTGCTACTGCTCTACTCTCCTTTACTATTCTACAGTATGCAGGTGAGATTACAGATAGCTCTGATGCATAATTATGGTATATCAGTCATATCATACTAGACACAGCCATTGCAGCTGTTCCCTTGACCCAAGAGTGCCCTGGCTGGATACAAGACTACACCATACATACACATCGTATGATATAATGTGTAACCAACTATATACTAGGGATACACATTGTGCAAACGACCTCGCTTCGCGGATGTCCGTGTTTGCCCTCATTTCCCAAATACGTTCCCAATCCATGTATCCTGGGAACCAGACTAGTCTTAAATGTAAAAATGGCTACTGTTGTAAGCTTAAGTTGATAGGAGCAAAGAGCGTGTTTGTCTTACGGTACAGTTGCAATTTGTCTGCCGTTGGTTGCTCACAGGTGGAACTGTCATACCAGTAAGTTTGATAGCTGTTGTGCCTACCGTTCTGGAGAAATCCGTGTTTTACGAATATCTCACTGTAGCATCTGTTTCCCTTGGGCTATCGACACAGTTTGTCCACTGTTGCAAGTCTGACAGTGATCCGTTAGACCATTGTGGAGATATCGGAGTTTTTAGGCCAACTTCCGGTTTACCATTGACGACGACGACGACGACGACGACGAAAAATCTCAATTGAACGCGAGTATAGCCTCGCTTCGCTCGGAATTAGTGAGCTGTAAAATTCAGCAGAACTGTAAGTAACTTGTACAGTACAATGAAGGTGGTTCCAAGTTGTACTTCTGTTTCTAGTCCTGCTACTATGTGGGCAGTACATCAGCAACACACGAAGCATATGTGTTTGTACCGGTATAAACAAACATATTACTGCTTGGGAAGCCATAAGATGAAAGGCATTCCAAAAGTATTAACACTTGAAGAAGAGGGAAATAATTATAAGCCAATTAGGAGGGCAATATTGATATTTCCCTGGCATACAAAATCACTGTAATTCACAAACACAAGTAGTATGCAATAGCTACGAGAACAGTATTCCACATTGGCTGCCACAGTTTGCCTTCCGCTTGAAATGTTGTAGAATATGCAGGATGGCATGTACATCACTCACACTGATGACCCCCTGTGATTGAGAGAAACTTCAGAGCACTGAAGTGTATTGCAGCAGTTTGCAGCAATAATTTCCTGCTGATAGTTCTGGGAAGATAGGGCTGTCCACTGTGCTTTCTGATCGCAGTGAAGATCGTGAAAACTAGTAGTTCAGCCTCTGCAGTCGGGTTTTATGCAGAGACTTTCAAACTTCAAAGCAGCCCCAATTCTCAAACACCACCATTCTGCAAACAGCGTGAACACCCAAGCACTGCTTCAGTGTAATCGGCACTGAAGATTTCGAATAACTGTCATTGCTAGGGGGCTTCAATTGAGTCCTAGATTGAAGCTTACGACGTCTTTTGTTCTGTGGCTAAAAGTCAGCAGAATCAGGATCTATGTTCTCTTTTCAGCCATGAAACTATGCGAACTGCACAGCTACTATCAAATATCAAATTTCCAATTAGTAGTCGTTTATGTCAGTGTTACCTAGAAACACTTAGCAACCATGATACAAGTGTACTACAACATGCCTACTGGCGGACTTTTATTGATGAATACACTCAGCACTATTCAATAATCCCTCGGACTCCACACTCAGGATTATTGAATAGTACCAGGCCCGTAGGCAGGGGGGGTTCGAGGGGGTTCGCTCGAACCCCCCTTTTGGCCTCCAAAAGATTTTATATGCACCGCTTAACTGTACATTTTAAGTGCCCTACCGTTTGAAATTGGTCCACTAGTCTCGCTGCTATATATTTGAGAATCACCGCTGTCCAAACGAGTCTGGTTGCAGCTATGCGAGTTTGTTCGTGGAGGACCAGTGCGGAATGCACGTAAGCTGTTTACGCTGCTGCGATGAAAGGACGCGCGTAAATACGTGCGTAAATAAATCGCTATTCAGGCGCTAGAGACTAGTCGAGAGTTCACCAGTTGTCTTCCTAGTGATGTCACCCCACCTGCTAGCGAATGCATACGTGCACAGCCAAAAATTAGATGTAATACTCCGCGAGCCATGTAGCCCTAACTACTCTGCTTCTGTCTCAAAATGGCCTCAGAAGCAATCTCAGAGCATCTAATTTCTAAAAATTTCCTGGGGGAGCATGCCCCCAGTCCCCCCTAGTCTTGCATGCTTATGCATGCATACATAGTGATACACATCTCACACCCATGTAACCCCCCTTCTACAAATCCTGGTTACGGGCCTGAGTACTTTGTGTATTCCAATAGAGCCCTAGTATGCATGTTGTAACTACTAGTGTAAATGTAGAACATTGTAGGGCGAGCCTGAGAATGCAATGCAAAGCAGCATCGTTTGGCTAACTAAGGCTTCACCAGCTTTATTACCAGGTTACAGCATACAGAAAAACATGTCTGCAGCTAGCAGGGATTAAGTCTGGCCTGCTGCTGACCTCCATTAACTCTGAACACACTGCCAGGCTTGTCATGCATAGTTCTTACACAAATAGGGGAGGTGTCGAAAAGTCGCTATGCATGGTAAATACACTGTCAGCTATTCAACCTTCTGCATTCTGTAAGTAGCCAGGTTTGTCTTCACAACTTGCAGCCCTCATACAGTAAACTTTCACGCTCCACAGTTACTCCCCCCAAGCATCTCTCCTCGCCGTTTTCAGCCTTTGGCCCACTGCTCGTGCTGTGCTGGAAAGTAGTCTAGAGCAAAAATGTTACTTATTGTCCGCACGCGGCGTGGGGTTGCATTAAATTACAGTCTGAGCAGACAAACGAAATATGTATGACAGATAATAATATATATATACAATGTATATGAAAAATCCATCGTTCGACTCGCTAGTGTGGGGCTCCTCAGGCTCACCCCAATAACATACACCCCAAAATATCATTACAATTTACCATTTCTGTCTTGTGTATAAACACATCAAAGCAGGTAGAGTCAGAGATGGCACACCTGAGCTTTCACATCTCTCATGACACTTTGTCATGTTTCTTACACCACACCATTGTGTTCATGTTCATAGCTACTCGCACATGGTTATAGAGAGCTAGGTCGTGTAGCTACTTGACATTGCATGCCACGCTGAGCAGCGTTCATGAAAAGGAAGTGTGAAACAACATACTGAGCACGCGACCGAGCTCCCGCTGTCACTTGCGAAAGGTATCGTCCTTGAGGTGTAATTTCTTGGTACTGTCCGCCTCGTCTAGTCTCTACTGGAAGCGTTCCGCACCTGTTGGGTTTGGCTTGCAAGACTAGGAACGGTCAGTCATGCCTATTGACCACTTATATTTATGGTTGGTCATTGTAATAAAATGTGTGGAATTTGAGTGATGACCGAGTGTAATTTCGACCTCTGACATCCAGTTGTGTACCCAGGGAGGAGGTAAATGTTTTCCATGCACTTTTCTCTCCAGGTGGTACTGCTGCACAGTTCACTGCAGCTCCCCCCGCCTGTCCTGGTGATACCTTCACCTTCAGATGTACTGTTACTGGAGACATGAATGGAGTCACCATCTGGAGAGTGAATGGGAGCAGTGAGTGTATCCTGGCACATATTACAACAGGTGCCGTATCTGCATGTGGCTTCACAGCTACACCTGAAACTGGGTTTGGAACAAGTGCTATTTCCTTCTCATCAACACTGAGTGCTACTGCAACCTTGACACTGAATGGTACACTGGTTGAGTGTTTTGGACCAGGCCTTGCCAGAGATGCTGGGAACAGGGTTGGAGACAGTACTCTCCGGATATTAGGTAAGTAACACTCCATGATATCGTGGTACATCTGCCATTACACTATCTACGTGTATACATATGGTTTCTGTATATATACTGCAAGCTCCTAATAATATTTTCCCTTCGAGCAAGTGCCCTCTGCTCTTCTTTACATGTACTTCTGAAATTTTTACATACTAAGGCTTAGGTAATTTTCACTTGTTTCCTTTAACCACTGATGATGAGTGTACTCATCATGCAACTTTGGCCACGTGTTATCAGTTGGCGCAATCCATTTTGAAGATAGGTTTTGCGCTAGCAAAAAAGGTGGGATAGGGAGAGGTGGGCAGGTATATTCAAGACATGCCGTACACATGGCGGCTGTCTTGGCTGGCTGTAGAAAAGCCTTGGTTGGCATTGGCTGGGCCATTTCTCTCCTTTTTGGCATAAGCGGGCATAGAACTGCTCCTCTCCTTTTGTAGGGTCTCCATTTCTGACACTGTAGGCAGTTTTTTAAGTCAGGAGAAGTATTTGCTGGTCGGAGAGCCCTGACCATTGTAAGCACACTAATGAGTGGGTGTAGTTGAGGTCATGAACCCCATTGACTCAGGTTTCCAGTGCCAGAAGTGGAATTTAATGAGGTATATCAATAACTTTCAGACTTTCAATAACTTTCAGACTTTCAATAACTTTCAGAAAGACTTCTATAAAATGAAACTCAGTGTAGAATAAACACCCCAAAGTGCTGGCATGCTTTTAGTGAGCATTTGGTTTAGCTCCGTCATTCATTGAGTGTTTCCATAAATGCATACACATGGAATCACTTGCCTCAGTGTACCACTGCCTAGGCTTTAATTTGTTTTTTGTGGTGCGAGTTTATGCAGGGTCGTCCCCTGACGATGCAAGTTGCTTTAATGCCTCTTGGCTTAGTATCAACACAGGTGCTACGTAGTACACAACCAGTAATGTTGCCATTCTACTTGAAAGCCACGGCAGTCGTCCTAATCGTCAACTTCAAGTGTAACATCGCAAGGAAACAGGGCTGTATGCTTGAAACTAATTGAATATTTGAGGAATTGCCCCCTTCCCACTTTCAACAGTAGTGTGCAAAAAGGGGGGCCTATTATTGCGAGCTTATGGTACATACATCTGTAAGTGAGACTAACAGGAACATTTCTAGATGTATGAGGAGGTTAGAATTGCAACAGAATATAAAGGTATGGTAGTGCCTAGCTGCTCCTGTCTTCAATAGGTAACAAGTCTTATGGTTATCAATAACTTTTAAGCATACCCTAGGGGTGAAGTGTGCGAGTCAGGGTGTGAGGTTATTAGCAATGGTGTTGATTGTTCAGGTGTACTGTAATTGTTTGCTTGTTGTAATCCAATTACACGCTAGCAAGTAGTCCAAGTAATGTATGTCATGCACACTGCTGTAACTGTAACTAGAGTGATTGACATTATAAATAGAGAAGTGTAGTGTACATACCATGCATCAACTGGGCTACTGACTTCATGCACTACACTCTTACATTCCTTGCTGCTTCAGTATGCCACATTTTCTTTATGGATTCAAAATGATGCTAGCAATAGGCTACACTATGGCCAATGTGGCTATGCCATTTTGTGAACTATCACATTTTGTGAGATATTGTGCTGCTACTCAGAGCTAGGAGACATGCATACAGGAATAGTACGAGGTACAGATTACACTGGGAACATGCAATTGAATGGAGAGAGTTGCATGTAGCTACGTAGGTGAATTTGCTGACCATCCTGAGCCTCACATCCTTCCAGGCAAGTCCAAAGTTATCAGTTATGCTTTTCAACTGAAATTTGGTTGGCCACAAAGCCACCAGAAGCAGCCATAGAAGAAGTAAATTTTCCTTGGGAAGGGATAGTGTAGATTCCACTAGATTGTATAGCACACTTTGCCATCCCCCATGCATTTGGTATTAGCCAGACAAGGGTTCTGAGTATAGTGATGGAATGGCAAAGCAACACTTAGCAACACTTAGTGGAGCATTGAAACTCATCTTATCATTACATTGAATAGTTCAGTAGGAAGGAATACTTCACTGTCAGCGTTGCATCTATCTGTCACACTTTGAAGGTAATGGGCTATACTATACAACTTATACAACACATTGCAGTACAGTGTAGCAATCATTTAAGGGCTACGTTTATGGCAGACGTGAGTGTGTACAGCCCATCTATGCTTCTATGGATTGATGAGAGTAGGTGTGACAGGCAAAAAAGTGTGCTTGAAGTATTAGAGTACAAGATCATGGGATATTTGTGCATGGAACCCAATATTCAGCCATCGCCATTATGTCAGTGAAAGGTATCCATGGTGTTTGTTGACTTGAAGGCTCTGTTAATGATAAATCCTTCATCAGAAACTGTCTAGTACCAATTTTGCAGCCTTTCATTCTGTGGTCATCCTAGACAATACATCTATCCATCATGGGGGTGGAATTGCTGATTTAATTGAGAATCAAACTGGTGCTCGCTTGCTGTATCTGTCACCATACTCACCAGATTTCAACCATTAATATTCAGTCAAATTAAGAGCAGAATGAAACAGAATGGTTTCCTGTTTGAAGTTGCCACCATTCCAAGAGTACTCCTAACTGTGGCCTTTGCACCGGTAAATAAAGAACACTGTCATTGTATACTCATGTTGTGTTATACAAGCAACCCCTACAGATGGATTCCTTAGATTGTTAAGTTCCTCAACAACGTCAACTTTTCTGAGCAGTATTGTTTTTTAGTATAGTCACTGCCTGTTTTCTATGAATTTGGCTGGGCTAGCACTATTTCCACCAGTTACTGAACCTTGCCCACTTGTGGATGGCTTACGTGACAGAATTGTAGTAATTGCAGTTGCAGCATCTGTTAAAGCTTTGGCCATTGGTGACTGATCATCAGCATCCTTTCTTCCCCCTGCAGTTCTCTACTAGCTCTCCTAAACATATGTCCGGAGCATCATGCATGCTTGTATGCAATCCTTCTGTGATCAGTTTTTCCCAGATACGATATTGCATCGGTGTATATCTAGAGCAATGTTTGTCTTTCAGTCGATCAACAGCCCTTTACAAAGCTTCACCTGCATCTGCATGCTTTTTTTCTGCTGGGTGTACTAGACTGTACCTCAGTATCTACAAATCATCATCCACGTTCCTATGTTTGCAACTATACTAGTCTGTGCCACCATTTCCTTCCCTGTTGCCAATCCATTGCACCAGATTGTTGTGTCATGCTGAGGTTGTCTTAAAAGAGCCCACAATCCCTTTAAATCTTGTGTGGTATGCATTCTTACAACAATGGAACGTTAGACATATCCCACATCAAATTCATTAGACATTACTTTATCACTATAACTCTGTCTAATGATGCTCTTGAGGTCAGCACACGACTTTGTAGAAGATGAGTTAAGATTGTGGAGACAAAATAGTCTTTCTTGTTTTACTTACTGCTTTCAAAAGCACCTTAGATACCATACTTCTTTCTTCCTGAGACTGAAACGTCTGTGTAGGTTGAGATGTGCTCAAATTGACTTGAGGTAATGGAGTGTGATTTGAAGCCGCAGACAGCAGAGTCACCAATACCCATCTTCTAATTCCAGCTTGTCCACAGGACACAGAACCATTGTGGATAGTCACATTAGGCTGCTTGCGGCCATTGATAGAGACGCTACAAGCTTCATAAGAAGCCATCTTAATCAGATTATCATGCAAGTGTGCCAATTTTTCAACCGATCAGTTAATAATTTTAGAACCGTTGGCTGGCACTCTTTAGCAAACCAAGCATGTACACACAGCGAAAGGACAGCCATCTTGAAAACCTCTATACGTGTACTACTATGTAGCTATAATACTTGGAACAATTGTTGGCATGCGTATCCACACTCTTACTAGCCTCATTCTCAGGCCTCCCCTGTTTTATGTTCTTCAGTTTGCGTTCAGTATAATACACAGGAGTGGAAGAGCGGAGAAAAATGTATTATACTGAACGCAAACCGAAGAACAAAAAACGGGGGAGGCCTAGGAACGAGGCTATACTCTTATATACTGCATGTGAGATAAAGTGTGTGAGGCATGTACGTACATTTATCGTTCAATTTTGGTGTCTACATACATGTAAGCATTTGTGTGCAAGATATTTCCAACTGTACTGTAGACTATCAATTAGGGTGGGATGTATGCTATGAAGCCATAGCCATTCATTCCTTCAGGTCCATCCTCTGCCCCCACCCTCTCCTGTGTTGACCTCTCTGAATATGTCAGTGGAGCTGTGAATGTAACTGTGAGCTGGATACTGAGTGGTGGAGACAGTGCTGATTTCTACATTATCAGCATCACCACCAACGCTCCACAGACCCCATATGGAGGACTTCTGAACATCACCACTGCCAGTGTCACGCAACATGAACTAACTGGTTTCATGGCAGGCTATGAGTACAACATCACAGTACGTGGTGTGACATCAAACTGTGGTGGTCTGGTGGGGAGGGAGAGTGAGCCCCTGATAATTACTCAGCAAGGTAGGCACAAAGTAAACTTTTGGTAGTCATTTTAACTTATGGACTGTGTTGACAGTGTTGAGTGTGTGGGATATCATAACAGTGACACTGTCAGTCTATCATAGTTTAAGGAGTGCAAAACAAACATTCAGAGACTTGATCCAACTAATTTGCAAGCATGCAATGTTAGTGTGACTATGACTTATTTGGGTAGTAAACATACATTTGTCTCGTGATGTCCTTTTATGTTGGTCAATGTCTATGTCGTTAACCATCCTGTCTCATCCCAGCTAGTGTTGTCTCTGTAAACCGGTCACATTCTATTTTAATTGCCAAGAATTTCACAATCAACTATCTAAGAACACCACTGTGTGTGTGTGTATAAAAAGTGTTACAGATTTTCACTCTGAGACATTCAAATGATAGTTTGGTGTCCTCTTTATGAGGAATGTTTGCTAGAAGTACCGCTGGCCATGAAGAGCTCTACATTTTATTAGTTTACCTTCTTTACACCTTTAACTTTGTAGTTAAGGTGGTACTCCACCCTGGATTTTCAAGGTCGACAAACCTGGAATCCAAGCTGATAGACGTCTTTGTTACTAGTAGCAAACAGTCAGTTTTGGGAGTCTTCATCCGTTCACTGTCCGTAAAATTGGGGATTTTCCCCATTTCCTGTCGGCATTGGCATCCCATAATCAGTTTATAATTAAAGTTAGTTAAGATGTGGCCTGGCGGAACCCCCCGTGTGGTGTTTGGAACTTTGAAGATAAGCTTAGGTCGACTTAAAAAAAAAAAAAAAGAAGGAGTTTAGTAGAGTGCTGTAGTGTCAGTAGCTGTGAGTGGTGCGTAATGCCTGCTTGTGAAAGCAAGCTTGTGTCTAGAAGCAGCAGAAAGGCCACAGTGGCCAAGACTGTACTCATTGGGTAGGCCCAGGTCTTGCGATCGTATGCCAAGCCTAGTAGGTGACCGTGGCCCGGAGCTTCGAGTGCTGGGCTGGGCTTTAACTAGAATGTGCAATATATCGTTGGTACTATGCTGGAGTAGACAAGAAAGCTGAAGAGTGGTTGTGTGTGGAACAGAACCGTGAGTTGTTTAGTGACATAAGGGGGAGAGGTGGGGCTAGTAATGCTTGCTTCCACTTGTGAATGAGCCCCTCGCGTAGACAAGCTATGAATTTTTAAAAATGTGCATTCATTTTGGTGCAGTCAAAGTTGTCCATTCCAAGAGTAGTGACAAACATGAGTCTAGCCTGACTTTGAGAGTAGCTCTGAACAAAAGCTGGCACAGATTGATTTGAGATACATTGGTGGATAGGACGCTACCTACAGTGAGCATGTAGATGTTGTCCATCAGTGGCAATTTTGGGTTCATGAATATATTAATAAGCCACTAAAACCCTTTTTAAAATTAGGCAAAGCAAGATTGCCCTAATGCAAACCCTAACCCTGAAACTAGGAGTAACCCTGGTCCTGACTGTAACCCAGGTTTATGTTTTCGTTAACCTCCGCCGAGTGACGGGCGTGCCACCTTAATGTGCAAGATTTTACAACTCACTAATTAAATGGTCTTGTAGTGGAACAAGTGCTTGTGTTTGGTATGAAACTGGTAGCTGAAGTATACATATATCTGCTGAATGAGCATGAAGAGTAGAGTAAGTTAGCAATCATCGGACGACAAGTATATTCGGACACTCAAACGCGGAGGGAAAACTGCGTAAACATTCGGCGATACCACAAGACTGTAGCTGAGGTACGTGGTACCTGGTGTACCAAAAATGACGCCCGCGCATTGTTTCCTGTTGGCGCTAGAAGCGATAAAATGGCCGTCCGAAAAACATCAATATTCGAAAAAGTGTATGTATTTTCAGACACTGTTGTTTGTGCCTTCTCTGAAGCTGCTTTTGGAGAGATTTTAGCATCGATACGATGCCCCAAGACCTCCCCAATTCGCAATATATTTTGGTAGCGGTAGCTGCTTTGAACACTCAGGGGCGCGGCTGAACATGGACCAGTCCGATTCGATCGATATCGGACGGTGAAATTTGTCATTTCTTGCTGTGTTGTCTCCAAACAAGTCGAAGTCTCCACCATATTAGCATCAGTAGAATCTACAGGCTCTTGGCTACATGCTGGTACTTGTCCAGAGTTTGTGCGTTGAGTAGTTCTCGAGATATTGCACGATATCGTTTGAACTCACCTATTTATGCTGCACATAAATCAACCAGCGTAGTTGATGGAAAGAAACATGAAATATATTTATATCTCGAGAACTATTCAACGCACAAACTCTGGACAAGTACCAGCATGTAGCCAAGAGCCTGTAGATTCTACTGATGCTAATATGGTGGAGACTTCAACTTGTTTGGAGACAGCACAGCAAGAAATGACAAATTTCACCGTCCGATATCGATCGAATTGGACTGGTCCATGTTCAGCCGCGCCCCTGAGTGTTCAAAGCAGCTACCGCTACCAAAATATACTGCGAATTGGGGAGGTCTTGGGGCATCGTATCGATGCTAAAATCTCTCCAAAAGCAGCTTCAGAGAAGGCACAAACAACAGTGTCTGAAAACACATACACTTTTCCGAATATTGATGTTTTTCGGATGGCCATTTTATCGCTTCTAGCGCCAACAGGAAACAATGCGCGGGCGTCATTTTTGGTACACCAGGTACCACGTACCTCAGCTACAGTCTTGTGGTATCGCCGAATGTTTACACAGTTTTCCCTCTGCGTTTGAGTGTCCGAATATACCTGTCGTCCGATGATTGCTAACTTACTCTAGTACCATGTGCTATTAAGCTCACTCAGCCCACCTCCAGAGTAATTAGTCTGTGCATGGAGAGGGTCTACCTTACCAAGTAAATCTTACGTCACTTTCCAACATATCTTCAACATTCACTAGCTACTAATACGATTGGCAACCTGTGAATCTCTGTTTGGTTTAGACAGTCACGTGTTCAGAACACAATAATAACATCATGCAGCTTCACCTTGTTCATATGCCTCATTCTTGCCCCTGAACCTTGCGTTGATTCACCTTAAACTACACTTTTAGTCAATCATTCTTCTTACAGTCCCTGCAGCTCTCAGCAGCTGTAACATCACTCTATCATATGACCAGTCATCAGGGAGGCTTCTGTTCATCAACAGCACCTGGAATACTGTACCAGTAAGTCATGATAAGTTTCTCAAGAAACTGCAAAAACCCTTTATGGCCCCAGTTGTGATGCACTATTCTGTCTCCCTAGCAGTCCTAGTAACCATAACCACCATTTTTTGTGAATAGGATTGCTAGAAGGACACCAGAGTGTCTCACAACTGGAGCCTTTAGTCCTATATACCTGTATACCCTCACTTTGAGGTGTCACATGCATTATAGCTTGTTTACAGTTTCCCGTAGTGGCATCTCAAATTAACAAGTAGGTTGTGTCACTTTGATGTGGAAAGGCAGCATAAGAACTACTGCAGTTGCTGTTTTGTCCCAAAAATGGCCTCTGAAGCAATCTCAGATTTTTTGGAGAGAAAACCCCAGACCCCCCAACCTGTTGTGTGTTTACACATGCACTCATTATACTCAGTCACCCCCACTCTGAAGTAGCTTCCTCTGCCACTGTCATGATATATATTACATTACCTAGGTAGTATAATTATATGCCATACAGGGTTTCATACAGGAATTTTTCCTGGGAGGGGGAAATGTACATGAGTGCAAAGGATCCATGTGCATATCGGTGTACCTGCTAGGGTTTTGTGGATTTTAATGAAATTCTGGACGTATTTAAGTAATAAGAATCAACAGATTCAGCTATAATACATTAAGCCTATAATTATGCTGTACTTTTTAATAGTGTTATATACTCTACTGTAGCTGTTAAAGGCAATTATGACATCATAATTTTCAAATTTGTGGGGTGGGGGGGGGGGGGTGGGAATCCCAGTGCCCTCCCCCCATTCCCCCCCTCCCTCTGTATGAAACCCTGTCATATCATTCTTTTGCCTTAGTATTGCCCAAGGTAATCGATTACATATTCCTCCCATGTGTATGGTCTTCCACATTGGTGTGCCTGACACCATCGTGTAAAGCAAGGGATATAAGTATTACGTAATAGCGTGTGCATGAACTATGAGTTGTGTGTTTGCTGCCACTCTTTCTCACACAGGCAAAGAAGCTATAGTCAGTGAAAATAACATTGCTATAATAACCCCTATATGTACAGTAAAACCTCTAATAACGGACCCTCCAAAAAGCGGACAACCTCTGTACAGCGGACAGATCACTTGCCCCCAATTGATTTTACTATAGAACTAATACATTCGAACCTCCGAGAAGTGGACACCTCTCAACTCCGAACAACGGACACTGAATGAGCCCCAGATGTACCTTAGCCAATACAAAATTACCTCCGAAAACGGACAGTGATCAATGGCTTTCGTAAGATTGTGGGCCACCGTTGCTGGATTCCAAGACTGGGCATTATGTTAGCACTGCTGCTTATTGTGCTAGCCTTTCTTGCCATGGTACAGCAACGGAGAGGTTCGAAAATGCGACCTCATCATGTTCAACAGCCTGAGCACACATTACCATGCCTACCCGAATGCCCGTAACGGATATGTACCTCCCAATATTCTGAGAACGCAGTGGTCGTCCTTTCAACTGTGCTCACAAATGAGCAGTTACGCACAATCGAGTGTTTATTTTGTTACTGTTGTCATAACTACAATCTTTCTACTTTTTAAATGCAAGTAGTATTGCTCTTGCCATCTTGCAATTGAACAATATGGACAGAATACATTATAATAATACGTTTTAAAAAAGACTTAAGTGTTAGTTATTTGTCTTTTAGGACTTTCCAATAGGTTTAAAAGAAACCTTCGAGAAGAGGACAACCTCTCTACCAGGGACAAATGGCCCGTCTCCAATATGTCCTTTGTTCGGAGGTTTTACTGTATATGTACATACGTACAGTGCAATTTCAACTTTGCTGGTATCATATCTCTCTCCAGGACCCAGTTGACCCAGTGGACCCATGTCAAGGCCCAAGTGGGAACATCACTCAGTTCCAGATCAGATTTCAGACTGGGTCTGTTGTGGTTACTGAGAATGTTAACATTGCCAGGTGTACAGCTGGGAGGTGCAGCTACAACTTTGAGCCACCCTCAAATCCTCCCTCAAGCTATGACAGTGTGTCAGTGGCTGCTGAGAATGTGGTGGGAGTGGGAACTGGAAGAACATGTACAACACAAACCATCAGTGAGTTGAACATTGATTATTATGGACTGCAATATTGTGTAATGGTGCAGAACATCATGTTTAGAATAACATGGTGTTCATCTTGAACCATTTCCAAGGTACATGATAAAAAGTATGCTTCAGATTTCCCTCTAGTCAGAAGATTAGTCTCTTAGTTCTCATTACCTCACCTTTTCTGTGAGATGATAAGAAGGTGCTTTGTGTTGGAGATATACAATATAGTACATGAGTGTTTAATGTTGTCTCTAGTCAAAGGTTGTCTCATACAGGGCCCAGATTCTAGGGTTGGTTTCTTTTCATTCATGTTCAATGTTATACGTGTTCATGCAGGTACAACTAACAATGTTCTAAGAGTGGTAGTGGTGAATGTGAGCTCTCCAGTTGATGCTCAGTTGCAGTGCACATTGCTATCTGGGTTCACTGGCTCTGCTCGCTGTACAGTCCAGTATGGGACTGACCCAACCTACATGAACCTGCCATACTCTGCTGAGTCCACTGAGACTGGTACAGCAGGGGACACTGTCAGTGTGGTCCTGAGGGAACAACTGAACTCCTCAACTGTGTACTACTACACTGTGTCTGCAGTTAGTGGAGATGTTACTGTGAAAGTGCAAGGGACCTTCACAACACCACAGTACAGTAAGTACTAGCCGCATACCCAGGCCCTGCCGACGAAGAGCCCTATAGAAGGTAATACTCCGAGTAGCAGGACATTTCTTGTGACAGAATTTTCATGGATTCATGAGAACAAACATTGTGGAGTGTCCTGTACTTTAGAGAACTGTATAGGAGGCTCTCTCCCTTCACTGGCTAGCTCAAAGTAGTTGTATAATTCCATAGCAGCAAGCAGACTGAAGAGTGTCATCTAAAGTTCACCAAAGACCAAATCCTTAAAGTTTGTCTGCTCCAACCATTGCAGTATGTTGTGGAACAAACCTTTTTAGACCAGCTCACTAGCTTTTGCCGTATACAGTAAAGTCTGCTGAAAACTAATAATAGTGGTGGTAGTCTGGGAGTAAGATATCACATCATGACAATAGTGGTGGCCTGGGAGTGAGATGTCACATACAATGTGGCCTTATATTTTGGTTCTTCCTGAACAGACTGTCCCCTGAGTGAATTGCAGATGGCAGGGCTACCTCCAGGTGACAATTACCCTCAATGCCAACAAGACCAGGATATTGTGACCTCCATTACCATACCCAATGGTGTTGTCAATGTGACCTGCTACAGTGGGAGGCAGTTTGTGTCTGTGGCCTCCCATGTGTGTGATGAGGGCTACCAGCCTAATGCAACCTCCAGTGTACGAGTGTGCAGGGACAGTGGACTGTGGTCTGGAACTAACATAGTCTGTGGTGAGTGGTTGATGCTGTAGAACAAGATGAATGGTCACTGTGTGTTGTCACATCTGCACTGTGCACTTTAGGTTCCGTCAAACATGTACACATTACACAAGAATTAAAGATGCAGCTCCATGTACATACTATTTTACTAGCCTCGTTCCCAGGCCTCCCCCATTTGTGTTCACAATAATACATGGCTGGCGAAGAGCGGGGAAGGCCTGGGAGCATTCATCACGTGAATGACGTCAGGTGGATGCGAGGTGGACATAGGTGGGGGGAGGCCTCCCCTATTTTTACCTTCCGTTTGCGTTCACAATAATACACGGGAGCGGAAGACCAGCAAAAAACAGGGAAGGCCTGGGAGCATTCATCACATGAGTGGACGCGAGGTGGACGTGGGGGGGGGGGGGGGGGGGGGGGGGGGGCAAGGAGGATATTCTAATATGTACGTACTAAACTTGAAAGCGAGTTTCGATCACGGTAACATCTGGAGTCCAAAACTGCGATAGAGTGCTCAAATGGTTGTTTTGGGCCCTGGGAACGAGGCTACACTATTTACTGGGATTTTAAATCAGGTGACTTTTACATGAGGTACTGAGTGCTTATTAATATTAGTGTGTTCATGCAGATGCTGCACCGGCCAGTCTCAGCACTGGTGCTACCCTCAGCACAAGCGTTGCTGTGGGACTTGCAGTAGTAATCACTGGCACCATAGCACTTGTGGTTGGAGTCCTGGCTGGAGTTCTGCTCTATCACTGCATCATCAAGTACCGATCACAGAGCTCCAAGACTGAGTCATCTTGCCACCAACGGGAGCAGGCAGGTCCAGAGTATGAGGAGGTGCCCGTTGACAAGAGGATTGAACTGAGAGAGAATGTTGGCTATGGGCCAGCACAGAGTATTGAACTGAGGGTCAATGAAGCCTATGGGCATGTGCAGCATTGATTTTTCCACTTTATATGCAAACATTTTGTAGTATGTGCAAAGTATATCAACAGCCATGCACTAGCCACATGAGCATTCCAAACCTCTCATGGGTAGTGAAAGTATCACTGTTTGCTAGTTTTGGCTAGTTAAGAATTTTATGAATTTTTATTCATTTGACATTACTGCTCAAGTCAATTGTGTATATAGCTGTTTAATTACATGCACTGTTCATATTGAGGATATTTTTCATCTAGATATGACAATCACATTCCTATATATATGGTAGCCAATGGTGTTGTCAATGTGACCTGCTACAGTGGGAGACATGCAGTTTTTGCCTGTGTGTGATGAGGATAATTATGATAACAGCCTAGTGCAACCTCAGGTGTACAGTTGTGTGCAGGGATAACAGAGTGTGATCTAGGACTATCATAGTCAGGTAAGTGCTTGATATTTTATTTTGTGTATTTCTGCAGTCAGTGTACACACTACCCTCAGCATAGCTGGATTACAGCAGTGATCACTGGCATGATTGCATTCGTTGTTTGGGTCTTGGCTGGATTCCTGGCTGGAGTTTTAGAGTCTACCGCTGTGTCACTAACTTGAGCACTGCATGGTTAGTGAGTATAACTTATGGACTATATTGAGACTGTGGGGATATATCATAGTAGTGGCACCATCAGTCTATCATGGTAAGTGTAATTTTTATTTTTTTTATTTTTTTTTTTTGAAATCCGAAACCCTTAACAGCTGGTATCTCGGGCCGAAGACTGTGATGCAGATACTATAAATCGTGGAAAGGTCGCGTAAGTGTAATGAGTGCTGAACAAACCTCACTGCATATCTGCAACCATGCAATGTTAGTGAACCATCTTTATGACTTCCTAATGCAGCAGCGTTTCAGGAAGAATACTAGACCCTTTCTAAGCTCACTTAACCCCTCTCCGCTATTATTAGTCTGTTTTTAGAGAGGGTCTGTCTTGCCAGACTAGGTTATGGGTTTTAAACTATAGATCAGTTTTTAGATTTTGCTTTCCAGTCTAAAATCAAGTCCAAAATCGAGTCCATAATCCAGTCCATAGTCCAGTCCAGAGTCCAGGTTTTGTACCTACCCTACATGGATGTCATTTTGCTGTCATTTGTTATCATTGTAATGTGTTATAATTACATCCTCATGCATGCAAGGCAAATATGCATGTGTCTTGTGTGTATGTAGTACACGTTTATCTGCTTCAATATGCTGGAGGTCTCATGATTGTTATACAATGACATCACACTGTTAGTCTTATACGCATACCTACAACTTAAAGGTGATTATGAAGTATCCTGTTTTCACTTCCATGATCAATTCACAGGTTGTTTCCTGATGAAACTTTGGAACCTGCCAGCTGGTGTTACATTCCTGTCTGATGTTAGTTTACTGATACTGCTGGATGATACTGCTGCTCATTATCCAAGTTGTGTTGCTGGAAGTGTTGAAAGTGTTGGAAGTGTTGTACTAGTGAACACTAGCCTCGTTCCCAGGCCAGCGCCCAGCTTCCTGTCGCTTGCAGCACGGTTAAACCGTACTGCAAGCGACGGAAAGCCAGTAGTGCAAAGTAAAAGATAGAACTGAGAACACGGCCTATGGACCTGTACAAGCTATTGAGTTGAAAGAAGTATAGCTTATGCGCATGTGCATCGTTGATTTTTGTACAGTTAAAAAATTAATGTAAGCCACTGTAACAGCAGCTACAAGAACATTCAATTCATAGCTATTTACTGAAAGCATTAGGAAATTATGACACTCTTCATCCACATTCTCTTCCCACCAAAAGATTTGCTTGTAGTTCACACTGATAGTTTGACTGAACAAAGACCTGTATGAGTACATTCAACAAACACTGATGATTTTTCTAGCTTGTTCAAAGACTCACTTACCTCTGTATAATTATCGCATTACATAAATGTTGCATGCATGTTTACTGACAACTGGCTGCAAGCAATAGATATGGCTGGGTGCACAATTCTGGAACAAGGCTACCTCTTCAAGTTGTCTAGAGACTAGTAAGTTGGGCTGAATATTTAAGCCTCAAGTGTGTAATGCATGACCAGTCAATGCACCATGGCTGCTTTCTTTCCATCATGCAGTCAACCACACTTCTCAAGTTCTCACAATGTGGCCAGTTGGAGGGAGAATGGGAGACTGTAAGACAATACTGTTTTCATGTTTTGTTGATGTATCCACCACTTCTGTATGTTATCCCCAACAATATATTCGTGTACAGAACTATTCTGGTTTACGGATTGGTCCACTTATTGGTATGAATATAGAATCAAACTTGGTCTGTAAAGAATATATTGACGTGAATGAAGCCTTAGCTAAGTCAGTGTAGCCCACTAAATGACGGTCTCATGCCCAGCCAACATGCACCTCCTGGCAAGAAATGGTCTGGTGAACCAAGTCGAATTTCTTAGGCTGATTTCTAAAATGAGGTAAGGACCAATGAGATTGCAAGATCATTAATTACTCCCAGTACAGCAGTAAGATTTTGTCTCTTGGGTATCCAGACATTTTTTTGAGCAGGTGTTGCATGAAATGCTTTGACTGATAGGTTACACTAGTGTTGCAAAAGTGTGCACTAGCCTAAGAAATTTAACTTGGTTCACAGACCACTTTTTCTTGGAGTCGAGCAACATACGTTCTTCTGCAAGTACCAGTTCCACCACCATCTCACAAGAAAAAAGGCAGATGATCTGTGATCATCCATGTTTGAATGACATGATGTGCAAAATTATCACCAAAAAAGCAGCCAATTTTTGTTTGTTGTTCTTAGTATTCATCCATCTGTTAGTCAAATTGATTTTATCTAGTGGAACGGGTTACACCAGTCATTTATTGGCTGTTATCATTGAACTGGAATGTCAATTTGCATGATCGTGTGATACCAGCTATTTAATGTTGCATGAAATTCATACTGCATGAACTGATTCCCAATCCCATATTTGTATCACTACTGCATTCCACATTCCATAAATACATGACTAATTATGACTGTATATTCATCTGTTGTGATAGGTTGACCTGACAGCATGAATTTGCGGGCAGCTATCAGCAATAAACAAACATGCTGCCTTGTGTAGCTATCAGAGTCCTCAACCTCCGCACCCTATTATAGTATCTGAGCTTTGTACAAAGCAGTCCTCCAGGTGTGCAGGCAAATCAGTCATTGAATCTGCATGGTAAGCTTGATGAAGCTGTATGCTGTGAACAGTAACATTATAATGTCATGTTATAAGTGGTCGTGGTTACTTAGTTGCGTATTCATTGCATTCCAAATGTGCACTCCCCAGGTGCATGGGTTAATATCTCCAAATCGTGAATTTTCCATTGCACAAACAGTACGTCATGCTTAGGACATCAAAACCCGCCCCACCCCATCCAGTGCCATTATAATCACAAGCTCATTACACAGTTCATCATTACTACAGCTGTACAGGCCACAGATTAGCATATTACACTAGCAATGTTGTCATGCATAATTATGCCTCTATAATATGGACTAGCTATAGGGGTTATGTTAGCTAGCAGCACTTGAGCAATGAAAGTGTAGAGAGTGACATAATGTACATACTATTTTGTTCAGAAATAATGCTCACCAAATGGAGTTCTATCAAGGACAAAGCTGAGCAGCCCATGACATTTTTACTCACTGGCTCCTACCCATGTAGCACTTATTTTGGACAAGTTGGGAGATAAAACACAAAACAAAAATAAAAACAAAGTATAATTATGTTTAGTAATAAACTCAGGGTATAAACGAATGCAAACTCTGTTGCAAAATCAAAAACTGACCAAGACATACAAAAACAGTGCTAAAAGATTAAAAAGGTTATGAATTTGTACATGTGCACACAAACTAACTCTTACACATAGCTACTAGCTACGTCTCAGTGTCCTACTGCACTATCACAGTGTCGTACTCTCTTGAAGTTGTATGACACCTGGTGGGAAGAGAGTTAAATACTCCAATAAAATAGAGATCTGATTGAACTCCACACTAGCCAGTTGAATTGCACATATTCTCTACACATCGTACGTTGTTCTATATCGCACTCTAATTTAACATGACAGCTAATGCTCTGCATACAAACAAGTAAAATTTGTACTTTGTGACCATTGATATGAAGATGCTGCCATTGCATGCAAGATCAAGAGGCCAGATGGGTGTCTTCATGGTGAGTGAAACCATGCAGTTACAAAAGATGTTTGGGAGGAGCAACTGGAGTGTGAGCATCTACTGTCTGAGGGCTAGCAGTTGTGTAAACAAACTATTTCTTTAGGTGGAAAAGATTCTTCTGCTAGATTCATGGTTGGAATGTCTATGTATTCAACATGCATGGTGACTTTCCATGTAAGTAAGGATAATGCATGACAAACCAGGTTGTGTGCTCACAGACAACAGAGGTCAGCAGGAGGCCAGAGAGTTAGCCAGTGTGCATAAACAGGAAGAGTAGCTTAGGCAGGACAGATGGCTGCACCATGTATAGTATCTCTTTATGGAAAGCCATTCTCTGCATTCATGACAATCTCTCTAAGCTGTCTCATGTAAAGACTTGTGCACAGGTTGCTCATAGACAGTAGAGTGACAGCTTCTCCTAGCTACAGACATCATGGTCTAGGAGTATGCTAATGTAATGAGCCAGTGATGCTGCCCTGCATTGCTTGCTTACCCACATAATGTTTCACATTCCCCATAGTAGTCAATTTAGTTAAGTTGATTAGCTGTGGTTAATCTCCATGCTTAGTCGTTGTAGCCAAAGGTTACATTTAATGTCTACTTAAGGTTCAATCTATGAAGCACAAGTTCAACCCAACAATGCATGGTGAGTACTGTACTTATGCAATAATATGCATTATACATATTCAGTGGTTTTTGCCTAAAGGGAGTAGAATTTAGAATTCTGGCTATTACCGGGCTTTCTGCCCCCTAATGATACCCACAGCAATTGGGCTGAATCCACCTTGTAGCTATTTCAAACAGATAGGGTTCATTGATTCTTGATGCCTAGCTAGTGTGCAGGTGAAAGTGTGATTGAAACTATAGCTGTAAAAAAGCTGAGTTCAGTTGGATAAGGGTTGCACATCGTCCATAAAAAAGCTCAAGAGTTTGATTAAAATGCTATGTAGACCTCTTCAACTGTCATGGGTGGCACTGTAAAATGAAGTTCTTCACAATGGCATGCAGAAGGGCCAAGAACCATTCTGTGTTGCAAGGTAAGCCTTGGGCGCTTCCGTCTTGCTGACCATAACAAGGGTTCATTGTCAAGAGGGGGCAAAAGTTGACAGTTAAAAAGTGTAAGGGGGCATCACTTGTTTCCACACCTCACACGGTGTTCACTGCTTGCACTGTGACTCAGCATTTTGTACTGCCAAGAGGTGTTGCTCTGAGAAGGCTGAGAACAAGGATAGCTCAACCCCTGAGATGTTGTGCTTCATACACAAACTACAGGGGGTCTTTAGACCCTCTAAGATCACTTTTTCTTCATCATCAATGAGTGGAACTGGTTACCACATTTACTAGTACTGGTAAGGCACTCTTGATTTGTATGTTCGGGGGGGGGGGGGGGGGGGGGGCAAGATTCTGGCAAGGGGGTTGCCCCCTCCTGTTGCCCCCTCCCCCCCCCCCCCCCCCCCAAATGAAGCTCTGCTATAAGGGCAATGGTGTGATATGAAGTCTTTGATTGTGGAAATGCAAAGGTGTGTTCTGGCCTGTTTCAAGTTTTGGCAGTTGCATGCTCTTCCTCCTCCCTCTGCAATAACAGTCATCTTGCCAGAATCATATACACATGGCTTCTGCAGCCCCACCAATATTGGACTTACGTAAGCAGGTACATATAACACCTTTGTACAACATCTCAAACATCACAGTATACCGTAGTGTCCCGCTAATACGCCCCCTTCGAAAATACGCCCCCCCCCCTCTTTTCCACCAAAGTTCCTGCACAGGGTAGTTTGACTCGTTATAACGCCCCCCGGTGAGCGTCTTCTGGAACGTCAAAACTACACGTGCTTACTATACGTTGCAAGTGCGTTCAGTAAGACTACAGTAGTCGGTGAATCTTTTGTAAGTTTTGTGGCTTTTAGAAAAGCCGGTTAGATGTTCCAAGTTTTAAGCTGCTAGTTTAGCAAACAGGTTTATCAGTCTGTCAAGGTGTTTTTGTTTCCCTCTGAAGATGTACACGCACGGAACCACGAGTCCTTTCCCATCAACTTCAGAACGTCTTCTGTCACCATTGACGATGCAAGTCATCTCGCTGCCACTCTTGTGCAAGAAATACCAGCAGACTCTGGAAATTTCCCGTGGTACATGACCGACAGTGTTGCCGTTCTTGAGGACAGCTACAGCGAAGTCGTCGTGAATGTTATTGACCTCGCGTTGAACTGGCAGCTCTTCTCCGATGTAGGGAGACCACGGGGGGGGGGGGGGGGGGGGCTTATAGTCGAGACTAATTGCATCCTCGAATATAAGCCCTCCCCCCACTTTAGGCGGGATGTAGTGTACAAAATGGGGGGGCGTATTAACGGGACACTACGGTAATATTTTAATATTACTTTAGTTCGATGAGTTAATTATCAGATTGAGATTAACTGTAAACAGTTGAAGCAGACTTCCAGCATGTGTCTGGCAGAAACCGAAAACTTTTCTTGACAATATTTTCAAACAAGGATCAGTGCACTATGCCACTAACTGTTCAACCATTCAATGTATGGGTGTGAAAACAATTACTTAGCAACCTAGGATCTTGTTGTTCTGTACTTCAAGTATCCAGTATTTACTTTCCTGTATACTTTGCATGCCTGACCTCTACAAATTTGGGTAGAAGCCAGGAAACAGGACTAGCATTGTACCATAGTTTGTGGAGAGTTTTGCTTACTTTCTGTATCTTCTTTCTTTCTGCTTTCCTGTGTGTGTGTGTGTGTGTGTGTGTGTGTGTGTTGAGTGTGTGTGTATGTGTGTGTGTGTGTATAAGTGTGTGTGTGTTGTGTGTGTGCGTGTGTGTGTACATGTGTATAAAAGTAAATACTCTCAAGACAGTTATCAGTACTTATCACAGAAACTGTTGCTCTCCCTCACCTTCTGAGTGTCAGTGACAAGAGAGTATATAAATTTTAATATGTAGGAAACCACATGGTTTGTAGCCTTAGTTTATACATGTGCAGGCTGACCTGATGTTCAGATCTTACATAAAACAGGCCATGCCAGTTTGTAGGGAACAGACCCAAATGAGACAATGAAAGGGTATGTGTTGTTTTATATTGGTCACATTATACATCATGGTAACATACAAAGTATACATTAACTTTGTTGCCACTTTGTGAGCCATAAAAACCGTAAACACAACAGCAGGTTAATTCTAGAGCCTTTAGTGTCACTTGGACAATACGTAGGAGCAGTGAGGAAAGGAAGCTTCATAAGGTTATTCCATTAAATTGCTATTACAGGTGCTACATATTACCATGATATTGCCCTGAACATGCACTCCTGGGCCCTTGCAACTCAAGCAAACAACAACCCCCCCCCCCCCCCCCCAAAAAAAAGTGGGGGTGGACACTTGCATGGAGAAGTTCTGGATCTGAAGTTGCTGTGCCTTAGTTTGATTCCCAGACCCTTCAGAAAGGGACAAGCTGTGCTGGGGATTACCAAATCTACCCACACCACCCCTTTGTTAGCAACCTTGTTTTGAGCTAGCTTCATTCCCAGACATCTGCCTGTTCGTTTTTTCTTTTGTGCTGAGATAGAATCTGTGTGGAGGTCTGGGAAATGAGGCTAGGCCAGCAATGGACAAAGCTGTAATGTGCAAGGGTATGGATGGACCCAGTGCCTGCCAAATGTGGTGCTCGAAACACATCAGAATGATCACATGCTTCCTGCTACATAATTAAGTGAGATCAGTGGCAATAATTACTGTGCCCTCTAGGTAATGTTACCACCTTGTACAAGTCACTACACAAGTCAATGTAGGCAAGAATTTTGCATGGTGGAGGTTGACCACAAAATTGTCAAAATTGGGGGAATGGCTCATTTTGGACAATTTCTGAAACTGATGCAAACTATGAAAAGTGGTTTTATTGGAGTTGGATTGGCCCATTAATCACAGTGATCAACAGTACATGAACATATCAGTGTAGCACAGGGTAAGACAAAGACACTGGCAGTTATACTTTATGGTTGGGAGAGGGTCATTCACTACAATTTTCAACAAGAACCCTATGCAATGCATTGCCACTCACTGCAGTTTGTTGGTGCGATTTAGGAGGGCGTGGTGGTGGGAGAGTGTCCTTCTGGTTTGTCTTGGGGGGACGTGGTGGAGGAGCATTCCTCTCACTCTGCTGTGGTTCACTGCTCTCAGGGGACTGGTGAACATCATCTGCTGAAAATTGCTGTGGAGGTATTGGGGGAGGAGGGGAACCTTCATCATTCTCAAGCAGTTTGGGGGACTGGAGGAAATCATCAGCTAAGAATTGCTTTGGAGGTATTGGAGGAGGACGGTAGCCTTCAGTGTCAACTGGACTGTGGGAAAGGGATGTCGTATCCACATTGATCGAGAGAGTACCTGGAAGGATAAAATAGACTTGAGTGAACACACTCAGGCATATTAAGGCATGGCTCAATAGTATTGTGTGAAACAGAGATATTATGGTAACGTGTCATTGGCGCATGAAAGTGACCTTGCGGTTGGAATGTGAGGATACGTCTTTCTTGCACTTTCTTTTGTGATCCATATTTGGAACAAGGATAGAGTGAATAGTCGTAAGGTATCCACAGTGGATTAAATTACACAAAGGTAGTCTTTGTCCGTTTTTGAATCTTGTGCCAAAGATCACGAAAATGGCAGAGTGAGTGTCGAGATGACTATGGTGATGCCGAGAAAGAGTTCTTGTAGCTGTAACTAGAGTCCCTTTTGGTCGTATAGAGGAAGGTACCCATCTACAATTCTATATTGGGAAATGAGCTGCAGGCAACTGTAGCATTTAAGACAGGCGAAAACTGCTTTCACCACACCTACAAAAGGCCATTGTTTGTCAGTTCTGAGCAAAAGTAACTGTATTTCAAATTTCCCTAAATAGGATAAGGCAAGTCATGTTGTACTGATTGTCAAGCAAAGTTTTATGCTCCAAGAATATCAAGAATTGCTGCTTTAGTACCTGCAACAGACACACTGTCAACAACTATAGAGTATCACGTGACAAGTGGGCATGGTCAACTATGAAGTTAGTCATAGGCACAAAATGCCCACCAGACATGGTTTAACATATTACTGCACACATGACTGCCTAACAACTTACTGTGGGACCTAAACATGTGTCTAATGGATGCACAAATAACCAGAGTATACAATATGAAGTTGAGCAGTTCTGAAATTCCAGGTGACAAATATAATGGAAAAAGCACACTCCATCATCATTCCAAGAATAACTCAGACAATGTAAGCTACGTAGGTGAGTTGATGTCAGGGAGGCAGGTGCCAGAGCCACAAAGTGCGCTAACAGTAGTTTGTTACATCCACCATCCACCTGACATTACTCATACCTTCCCATCTGTATAATATGGTACTCAAAAGTGTAACGGTAACTCAACGGGAGTATACCTCTATACCTCTTATATTTGTAATACTGTTGGTATTGACAAAAGTATCTTCAGGGAAGGCACAGACAAAAGTGTCTATACTGCAACAAGAAATGATATTCGGGCACAAACTTTGGAGTGCCAGATACCAGGGACCTAATATACCAGCTCAAGTCATAGTAACTAATTATGTTATTTGTTGGCAAAGTTAACCCACTTCACCCTGGTCACATAGTGCATGGTATTATTGCTTGTTAGTTAGTCATCAATCATAAGAACTGCAACTGCATGGTATGTAGAAAGGAAGCTACATTTTAGTACCTGTGGGATCTTCGTCTCTGCTCTGAACATGAATGACTGACGTATATGGCACCATGCTATCACTGGCAGGAGGCATCACAGATGCAGGTGGTATTTGGGGTCCTACCACAGCATACATCAGCCCAGGTGAGACCTGGCAAGAGAGAGGTACTGTACTTCATACTAATACATCACTGCATGGTATTTCTTCATGAGCATAGTTTGTGTAGTCAATGAGAGTACAGATTGATAGTGAGATAGTAATAGCACCATTAGTGAGATTGTCCATTATGTACCTCAATGTAATGTAGCCAGCTCCAATGCTTGAACCACTTAGCTTGAAAAGATCACTTTGGTGACCAAATTCAACTCAAGGTAATTCTGTTGCCAATTGCTAGTGTTGTTAGCCTCAAGTAAACGTACTACAGCTAGGTAACTACATTGCAAAATAATGAAAGTTTTGTTTTGCTTTGACTCATTCTGCAGTTTTCATATATACCTCTTGTCTGGTTTTTTTTTTATGTGCCAGCCATTGGTGCAATAGTAGACCAACAAATGTGCCAGCCATTGGTGCAATAGTAGACCAACAAATGTGCCAGCCATTGGTGCAATAGTAGACCAACTAAAGTTCAGAGCAATATGTGGGTTGTACCAAATGTTCTTCAAAAATAGCTATCCATCTGAGTGGGATTGCTCAAATGGTGTCTACTGAGCAAAAGTTGTTATATATAGCCATCTGAGTGGTCAATGTACACAGTGGTACATAGTTTACACTATTAGTACCGTAAGCTCCCGAAAATACCATTAGTGAGATTATCCATTATGTACCTCAATATAATGTAGCCAGCTCCAATGCTTGAACCACTTACCGTGAAAAGATCACTTTTTGCACACCACTTTGAGGCAAAAGTGGGGAGGGGGTGTTTGTTCAAATACTAATTTAGTCTCGTGCATACGCCCCTCCCGCCATTCCTCACACAATCACAATGACTGCTGCAGCTTTCTGGATGAACGGCAGCTTTGATGAACGTGTACTACAGGAAATCAGCGGTGCTTGTGTTGAGACTAAGCCAAGAGCCATCAAAGCAACTTGCATCGTCGTGATGACAGGGGACGACCCCAGTAAGTTCGCATTTCCAGTGCGAGCAGGAAAAACCCTGGGTGGTGGCCAGCAAACGAGGCTAGTATTTTTGCGTGTGCATGTTTACAAACACAATCGACGATGGAGCTAAACCAAATTAAAAGCTCACTAAAGCACACTGAGAAGACGCTCGATACGGGGGGTTTACACGCAGGAAAAATACCTCTGTAAGAACTTGGGGATTAAGAGGGGGGAGGGCATTTGCTCGAAGGGGGCGTATTTTCGGGAACTTACGGTATGTAATAACACAATTTTTTGTGGAATTTGGGATTAATAGCACTCATTATGGTATTTAGAAAATCACTTGCACCATAAATACACAGTTAACTGTGCTATTACCTACACAAACAGCAAGATACCCAGAAGAGATAACTTAAGGTAGGAATTACATTACTGCTCAGTGCATTTTTGCATTACTTGTATACCAAAATTAATCGTCATAACAATTTTGGCCCTAGTACCTCAAGATGTTCCATGGCTTGCAGTGCAATTTTGGATTAATTGTAGCATGAGTAAGGTTGGTGATTCCGTGAAGTGGAATTGCTAAGTTGCTAACTTGACGAGTGTAATTATAATATGCAGTAGTGTATGTTAGTGCCACCATGTACCCAGTATAAATTTAGCACCATGACAGCTTGCAGTGCAATTTGGGTTACATCCAAAGATGCAAAGTAAAGGATTCATAAATAATTACACTCCACCTGGACTCTGGACTGGACTATGTACTGGACTATGGACTGGATTATGGACTCAATTTTAGACTTGATTGGACGGTAGATAGTGTTTGAGCTCTGCCATTTAAAGAAGGCTAAGAAGGATGTTGGATTGCCCAATGCAATGAGCAGGGGATTGACCTAACAGCAGGAACGGAAATGTGTGCAGTTTTCAGCAAGACCAGCTGCTTGGGACATCATAATGCCTAATGGTAACTTGAGAGGAAATAAAACTCCATAGAGATCTAGTGGGGAGTTGAACCCGGGACCTTGTGAATACTAGTTGGATGCACTCACCACTGAGCCACTTGACTCGTGGCAGAGGAGTAGAATTATAATAGCCAGGCTAGAGGCCTCAGCTGATTTCAGCTATCTTTATATACTCCATCCATATAATTTGCAAATGAGGATCCCTTGCAGATGGGGTTGTGGGCCTGGGGTAGATTGCTGTACAAGCACATTGCCTGAGAAGGTACGCTCACTATCAACCACCTCAGCTTCCAGCTCAAATACGTATCTTCTGTCAATGTCACATTTAAACGCTGACATCTATGCTAAAACAATGTATGGAAATCTGTATAATCCTAACCTTTGTACAAGATTGTAGGGATCAAAAACTGAATGGTGGGATTGCAAGGTTAGGTTGTAGATTCTACTCTCCATTCTATAATCAATTTCAAAATTAATCCAGTCCATAGTCCAGTCCAGAGTCCAGGTTTTGTACCTACCCCAACCATATAAGATAAAACTAACGTCCTGCTCCTCCTATGGCCTACTGGAGAGAGCTGTAAAACACTCCTGACAAACTGCACCTATCACTATAAGACAGCCTAACAGTTGAACTTGGGAGGCATGTATTTTGTATTACCTGCACCACCCCTGAGTGACCTCAATATATTCATGAGCCAACATTTACATTGTATGGCCATGCACTTAAGCTTGAGCAGTATGCAAGTAGTACTATAGCTTGTGTGAACTACCACAGTACAAATTTGCACCCTGTCAAAGGTCCCTCCACCCCCCTCCCCCCTCTCCTAGTCTGACCACATCATTAACACACACACAAAACAAGTGAGAACTTCAAGTATGTATTTGTCATGGGCCATTTGAAATCTAGTCCACATGGCAAAACTTACAGTTCACCTCAAAAACAGCAATTTGGCTATGATGGCTTTCAAGCAAAATTTGATAACCCTCCACTAAAACTGAGCCCATCTTTACTCAACTCACCCCCTGCAAAACTAGACGTCCTTTTTCCTGCTCACCTATAGGCCAGGAAGTTATGTTCACAAAAATACTACCTGTCATTGTCCCTAGACTGGAGCCAGGTTACAAATATTGGTGGGGTCTACAATTAAGGCCAAAAAGTCACCTTTCGTACCTTTACCAGAAACTATGTGATGACACCAGTCTCCTGGGACAATTGTTGGCCATTCAAGCATGCTCACAAACATTCAAGCACACTCCAGCTTTGCACACACAAATAGCCAAGCATCACATTCAACGAGCTAGAAAATCTTCTTAGTGTTTTAAGTGCTGGAAAATTTCATCAAATATTCCGCCTGGCCACATGAAAGTGCTGCCAGGCCATTACGAAATTCTGCTTGCAATATCAAAGAGACTCACCCCCTTGTTGATTCTGGTTGCCACCATGGGAAAATGCAAACTTTAGTAGCGCCATCATGGTCACATGATCATTAATTATTCATGAACCTGAATCAGGCTGATCTTGGATTCAAGGTTGTTCCACCAAGGTGTCCATGCACTTACGAAATTATCAAAGAGACTCACCCCCTTGTTGATTCTGGTTGCCACCATGGGAAAATGCAAACTTTAGTAGCGCCATCATGGTCACATGATCATTAATTATTCATGAACCTGAATCAGGCTGATCTTGGATTCAAGGTTGTACCACCAAGGTGTCCATGCACTTAAAAGGGGTTCAAGTGCATAGCAATTTGCTAAAAACCTGATCCTTACAATCTTCTATTATATGTACATGTAAATATATATGATTTTTGGTGCTCCTGGTAACACAAACCTTTATCTGTTCTGACTGCTTGCTTGCTTCTTCATCAATGAACTCTGCTGTTTCTTCACCCTGTGTTACTGTACCAGTGGGCTTGGGACATACATTCCACCAGTGTGAAGATAACAATACCAAAATGCACTGTTAATCCTGATTTTGTTAATTATTCATCAATCTAAATGTACTTACTGTAATGTCGTGCGTGAACTTTACTTTTGCAAATTTTTGTGAGTGCTGATGGCATCGCAAAGAAAAGATCGCAATAATTAAACTTGTGGGGGTGGCTCTTGGTGGGTGTGGTTAACGGACACATTGACGTCGAACCAATGAACGTTAGCTGGCTGTTCCAGGAGAAGCAGCGGTAATGGATGTGTCCAGCCTTGTGTATTATAACAACAGTGAAGGTGGCAGAATAAGTTCCATTGTTCTTCAGAAGCTGTTTTTTTTCAAGATGAGTACCGGTATTCGCCAGTATTTCAGTCCGACTACGTGACTTTCCATCCACAAGGACACTGGGATCAGAGCGGTTGTAACTCACAAAGCAGACGGAGGCGTGAAGTGTGTTGGAGAAGCAAGCCAGCCAACAGAAGCAGGAACGATATACCAACTTCTCTGACATCGACAGAGCTGAGATCGGCCGATATGTAGCTGAGTGTGGGAATGCCGCTGCTCAACGGCATATAAAGACGGCTACTACTGCGTGCTTGTAAAAATTGAGGGAGGGGCTAAGTTACTGCTCATTTGCAAAGATAAGATCGCAAATTACTTAAATTAGCCTAAAAATGGCAAAATCGCAAAGGTTTCTCACACACAAAACATAATAGCATTACGGTATATTAAAATTAATTAAAAGCAAGTTTGGGATTTAATTAATTGTGTAAGTCCTTAGTATGTAATTCTCCTGTTCTTCATCATTGAATATGTGTGACGAGGAACTTATATATATATCACATGTAAAAATTTCTTAAGTAAGCCTGATTATGCTCGATGGTTTTTACTTATTAAAACTGGTGGATGATTGAAAACACTACAGTATGAGGCACACAAGCCCTTGGTTGTTTACTTCGAATAGACGCCACCCTCAAATAGTAGCCACACAATTGGAAGCTCTGAGCGAAATAAACGCCGCCCACGAATAGTAGCAGTGGCTAGTATACGTGGCACATGCACACATAATGCGTATGACGGTCAATGGGCTAGTGCTAGGGTTGTTTTTGTTGTACGACTCGTTTCCCAATTGACAACAGGACTGTGAGGCTGCACATGCTACTGACAGCAACTAACAGTCATCACTGTATCGCTCATATATACTTTATCCAGCCGTCGTTGATGTCAAATTAGCATAAATTAAACATTGGGTGAATCAGATGTTTATGTTAAGATCGTGTGGTCTTTGAGCATCACCCATGACCCTCCATTCTTCATTGGAATGCTACATTGGCTTCTAGGTACATGTTTTAAAGCAATTTAGCATTTATAGGGCCACATCTATTAAAGAGCAGAACTGCTCATTAATTAATGCTGTGTGTTAAGTGTACATCTTTGCACATACAAGAATGTGGTAAGTAGTTAGTAGTAGGGATTTATCGAATGGCAAGAGGGTTTGTATCACACATAGCAAAATACAAATGCAGTTGCCAGATATACTGGTATATCATAATGTGTGAATTATTGCAATAAGCTGCTCCATCACCAGCTAGATGCCTTAGATGAAGAGAAAGAGGAAGCATGATGACATGTGAGAATTTGCATTCAAGTGTAGACAACTGACAGTAATAATGCCCTGTGTGTCATGGGCATCGTTCAAAGCTTACTGTAGTCTTTTCTTATATTGGAGTTTGCTGGCCAAATGTAGCTGGTTATATATTGGGGGTCACCACCTAATCCACTACTAACAAGGGTACGTCAACCACATAGGGGAGAGAACTTGTAACTCTGTAAATGGCAAAATCCAAATCATTTCTATTCATAGTAACTGAAATGTTAAATTCCATGGCAATGCACTAGTGTGCATGCTTCATTATAAATTTCTGGTCTACTGCTACCATCCTATGACTTCTAAAAAAGAGATTTACTCTGTTGCAGTACCTGCAAATGATATATGTATCATCATCAACTAAATGAAGCTGGTTCTTTGAGTAAGGGAGTTGCAAAGAGAGTTGGTACATGCAGAAAGTGCAATTTGTATTTTGTATGTGCACCCAAGGTAAATTCTCACCAGCTACCATGTATGTTTACCTTTTTCTCTTTCTCTTTCACTAGATCTACTCTGCTCTCTTGCAGTTCAAGGTTTTGCCCACTATAGAAAAAGAGTAAACTAAGATCATGTGTAAGACTTCATGACAACAGACACTTGAGTATATAGTGGGAGATTTTGGTGGGTATTTCATGACTTCAAGTCTAAACTCCACTCTAAATGCTGACAGAACATGTTCTGGAGTAGATAAGTTAGTAATTAGCATTCCTACACAGACCACAAGTAGGTAGTTAGCTGTTCAATTACCACACCTGAGTCTTTCAGCTGAAAACACGAAAAGACTTCAACAGACTTATCTCCCATCTAGGATAAAACTGAGTGTTAAACTGCACCTTCAGATGCTGCCTTTACTGCTGCAGCTTTAAAGTTTGGTGACTAAGGCTTATCATGATATTTATGCACCACTTGTAAGAAGTTTGAGATTGGTTGTGTGACTACTGTGGATTCTGTACTGTGTATCAGGTTTGAATCCATAAGGTATTTTGTTCATACTGTAAATCAGGATAATAACAATCCATGCGTACAAGATAAGCATCAATGAAGATAGGCATCCATTTTGATTACAACAACCACATGGTGTTTACAAGCCCCTATATTTTTGTACGGGTGCTTGTAACACTGATGTGGTCGAAAAAAAAGTGACTGCTGACTGACTGCACCATATTGCAAAGCTATGGTGATGTCCACTGGATTTCAACCCCAAATGAATCTGATATAAAATTGTAGCCAACCTAAGCTTACTTTTGAGCATAGTGAATTTTGTGTGTCAGTTGAACAGTCACCTGAACGGGATGCCCTACATTTCTGTACTTACGTATACTGAATGGGGAAGTGGGCGGAGATGTCTACATGTACACGAGTTCTGCATACATTCACTTGTGCGTGGTATCAGCAGTTTTAGTCCTTAGGTACCTTTACAACAAGGGTAGTTTGATACCTTTATTATTACAGAAGTCACCTAAATTTTCATACCTTTCTGAGTGCATAGGAAATTTACTGAAGGGTTATTTTGCGTGATATGCACTCCTGTGACACTCAACGATAAAACACAGACCTGCCAAGTCTCACGCATCAGGCGTGTGACACACGCATTTAAAGCATCACTCCTGCTCACATGCTTGCTTACTCAAATCCTCCAGCATGCAGCTCTTTTCGAGAGGCGTGTAGCGTACACCATACCTATCTGCGAAAATCAGTTCTGGCAAACATTTTTTAAACAGGGTAAGGCTATTGGCCCGGGCGGCCTGGCTATATCTATGCTTGTAGTATGGCTAACTACATAGCTGGCAATGTCACTCTATTGATACTTCAAGCATACACTCGTGGCCATCACCAAAAAACCCGTTAACGACCACCATCTCATTATGTACAGACTTGCTCATGAGAAAAAAATTACAGGTCTACCCCAAATTTAAATTTTAACCCTCTCCATACGAGATTTAACTTACCAAATTTCTACATACAAGCATGCATTCAGAGAGTATACAGCACATCAGGGGAAAAGAGAACAAGTAAGCATGGTATCAGTATAGTATTAAAGCTAGTCAGTATTGAATATCAGAGAAGGAATGCATTTCTGGCAGCTGTGTAGCTAGGGGGAAACAGACTGACGTTTCAGATCAGCCCCCACAGCGTATGGAGGCCTAAGTTTTGTGTTCTCATGGGCAGCAAAAAAGCTTGAATTATGTATACATATATTTCTATCCATGATCCTTGACTGATCAACACTCTTGTGTTTGGTGCATGATTAGCAAACCTGCTGTGCAATGCTGTGGTGTAGGTTTGTCCGAGTATAATATTTTTTTATGAACATGATGGAGTGGACAAAATAAGAGTTGACTCTACATGACAGCATGTGCACATGCAGACGTTTTGCATATGTGCATGCTAGCTGCCATGCATGTTTGATGATAGAACATACAAAGACTCCAAAGGACCAAGTTGAACACAACCTCATAAGTGCCAGGAAGATAGTTTGAAGGAGTGCTATATAGGGGTAGTGTAGCCGCACACTACAAGCTCTGGGCAGGTGAGGCAAAGTGGTTACTGAAAAATACAATCATGCATTTATCGAACATCATTACTGAGCATACTTGTATGTAGCCTCATACCCAGGCCACGTGGGAGGAGGGAAAAGTGGCCTGGTATCCACTGTTTGCGCATGCGCGAAAACCCCCATGATTTCATGGGGTATCGTATACCATCGTTTACGAACCGTTAATCTTTACCGTATACTGGCGTATAGCTCCGTAGCACGGAACAAGGCTACCTGGAGGTTGCAGGCAAATCCAATTTCCTGCCACATAAAAGGAAAAAGGAATTTATCATTCCGAATTCCTTTTACGCTTTCTCCAGATAAATGAAAAAGGAATGCATCATTTAGAATTCCTTTTTTGTTTCCTTCAGAAAAAGGAAAAAGGAATGCATCAGTCTGAATTATTCCTTTTATGCTTTCTTCAGATAAATGAAAAAGGAACGTGTGTTTCTGAATTCTGTTTTTCATTTTGCGGAGGGAAATATGCTGTGCAAGTTTGATTTTTCATTTCCTGGTAGGTCAAAGTACGATGAAATCAGCTGAAATGCTTTTTCTAGAAAATGGATTTTTTAGTTGGACGAAAAGTGCACGCACCCTCTAGTACTCTGAAAGTGGTGCAGGGGAAAAATTATATGTAGTCTCTGAGAAGGTTGTCTGTACTCACAGCTGCATGTGTTGACCTTGCAAAATACAAACCAAAAGCTGTGACATGAATATAATTATGTAGTTATTTGGTGCGTGCACTTTTCGTCCAACCTCTCGCGCGCACTTCCGCATATTGAATATTAACGCTAGTCATTCGAATCTCCGACAGGAAGCGACGAAATTCAAATGTAACAGACTCGGTTCGCACATCAAAACTGTAAAGAATAGAATGTTGCAGCTATCAACCCATTGTTTAACACAAACAAATTGAAAATTGAATGCTGTCATCAATATTCAAATCTTCAAGTAAAATAAATTGAAAATTGAATGCTGCATTCAACAATCAATTCTTCAAACTGTAAAAAATTGAATGTTGCGACCTTCAAACAATTATTTGACACAAACACATTGAAAATTGAATGTTTCAATCAATAATCAAATCTTTGACGGATATAAATTGAAAGTTGAATGTTACATTTAATAATCAGTTCTTTGCAACTGACAAATTGAAAATTGAATGTTGCTTCAATTATCATTGCTTCAAAATGAAGTCCTTGAAAATTGAATTGAATTCAAAAAAATTGAATGCTGCAAGCAATAATTCAAACCTAGCACCATGCAGGTCAATAGTCAATGTAACTAGTGATGATGTCATAATGATGACATCATAAGTCACTTGATGACATCATAGTGATGACTTGACATGATCCTTATTCTCCCTTGACTTCACCTACAGACACAACTCGTAGCTCATGCTTGCACATGCACAACATATATGATTAATTGCATAATGTAGTAATCATGAGTGTATCTTATAATAACAAAGGAAAAGATTGGCCTTGACACGTGGTATCGTGGGGAAGATGGCATATTACGAAACTTCCCTGATGCTTCACTGAAAGGGAGACAATGAGGTTCCATGGTATGGACAATTTTCTGAACGGCAATCGAGCCTCTTGTTGATGAACTTCAAAGTTCCAACATGCGTATCGCTGGCCAGTGGGTAGCTAGACTTTACATAGGGTGGTACGGTGAGTTCTGACCTTCCTTTCGTTCGTCAGAGTCACAGAGTTCTTCCATTCTTATACTGTATTATTAATTTTCCATGTATAGTCAAGGGAGGCATAATTGGAGATAAATATACCTCCACAACAAAGTAGTAACAGGGGGCTTATAATCGAATGGGGCGTGAGTATGGTATCACATGATCATCATATATGTTGTGCATGTGCAAGCATGAGCTACGAGTTGTGTCTGTAGGTGAAGTCAAGGGAGAATAAGGATCATGTCAAGTCATCACTATGATGTCATCAAGTGACTTATGATGTCATCATTATGACATCATCACTAGTTACATTGACTATTGACCTGCATGGTGCTAGGTTTGAATTATTGCTTGCAGCATTCAATTTTTTTTGAATTCAATTCAATTTTCAAGGACTTCATTTTGAAGCAATGATAATTGAAGCAACGTTCAATTTTCAATTTGTCAGTTGCAAAGAACTGATTATTAAATGTAACATTCAACTTTCAATTTATATCCGTCAAAGATTTGATTATTGATTGAAACATTCAATTTCCAATGTGTTTGTGTCAAATAATTGTTTGAAGGTCGCAACATTCAATTTTTTACAGTTTGAAGAATTGATTGTTGAATGCAGCATTCAATTTTCAATTTATTTTACTTGAAGATTTGAATATTGATGACAGCATTCAATTTTCAATTTGTTTGTGTTAAACAATGGGTTGATAGCTGCAACATTCTATTCTTTACAGTTTTGATGTGCGAACCGAGTCTGTTACATTTGAATTTCGTCGCTTCCTGTCGGAGATTCGAATGACTAGCGTTAATATTCAATATGCGGAAGTGCGCGCGAGAGGTTGGACGAAAAGTGCACGCACCTTATTTTCCCATTTAGCTTGTAAAGAAGTTTACCACATAATATTCATATGCAAGGCTTGTTTGTTTGTTTATTCATATGCAAGGCTTGTTTGTTTGTTTATTCATATGCAAGGCTCTCCTCACACCCTGAGCTTGCAGTATGAGACTGGTTTCATATGTAAGTGCGACAGTATAAAAAAGAGAATTTTGCTTGATATGTAAAATATGAACACAGCATTAACGGTTGCAATTGAACTAGCTAAGTAAATTAAGACATTGCAGGAGGTATGCACAATTTGAATATGTGCATGCATAGTGAGGGTTCAATTTGAAGCTCTAAAGCATGGACAATTTCATCATTTCTGCTAATTCTGCCGCTAGAAATTTGTCAAATGCATAGATTACACAAATATAAAGGACTTCATCAAATTTACAGATAGAGGAACTAATTGATACTCGGACACTTACGAAATGTTGCGCTCTTGTTGCGTGTGCAGAGGTCCAGCAGACTGTAGGATAGGTGGGCTATAAATGTTTGATAATATATACTTGAAATTCAACTCCAAACAGTCTTCTACCCGGGATTTAGCAAAAGAAATACTGTGTACATCTGTTCAAGCACCTATCCTTGGAAAAAGGATTCTACTAGCGGACAAGTCTGATAATCATATACCGTAGTGTCCCGTTAATACGCCCCCCCATTTTGTACACTACATCCCGCCTAAAGTGGGGGGGGGGCTTATATTCGAGGATGCAATTAGTCTCGACTATAAGCCCCCCCCCCAAAAGATTTTACGCAAGTGCTATGTACGCAATTAGGACACTTCCAACTAACTATGGCGACGACTTTCAGGATCGAGAGTACTGTTCGCGGACATCACGTTTACAAAGCTGCGTGGTCTCCCTACATCGGAGAAGAGCTGCCAGTTCAACGCGAGGTCAATAACATTCACGACGACTTCGCTGTAGCTGTCCTCAAGAACGGCAACACTGTCGGTCATGTACCACGGGAAATTTCCAGAGTCTGCTGGTATTTCTTGCACAAGAGTGGCAGCGAGATGACTTGCATCGTCAATGGTGACAGAAGACGTTCTGAAGTTGATGGGAAAGGACTCGTGGTTCCGTGCGTGTACATCTTCAGAGGGAAACAAAAACACCTTGACAGACTGATAAACCTGTTTGCTAAACTAGCAGCTTAAAACTTGGAACATCTACTTTCTAAAAGCCACAAAACTTACAAAAGATTCACCGACTACTATAGTCTTACTGAACGCACTTGCAACGTATAGTAAGCACGTGTAGTTTTGATGTTCCAGAAGACGCTCACCGGGGGGCGTTATAACGAGTCAAACTACCCTGTGCAGGAACTTTGGCGGAAAAGAGGGGGGGGGGGCGTATTTTCGAAGGGGGCGTATTAGCGGGACACTACGGTAAATTACCAAAACTAGAAGTGCAGTTTGTATATGTAATAGCATGGCTAGCAGTGCAATTTGGGATTAATTGCACGAGTAAGGTTTGTAATTTCACGAGGCGAAGCCGAGTGAAATTACTAACCTTACGAGTGTAATAATCCCAAATTGCACTGCTAGTCATGGTATCACATATTAATCATACAGGTTCTCTTTGTTTCTTCACCTATTACACTTTTACTTTTGACAGTGATAGTAACATGTACTACTGCATGAGAAAACGAACTGAAACAACTTTCCAGCGAGTACGAGAAGAGGGCGGAGCGACTAGTTAACGCTAGTGCAGTGGGAAGAGTAGAAGGCGTGGCAAATGACCGTTCGATCCACAAAGCGTATAGCCTCGTATTCAGCGCGGGTACCAGGCCACGAAGCATGCGAAGCGGCATAGCAAACCTGAATGATGCTCTACTCGATCTCGTTCACCAAGAAACACAGAGCAATCGGCTAGCATAACAGGCACAACCTTCTGCCACCTATCGGCAATTCTCCGCCAGGCGTCGGTGACTCGAAAGATTCGAAGGTGTGGTAATGGCCGTTTTATTGCAGCTTCGAAGTTGCGATTTCGCCGACAATTCACAAGGAAAGTAGCTAATACAACCTTCTGCCGTTGTTTTCTTTCGCGTTTGAATTGTTTACAACGCCGTTGCTACACTACTATTGACCAATCAGATGCAGATTTCACTACGGCAGTAACCAATCAGGTCGCGATTACACTTTTTGCACTCGTACCAGTGCAAAAAAGTGTAATCAGTATCTGATTGGTTGAAAACAGTGCAGATTACAGAAATATTGCATTCCCGCAGTATAGAAGCTTTGTATAGAAACTTGTTATTACCATATGATTAATAACTGAAAAATTAGAGGAAGAATCTCTAATTTAACTAAAATCTATTAATGTTTTTTATTTCAAACAGTACAGTATGAGGCACACATAAAAGCCTAATTTGGTTGTTTGCTTGCCTGTGCAATTCTATATGTGGTGCTACACTGCACTGATGAGGCCCAAACCAAGCTGAAACAGTCCTAAGGTAAGTTCTGCTGTTTTCTAAATGTGGCCTTATAAATGCTTGATTGCTTTAATACACGTACCCAGAAGCCAATGTAGCATCCCAATGAAGAGTGGAGGGTCATGGGTGATGCTGCTAGACCACAATCTTTTAACATAAACATCTGATTCACCCAATGATTAATTTCTGCTAATTTACGGCATAAAATTATACATGTATTAGATCATATCAGCTGGTACATATAGCATCAGCTGGTACATACACATAGTTGTGCACACCAGCTTGTAGTAAATTTGATTAGTAGGTAGTAGCAGGGATGTATCAAGTGGCAAGAGGGTTTATAACGCGCAGTAGAAGGTTTTTCCCACTATATAAAAAAGAGTAAGCTATGATCATGTGTAAGATTTCATGACATTAAGTATTATAGTGGGAAATTTTCGTGAGTATACATTTGCATAAAAATGAAGATTGTAGCAATAAACTTTCATGGTATCAAGTCTAAACTGCACTCCAAAATGCTTACAGTTCTGGTGTATATACTAGTAATTAGCATTCCTACATTGCTAGCACAAACCAGAAGTAGGCAGTTAGCTGTTCAATTACCACACCTGGGTGGTACCCCTTGTATTGCAGCTGAAAACATGAAAAAACTTCAACAGACTATCTCCCATTTAGAATAAAATTGAGTGTTAAACTGCACCCTCAGATGTTCACAAGGCCGTTCGAGTTTAGTGCTGCAGCTTTAAAAGTTTGGTGAAAAAGGCTTATCATAATTCTATGTGAATCCTTTAATTCGTATCCTTAATTTTACATTCAAAGGTGAATATACAGCAGGCTATGCCCTTCGATTTGTCAATGGTAATATGGACATGTCTGAACATGCTAAAGTGTTTCTGTTAAAGGTGAGGAGTTACTACATTCATTGGGAGGGCATGCTGTTGGTGAGGAGCAAGGCTCCAAAGTAAGAGAGGAAAACTTTTGAAATTTTACAGTGAAACTATCCTGCCATCTTATTTTTGCTTAAAAATGATATAAATCACTAGTCTTTTATTTGCATCAAAATGCTCTACGCTGACAGTTCCAGCTTGTCCATAAGCCTACCATGTTAACTCTTTACCGACCGAAGACGCGTATACGCGCGTCATAAATCAACTTTCCGCTAAACGACCAATGATGCGTATACGCGTCATGGGTACTTTTGGAGTTTTCTTCGAGCGTAGCGATTTATTAGGGACTATCTACGCTATTCACCATATTCATTGCACCCACCGGAAGCTAAACGTGCACAATGGGATTGCAAATAGACAACGTACGAGCCGGAAGTTGAACATTATGGGGCGCAAGACTCTATCGCAATCTACAGGGCCGAGTTTATCGTGACCGATCTCGAGAAGTACACAAGCTATGAAGGTGAAATAAAAAGCAGCGTAGAGCTAAAAGAATGCTCTAATCTCCATGCAGATTTCAAACCAGACATACATTGTAAATTGTACTGCCAAGTTATAAGTACTGGAACAGATCGAATGTCGCGACTTCCGGTGTGACAACTTCCGCTTTTTTTCACAGGTTCTGTTTTAGTGACAAGCTTAAAAACTACAGCGAAGCTGGGCAAAGCCTAAGGTACTCCATTGCTTTTTACCAGAAGTTTGTAACTGTTTTAGAATTGGAGATATAAAACGGAATACGCAACACGTTCTCTGAACCGTTCCGCTCATAATTATTACGGTTTATTACGTAACTTTGCAATCACGTGTTACAGTCGGTAAAGAGTTAAGGAGTGCTATAGTAACACCATACTGTTTTAGTGATGTCACAGAGATGCACGCGACACCATAAACCGGTTAGCTAGACTAACGATTCAAGTACTACAACTGGTTCTTTTCAGAACCAAACCACAAGTTCCTCTGTTGCCCCCACAACCAAAAGCAAAGCCAAAGCGCACAACAAGATGCCAGCAACTTGCAGCCCTCTAAGAGAAGCTCTAAGAGAAGTTGCAGTGAAGAAGCCAAGAGGCAATACAAGGCTGCAATAGTAACCAGATGGGCTCAGAAGGCTCAAGCACACAAGAGATCTGTGGTGAGTGCAATGACCATAATCATACTACTCTACAACAGATACTCCTGCTTGACAAATCAACATTTTGCCACGGAAAAAAAAGCATGGAGTCCTATATTGAATGCAATACAGGCACTGAAATGCTAAATGCCTTTGCAATTACAGTGTTCAGCACAGCTGTGAGTTCATGAGGCATGGGGATACTTGAGGTAGCACTAAAGGCAGCTGATGTGACAGGAGCGTCTGTTCATAGCTTTTGTGAGTGGGCAGCAATATACTTTGTGTGCAACCCTTTTTCCTCGATTTGAGGAGAGCAAGATTTTCACTCCTTTGTCATCCATTTCCTCTGCAGCAGTACCAAAACTAAGCCTGATTTGTGATGAGCATTACCGACTTAAGGCATGAGAGTACGTACGAACAAACAGCTGCAAAAGGGGTGAGCCCAATCTTACAGCAGACATGTTCCAAAAGCTGCTGCAGGAACAGTTCCATTATGCATTGTAACAGTTTGACTGTGGTTGCATTCCCTTAATGAGAACACTGTCAACCAAGTCAGTCAGTTTTGGAAGAGGTAGGAGATGAAACAAGAGAAGGTGGAAAGAGAACACTGTCAACCAAGTCAGTCAATTCAAAAGTAGAATGGGTAGAAGAAACTTGATTCGGAGGCAGAGAAGTACAACAAACGTAATGAATGTATCCCAGTCATGTTTGCTAAACCCAGGATTATTCCCAAACTGCAGTGCACCAAGGACACATTTGGCTCCCTCCAATGTTTCCCGGATGGGCTCTTGTAACCATACCTCTCCACAAATAATGATGCTGATGTGACCCTGTACCTCCAACTCTGGTTACCTTTAGGGTGCCTGGAGTATACAGTGGAACCTCTCTTAAAGGACACCTCTGAAATAAGGACACCTGGTTAATCAGGACACTTGACTGAGTCCCAACTTTACATCAATACATATTATTCTCCCCCTGAAACAAAGACACCTCACTAATCAGGACAACTATGTATTTTGGTCCCAAGGGTGTCCATAGTAGAGAGGTTCCACTGTACTCATGAGGCCACCCACCTGTAGAAAGAATATGTTGTGACATCAAACCACTTGCTAGCCATTTGTATTTACTTAAAGGCTCCTGCCTTATTGACCTTACAGTGTACATTGATATAAATACGTTCAACTCACCCTTTAATATTAAATGGTGCAAGAAGCATTGGAGAGAGCCACTCTGCTGCCTCTGCTGCAATGTGTCCTAGTTTACACATGTATATATTGCCCAGCTGCTTTAACAACCATCACCTCCACACACTTATGGTGGCCTGGATTTCTTGTAAATGTAACTTGGCTCCCAAACAACTCACCAGCATCTGACAAGCCATAGAACTTCACCCCCCTGCACTCACAGCTAAAAAAACGCAAGGTCACGTAGGACAGCCATACTTGCAATTAGATTGCACAATTGCATTGCCACACACACGTGTTGTGGTTGATAACATCACAAAAGAAATGGTGCATCATAGATTGAATTTTGCCAGGGAAAAGTCTTGCCAAGAATACAGTATACTACGTATGGAGAAGCAGGTATTTAGCTAAGTCTGCTGTATAGTGAAGGCAATTCAGCAATATCTGTTGACTAATGGGGGTAGTGTTAAAGCTTTGCAGCTACACAAGGAGCACACTGGTACATTAATGGTACTATGCAAATGGGGGTAGAGTGTTTCCAGGACTCAGGACAATTAAGACATGGGCTTCATGTAGGTTTCAATGTAAAAGTCACTAACAGAAGTGGGCATCACCATAATTACATCATGCTCTATACAACTAGATCACTCTCAAATCCCCATCAACAAGCTCCTTGGTCAATCAGCTGTACGTAGGACATGCACGCATGGTCATTATGCCTCTTTCATCAGTTGAACACTTTAACTGCAAGTGACCTTTGTACTTTCCACAGGCAGTCATGTGCGTGAAAATGGTTTGTGTCGGGGCAAAACAGAAGAGTACTAAATGAAATAATTGGATATGACTTGATGGATTGCTTACCACCAGTGGTATACCTGTCTATCAAGTGCACAAACTACATGTCCCATGCCTTTGTTCGCCTGAGGAGGAGCAGTTAAGTATTGGCGGAGCCAAATAAAATGAAGCCAATACAGCTCTACCTCTCGCATAAAAAAATGACAGTAACAAGTGCTCAGGGCAGTTAACCCTTTAACCCCTACGCGCATGCGCAGAAATCGATCGCGTGGTTACGAGAGAAGCTAATAAAAAATGGCGATTTTGTGAAGTGTTGATTCATTGCGTTATATCTTGTAAACTAGCTGAGATCAGGCAATGATAGTTAGGCTTAGCTTAGTTGAAAACAAACCTGCTTTACTCAGAACGCAGTCAGAGGACCTGCTAGAAAAGTCCGAAGAAGCTACAACGGCGGAAACGTAGGTACCCGCTGTGTACCTGAAAATGACCGATAATACACGGCAAAAGTTGGCAGACAGTTTCAGCGAAGGTACGTTTCAACTCTCTCTGACACGATTAGATAATATATAGACGATAGAACAAGTAGCGTGTGGATATAAGCTGTACTGTGGCTAACTACGATCGGCAGCCAAACTTCGAACGCGATTTTGAGGGGAAGTCCCTATAGGACACCGCAGCTAATTATGCTTCGATTGACTTCCTGTTACACGTAATAACTAACTCTAAGTCCAAAAAGGCGCTGCGATCACGATAAATAGCGGAAGCGAAGTGCGGGCGCATTTGGCCGCTATCAGGTGTAACGGACAAGAAATTTCACGGGCGCATTTGGCCGCTATCGGGTGTAATGGGTTAAGGACTGGGAACTTTTTTGCCCGCGCACGCCGCTTATCAAAACTGTCATGAGATTATTCACAGCTGCAAGTAATTATTCACAGTTGTGGTTATGTTAGCATTGATATGATAGTCACGAGAAAGGAATGCAACTCCTTTTAGGGTTTCTAGATTGTAGCTTAGTATATAGGCCACCATTAGCCATGGTATAAGCATTCAAACTGGCAAACAGCATAACAGTAAGTCATGAAGATGTTAAAGGATTAGTCATTGATTGAATATGTATAAACTTGACAGTTAATCTATAGTAAAGGTCAGAGATCCAGGGTTTCAGTTCTATAGCATCACTCTGGGGCTCTTTCAACACCAGTGAGACTGAATGCAACTTCAACACCTATTCCAAACAGTAACAAGGACCTTACATGACAGCTTGACTGGCTGTGATTTTATATATGCACTAAATAATAAATAACAAACTCAGTCCAGCTACTGCACAATCTGCTACACAAAGGCTCCAAGTTGATGCTGAAAACCCCGACACCCACTAGTAAGTCTAACAGCTATACAGTTCATGAGTTGCTTTGCATGCGCAATTCACTTCTACTAGACTCCGTCAGGCTACAAGGCTACAGAGACTCTTAGCCGCGAGTATGCACGCGACTACTACCCTTCCTATATCCGAGATCACAATCAGCAGTCATGCATGCCAGCAAACGAGGGTCTGGCTTACATCTCACTGGCTAGTTGTGCATCCAAGCTAGCTTAGTAGCTACATCATCAGCAAGCCGAAGTACCAACTCACTTCTTATACCTTGGCTCCACTGCCCAGTCACGCGCGAATCATGTGACAAGAATGTAATTATGCCTCTTCGTGGTGAAATGGCCGGCTGGGAGAAGACAAAACCGGAAGCAAGCCCAGGCGGAATTTTTCCACCTGTCGGATGTAGGTCTTGTCAAAGGTGAGATACTTGCCCTGTTGACTTGTACTTGTATTCGAGTTGGCAAGAGTCACCCACCTAACGTCACCAAGATATCATCGCTAATAGCGACCGGATGTAGCTGTTTTTGACAGGGAGTTAGGGCTTTACGACTGTTGCACAAGTCGAACTCGTTTGCCAACTGGTGTACTAAGAGTACCAACCGAGTAACTTACCACGGCGATGAGGTCAGCATTCATCTGCGGGAAAATTTCTGCATTTAAGCGTTTATATTGCTGAACCAGGTGGGCGTTGGCCGCCACAACATGTAAACAACGAAGTGGGCGGGGCTAATTATCTTGTTGTGTAATGTACAAAGGTAAACAACTTTAATTATGAATAGAAGCAAGAGTTTGTGATTCACATCTAAGTTACAATAGCAGTTGAAATCCTGCATCATTTTTGCTGTTTTCATGTGGACCCAGTCCTTAACTCCCCTGAGTGGAAAAATTTTCCAATATTTTCAAGCACATGTATGGATGGAGTCCCCAATAAGTAATCAACCAAACAAGCACTGATTGCATAACATCACTTGCACATGTGTGCATGGGGGTAATAATCACAATTGGGTCATTCCATGTCAAATCAACACAAAAAAATCCTTACCCTCACCGATTTGAACGAAACTTGGTTTTTACACAGTGTCTGTTGAGATATTAACCCACAGTGAATTTCAGCATTCTGCAATGTATGGCTTCAGAGTTAGAACCAGGCAAAAAATTGATTTTTCGGAAATTTTTAGCTTACCTATTGTTACTAAATCAACAATAACTTTGAGTGAGATTAACTTTATGATCTACAATTTACATCACTTGTAGCTCATAAAATTTCCTTTCGTTTGATATAATTAAAAAGTATATCCCATAAAGTTCAGGTCAAAGGTCATTATTAATGCACTTTGACCTTTGCTATCTCAAAAACGAATATTTTAATTCTGATTAATTATTTTCCAAATGTTGTTTGGGTCCTCTCCAAGTGGTGTTAAAATGGTTTTGGGACTGACATGGGATTGGGAGATATGTGACAGGATGTAATGGCAGTTAGGGGAGATGTATTGTAAAGCATTCCTATACTTACCTGATGGTGGTTCATTTTGATTGGTATGGTGGTGGATACCTTTGCAAACATGACACGACAAAATATCCATGATTCCATGGTTGGTATGTAATGGTTGCCATGGTTACTAGGTCAGTTGTCTCCTCTAGTGAGCAGTTCAGTGCTGTTCAACATGTGGAAATGATGAGCATTCTTTTTTTTTGTTACAACATGCTCAGGCTCTCCCCACAATGTTTGCATTTCAGTAATGCAATAGGGCTGGAAATTTTGAGAGGATAAAATTTAGCTGATTGATAGCTACAGTGATTTTAAATAAGATTCAGCTTGGTGGATTTGGAGGTAGCTTACTGAGTGATAATGTCATGAACCTTAGGAAAATTGCAATCATTGCTGGTAGAAAGCTATATCAGAAGGCAAGATCCTTGCTGGATTGCACGGACACCGAGTCTGAGTTGAAACTTGCTCCGAGTGTGAGTTAAAGCTTGGCAAAGTACGTAGCACCTGCATGGAAAAGGTGCCTGCACTAGCTTTCCCACGCTTGGCAGCAGGCATGTAGACGAAGACACGTTCTCACATTTCTAATATGGCTGGCTGTTTGCTTGCTGTTTGTGCTTGAATTCTTTGAGAAGTGGACTTTGTTGTCAACAGCAACCACTCTTGTGAAGTAAGTGCACATGTTCCCACAAGTCTTTCATCATAACTATGTAGTATACAAAAATGTGATACAGAGGGGGAAGGTCTGGAAGATCTGACCACATGCATGGCAGCAGGTAGACAGAGGGTGGACACACAGTTGGGGGGGGGGGAGGGGGCAGGGAGAGCGGGGGTGAGGATCTTGAGACCCTTTCCTCTAATGTTCATTGGAAGCTGGAGCATTTGCAAAGTAGGATGAATACTGCTTACCGCTAGGCATGAAATATTATGGTCGGGCACTACCCTGTGCATGTTTACCCTCTATCAACCTGATTTCAAAGCACATGACTACCCTTCGTAATTGTGTATTGCAAGCAAATAGAAACTTAAGGCAACACAGGCCTGGTATCAAGACTACACCACCACTTACACCCATGAAATTGTGACGAATTGAATCACGATGAGATTTTGTTGGTGTGGTCACACATCTGACATGGTGTTTGAGACATGTCTGGTGTTAGATTATTCTCTGTTCACCCTTCTCCACACAACACTAAACTGCTCACTAGAGGAGATAACTGACCTAGTAACCATGGCAACCACCACTTGGACATCACATATCAACCATGGAATCATGGATATTTTGTCGTGTCATGTTTGCAAAGGTATCCACCACCATACCATCAGGTAAGTATAGGAATGCTTTACAATACATCTCCCCTAACTGCCATTACATTCTGTCACATATCTCCCAATCCCATGTCAGTCCCAAAACCATTTTAACACCACTTGGAGAGAAGGACCCAAACAACATTTGGAAAAAAATTAATCAGAATTAAAGTATTCGTTTTTGAGATAGCAAAGGTCAAAGTGCACCAATGACGACCTTTGACCCAAACTTTATGGGATATACTTGTTAATTATATCAAACGGAAGGAAATTTTGTGAGCTACAAGTGATGTAAATTGTAGATCATAAAGTTAATCTCACTCAAAGTTATGGTTGATTTAGTAACAATAGGTAAGCTGAAAATTTCCGAAAAATCAATTTTTCGTCTGGTTCTAACTCTGAAGCCATACATTGCAGAATGCTGAAATTCACTGTGGGTTAATATCTCAACAGACACTGTGTAAGAACCAAGTTTCGTTCAAATCGGTGAGGGTAAGGATTTTTTTGTGTTGATTTGACATGGAATGACCCAATTGCAGCACTGTGCACGTACAAACAAAACAAGCACCATAGGACATGGTTGGATAAGTGGAACAAGATATAGGGTTGGTGTAAAAGTATTGTGGTGGTGTTCCAATCTTGTTTGGTTGCTTTTTGGGGATTCCACTTTACATGTGCTTGTTAACCTTAAAAAAACAACAACTTTTGCTACAAGTATCTGTGCTTAAAATATGTGTTTGTGCACATACCTTCTATCTGTTTGAGTCTGACCCTCTTCATCACCATTAGTCTCATCTTTTAAACAATGTAGCGGATCATGTACTGTAGAGTGTAAATTATGGCATGCACAATAACATATATGCACATGTAAGATCATCTGCATCAAACATTTGGCAATGGTTTTAACTATGAAAATTATTGAAAAACTTAAAATTTACCAATCTTAAATCTGCACCTGACTGTGTAGATCTGGCAGATCTATGTGTGTAGCTGATTTTTCTAGATAAAGGAATGATCTGTTGTCTTTACAGCAACACAGCCTGGTACAGTTGTTTAGTGTATGCCTGCCTTTTCAAAAAAATTGTTGTTTGCTCATTGCACTTTCGAGAGATTACGGTAGTTGTTTGCTCATTGCACTTTCTGATTGTGCTCAAGAAAACATGACAGCCACAGATACAGCTAAATCTGGGTGTGCAAAGCTTGGGCCTGGCTGTACAAAGAAATCTTTAACTTCATAATTTTCTCTTCTGAATTCTCACAGTGCTCATGCACTACTTGTTCCCTGTAAGACAAGTGGTACATGAGAAAGCTGTGACAAAATGGAAGGAAAAAAAACCCACATGGCTGAGCATTGTGTGGGGATGAGCCTTGGGAGAAATGAGAGCAGCACTGTATGGCTAGCCAAAGCTCACATATCACGAATCATGCATGTAACTAGCAGGGTGTGCACCCAGACTTGCCATATCTGTGGTAGAGTAATTGCCACAAATCATATGTAAAACAGCCCAGAGTCAGCAAGTGAGTACTGCATGGTTTGAAGGGAAGACTGCTATTCAAGGTTGCACATTTCCATTTTATTTTGAGGTTGCTTTCTATAGTTATGGACACGTAATACTAACTAGACAATTTATAACATTACATGATTACTGCATTCATGTGAGTGAGTAGGTTGTCTCCACTGTGAATCATATCCAACTCATGTCTTGTGGTACAGACTTACTGTAAAGTAATACTGCTGATGCAATCCAGAAACCTACTCCAGTTATAGAGAAGATAGAAGCAATCACCAGCAGAACAGTTAGGTACCTTTTGTTCTTAATGCTGTCTGCAAAGAGAGGACAAAAATTAATGTATTAAGAATTTGGGTCACTGACTGTGTTAAGTTGTCCCCTGCCACTTAATCTGGTTTATCACACTCCAAGATGGGTCAGGGCAATTGGTCCATGGCTTTTGATGATAAAATTTAAATCAATTGTATTTGCCGAGTGAACACATTTTAAGTAATTGTTTACTGTTGTTACATGTAGCCCCACCCTTAATGTTTGCTGTGATGTCATTTCTGGTCATGCCAATCCCAGCTCCTCCTCCCTTGGGATACATTAGTGTATTAAATGTGATACGTAGAATTCATATGAGCAGAATTTCACGATTGTTTCTCTATCATTACATTCCATTTCATCTTGTATCTGTGGGAATGGTCACTATCTTTTTTCAAAGCAAATATGCCCCACCCATTGGGGAATTTAAGCATCCACTTCACAACTTTAGCAGTAACTTTTAAAACAAAAGGCAATTGGATTTCTTCCTCATCGAAACCAACAATACTTTCCAGTCCCCTACTGGTGAATTCTGCATGAGTTACTTCCAGAAAAAGAGCTGCTAAGCAGCCATAATGTGGCTAGCCTTAAACCTGGTTTGCACAAAAATGGAGGAGCAAGAGCACCTGGTACAGACTGTTTGCAGATGTGCTTATTCACCCCAAAATATGGGACTCCAGACTATTTTCTGAAATTTCTGTGTCATGTGACATTGGTCTTCAGACTTGATAGTATACTTGTCATGATAGCGATAATGTTGAAAGATTTGATGCCTAATGTGCATATCCTTGATTGGCTAATAAGCTCTAAGACTTCTTGAGGCTGAATGAGTTGTAACAAAGCTGCTGTATGAACTGTGTAAGTTGATGTTTCTAAACTTTAACATATGAGGTTCAGTAGGGTACATACATGGTGTTACCAAACAAAGTTACTGTGTAGTGGCTGTGTAGTTATGTAAGCCAGACCCAGTGATCTGCGATAGGGTTGGTTGTTAAGCCACAGAGGATCCACAAAGGTGGCATAATGAGGCTAGTACTTGAACGTCATCATGGCACACACACCTCAAAAATTATAAAGGTGACAATCACATTTAAATTAATTGGAAGCACATCAGGGTGTACCAGGTGCTCTTTCTCCATGCCAGGTACCAGGCTATAATGTGGGGTTACTTGGAGGTAGCTGGCATGTGCACATGACTGCTTAAGTGCATTTGAAAATGACTTCAAGCGCTTGCTTCTAGTGTTTACAGAACGTACGCATTGCATCAAGTTTCAATTGTAGGAGGTAAGAACAAGACTAAGTGTTGTTAGTACAAGCCTACACACTTAATGTACTTAATTGCATTCCAAGCCACAATGTTTACATAGATACAACTGCTTCCTGTTTACTGTGTGATAATTAGGCAGTATACATGCGAAACAGCTGGACCCAGTCCATAGAGTGCCTGAGTTGCCTATGAGATTCTGTATTCCTTACCTTTGTGGTAGTAGATGTGTGTCCAGACCATAGCTGCATCAAAAAGGAAGGCAGCAAAGGAGGCACCAAATGCTGAGCCAATCAGTCCATCACGAGTGCTACGCCAACTTGGATCACATGCATCTGAGAAGGAAACAATAGCTACAGTAGCATACCCTACTTACTTCTCCTTATCACTGCACATAGAAACATTCATACATAGACTTTAGCCACATTTTAGTCACAAACTTATATACCATAGGCAGTGGCGTAGCCAAGCTGGGGCACACTGGGGCACGTGCCCTAGCAACTTGAGGCTGTGCCCCACCAGTGCAGGCGTGCCTACAAATTATCAGCACTGAAAGTACCATGTTCAATTGCAAATCGAGCGCTAACAATGCATGAAGTTCTTCAAATTGAGCAGCTATCTCTATCCTCAGATTAACGAAGTCTTGTACGCTCCTCTGATCTCACTGTACGCATGTTTGCTGTAAGTAGTGAAGTAACTTTACACCGCGCACACATCCATATGAAGGCATGGTCAAAGTGCTCCAGATCCAATGCAACTGTACTGGCTTATAATAAGCTAAGAACTGACCTGAGGGGCACAAAAATTCCAAGATTTTCTGGGGGAGCATGCTCACAGACACCCCCTCCCCTCCCCCATTGCTTATGCGAAATTCTCATGATCGTAGTGTGCCCATGCTGTGCCCTGGCATTGGCTATGTCCTGGCTACACCACTGACCGTAGGTATGGAAATGTATGACAGATTACATGTGAAATGCCCTTTCATTCCATTTATTAGCACCAGCAGCATTTGGTGAAGTAGTAGCAAATTCGCCTATCTCAGTTTGAATAGAAGTAGGCAATGATAGCTTAGGTAGCAAGTAAGGGAGTCCTTGAATTCACAGTTTTAATGATCTTACCTACCAGCTACTTTGTACAACAACACTAGTATACGGTTCCATAATACGACAATAATTAACATTACTTATTCATGCAAATTAGCATTTTCGCCTCAGTAAAATGTTCACATATGTGGCAGTCCCGGGTAGAAATCGAACAGTATTCCGTTCTCTACGAGTCTTGTCTCACATGTAGCTTAATGGTCTGATCTAACGAAGGACAGTCATTCAATACCAATGCATGGTTCATGGTGGCCATAATAGGGGATCGTCGCCTATTATGGCCACCCCTTGCTAGCTGAGGAATCAAATGACAAACAACGGACTCCAGATTACTGGATACACCATGCAAATTTACCGATCCTATGACGTTCTGAGCCAGTACAGGAGCCCCTTCTGTCTAATGAAATTCAGAACACATTTATATACATTTTATATGTACAATGAAGAGAGTTGTTTACAATTCAATGCCCTGTTCTTTATCAGCTTCATTCCAGTGACAACAGAACATGCAAACATGCTCTACAAACTGTGATTAGCTAGTGCTTGTAAATGCAAAAGGAAGCAATATTACCTCCCCTGATTTACCAGGACCCTGTCGCACAAATATTGTCAGTGACACCATGGTGACACATGTGTGTCAATGACTTTTGAGTGATATTCCTCCAAGACCAGAAAATATGGATGTCCATTTTCTTGTGAACTACATTACCTTGGCATTACTATGGGTATGCAGGAATAGTGAAATTGCCGAGTGTTCCGGAAGAGCTAAAACAGAAAACCATAATAGGGGACTGGCCATTGTCACTGACTGGCCATTGTCACTGAATGTGTTATTGAATTGTATTAGACAGAAGGGGCTCCTGTACTGGCTCAGAACGTCATAGGACCGTCAAATTTGCATGATGTATCCAGAAGCCTAAGGTCCATTGAGGGTTAAATTGTTTGTAAATTTGTTAGCTAATAGGTGACGGTTCCCCATTATGGCCAATGTGAACCCTCAGTATTGAATGACTATGACATTTGCCATGTTTGGTACAGGGATACTGTAACAGTTTCCCATAATACATAATACACACAAAAGAGTTTCTGATTCAGAAAGAGAAACAATGGTGGAAGGAAAGCCTGGACTCATGTACATAACCCAAAGAGTACATGCTACCAAACTTTGTTTGTACTAATCAGTTGAAACCAGGCAATTTAAATAGCACATGATTACTATGTCATGTAAATAACTGGATGGGCTCTCAACATACTTATTTACACTGTGAACACACAAGCATAGTGTGAGGACCTCTGGATAACTCATAGGGATGAGACATACGTATGAGGAAGTCGAAAAGGGGAGCTAGTATGTACTGTGACAAGAGTTCCACTTACTGCCATTCGGAGGGTTAGACACCACCACTCCCACAGTGATCCACAGTATCACTCCAATCACCAAGAAAATAGTAGCAGTCACCACCAAAATATGCCAGCATGAATTTGTGTTGTCTGCAAGTGGGTAAGGTGACTGAGTAACATGGCTTATCAGACGGCACTCCATTTGGAGTGCACTCAAATTCAAGCACAAGTGAATTTGATTATGTCCACAACCAGGCTCCACATCTATGTGGAAAAAAGGTGATTAAGGAGAGTTTGGTATGCATATGAAATTTAAAATAGGCAAAGAAAAGGTTTGGATTCACCAGAGTAACCTAGTCCAACCAAATCTCCAAGGTAAGTCAGAATACATAAGAGTGATAGTGTAGTGTGTATCATACTGGATAATAGGCACCCATCCAAAACAGCACCCCATGAAGATAGGCACCTATTTTGATTACAAAAACCAGATTACATTTTTAAGTACATGGGGGGTTGGCAACGGTATCTGTGCTTCTAGAAAAGCTACAAACATGGGATAGAAATTAGCAGAAAAAGAACCTCTAGGCATCATAGCTAATCTGTTCCCACACAATTATACATTACCAGTTGTTTATTAGCATCCCATGAATATCAGCACCCCACGATTATAAGCACCCATTCTGGCTGCTAATTTTGAAAATAGGCACTGGAGCTTTCATGTAATAGACTTCCAATGGTTTCGTTAAATATTATTGACACTTGCACTTGTGTTACTGTAACAGCTTTAATTAAGGTGCCTCTCTAATGAAAGCACCCTTAAGACAGGAAACTCTAAGTGAAACACGGGCACCCTTTGGCCGCATAAATATTTTTTTGAAGGGCGCTTTCTATTTAGAGAGATTTCGCACCCGATTAGCTACAGGAGAACATCAATCTGAATGAGAGCAGTGACAAGAGACAGGAGAGGTCTGAGGACATTAGAGAGAAATTGACAGAAAGTGCTCCAAGCCAAGGTACCCAACTATATAAATTTACAGACATACCGGAAACTATACATAGTTTTATTGAAATCAACAACACATCATTGACACGACCGTTTGCTTTTGCTTGTTCATAAAGGTAGGAGGCAGGAAAGGTGTGATGCATCGATGTATACCTTAAGGCAGAAGCAGAAAGTAGCTGACTATGCAAGAATGCACGGGGTGAGGCCAGCTGCAGCCCACTTTGGCATTGTGAGAAAGAATGTTCAACGTTGGCTCCATGAAAGAGTGGATGAAGCAAAGGGGAGAGGAAGAAAGAATTGAAAAAAGACAAAGGTGAAAGCTCACCTACCCCAAAGAAATAGATGAGATATTGAAATGGCTTGTGACTTTCAGCTGGCAGTGTCAACAGAGATCCTCAACCTCATTCGGAACAGAACTGACATTGACTACACATGGCTGGGGAACATGGATGAGACCCTTGTCTTCTTTGATGTTGATCATGGATGGACAGTTGATGTCAAGGGAAGAAAGGCGGTACAAGTGAGAACAACAGGAGCAGAAAAGTGCCACCTCACAGTTGTGCTCTCTTGCACAGCAAACGCAGATATTTTGCCTCCGATGATCATTTTCAAAGGGAAGACAGGAAGATCAATCAAGGGCCTAAAAGCACCTCAGGGTGTCATCATTGCACACCAGAAAAGGGTTGGATGGATGGTGAACTCATGCTAAAGTGGCTAGACGGAGTCTGGAATAAAAGCTGTCAGTTTAACCAGCCAGGGTCAGAGTCCATCCTAATAATGGACTCTTTCAGTACACGCCTCACTAATTCTGTGGCAGACAACTTAAAGAAAAACAAAGTCCACACCCTCATTGTGCCAGGTGGATGCACATCTATTCTCCAACCACTCGATGTGAGCCTCAAAAAACCTTTCAAGGCCATCTTGAGACAGCTATGGCAGGAGTATATGTTGCAGAGTACAGAGGAGTTGGAAAAGAAGCGTGCAGAAGGGGACACACCTGCATTTAAGATACCTCCCCCGTCCAAGCAGATGATGGTTGACTGGGTCATAACAGCATGGCTTGAACTTGCCAAAAAGGTTGATGCAGTAAGAAGTTGTTTGTTGTGACTGGAAAAATATATCACAAACTTTAAACCATAATAAAACATGAACAATATAGGCATTACAAGCATTCACTATAGAAAGTGAGGTAGAATAATATTGCTAATGTTTAGGCAAGGTATCAATATCTGCAAACCTTGGTAAAGTATGAAACCCATAATTGGTACCGTCTCATAATACCAGCATCTACCCTACAACTTGGTATCTGTGAGAGCTTGCCGTAATCTTCCGACCAACTGTTGTTTTCCAATAAAAGTGAGCATACATGGCACATCTAGACCGCCTTGAGGGAGATCAGATCGCTTTCGTCTACCCAGAGCCCGCCCTTGGACAACTCCACCTTAGTCTCGTGTGGCCATACCCCGTTCCGCAAGAGAGGGAAGGGGTCTGGTAACTTTCGCTGTAGCCGCTTGTTGCACCGGAATTTTATTTACTCGCGTTGCGCTAGCGCTATGGCCGCTAATTATCTCGAGAAGACTGACGAAGCAGCTGCTTGTGGTTTCACAGTTGATTTACACCTGGTAATTTCCTATTGAAGTTGTGATAACAGCACTCATGTGACAGAATACTGCGCTGTGATTGGTCACGCACTGTACAGAGCGTCGCAACAAACTGCTGTAACAGAAGTTACCAGACCCCTTCCCTCTCTTGCGGAACGGGGTGTGGCCACAGTGTGCTGCCAACCATTTCACCTATTTTTAGAGGAGAAGACCCAGCTCTAAGAATGGAGAGGAAGACAGCTATCACACAGGAGAGGGAAGAGAGGGAGGCGAAGGGAGGGAGGGAGGGAGGGAGGGAGGGAGGGAGGGAGGGAGGGAGGGAGGGAGGGAGGGAGGGAGGGAGGGAGGGAGGGAGGGAGGGGAGGACATGCATTATTTTGTGAGCATTTGGGACTACCGCCATTGAGAAGACATGCATGCATCACAACAAAATGTGTCAAAACATTTATAGTCACTGATGATAAGAATTATACTATCTCCATTTTTGCACATTCTTATTATCAGAACAGTTAGTGTGTAATTGTGTGTCTTTATTTTCACACCTTTCTCTCTGACTTTGACTTAGGCTAAGGTCTGACTGTCAGGTCTGGAGCATGTTAAACATCTGAGCCTTATGTGCCTAGCGCTTTGTACTCGCCGCACCCTCCCCATCGAACATGCCAGCTTGGCATCCGCTTCAGCTGGATCCCTGGCAGCTCAGCCTTAAGTACTCGAATTCAGCCACTGAGTTGCCGGGTCACTCGGTAGCTCAGTTGGTTAGAGCATGGCAGGCCATTTGCCAGGTCGCGGGTTCGAGTCCCTCCCTGAGTCACTGTCTTTTTTTCCCCTCTTTATTTCTCGTCTTTATTTTCACACCTTTCTCTCTGACTTTGACTTAGGCTAAGGTCTAACTGTCAGGTCTGGAGCATGTTAAACATCTGCCGCACCCTCCCCATCGAACATGCCAGCTTGGTATCCGCTTCGGCTAGATCGCTGACAGCTCAGCCTTAAGTACTCGAACTCAGCCACTGAGTTGCCGGGTGACTCAGTAGCTCAGTTGGTTAGAGCATGGCAGGCCATTTGCCAGGTCGCGGGTTCGAGTCCCTCCCTGAGTCACTGTCTTTTTTTTCCCCTCTTTATTTCTCGTCTTTATTTTCATGCCTTTCTCTCTGACTTTGACTTAGGCTATGGTCTGACTGTCAGGTCTGGAGCATGTTAAACATCTGAGCCTTATGTGCCTCGCGCTTCACACTCGCCGCACCCCCTCCCCTCGGGACTGAGAAAGCGCAAAACGCAGAGGTTTACTGCGGGCTTAGTGCACGTAGCTACTCCGACGCACCACACATCACTACATTGCGTCTACCCCGGTACCTTTCGAAAAACTCTTCCATGGCAGTTTATACTCTCTCCGTACGTTCTACCCGACTTCACACCTGTTCTTAGTTAAATAACCTGAAACGTCACTCACGTGAAGACCGCGAAGGAGCCGCGAAGTACTCTCAGCTCAGGAGTTTGTTACTACAACTCGTTTATTGTTGTGTAGCTATGTTGGAGCTTTAAAATGTGGTTGTGAATTTATTTTGTACGCCAGAGTGTAGCGCTAGCCAACTAAAGTCTTTCTTCATAGCCTCGTAGCAATTTTTTTCGAGTCAGCCGATCACGTGGCTGCATAATTGCGTCACGACTTTTGTATTTATTGCTGTGACGTCTACGTGCCGCGATATCACGTGCGAATCGGTCCCAGGCTCTCTCCGTTTTTATTTTTCGTCGGGGCGAGGGGAGAGCCTGGGAACGAGGCTAGTGTCGAAGTTGGCGTGGCATTTTCATGTACTAAATAGGACGGAACATCCTCCGTCAACGTTGCATGTGCCGTGCCACGCCCTCTGCATACTTAGACCTTTGTCACATGCACCTGGGAATTGGATATGGGTTTTGGTGATGTAGTCTCTGCACACATGCTGAAGGACTACTCAAGTGTTTAGGTTCGTTCCCAGGCTTACGTTTCAGAATGAGACCAAGGGTTATGTAATTCGGAACTGGTTTGTTTCGTGTGTACAAACTTTTACTCCAGGGTAGCTACATGGAGATGGCAATATCCACATGTAAAGTGTGATAGAATAACAACCAGTGTGGGGTGGAAGCAAGGGTTTACTCAAATCAGGAGCTTTCTTGTTACATGGTGTTCGTTAAGTATCGTCTCTCTTGGGGAATGGAAGGATAGGTATGAATGGACCTCTCTCTGGTCCAGAGTCTCATGGGTCAGTCTCATCTGTTGTGCGAGGCTCACTTCCTCGAGATGGGTCTCTCTCTGATCCAGAGTCTCATGGGTCAGTCGGGTTAGTCCCATTTCCTACTCCCATTTTGCCTACTGCCATTTCACCTACTAAAAATCAAATTGTGCCATTTCGCCTACTCAGCCAAAATTATTTTTTTTGACACTAAGACAAATATCCAAGCAACTGAGCTTGCCTTTTCTACAACAAGGGGTGAAGGTGTGCTTTTTCCACTTTGCTCAAGCCCTAGATCGGAGGGTATCCACACTTGGGCTTCTTTTATTCATTTCATACACCAGACAGTTGCACCAGTTTTTGTACCTCTTCGGTTTGTACAACTAGCCTGGGAGCAGCCACCAAGGTTACAGCTCCTAATCTGCACAGAGTTGATGAGTTTTGTAACATACTTCAAAGGAACATGGTTGGTGGGCAATATGAGTTGCCAGAAAAGCTCATCCCAATGTATATAAACTGATTGGTATTTTAAACAGGAACAAATACACACAGAAGTTTTGATTGCTCAGCTTGTAACTGGTTCCCAACCACCATAACGTGTTGTAGTAACTAAACAAATACCTGTATTGTTGCTTTACTTAGAAACTGTTTTTAGTTGAGTAGGCGAAATGGGAGTAGGCAAAATGGCACCAAAGCGGTCAGTCTCATCTGTTGCACAATGCTCATTTGCTCGAGACAGGCCTCTCTGATCCGGAGTCTCATGGGTCAGTCTCATCTGCTGTGCAATGCTCATTTGCTGGAGACGACTCATTCTCTGGTCTGGAGTCTCTGACGCTAATTGCCCTGTCCTGTAACCCAAAACTCTCTCCCGCTAGGCAGCAGACCGCGAAGCACGATGGGCTCTATCCCTTTCTCTCCGTCTCGCTAACCGTGCCTCCCTTTGTTGAGCGCTTTCAGCAGCGTGACGATCTGTCGCGTTGGTTTCTATGCCTTAGCCTTTCTCTCCTTTCTTCGGATTTCATAAGTGAGTCGTACAATCATACAGCTTCTTTCTGGCTTTCAAACGTAGCTAGCTTAGCTGTATCTTTCGACATGTAGCTAGATCTTTCGACATGTATAACATGTGGAAATATTGCATTACGCACAAATAGGGCAGAATGCATATACGGAATACGCACATACCAAGCAAACAAACATATATATAGACAATTTTCCATTTTCACCACAAGTGTGGGGCTCGCTGCGCTCGCCCCAATAACGTACAAACGCTATGTTATAAAATTTTCCTATTTTCGTTGGACGTCGACCCTACGAAAAGTCCAACGAAAATTTCATATACCCGATTTACGGTATATGAATCACTGCTTCATATCCTGCAAACATAAAGCACTCAAATCTGCAGCTCCCAGGAGACAGTTCTGTGGCAGTGCCTCAAATACAAAGGCTGATTCCGAAGGAAAGGGGCTCCGAGAAACAGCCATATGAGTTACACTCCAATTGCCATAAATTTTGCGTGGTTATGGTGGTCTCCGACGGCCTCAGAAGCATTCTCATATGGTCTAAATTGTAAAATTTTCCTGGGGGAGCATGCCCTCAGACCCCCCTACAACGCTGTCACAGACAACTGCACGCTACATGTGCCGCACCAGCCCCCACTCTATACGTATGCCCCCCCCCTTCTTCAATCTCTGGATCCACCCCTGAACACACTCCAGTTCGACCATTGTCAGTGTAGCCATACTCATGAGCAGCTCTTTCAAACTTCACGAGTCATTGGAAAGGTGTCATTTGCACTCTGAGGCTTACTATGTTTTATAGCATTGAGTATGCAGCTATTTGTATCAATTCTAAACCATACCATAGGCGCCTGCAGGCCAGGGCATACCCGGGCATTGCCCGGGTTATTTCGAATCGTGCGTACTCATATCACGAGGACTGGACATGAAGACATGTGGTCACCAACCATGGTAAAAAAATGTGATGGACTTTCATGATGAGAGACAGAGACTGGAGAGGCATTGGTCCCAGAAACCATCACAAGATATGTAATTTTCCTGGACAGGTGAGGCATGCACAGACGTATGTATAGTGTACAGTGTAGTGACAAAATACGCTTTCCGCAATTGCGCATCGAATGCGGCGTAGCCAAGTCTTGCCCGGGTACCCACAAGCTCTGCAGGCACCTATGAACCATACCATGCTCATGGATTAAAACAGCCTGTGGAGGGAAATGGCTGTGTTTTCAGGTTAAATACAAGCATCATGTAGCCCTACTGGTGACAAAGCCTCATTACAAAGCATCAGTACAAAAAATCAATGTCAGTCCACCGGTCAAGTCCACCAGTCCAGTCGAGTGAATGTAGACTACCATAGCCTCGTTTCCAGGTGCTCAATTTTTTTGTTTCGAGTGCCTGGGAACGAGGATAAGACTACCAATATGGTAAAATCTGAGAGCTCATGTAAAATGGTGATGTAATTTGTATGCTTATGCACAGAAATAGATTCAAAATAGGCATCAGCATCTATTACAAAAGAGTGCTCGACATTAAAGTTACTTCTGTGACTTTGGGATAACTAGTCATTAACAATGTTTGGGAATTGAAACAATATGTGCCCATGCTCAATTTTATTTTGCATCATTCGTGACATCATGCACTCTAAACAATGAAAAGCTAACCAACGACCTGGGAACGAGGCTACCACTAACAACAGAGCCATACTCACCCATCCCAGTCTCTTTTTTTGTGTCACTGCAACAATCTCCAATCTTTAGGTTCTTCTTACTCAATTGAATGCAACAAGCAGTAATGCCATCAATGATTGTTACTGTGACACCAACAACTGTGGTCAGCAGGGCAAGGATACTCATCACAAACAGAGCAATAGTCCATGGTGGCCGTTTGCACTCTGTTAGGACAAGGATTGAGAAGACAGAAAAGAGTGATTAGATTTGAGAGTCTTCCACAGTGTGTTATATAATTATGCACAAACTATTACAGTTTCATGCACCTATTCTTTCAAAATGTACTATCACAACATGGAACATATTTTGTCTGTACATCACAAACTTGCTAACGCACCACATACGATGGGATTTCCAGACCATAATCCATTTCTTTGACACACCCTTTCATTGGTGGCTGTGTTTAGTTCATAGCCCTCATCACAGATGAAACATGCTGTGGAACCAGCAGTGGTTCCAGTGTAGTAAGCCACGGTGGCTGTGTTGAGTGTAGTGTTCACCAGTACAGCACTCCCAATACTATCATCACCACAACTTGGATACTGAGCAGCAGAATCATTCAGTGAACTAACATCAGACAGGAAATTAACACCAGCAGCTGACAGGTCCCAAAGTTCCATCAGAGAACAACCTGTGAAGTGATCATGCATGCAACAAAAATCTTTGTAAAGTTTTGTGTACCAATGTCTGTATATAATTCTCTCGCTAAAGCACATAACATGTACTGTCTAGAGTCCAATAAACCAGAAGATTTGCACAGGGGGTTCACAATATTTCTTTCTTAGTTCAAATATTCACAGAAACATTACATAACAAGGCAGCTAATGTGTATCCGTTTGTCAACAGACAATAGTTGTAGTTGACCACCTTTATGGAAGTTGCACCTAAGTAAATGTTGTAGCCCTAGTACATACATGTACTTACTGTACTGTGGTGTTGTGAAGTTGCCTTCCACTATGACAGTGACATCTCCATTAGCTGCAGACACAGTGTAGTAGTACATAATTGAGGAGTTCAGTCGCTCCCTCAGTACCACACTGACAGTGTCTCCTGCTGTACCAGTCTCAGTGGACTCAGCAGAGTATGGCAGGTTCATATAAAAGGAATCATTCCCATACTGGACTGTACAGTGAGCAGAGCCAGTGAACCCAAACAGAAATGTGCAGTTAATTCTTGCATCAGTTGGTGAGCTCACACCTATCAGTACTCCAGTTAGGAGATTGTTGAGTGTACCTACATGGAAGGAGGAAGTATCAAAATATATTTCCAGTTGTTGGGTGAATAAGCCACACCCCACATGGGATGAAGTGAGGAAGTTACAAAATTGGTCAGGCAAGGAGCAGTAAAATGGCTCCAAATTAGGGAAAGGAGCACAGTAAAATACCTACTTATAACTAGCCATGAGTAGGCACAATTACGGCCAGCAATGTACCTTCAAACACACCATCAATTCTAATACATATTTGGCACATCTATTTCAGCATTCCATCTACTCAGCTACATACACAGTTAAAGTAGCAACAGCAGCCATTTCATTGTTAAGCAATCCCATGAACAACTGTATTTCATTTGCTTTGTAAACAAGCACATGCCTGTCATTAATTGGATGAACAAGTGTACAGGTTACGGGATAGTTTTCTCATTAATATTCATGAAAAATATTACTTTCCTTTTCTCCGTGCAGGAACCAGTTACAGCACGCAATAGAAGCGACATATATATAACAGTACTATGAGTACCATTTAACCAGTATAGTATTAATTGTTATGTACAACGTACTAAGGTGAGCGGCGACGACAAAGTTCGTGACTTTTGGTGTCAGATTTTGTCTTCAGAGAGGATTGCAGGTACAACTTTTCAAAACCTACGGGTAATACTCAACTTACTTGAGGGCGGCTTGGAGCAACTTTGTCGCTGTGTGCCAGGGGAAGCGAGTGACACGTGTTTCTATCCAAAATCCAGGTGGTTTTCGACTGACCAAGCGACAAATCTAGGCATATATCAAAAATGGTAAGTCGTCTCGGCGAAAACTCTTCGAATTGCCCTGCACCTGTCTTCGTAGAATTCGAATACAGTGTGATATACGGTAAGATGTTCTTCCAACAGGAAACAACTGACGCCAAAGTCAGTACTTCGTATGCTGCCTGCTCCACCCACCCAACCAGCACAGCTGAACAGGCTAATGCAACGTTTTTAGCGGTCAAGTTAAATGCATGCATGCCTGGATCCTGCACGAAGTAAAGGAAGGTAATATTTTCATGAGTATTAATGAGCAAACTATCCCGTAACCAATGGGCCTGTAGCTATTGTTTTTGAAACCCTCCCTATTATTCCTATTCTGTACTTCTCATAACTTTTGCCTATATTCTCAGTTTCAAGTTCCATCAACCCTAGTATTCCTCACACCCATAACTATATGACGGAGCCTCATACAGATGACGTGATTGTGAGTGAGCATACCTGCATACCTGGTATTTAAACCAAAATTACGCTAACCTAACCATTATTATAATTCTGTGTAGACATATATCTTGCACCCTCCTCGATGAGTATACCATATCATTAAAGACTTAAAAAACATTAAAAATGTAAAAAGATGTAGGGATGGCATGCCAAAAAGTATGCAAACAAGGTAGGGATGATGCATGAAAGCAAAGGTCAACATATTGGCAAAGCCCCATCCCTACATCTTTTTCACACTGCAGTTAGACAGTGCATGGGGGTCTTCCTAAAACGTACCACAAGTACACCCAAACTTTTCATGGCTATAGCCTCGTTCTCCGGCCACTTCCTAGCTCCTCCCACATGGACTGGGAACGAGGCTAGTATGATCCAGCATTATGTCTTGTAGCTGTCGTAGGTACCTATCAGATACTACTTGTAGTGACAGTGGCACCCTTTCTGATACAACCTAGACACTGAGCTTGAGTGGGCTGCAGACTAGTCATAGTAATCAGTGTGTAAACTCAGGTACTCATGCTAACTGCATGGCATGGGTACAGATTCAGCTCTCAAGCATGCTGTTTAACTGCAGTGTGAAAAAGATGTAGGGATGGGGCTTTGCCAATATGTTGACCTTTGCTTTCATGCATCATCCCTACCTTGTTTGCATACTTTTTGGCATGCCATCCCTACATCTTTTTACATTTTTAATGTTTTTTAAGTCTTGTTTCTGTACTTTTTTGATGTTAATCTCACCAGAACTTGAAACGGCATTGACAGTTTAGTAGTAGTTCCAGGCATGTAATAATGTGTAATATAGCCAGCTAGAACCTGATGAAGGGCCAACCGCTCTCCCTACCAAACTTTGTGAAACCAATTTCATGATTCAGTTGTCATGACGACTGACCAGCTGCAGCACAGAAAACTATCATACTGACAACTGACCATCCTAGCTTCACTAAAGCGGTGAGTAGGCTATTTTTAGTGTAGCTACAAGTAGGTAGTGCCTTACCTACGTGGTGTTCATAAGCCTTGCCCAATGCCGCGGGGGGAAAAGTCATGCGTACTGCCTGCTGGCCATAATTTTCGCCTGTGTACTAGTCTCGCTTCCAGACCAATGACCGTGGTCTTTGGTCTGGGAACGAGACTTCGTGTGCGCATGCGTACAAAATTATAAAATGGCGTCCTAAGCAACGGACAGCAGCCTCAGAGTGTTGTGAATGGCTTTTGTTGACCAGGCTGAATTTGAAGCTATGAAGACGCTGAGTGGTTGGGAAGCTGAGCGCTGTAATGAGCATCCGTTTCGTGCTACAATCAAGGTGAGTACTTGAGCCGTTTTCGAGTTATCGTAATTTACAAGTGGTCGGAATGGTCGGAACAAAGAAAGAAAGAAAGAATAACAAAAATGGCACTTTTGCTACCGCACACTTTTACGTTTAGCTGTCTTCCGCGTGGCTTTTGGCCACTTATATGAGTCTTGCTGATCACAAAGGCACTCAAAGAGGAAGCCTGGGCGCTTAAATAAGCTTTTAGCGTGTTTGTGGTGAAGTTATACGGCTTTTGCTTAAGTATTGCATATATTGCGCGTCGGCGCCATCCCTACATAGAGAGTCTACCGACTCTCTGATAATAATGATTATCTGTGTTGCTCAGTGACAGACTTGACACTATAAGCTTAGTCTTATACATAACCAAATTTTTCGCTCGCGTCTTCCGGCCCCATTGAAAAATAGGGTCTGGACACTTTCACTAGGAAAACCGTGGACTAATTATAAAACATATCGGCATGGTATTGGCTTGTTACACCACTCAGATTGCTTAGGAAGTCAATTATGTTTAACCTTCTGAAGGTGGTGACCGTAATATATATGGTCACATTAAACATCCCATTGTCATGGCAACCATATATATATGCTCACATCAAGTTCATGCGCTTTCTGCACGAAGCTAAAAAGCTTATTGAGTTTTGAGGGTAGGGCCCTCCATGTTAAGTACTAATGGGACTAGGCCACACCTTTTGGCTGACATCATGCATCAACTAGAAAGACAGGAAGAGGCTGTACTACTTTGCGGGTCATCGTCAGTGAGCCAAGGGCTGCCAAACACGAAGCTTTTCCTCAACCACAGGGAGCTAGCATTCTCTATATTTCACTTCAGGTAGGAGTACTAGCTTTAAATAACTTGTAAATCGGCTGATTTCGTCAGGGCTGTGGGTATGAGGTGAGAAAATCTATCTACACAAATCAAGCCTTTGGCACAGCCAAAGACTTGTTAGCACGCTGATAACGCTGATAATGGAACAACTTCCAGTGTTAATAAACTGTCATGAATAAAATTACTTCAAGGGTTAACATCATCACAGATGGCCGGGTGTAAGTTTGTCGGGTAGCAGGGTTCATGCTGATATTGACCACCATGTGTCAACTGGCCCCAGTTTTTGTAATGAAATGGATCAAACCCTATTTATGATGGGCCAAGAGGCGCATGCAAAAAATTTGGTCTAGGGACAAGACTATGCTGCCACTTTACCAAATGTGAATGATATGTAGCTTCCATTCAAGTACTGTAAGCTCGCAAAATACATCCCCTTAGAGCAAATGCCCTCCCCCCTTTTTAACTCCCAATTTCTTGCATGGGTATGGCTTTGCCGCTCATAAGCTCCTGATGCCTCATAGTGAGCATCTTTTAGTGAGCTTTCGGTTTAGCTCTGTTGTCAAGTGTATACACATAAAATCACTGTAGCCTCGTTCGCTGGTCACCGCCTAGGTTTTAGTTGTTCACAGTAGGCTACACGAGCTTTCGCGGGGTCATCCCCTGTCGCCACTGACGATGCAAGTTTCTTTAATGCCTCTACACAACCCGTAGTACACGTTCAGCGAAGCTGCAGGCTGTTCTTCCAGAATTTAAAGCCAATGCTGTCGTCGTAATTATTGACCTCGAGCGTAACATTGCATGGAACCGTGGGGTTGTATGCACGAGACTAATTGAATATTCGAGCAAACACCCCCTCCCCACTTTTGCCACAAAATAATGTGCAAAAAGGTGTATTTTCGGAAACGTATGGTATATACACAAGTCTCAAGTATCTAAGTCTGTGAGTAATAAACAAGTATGACAGTGGTGTCATACTGTGAATTTCAGTTTCAAATTTTTACCTAACCCTAACTTTACTCATCACTGTTTGTTAACAGGGAAGTTGTTCTTTTAATAGTGTTATCAACTCTGCAGGTCTACCCATAAGTGAAAAGTGTGCTAAACAAGTCGTTGAGAGTATGAATAAGCTGGACTAGTTTATGCTAATAAGCTTAGTAAGCCACTTCTTGTTTGAAGTCATTCTGTGTTGACTATGATAATAGCAGTTTAAAATGGTGCTTTTCTTATCTGCTTGGCAGCTTTTGCTAATGAATCAAATTAATTATCATAGCTGGAAGGGGTGCAATGACTAATGAAGAGTGCAAAGTGGCTGGCTACCAGGACAAGATTGCAGGCTGGGTATGCATGAGGCCTACCCACTCTTACACAGTTGTGCTCAAGTGCCATTCATTGAATAACCTTGTTTAAATATCACACATAATATTATATTGTCTCTGTTGCAGGATTGATCAGCATAGAGTACCAACACATGATCAGAGTCAGATTTCTATCATGCTATGCAGTTGGTAATGGTTCCTCTTCATCAGTAGAGAACCATTCATAAAATGAAAAACTGTATTATCAAATATTTCACTGTGGTATGGAGTATGTATATACTGCACTTAAATAGTAACTGCATAGTTCAAAGTTCTAAGCAACACAAATGCCACAGTCAAACAATAGTCATGCCTACTAAAATAAAGCAACAATTGCTGATAACAGGTTTATGAAGCTCACATCAAGGTTGTTCACATTTTAAGACTTTTTGCTACACTGAAAGGGACTGAGAGGATGCACCTACTAACTGCGTTTATCAGTCATCACATTGTGGGTAGATAGTGTGAAGTACCCATAGCTACATAGTCCCAAAACTAGCCGTATCGGGCTAGGGTATTGCTGCTTTGAATGCTAATTTTTTTTTAAGTACAACAGCTAATCAGTATTGAGCAACTAATGACTATAAACATCCAACTAAATCCAATCCTACTACCTGTAGTGGTTGGATGACCAAGTTTTTATGTAGGTTAGTTTTCACGGTGATGTTCAACTCAAACCCCCCCCCCCCCCCCCCCAGCAACTCACTGATGGTTTGTGTTGTACATGTTCTTGCAGCTCCCACTCCCACCACATTCGCAGCAGCCACTGACACACTGTCATAACTTGAGGGAGGATTTGAGGGTGGCTCCAAGGTGTGGCTACACCTCCCAGCTGTGCACCTAGCAATGTTTACATTCTCAGTAGCCACAACAGACCCAGTCTGGAATCTGATCTGGTACTGTGTGATGTTCCCACTTATGCCTGGACATGGGTCCACTGGGTCCTATATAGAAGAAGGAAGTTGGTGGAAATAGCTCATGCAGGTTAATGCAAGCAGCTGAAAATATGCCTTTACAGCATGCCTCAATAATTCTGAGACTACATGGGATATTTGGTGTTCAAAGGAGGGAACTATATTGAAACTATTGATGCAGCTTAATGGTGAACTCCCAAGATACTACTGCATATGATGAACCTCTTGGGCAATAGGTTATATACCATAGGATGATTTTTCTTATCATGACATACTGGTACAGTATCCCAGGTGCTGTTGATGAACAGAAGCCTTCTTGATGACTGGTCATATGACAGGGTGATGTTACAGCTGCTGGGAACTGCAGGGACTGTAGGGAAACATGTTTGATCATATAGCTGTTTCCATGGGCAACAAAAGACAATGCATCCCATTGTCTTTTGTTTGCTGTAATAGCTGGCACACTGTCTATAGCCTGCCAGGGATTTGATGGTGTTGTAGTATATGACAGAGCTACTAGATCTCATTAAATAGTTGATAGCTAGAAGTACTTTTCCATGTTCTTCAACATGTATAACCTTTCTCTGCATTATAATTTTTGTACAAACTTTAAGTCAAGTGTTTGTTGTATTCAACAAATTGGCAACGAAATGGGTTTCAAAAGTAGTTGTCAGGAGGAGAGAAAGTAGTTGTCAGGAGGAGAGGAAGGGAGGTGGAGAAGAACGATAAGTTTGGGAAGGAGAGGAAAGGAGGAAGTGGGGGGCAGGGAGAGGAGGGGGGAGAAAGGACAACTCCAACTATAAAGCTCTGCAGATATTGTAAATATGAGAAAGTTGGTCCTTTTCCTCTGTGCATTCTAGCCTCTAACAATATACTTATCACTTAAAATGTTCATTTTATATAGCTATAAGTACTCAGTGAATCCCCCAGCTTACCTTTTGTGAGTCCAAACTCCCCCCCCCCCCCCCTCAAATTTCACCACAGGTTATTATTAGCAAGGGACTTTATATGAACAACAGTAGTGACCTACTCTTGCTCAGGTGCATTAAGGCCTGACTCCCGGAAGTGCCACAGAATTTTAGTGTTACATTCTTGGTCATATTTACAAAACAGTTCAAGCTTTTTACTCAAACAGTGACTGTATAGACATTGCTTCATTTGTGTTTGCAACCACACCCACCTATGACGTGTTATTGTAAACAAATTTCCCGCCAAACACGCGCACTCGTTCAACAAACGTTCGTCGAGGCGGCCATCTTCCACTTAGCCTAACTGGTTTTGCATTTCACAGGTACTAGATGTGACAGGGATCATTACAAAAAGCTCTTGGGAAAAGCCGGAGTACTCTGCATTCTAATGTTATGGCTTGCAGAAGTACATTTCCCAGCTTACAACTATGCAGCCTGAAGCTGCCGTTTGATGCATACCATGCAAAATTCCAAGAGGCCAAAAGTAAGACAAACATTTGGTGGTTCGTTTTTAGTGACAATCATGAGGAACAGAGATACTCTAATCGGCCGCCTAATGCAAAGTAGTCAGGACCTTCGTTTCGAGCTGCCATTATGCGGCCATGACAAAATACTACATCATGGTTTACTTAGCGCACATTCCATAGGTTAGTTAGTGTACAGTACAAAGCAGAAGTAGCCATGCGAGCTAATGCATAATATTGACTTTGTGCTCCAGCGCAATAACAACTGGAGTCAGGCCTTAATGTACCTGAGTGGTACCAGACCCTTGCTCTTATACCACTAGTGACCTTCTATGTATGTACATTGCTACACTCAAGTCCAAAGGCATTTATACTCTGCACTCAACCAAGTTTCCATCACATACTCAAAATTGTTAGTCAGAAATTAAATTACCAGTTGTACTCACCTTGAGGTTGTATTTTCAGGGGCTCACTCTCCCTCCCTACCAGACTCGCACAGTTGACACCACGTACTGTAATGTTGTACTCATAGCCTGCAATGAAACCAGTCAGTTCATACTGTGTGACACTGGCAGTGGTGATGTTCAGAAGTCCCCCATATGGGGTCTGGGGAGCGTTAGTGGTAATGCTGATGAGGTAGAAATCAGCACTGTCTCCACCACTCAGTGTCCAGCTCACAGTCACATTCACAGATTCACTGACATCTTCAGAGAGGTCAGCACAGAAGAGGGTTGGGACAGAGGGGGGACCTAAAGAAATTAATGACTAGCTTAATATCAACACTGTACTTACATAACAGCCTGTTAGGCACATTCTGGTTACACCCCAAGTGGAAAGCAAAAGATATTTCATTATTATGTGGCTACAATTTACCACTACTGGTACTTTCATATGCACATTACTTGCATATGCTCCTTTCAGGAAGGCCCCATAGTTTTTGGTTTGGCTAAAGTTGCTGCAATGCTGGCTGCTACCACAATGGCAAGCATGATTTGACTTGATTGGTTGCTATCCCTACAATGGTCCAATTTATTATCAGCTGAGATAGCCATCTTGAATACTTCAGGTAGAATTAATGATGTCCTATGCTCACTTGGCATTGTCTGCCTATCCGGGTGTAGGAATTTCAGCTGGGACTACCCAATAGGTGCTACTATTCTGCTATCCCATGTCTGCTTGGCTCCAGGATGCATTATTTGCCTGTGTGGATATTTCTGCTGGATAATGTATTTTCTGTCGTTTGAATGTAATGAATTAGACGGAAAATAAGCTCCTATTGTTGACATTGTGCATGCATTTGGGGGTGGGGCTGGTAGTGCAGACAAGGTCTGCTAGAGATGGAGGTATGCAAGACAAGTGAGATATAGTTAAGATTAGTGTAATATAGTTTACTGGAGACAGGGGAATGTAATATAGTTTATTGGGGATGGGGGAATGCAAGATTGCTGGGACACTGCTGCACAAGTGTCTAAGTGTTCTGCATAGTGCATGCCGGGCTTAAATAGGAGTAGGTACTGGCTGGTGTTTAAGTTACCCATGCTATTGCTGCTGCATCACTGTGCTTTAATAAGTCAGTTCAAGTCTAAGCTTTTAGCTTTGCAAACACGGTTAGCTATAGTCTATTCTTATTTTCATTTCACATGAAACCACAAGTTACTGGCATGTGTTGAACAAGCAGTTTATGCTGTGTACATAGCGCACTTGTGTAAACTACTGTCAAGTGCAAACTTTCTCTTCATTCTCTTGAGAGTTCTCATCACATGAGCTATGGCACAGCTGACATCACAGGTTGTACTGACATTACAGGTTGTAGACATCTATTTCTGCAGCTACAAAAAGCTAATTAAACTAGAGGTACTCAGTAGAGCACTTATCCCATGTATCTCCTCATAACAAACGTTTATAAACTTTCTCGTAGTACTCAAATTTCAATGATTATCGAAATGTTTCGGTCCGTGGACTTCATCAGTCGAAACTGAATGGGAAGAAAGGGTAGACATTCATGTACGGACCGAAACGTTTCAATAATCATTGAAGTTTGCGAAGTTCATAAATGTTTAGCCATTGTTCAACACGTAGTAATGAGTCTCTACAACAACCTAACTGTTGGAGACAGTGTATACCTTTATAGAATACTTATGAACGACAACTATACATAGTACTTGTGCATTGATAACTTTCATGAAGGAGCAGGTCAATTGAAGAAAAAAATTATCTTCTACAAAACAAATGCATGTTCAACTAAAGGTTTAGTCTTGTGCCTGGGCTGTCATATTCATCACTGGGCATGGCATGTATAGGCTGAATGAATCGCAATGACCATTTTCTTCAATGTTAAGTCTGCAAAAAAAATCACCTTCAAAACACACTGACAACCACTGTAGTTGCCTCTCAATAAATGTGGTCAGAAACTAGAATGTGGGTTTACATGCACAGAAAACCCAATTATTAGCTACCTGACGGTCCTTATCCTCATACTTAGGTTGTTCATTGGCTTGGGTACGAGGCTAGATAGTCCGTGAACAGTAGATGTTAAAAAGACCTTTGTGGAAAGCCAGTTCTACGCTTTTCTTCAGTCAGTCCAGAACTGCTGAGCGAGGGATCTGGAATTCGGTTAGGGTAGACAAACGGCAATACACTATGAGTGTTGAAACTGCTGAGTGATGTTCATTGACCAGATGTATGACAAGGAAACGTGTCATATATCTATGGTTCGACCGCTTTCTCAGCATGCTGAGCGATGTCGATCAACCATAGATATATGACACATGCAGAACCGTGTCATATATCTATGGTTTGACTGCTTACTCAGCAGCAATGGAGATCACGTGTGCCTGTAGCTTGCAGGGGACCCCTGGGGGCCAAAAGCATGATATACATTTCACATTGTGTGGCTGAGACTGCAACGTGATTGCCGAGCTGAGCTTCCAGCACCCTATGTACGTACGTCATGGCTCCTACCTACATCACGACTTTACTTCTATGTCACAATTACCAAGCCTTAATTACTCCGCTTTGCTGTGCTTGTCAATGAAAATACTGAATGCTTACCTGTGATGTTGATGGTGCTGATCTGGTCTGGAAGCATCCCAATACCATCTCGACAAACAACCAGGGTCCCATTGAGGTCTGCAGTGACAGTGACTGTTGCAGTTGATGTAATATGTCCTGTCATCACCTCTGTGACAGTAAATTGAAATGGGGGGTCAGAGATCATTCCACCCTGGTCACGAGGAAGAAGGGATCTAGAGATATTTAAAGATGAAATGTCCCACTGATGTCCATCAGAAGGAATTGTACAGGTAAATGTCACTCTTTCCCTGGAACAGAGTCTCTCCATACTGGACTGCAACTGAGCACCTGAAACTGAAAATGAACAATGCTGTAATTACATAAGCTTAACAACATACACACAAATTCTAGTCCAAAACCAAATTTTATGCACACATCCTGCTTTTCGTCAAAAATATCACTTGTGTCGCTAGCCTAGCCATGTTCCTAGGTCTTTGCTGCTCACAATATGTATTAATTTTGCTTCACTTACTGCATGTGAAGAAAGGTCTGGGAATGAGTAACGTCGCGCTGGCATTAACTGTCCCATGATCAAGTGAAAACTACCTGAGTGCAACTATAGTCTTGTGCCCAGACCCTCTCGCACATGAACCAGACGAGATTGCAACATCAGACTTGCCACATAAGCAAGCAATCACAAAGCACAGTATGCGAGTAAAGGCAAAGCACAGTATGCGAGTAAAGGCAAAGTACAATTCATAAGTTACAAATAAATCCAAATCACGCTACTTACGAGTCTGTGAAGAAAACATATATACTCATCACTGAGCAACCACAACAGTACAAGTAATCACAACAAAGCTCAAAGTGTGGCTAAACGAATTCATGAAAGTTAGATGTGTACGCATGAGACAGCAGTCATAGAGTCACCCCAAACTCAGTAGTGACAATCCAGAAGTGACAAACATCCAAACGCTGCCTCACAGCTGAGGAAACCTTTAAATCGTGCGACAGGGATAAAGTTTGGGTACTTTGAAGCTACAATGCGATAGGTGTATATATACGCCTAATCTTTACTTCCCATCAGCGATAACGGCGTATTTATACGGGTCTCAGTACTTTCGCGTCCTTTGATGTCCCCCTGTCACATGACTAACCGAGGGGGTGGGGTCTGTGCATGAGTGCATTTGTTCTTGCTACAAACTTTTCCTTGAAGCCAAAACCTTTATAGTGTCTGATTTCAGGTAGAGAACAACCTACATGATGGTGACAATTATCTATGAGCTGGAGGACAGAGAATTGGATCAACACTGAAGTTTGCAACTACACTTGCTGATAGAGTTGCCCTGATGCCAAACAACACCAAGTCCACGACTGCATGTGAAGTTGATAGAAGAAAGCGTACCAAGTTCTACAACAGTGTATTATGTGCATGCTTTTAGGACTTCAATTGAAGTAGATAGAACTGAGTTGTATTTGAGGATAGACATTGGAACCTTCAGTAGTACACAGCTGTTCATACTTTAGAAGTCACTAAAATATTGATCAGTACATATGTACCTAGCTTTTGTCAGCTGGGCGGGAGCTTGAGAATGGGGCTAAGTGTCCTTACCCTTGAGGGTGTACAGTTCTTAATCCAGTGTGTAATTAATCATGCACTGAAGACAATAACCTGGCTGTTAGCATGCACCCCAGAAGTTGCACATAGAACTCCTGAAACTGTGTGTTATCAATGTAACAGGTCACAATTGTGTATGTATGAGGAGTTTGAAATCACACCATTTCAGCAGTGGGGACTTCGAGCTAGTTGTGTACATACCCATCGGCAAAGGATATCTGATCTTACATACATGTTAGCATGGAAATACTGCTAGGTTTATCAGCTGACATTCCAGCAAAGTGTGTATGGTAGTTCTATAGCCTCGTTCCCAGGGAATGAGGCTAACCATATACAGATTTGGAGAGCTGGGAACAAGGCTATACAGTGGTTGTGAACTCATTATAATGGCTACATGTATTATGGCATCACCATCTTAAGTTAATGAACTGAATGTATAAGTATGTATGATGTTCATTAATTAAAAATATCAACCTGAAACTGAGAAAGCAGCAGAACAGTGAACAGAACATTGAAATGCACTACATACTCTGCTGTATGAAAGAGTATGTAGTGTAGCAAGAAGACTACAGCGGGCATTCGACAACTGATCCAAAATCCCAATAAGAGTAAGATAAAGAAGCAATCAGGCATCACAGCATCGAAAAAGAAACTTACAACAGACCAGACTTCGCCTTTAAGATGGCAACGGAAGTCTCTCGGTGGAGGTTAATGAAAACATAAACCTGGGTTTTAGTAGCTTATTAATATATTCATGAACCCAAAATTGCCACTCGATGGACGCATCTACATGCTCACTGTAGGTAGCGTCCTAACTACCAATGTATCTCAAATCAGTCTGTGCCAGCTTTTGTTCAGTAACCAGCCAACACTCATCCTACAGCTTAAATTTAAGGGAACAGGTGGACTTAAAACAACACAGGTTTCTTGCCTGTTGGACTCTTTACTCCAAAATCATTCTTCCACCCATCATAGAATGAAGTTTGTTTCCTTTTATAGCAGAGTAATTCGTACATCCAAGCCATATTATAATATACTTGCTATACCAACTTCAGTGAAACATACAACTCACTCACGCTCGCCCCACAATGCACTGCATTCCCCTAGTTATGTAATCTATGGTGGATTGCGCATGAGCAGTTCTATGATCTTGGTTGTTGAGAACTGAGAACGTGTGCTGCCGTCTAGCATAGAATCTGCCCGAATCTAGCAGAGGACACCACAATAGCTGTGTAAAAACTGAATGATACTTAGATGCCTCAGCACTCTTGCGCTTTAATGAAGGCTTTCGTCCACCTGGAGGTAGTCCATGCTGAGTGAGGTGCACACTGTTAACAGGTGTTTTAGACTTGGTGTAGTTGCAGATAAGCGAGCAAACCTCATCATTAAGGGCTGCCACAAGAAGTGTGTAAGAACAGATACCATTTTATCACCATCACACCCACTTCTTTGCACAAAGGGGGACATTCCGTACTATACGGCCCCCCATCTTGTGCACTACAAGGCACTTTTGACATTATCTCTTGTGATTCTAGTAGCTTCACAGTCATGAATTTTGTTATAGCCCTCTTCCGTTGAGCTTCAGTTTTAGCTTTGTCTCCACACCCAGGTTTTGGCTGGGCTTTAAGATACTCCACATACCCAGAGGTCTTTATTGAATGTCTGGTCACTATGTCCTAGCACTTTTGATGTTGAGTGGTCATTTTTACAATCTGTCTGGACGTGCTTGTCACAGTCATCCAATTTTATATCTGTATATACCTGTACATTCACATACACAATAACGACAGTGTATATAACCTTTAGCCCGATGCGCATGCGCAGAAATCAACCACGTGGTTACGTTGATTTCCGATTTGGAGTCGTGTGACCCATTGATAGCTACACTTAATAGCTTGGTTTTGAAATGAACCTACTTACGCTGGAAATAGTCAGAAGAGAAGCCACTAAAGTCTGAACAAGATACAGCGGTGGAAAAGCCGGTAGCTACTCGACATTGCATGCCAGCGTTCATGAAAATGAGATGTGAAACGACATACTGAGTGTGCGATCAAGCTCGCGCTGTCACTTACGGAAGGTAGCGTACTTGAGGTGTAGTTTCTTGGTATTGTCTGCATTGTCTTGTCTATACTGGAAGCGATCCGTGCCAGTTGGGTTGGGCTTGCGAGACTACGAACGGTCAGTCATGCCTATATCACTTATATTTATGGTCGGTCATTGTCATTGTAACCTATGAACATTCCAAATGTTACATTCGTCAAGTCAACCCAATCCAGTGCTACCACAGAACAAACATGACACCACTAATCAATGATATTTTTGAGGACCAAGTTGCCTATGGGTCCCACACAGAACTGTCTTACTAATATGCACGAAGGGAGAGATTACCTGACCTCAAGCTAGAAAATACCCTCTTTAATGAGATTCATTGATCCCAATTGGGACGTGAACAACATTCACAAGTGTCCAGCAATGGTTAATTGGGGCAAGCGTGAGCTAGCCCCACACTAGTGAGTTGAAATGCGATTTTTCTGTATGTTTTCAAGGCTGTAATTTAACGCAATAGCTGCGAGCCACATGCTGACCGTAAAAAAAAAAATTTCGTACATCTTCCCTGGAGCACCTAGCTAGCTAACCTTGGCTTGAAAAATGACAGACAGCCAAGAAAAACAGCTGGAGCATGTGCATCTTGTGCAAGCCAAGCTGCCAATGTTTCAACATAAGGCTGGTCCTGACGGTAACCCAAGTTTATGTTTTCGTTAACCTCCACCGAAAGATTTCACCGCCACTTTAAGATGCTATAATTTAACGCGATAGCTGCACACCGTGTACGGACAAAAGTAAAATTTCCACTCATCATGCAGCAGCCAACAGTTCAAGCGTGCCTGTGTGAGTGAAGACACAGCTACGAGAAACGTCAAGGAGGGAAAGCGTAAGCATCTATTGTACAAGGGGAAGCAGTTGCATAAACCAGCTAGGCTACTTACAGAACGCTGAAGGTGGCGGATATCATGGTTGAGTAGTGTTTCAAGGTTGTCTAGCTGTGTATTTAGCATGCATGGCAATTTTATTCTGCTATTTGTGAAAGTAAGGACAAAGCAGGCTGTGTGTTCACAAAAAGCAGAGGTAAGCAGTCTTTGCCTGTCAGTGTGTAAAGACTAAAACCCAGTGACAGTAGCTGCTTAGGCAAGATGAATGGCTCTATTGTGTGGTGCCTCTCTATACATGGCACGCTATTTACTGGATTGATTTTTCTCACATGTAAGAAGCTTGTGAGAGACTGTAGAAAATGACATACCTTGTGATCTGGTAATACATGCAGTGGTGAAGCATTAACTTGCCAACTCACTGCATTGCTCACTCACACTCGCCCCCACAATGTTCTACATTCCCCTAGTAAATATGAATAAGTTGGCTTTAACTACTTCTGAGCAATGCCATGAATATCCTCCCTGTGTTCATTCAGCTTTTTAATGGGAGGGTTAGAGTATGTTGACTCTCATGAACCTGATTACCTAGTTTCAGGGTTATGGTTTGCTTTAGGGCAATCTTGCTTTGCCTAATTTTATAAAGGGTTTTGTGGTTCATTAATATATTCATGAACCCCAAATTGCCACTCGATGGATGCATCTACATGCTCACTGTAGGTAGCGTCCTAACCACCAATGTATCTCATATCAGTCTGTGCCAGCTTTTGTTCAGAGCTACTCTCAAAGTCAGGCTAGACTCATGTTTGTCACTACTCTTGGAATGGACAACTTTGACTGCACCAAAATGAATGCACATTTCAAAAAATTCACAGCTTGTCTACGGGAGGGGCTCATTCACGAGTGGAAGCAAGCATTACTAGCCCCACCTCTTCCCCTTATATCGCTAAACAACTCACGGCTCTGTTCCACACACAACCACCGTTCAGCTCCCTTGGGTATCAGAGCGTAGCACCAACGGTAAGTTGCGTATTCTAGTTAAAGCCCAGCCCAGCACTTGAAGCACCTGGCCACGGTCACAAACTAGGCTAGGCCTATGGCCGCGAGACCTGGGCCTATTCAACAAATACAGTCTTGGCCATTGTGGTCTTTCTGCTGCTTCTAGACACAAGCTTGCTTTCACAAGGAGGCATTACGCACTACTCACAGCAACTGACACTACAGCACTCTACTAAACTCCTTTTTTTTTTTTTTTAAGTCAATCTAAGCTTATTTTCAAAGTTCCGACCACCACATGAGGGGTTCCGCCAGGCCACATCTTAACTAACTTAATTATAAACTGATTATTGGATGGAAGCTGGGAAAATTTTACGGACAGTGAATGGATGAAGACTCCCAAAACTGGCTGCCTGCTAAAGTTTAAAAAGGCAAAGACGTCCATCAGCTTGGATTCCAGTTTTGTTGACCTTAAAAATGCAGGATTCATTGCCACCTTAAGACATACGGAATAGCTACATACAACAGATATATACAGGCCTGTAGCCAGGATTTTCAGAAGGGGGGTTACATGAATGTGTACATGTGTATGTATGCCTAAGCATGCAAGAGTAGGGGGGTCTGGGGGCATTTTCCCCCAGGAAATTTTTAGAAATTAGATGCTCTGAGATTGCTTCTGAGGCCATTTTTGGACAAAAACAGCAGTAGTAGCTACATGGCTCGCAGAGTATTACATCCAACGCATTTTAGCATAATCATTTCTTAAGGCCATGTGGGATGCGTCTCTAGTACTCTAATTAACTCCTCTATGCGTGTTTTAAGTTGACTATGGGGGATGTTAGTATAGAGTGTACTAAAATCGAAGCTATCCAATGCCTTAATATTCCTTGTAATGTCAGCTGGAGACAGTGGGTAAGCAGTTAGATAAAGGTTGGGTTGTGCAGGAGGCAGAAGCTGCTATAAAGCAATGTCCATAGGGGTTTTTGTGTAGCTTAGGCATCCAATAAAAGCCAGGCAATTTCGTCATGTCTTCTGCTAGCCTCGTTCCCAGGCTCTCCCCACTAAGGCTCTCCCCCTCCTTAGCGGGGAGAGCCTGGGAACGAGGCTAGTCTTCTGCTACTTTAACCTTGGCACTGTGCATGTATGCTAAATGTTTTCGTATAATGTGGTCTATCCTTCCTCCAATGGTACAAGCCACATGTCGTAGTGTTCAGGTAATAGCTAGTCTTGATAGCACCCTGCGTTCATACGCTACAGGTGCTTGAATGTCACCAATTTCAGAGGCTTTAAGCTAGACCCAACTTTTACAGCATTCTCATATTCAGACGGGAGCAGTAACAGCAGTGTGTGGATCTGTGACCACATATCTTATAGGTTGTTTGCACAAACACAGTTTGGAACAGATGGTGCCGAAATCTGTCATCTGACATGGCTGTTTCGTTGTACGACAACCAACATAACTCGGATTATCATCATCGACGGAAGATGTAATGTGCCAACACAAAATGTGTGTACCAGCACGAACTTAGATGTTGCAATCCAGGTTCAACCTACATCCAGAGGTGGGTTATGTGACCTGAATTGAAATCCAGATTAGCGCATTGCATGAACCCCATAATTGGGGATTGGGGTTATAGGCTTAGTGTAAACAGGGCTTAAGGCCCTCTACTTCAAGTAAATTTGCAGTACAATACCATGAACTTTAAAGCCCTTCTAAATTGCAGCACAAAACTCTAGTAGCAGTAAATATTGCTTTCCTAAAGCCTACCAATAAAGCGTTTACCTACATAGTACTAAATTCCGAAGTGTTCAAGCCGTGGTAAATCTGCAGCACTAACCCCTTATACCTTGGGGTGCAGTTAGGCTCTTGTAGTACCGTATAGCGCTAAATCTTGGAGGGTCTAAATTTTCGCGAATGGCGGTTTTTGAAGATTTCGTTGAAATAATTTTGCGAATTTGCTCTCTAAACCATGCACACGCCACAACGTAATGTAGTATGGGCGTGGCATACAAGCAAGTTTTATCTAATATGCACTGTCCACACCTTCGTCCGCGCTCGAGCTCACAGCTGTCAGCAAAGCAATGCCTACTTCGAAGCTATCTTTTTGGAGAGTGTCCCTTGCAGATTCGACAGCATAGCCCCTGGATGTTGTCCATCGATGCTCTTGCAAGTGAAAAAAAAAACGTGTCAAAATTTTCGTTGAGATAATTTTGCGAACATTTGAAAATTTGCAAAATTTGCAAAATGAAAGACCCGCAAAAATTTAGCGCTATACGGTAAAATGAAAGTGATGTACTGCTCTTCTTACTTTATGCAATGACAATACTGTGTTTGTTTAGTGAGCGATTGAATTTCCTGGTGGCGATGATATTCCTAGAAAGAGTTTCCTAAGGCAATATTATCACCACAATAATATTTTTGAGCATTAACATTTTATGTGACACTGCACCACTGCAATTTTTCTTCTGCTGGGCCTGAAACAACCAAGCATATACACACATCTGCGGAATGCAGTCATGCTAGTGTGGGGTCGCTCAGGTTCACCCCAATAATAGAAGGCAGCTTGGACATCTTCACAGTACGTTTCCATCAGAGTGAGAAAATACGTACAGTAGTTGCCATATAAACATACATGTTAGCTACATTGGATACTGTATAATTGAGGAGTACAATCACAAATTTGTCAACTGAGAACATATATGTCCCAACATACACTCAGCAGGTACGTACATACAAATTAACTTACGAGTACCCAGAACCAGCAAAGAAATCACAGCATAGATCCTCTTCATATCCAACAAACTGAAAATGAGATAAAATAAAATAAGAAAATTATGAAAATAAACAAGCAACACATAAAAACAAAAATAAAACAAAAACAAAAACACAGCAATGTGTAAAAAAGTGTGCACACTACTAAGTTTAACACACCCCAAGACACGTACAGGATAAGGGATTTGCATTCATTATCATGTTAACTGTGTATCACTCTTCCTTAGCTGAGCCCATGCTGTTATTAGCTACAAATTATTGCTGGTAATATTTTGCATGAAATTGTCTCACTTTGCAGGTTCTATAGATGTCGCTCAAGAGCAAAGGATGTGATCAAATGGCATCTTCAATTAATAATTATGCTATTTTTTGTATAGTTTATATGCTATATAAAATTATACTGTGACAGCTTCCCTAGCAACTCACTGCCATTCACTTCCAACCATTTCAAGTTCAATTGTTTTGCAACATTCAACAAGTATGTGCCCCACACATTCATTAGAGATACCTCATGAACGAAATGTTTTGCTTTTTAAGGCACACAAGGTTTATTGGCTTTCAATCTCACATGTATGTATTGTAGCAAATTTTACAGCCTCACATTTCGCATGAAGGTATGACAAAACTTGTATGCTGATTCATTGCACATTTTACTCTCAATGAGCTCAAACTGAAGTACAAACAACCTTTTGAGCTTATTCAGAAGTCCAGTATGGCATTCATGTTCCTACATTTGCTCGATTTATTGTATACAGTTTGAATAAACAGAAAATTATGAGATGATCAAGAGGGGCTAGCTACTTCAGCTCTTTGCTAATTGTGAGGACCATCACAGTTTGCCCTGTTGGCATAGTCCTTATTTGAAGCAAGAGTGCATGATGACATGTTGGAGGCAAATTAGAGAAAGCAGTAGTAATTACCATGTGTGCCTAATACTTTTTGGAGCTATTCAACTTGCATATCCAAACAATGAAGCTTGCAGCAGGAGGCTTGACTACTCTGGAACTCAGTTAGCCATATATAGCAGCTACCTAGGGTAGGACAAATGGTTACATTGAGTAGTGAATTTGGGTAATGAATCCTGTCTCTAACATTTTGGTATTCATACATTATTCCCTAGTTAATACTGTTACATATGTGGTTATGATCAACTGATAGTAAGAAAATAATACTATAGCTGTTTATGCTAGCACTACTTGACTGAGTTAATATAGTATGGGATGCACTTTGTGTATACAATTTTATTGCTTGTATAGAGAGCTCTCAAGTAGACCAGCTGTCGGTAGCTGATGTAGGAGGGGAACCAAGGGAAAAATCAAAGGTGGAATAATGAACTTGAATTAAGTATAAAGAACTAAGTGATCTTGTTTGTAAACTACAGTTGCAATTTATAGCTTTTATGACCTTCGTTCTTCTGAAAATATGCATAGTGAAATGAAGGTTATATAGCAAAATATGGGATTTTGGATTTTATATGGGGGTTATATATGAACATATAACTTCAACAGATATCCATGTGAGTGGTCCGGCTATTTTGCTATACCCCACCAAAAAAATTAATTTACTTGTGAAAAGTCACTTCAAACGACTCAGTGTCACGAGATCAATTGCCACCAGATCAACTCTCATGAGAACAACTAGCCTCGGAACCAGACCTTCGCATGTGGAGGAGGACCCTCTGCATGTGAGAGTCTGGTTCTGAGACTACAGATCAACTTATAAACGAGATCAACTCCACAAGATCAATTCTCACGAAATCAACTCAATTGAAAAAACACATACTTAACCCAAAGTCCAGTTTGATATTTTATGGCAACTAGAAAACGGTTAAGACTGATGCCTTGTCCCTGATGAAAGACACCAGCCTCTTGGCCTTATTGATGCCTGATCTGTTGGATGATTTTTTTCAGTACAGGTGACATCAACAGCCTCACCAATAGAAGTAGCTCTTCCTTGTACCTACTTGTATCTCCAGAACACTACCTTCGCAAATCATATAATATTTGCATCCTCCGTAAAGCATCGCCTGTGGGTTTCAATAAACTCTTCCATGGTTGTTGTAGCCATACAGCTTCATTAGATAACCATCATTTGACAGGTACAGCATTTGAGATTTGAGGTATGCTGGTATGCTGGTTTTGTACTGATTAATTTTGTACTAATTGATTAACAAGACCAAAAACAACCTGTTTTTCAGCATAAAAAATTGAGTTGATCTCATGGCAAATTGATCTCGTGAGAATTGATCTTGTGAAAAGAAGTCCTACAGACTATCAATTATTCTTCTATGGGGGAAATGTCATAAAAATCACAACCAAAATGGTTGTTTGACAAATGTAAACTTTGAGTGCTTCAGGTATTTTCAAAGATTGAACCTGACCATTCGATCGCGAATACCCTCGGTATAACGTACCCGCACAATCTTTGGCCGAGAGATCAATTGTTCGAGATTCAGACCACCATAAAGATTACATGCGCAGACACATAATTGTTGTGTTTACGATTGGTTAAGCACAATATCTTTCCATTTAAGCCTGGCATTCCCCAGCTGTATTCAAATCAAGCAAGTGCATGAATGAGTACAAGAGTAGCGCTAATTACTTTTGGCATACATTCTTGATATTGGAGAACCTTGCTTTCAGACTATAGAGTGTATAGAGTAGCCTACCTCACTACTATCTTCGCCCAGCCTGGTAACTATGCTATTCTTTACCCAGACAATGACTGCATGGTCATAGTGAAGCAGGAGGAAAGGAGCTCGAGACTTTAAAAATAAAAATGGGATCCAGCAGGGAATCAAACCCCAGATCTTCTGAATACCAGTCAGATGCTCTTACCATCGAGCCACTGTATGTACACAAGCAGAGGAGCGGAAACAAGTGTGCATAGAACAAGTTAGAGGTAGAGATGTCGGGGTAAAAATTAACATTTGGTTATCACAACGACAACCTTCATTTTTGAAAAGTGCATGAAACGATGATTCCAACGGTAGTCTACCTATATCAATGAGATTGAATGAATACAGCAAGTAGTACGGTCTTCGAGATTGCCAAAAATTTTCTAGCACATTATTGCTGTCACTACTTTTTCGCAAGCGACAGTAAGCCCGATCAGAATAAAACTCGTTGTGAAGGATAGTCTGTACCAATTCAGTTCAATGAAGGTTGTTCATTTTAGATGTATAGTAAAATCCTTGTACTAGGCTTGATAAAGGCAAAAGTTGGAGCAAAGTTCCAATCAAAAACCTGTACCGTCGCATTGGGAACTAATCTAGTATACAGAACTGGTTGTACCTTGGTTGAATACTGAAGTAACTGTGAGCAGCATCCCAAAATGTCTTAATACTTCAAGAAAAGTTGATGAAAAATTGTGTGTATTTTGATCGAGGCAGACTTTTTTTAATGTCTTCACATCAAATTGGGTACAGAGGTTCCTTAGAGGCTTGGGTATATTTGCTTGCACATTTCGACATCACTACTAGAGGCTTGAGCAATGTTGCCTAGTATCCAACAGGCTTTGAATACTGATACTATGAAGTAATGTCAGAAATTCTGTGTAGGCAGAGTTTTAGAGAGAGAGAGAAAGAAGTCCTCGGAAACATTTCAGGATCCAGCTGGTAATTGAATGCCAGACAGTCCAGGCCTTCTGAATACCGGTGACTGGTATTCAAAAGGCCTGGGGTTCGATTCCCAGCTATAGATCCCATAACTTTTTCCGTGGGCTTCTTTCTCTCTCTCTTCTAAAAAAGCTCATGTGAATGGTTGAAGTACTACAAGCAAGGGAAAGCTGGGTGGACGCCTGTGTACAAGACCTTGAGGAAGTACCCTGCACTGTGAACAGTTGATAAACAACTGCGGGCTTGATTTGAAAATTTGAAAGACCATTAAATGTGTAACTCTTCCCACTTGGTCAATTCCATTTCAGTTCCAATTTCTCAGTTTCTTCAATTTTGCCGTATACAGCTACTATCCCGGGGGAAGCCACCTTCTGTGACACTAGGGTTGGCCAACTTTCGCTATTGCACACTTTTTAACGGTCTTCCGCGATGCTCATAGGCAAGAACTTTGAGTCTTGCTGGCTACGAAAACACTCAAAGACGATCGCGTCTTATATAGTGGTCTGGCTTTTGCATGTCCGTCCCATAGTCTACCTACTCTTTTGATATCAGTAGTAATGCAATTGTAAAATCAACAAGTGATCAGTTAACTTCTACCATAGATAATTATCTATGCTTCTACTTGCAAGTTTACCTTCTAGCCTATACTTTGCTGGTGGCGAGGGCTCACGGAGCTTTCTGTCCACAATCGGAGGCCTACCACAACTCTTTGTTCCTAGGTCCTCTACAACTCCAGATACAGACAGTAGTACAGTAGGTCTATCTAGCTGGATGCCTGTTGTTTCCCGTCACAGCGTCGCCATCAAAATTAATACCGGTAGTCGGCATAATATATTCATCCGGGTGAATAAACGTTATCATGCATGCATGTGTCCTGCACGTTTCCGGAAGTGAATGCACGCAAGCCCAATCCAGAAAACGAGACTCACTCTGATCAGTCCAATGAAAGTTGTTACTTGAGATATCTGTAATCAAAGATGCATGGTGTCTATCCCGATTCATTCTCTAAGGCAGATAAGGGCTCTCTCAGAAAGAGAGTGATGTTTTTCACCGTGAAAGATGCAGAGCTGTACTACCAGAGTCGCTCAAAAGCAGGTAAGACACCACATGATTTATTACCACTGACTTGCAGTACATGCAGTTATCATTGTTTTCGAACACTAATTCGTACAGCATGATGATGCCATTCAATGATGGAATATTACTGATTGATACACTTTACTTGATCTTACAGGAGTAACAGAGGAAAGATTGGTGGTGGAAGATGTGAACAAGAGGAACAGAGTCATGGAGAGCATCCACAACACCAGCCATTTTGGAGTCAACTGCACTTTGGACTTGGTTTCCTCAAAATATTACTGGCCAGGACTAACTAATGATGTCAAGCAATATGTAAGTACTAACACTACATATCTAACACCTAGTGCCGAGCTCCAGATTGCTCAACTCTACAAGCCACTTATTATGTCGAATGGTTTACTCGTGTCAGTGGTGCCTATCCAGCAACAACAAGAGACTAACAACTGTGGGCTATTCAGCATTGCAGCAGCATACCACGCAGCTGTCAGAAGTGACATTGGCTTACTGACATTTAATGAGAGTCATCTGAGAGCACACCTCATCAAGTGCTTTGAGCAGAAGAAATTAACAAGATTTCCACAGAGTAAAAGACTTTGTGTTACTAGACCAGCTTCACAAAATTTTGTTATTGTCGTGTACTGCCCATGCAAGAAACCTGACTCATTCCAGAACATGATCCAGTGTGACCAGTGTGGCGTCTGGTTTCACTATACATGTGCGAGTCGTAAAGCCCCCTGATGATGACTGGTTTTGTTTCTAACTGTAAAAAGCATTATTGTAATTTATGAGATTGTGGACTCTGTTTTTCAAAGTATTGTTTTTTGCCACCAAAGTAAAAAAAAAAGTTCTGTTTTTGCCAGCAAAGTAAAAAAAAAAAAGTTCTGTTTTTGCCAGCAAAGTAATTTTGTCAATTTTTGCATGTTTGGTGACCATTCTTATTGTACTAGGATTTTTGCATGGGGTGACCATTCTCATGAGGTTTTAAAAACATGCATAGAATAGAAATTTTGCAGGGGGTCCCCATTTTCCCATGTAAATCAGTAACCTGGGGTTCCCAATCTCATGGTAAAATGGTCACCCGGGTGACCATTTCCCCGTGAGATTAGTCACCCGGGGTGACTAAAAATGGGGGTCCCTAATCTCACATGACACCGTACCTATGAAGCGATGTTGTGTATTAGCTGACCCACATTAGGGCACACAATGCACTACCATTTGTGCTTCCAAGCTATGCAAAGATTCAGAAAAAACGCTGTAACCATTTTTGTGGCAGTTGCCCTAAGTTTTACCAACCCATTGAGCAAATAATTGGGGTCTCAGGATTGGTCATGCAGAGTTGATTATTGAAGTCATTGTATGCCAACAATTCACAAAACATCTGTACCCAGTTAATATAGGCCGTGTACAATCACTGGACTGGACTAGTGGACTGGACTGGTGGACTGACACTATATAAAATATTAATTTTTATGCCTTCTGATGAGACTCATAGCTATGCCTGTAGAGTTGCATGATGCACTACCCCCAAAACAGCCTTCTTGCACAGACTGATTTGGCTACTATAATTTTTGATAACCTGGGCTTCATTTCTCATAGAAGGCTGCAGGGTTTCCTCTACTCCACAGGCAAGTGAATCTCACTAGAAAGTGTAAAAATGATTCTTATTGTCAGTCCACCAGTCCAGTCCACTAGTCCAGTCCAGTGATTGTAGACACCCGCTGAAAAAAATTCATACAAGAAGCAACTACATGAATGTACCAAATCAAGAAGATTATCTGGCTGAATAAAAAGTTTGTCTTTTTTCTGCTTTACTTAGCTACCTTTGGTCCTGAGATGCAGCAGTGCCTAATATTTGTGAAATTTATCATTGCCCATCCAGAGTGATGGAATTAATCCCAAATTCCTGTTACATACTAGTATATAATTTGTATACTATATTCTATAAACTGTGCATGCTATAATCTGCAGGTAACAATATTAGTTTAGCTAGCTATAAACTGTGCTATAATCCACACTGACCAATCAAATCTGTATTATATCTTTTGCTCAGCAGATGCCATTTGAACAATCTAATCAGTGTGCTATTTCACAGAAAAACAGCCAGAATACTCTATGGATACTATTATGGGGGCATGTGTAAAAGCTGGACTGCGGATCACCCGGATCACCAGGATCACCAAAAATGCGTGCAAAAATCTAACGGGCAATTATAAAGTACTTGCGCTTATACATAATCAGCCGCGTTTTAAGCCCCGCCCACTTCTTTCTCGCTTTTCCTATACGGGAAAACTTTGTAGGCCTGTACCTATCCGGCTGGCAGCATTCCGTCTTGGTCGTCTGGCTTGACCTTTCTAAGACCTTCACGGACACGTAAATGCCTTCAAAGTGTAGCTGAGCCACTTTTTTTTTGGCCAGAACCGGCAGAGGCAAGTCTAGCCTCGTACCGTTCGTAGGAGAAACGACCTACAAACGGTCTGGGTACGAGGCTAAGGTGGTACGTCACGATAGTTACGTGCACGCAGCGCAGAGTGGTAAGCGCGCCAAAAGCTCACTGGAACAGCTTTCTAGGCAAACACCGGCGACTTGCTGAAACAGTGTGCGTAGCACGCAGCCGTAGCACAAAGTATCGCGAGAAACTCTGACTGGGTAGGTAACTAGCTGGGCTTACCTCGTGCGCAAGAACTGTCAGTGTTGCGCAGTGTTAAAAAATGGATATTTTAGGCCCTGCTTCTACACATGCCCCTGTTATGGTTGTACGTTTTCCATTGCTGCTGTGCAGTAATGCAAATGTCAAACCTGTGCTTATTACTGCCCAATTTACAATTTATTACCGCTCATTTGGGCAGTGATACCCTCATATTTTGTATACTGAGCTGCAGAGCTGCCACGCAAGTTCGAGAATTCGGAACGAACCAGAGACTGAGAACTAGAGTGGACTGGAATGGAGTCTTCATTCAGTTGACAGCCATGGCTTCCGATGACGCTTTAACTCCGTTAGTGATACTTGGATTGATTTGTGGTCAGTGATACGTGATGTTCGGTCGATTACTAGACTGGAGATTCAATTGTTTTGTTGTGGGATAGGTGATGGGTCAAGTTCCATGGTACACAGTGATAACAGGTGGTCTAGCTATAGCTACTGCAGCAACAAGTGAATGAGAAGGAAAATTTCTTCTCCTTTCAATTTTCAAGCAACCAAGCCACCAATGCTGCAGCAGCCAAATTAAGAGTCTGTTTCTAACACTATAAATGTCAGTTGTATTTAGTAAGGTGGTGTAAAACAAGAAGATGTTGGGGTCGTATCTAATCGCTGGACTGGATTGTGGACTGGATCACTGGACTGGACTGCTGGATTGGATTACTGAACTGACCTTTGAACTTAAATTATGTGTGACCACCTAATCAGATGTGCTGAATTGGGTCACATGTTCGATGCTTTGTGGCTAATGGATTGCCGTGAAACAAAGGATGCGGCATGCAGCAACTGTGGGAGTTTTGTGCCTGAGAGACCTTAAATTGTAGGCCATTACTACAGCAGATGGAGCTGCTTGGTAGGCCAATTGGCACCATAGTCTATTCCAAGGCCTCTCGCTGACCAAGCAGTTTTTACATGGCTACATTCAACAAGACTATGCTGTTAATAGCCTGCATGGTAACCACTAACCAGTACGGTATTTTACACCGGCATTCTCCATGGTACAGTGAATTTTGTAGGGAAGAGACTTTTGATGCTCTTTTGCATACTTGCGTCGGAGGTTGCTTTGAGCTCACTGTGTGTACACCATAAACTCATGGTACACATCCGTCCATGTAGCTTGTGCAGTGTGCACTCATGTACATTCCCTACCATGCAGTGGGAAGATGAAGTGCAGCTAATAATAAGGCATACTGTAACCAAATTTACGACATTTGATTGGATAGAAGTCATGTGATATGAACAAATTAAGTCCAGTAATCCAGTCCATCACCCTAGCAATCCAGTCCACAATCCAGTCCAGTGATTAGATACGACCAGAAGTATGTCTATTTTACTGTCTACCTTGAGAAGAGTGCAAGTTGAAGGGATGGGGTCTAACCCACAAATGTATGTAAATCAAGTTTACCCCATTACTTGAGAATACTCTGGTACGTATTGCTGAGCTAATTTGCAGCATAAGACAACATAACAAAATTGAAAATGGTATAGATCTTCAGTGGAACTTGACTAAAATGTGTTTTGGTAGCATCTGAAAACATCAAAAGATTTTAGGCCTTATATTTTCAAAAGCTTCTTGGTCCATCATGTACCACAACAATTTTTTTTTGTACGTAGTTTGTTGAGCAGAGTTGTCAGTGCATAAGAAACTTGCAGTTTGTTGTATATTGTACAGTAAATGTAAAAGCAAAAGCTTGCATGAATAACAAACTTATTGTAAACTTGGCAAGGTTTGCGACTTGCAATCAATAGCATGTTTCTCATACAAAATTTTAAATTAGTAACACCATTGAATGGTGTAGACAATTTTGCTCAGGTTCACGTGACCCCTATGGTGCACTTTTAGTTATGTCAGCAGCACTGCACATTGCTGGGACTTGAGTGAAGGAAAACGTGGGTTTGGCAAGTTAAATTTAGACCCCCTTAAGCCACGTCCATGAAAATTCCAATCCTTAATAGACTCACGTGGACAGTGTAGCCTTTTTTTTTTCACAGGCAAATATGAATGTGGGCTAAGGTTCAAATGATCAACTGATTCAAAATGATCAACACATGGGCTAAGATTCACTGGAAATGTGGCCTGTGAGCAGCCTAGTCATTAAGGCGTGCATAATCACAGCACTGTTCCCAGGCATAGTGTGCCCCTTCATTTTCATCTACAAACAGTATAATTTTTGTCAATATTTTCAATTGTGAAGGGTGAAAATTTGTAATACAGGGGTTCAACTGTACATTTAGCCCCAATGGGGGATCTTTACATTTAGTTCCAGAGGGTCAGGCATTAGTAGTTTTGGGGCTTCCAATAGGAGGGTTACTGTGACAGTGGCAAGCCAGAGCAATTAAGTCTACTTCGTAGCCAATTCACCCTAACAGCTTTTAATACTACTTGCATGACTTACAGATCTGGATGTGAGTACAGTAGAACTTGTTGCAGTGTTATTGAGTGCTCAACTTGTTACGGTGAGGCTAGCACTGTTGGCTACAGTGATTTATTGAGCACACAAAGGCCTTCAAGCTGGGCATATGGAAAAGCAGGAAATGGAAATTGCAAACGGAAATGTGGGGAAAACCGCATCAATCAATGTTTTCTTCACAGACTCATGAGTACTGTGCTTTGTCATTTCTCTTGTACTCTACTTAGCAGTGGTACTATGACTGGTTTTATGAGTCAGGTGCTTTGCCTTTACTCTTGTATTGCGCTTTGTGATTACTTATTCAGTGTGATTAACTAGCGTTCATGTGGCAAGAAATGTGGCAAGAAATGTTTCAAATCTAGTCTGGTTCACGTGTCAGAGGGTCTGGGTACGAGACTGGTTGCAATCTGATCATGAGAGTAATTTGCTTGGTCTTGGAATGAGGCCAGCATTCCTACTGTCATGCCCTCGTTCCTAGACCTACCCACACTTCCAATCTTGATCACTTGCAGTATGTGAAGCAGAAGATGGCTTCATACCCAGGCCCTATTTTTCACAAGAGGTACAATGACCTTGTTCCCTGCACCCAGTAATACAGAAATACTGGGGACAAGTCCTGGGAATGAGGCTAGACTAGTGATGCAAGCAATCAAAAACTGGAGGCAGGGAAAGCTCTGGTGAATCTTGCTAGGTCTACAGCAGATAAGAAGTTGCATTTCCAGTTATGTTTTCAGTGCTATTTCTGCATGGTTTCCGTTTCCAGTTTCCGTTTCATTTCCACTTTCTTTTTTCCATATGCCCCTTCAAGCTAAACTCACAACGTAGCTTGTAGCAACTGCAATGGTTGAACTTGGAAATCAGCTTGGCATAAAAGGCAGCAGCTTGAACTTTCTGTCTACGTTTTTATACCCCCTCCACCTTGCCCTATATTTACATTTCTACCGTTTGTCTCTGCTCATGCTATAACCATCCCTCCCTGATTCCAATCAACATTTTGGAGTGCATGTATATTTAGGATAGTCAATTTACTGTTACTTGCACATTAAATACATGTTCATTAAAATAACTGGTCTATAACTCATGGTTTAATGTTTGGGTATCGCGGTAACATGATTTTTATCAGTCACAGAAGTCAGTGGTAGCACCACTTAACCTAAGACCAGTTTTTGTGGGTTTGCTAATCAAGGTAGCATGGTTCCTTTTCAGTTTCAGGTGCTCAGTTGCAGTCCAGTGTGGAAAGACCCTGTCCCAGGGAAAGAGTGACATTCACCTGTACAATTCCTTCTGATGGACATCAGTGGGACATTTCATCTTTAAATATCTCTAGATCCCTTCTTCCTCGTGACCAGGGTGGAATGATCTCTGACCCCCCATTTCAATTTACTGTCACAGAGGTGATGACAGGACATATTACATCAACTGCAACAGTCACTGTCACTGCAGACCTCAATGGTACCCTGATTGTGTGTCGGGATGGTATTGGGATACTTCCCGACCAGATCAGCACCATCAGGATCATAGGTGAGAATGGTGTATATGCAGTTGTGTAATAGTGTAGGTAGTGGCAAGTTCTGCCTTGAATGCCTCTAATGTTACTAAACTGAAAAGTGACCTGTAAATTTTGTAAGCGTCTCCTTATTTCTTACCCATTATGCTGCTAGACCCCCCAGGTGCTCCAGAGACTCCATCTGTATTATTTCCTCTCCCTGGACAGCAATTCAACATCACATGGGATGAACCACCATTGAACATGGGTGAAATGTTTGATGCCTACTTTCTTGACATCTCCGGCCCTGATGACCTGTGTGGGCATGTCAACACACTCCTGGGATTTGGAAATAGTACACGCAGCTATGCATGTTCAGGGTGGACACTGCCAGAAGGTCAAATGTATGCCTTCACAGTGCAGGCAGCCAAATGTGGTGGGGTCTTGAGAGGACCAAAGAGTGGACCTGTGACTGTGTCACTACAAGGTGTTGAGACAAATGGTTGCAAGTTGTGTGATCGTGATTACTTTGTGTGGATGTTTATATATGTGTAAACTAAGTAGCCTCGAACCCAGGCTTTCCGTTCCGGATTTTGTCTCGCAGCTTTGGAGTGTCTCATTCATCTTGGTGATGATCATGAATATCATCAATATCCACCAAATTCTTTATAGGTCGTGCCATGATACTTTGGATTTTTGCCATAGTGTTACACTGGTCAAACAAACAGCAAAAGTAATTATCTTCAGACAATTCACCAGCAAAACAGTGTAGTAGTAAATCTTGTGTCTGTTCTTCGGCATGGTGTACTAAGCTGCGTTCTGTGCATTTTATGACATTAAAATGGATTGGCTAGATCAGCAAAAATGTGATGGAATGCAGGCATGTAGACATACATGCATCTTCTATGAGCACCAGTTTCTATCACCAACTTTGTACCAAACAGCAGTGAGATTGAAAATGGTGCCATTTTACCTTCCTATACCTTAAACATGACAATATTGTCTGGCAGAAGACACTGCTACTTCAAAGGCTCAGTATCAGCCTAACAACCAATGCCAAGAAAACTACTTTAAAGCTTGCTCAAAAGGCTTGCCTTTATCAGGAATAGATCCACAAGCAGACTAACATCAATGCAGTTATGGAAGCACTTAACTGCCCCACAGTGTGAGTGAAATTGGCTCTATTGGCACTTATTTGACTATACTTGATTTGACTGTCTTTGCCTAACCTTCTAAGTATGAAGATCCTGTGCATTGTAAACCAAAGCTAAATCCTGACATATTCATCACTACATTACACGACCATTTCATTTGTTTAGCCCACACTGGTAATTATTTGTGTGAAAAAACATCCTCTGTGTCAATTTCAGTGTGCAGTGCACTCTGCATGTGCTTTATAACATCTGTTCAAGCTCGACAAAAATTGCTGATTTAGTGATGGTCTTTCCTGGATTATACTATTATCCACAGGAATGCAGGGTAACTAAAGTGCATGAGTCTGAGTGATCTATATTATTATATGCACAGGCACACTCACAGTGGTTAAATTCACCACAAGTCACGAACATTTTGCATCTTTCTGATTTGGCATCTCGGATACTCTTCTCTGCTGCTCAATGCAAAGATCTCTCAAAGATTCTTATTCTTTTCTGCTTTCTTCAGAGTAGTCCTCTAGCTAGGACCACTGTGTACTTTTTCAAAGTTAATATCAGTAGTTGAAAAAATATAAATTGTAGCTTCATTCACAAATGATGATTGGACGGAAAAGTTTATACCATAAATATTGTGGACAGCTGGCTGTCTCAATTATGACTTGTAGCTTTTGACATTGGTCACGGTTACTGAAATGAACAGTCAAAGCCATGCTGAGTAAATTGCTAAGCTTGACAGTATTAGTAAAAAAGCAGGGGAGGAGGAGATGATAAGTAACTTCAGTATGTGTAGCGATCAGTGAGAGTGTGCATAACTTGCAGAACACTGCACACCAAACTGCAAGAATTTAAAAGAGTGCTAGTGTACAATGACAAATTCCTGGCCATCACTAATCCACTAAATCCATTTTGTTTAAACATCATAGCCTCAATTATTTCCCTTGCAGCTCCTAATTCTCCCACAGTGACAGTCACACCACTGTATGACTGTGGACATCTTCTGGAGATTAAGAGCCAAGCAACAGAGGTGGTAGGTTGTGATATTTGAATTCCATGCTAGTGTACTGGTTGTCATGGCAATGGATTTACAGATATTAATTTTACAAACCATAACTGTGCAATCATGATAATCATGAACAATCTACAATGAGGGTGGGCATGGTTAGGGGTCTTGCAGTCACAAATAGCATGCAGGAGGTTGAACCATTGAAACGATCACTTGTGTCCATCTTGCTCATGAACAGGGTAATTAACAAAATGTTTCTGGCATGCTGTAAGCAGAACAAGGCAACGCTTTTCATCACAAGAAAGGGAAGCATGCTGCAGAGAGCAATTACCAGGATCTAGACAAACTATCTGGTTGCCAGTAGCAGTAGATTCAGAGGTAACGGGGCGACTTATGGCAGAATGGCTGGTCGTGCTCATAGTAGTAGTGGTATCAGAGTCTGTTGTTGTTGAGTCTAACTCAAATCTAGAAGATGAAAAGAGACTCACAGCAGAAGAAATGGGACATCACCATTCACTCATTCCTTATAATTATGTGGGTTTGCGATTTACAATGCATCTCAATTTTCTATGGGCTGGGATTGTTGTGGCCAGGGGCACACCTGGCCACCCCCTGGCTACGCCTCTGACTATGTCTACAAGTATGTATCTGTTTTGTTGTTGTTGGTTGGTTTGCAATGCTGAACTATATCTTTACACCTACATAATTATAGGAAAGCTTCTTATCTTAGCACCTGCTTAGTAGAATTTGAGATGATTCTATTGCTTAAAGACATGCTTTCAGATTGATGGTTAAGGGTTATGGTATTTGGCTGTCTTCATTGTTTAGTATCTTGATGCAGCATAGCACTATACAATTGGTACTGCTACTGCCGGTAACACTATTATTTCTTTCTCATAGTCTCCTGTGACCATAGCAGATGGGGTTGACAGTTCACCAATTGAGTACATCTTCTCTTATGGAACTGGATCTCCAATTTCAGTGTCAACTGGCTCAACTCCACAGTGCACTAGTAGCTTATGTCAGCACACATTCAGAGACACTGACTTCCAAGTGCAGCAGTACAATGTGTCTGTGGCTGCCAGAAATGTTGTGGGAGTGGGTAATGCAAGCAGACTTGTTACAATTGGTATGTTGTACAATAGGTGTGCCAACCACTTTAGCATGAAACAATTAATCTTGCAATACAGGCTCTAAAGTCAGCTAGTACATTGATGTTTACATCTATGTATGTGTATATTAATTTTATGTATATGTATATGACTTGTCCCCATTAGGGTCAACAAACAATATATTTAATGTAGTTGTTGATGTTGGAGTTCCAGAAGTGGCATGTCAGTTTCTCGGTGGCCTGGTTACATCTGCCACTTGCACTTTTCAGTATGGAACCGATCCAACATATGTGAATCTACCATACACTGACTCATCCAATGGCACCAATGTATACAATGTGGCCGTTCCACTTAATGTACCACTTGAGGTTAACACTCTCTACTACTATGTTGCGTCCTCCATGGGAGTACAAGTGAGGGGAAGGTTTCAGACAGGTACATACAACTGATTGGCTTCTAACTAGCTATAGCAATATGGGAACATGTGTTGATCATGCACTTTAGTGTATGTGTTACTTACCAAGAAAAACTTGTAATGTGGAATGTATAATTTCTTGCTCCAGAGGTACAGCAACAATCATGTATAAGCAGAGATTTCTTACGTGCAAATGACAAGCTTTTACCAGTACTCACATACAACATACAACCCTGTCTTAATGATCACTCTTGTCAGCAAAAGCATTTACATAGTAACTGGGCAAGTTTCAGCGGTTAACATACAATCCATGTATAAATGAGAAAGTGTCTTCTGGAGTGTCCGTGAAGCATGACGTTGATGAAAGGAGAGTTCATTCAATTTACCTTTTAAAGATTTTCCCTTCAAGCTATCACTACTGATTTACTTTGTCTCCAGAGCCTTTCACTGAGCTAGGAATGAATACTCTTCTGTTTTGGGAAGTAATAAGGTCATATGTAGCCTTTACAAAATCTCTAGGCATTGGTAATGTTGAATGACATAAGTAACTACAGGTATGTTTCACCAGTTGACATTTAACTATCATACACTATGAAAATATTTGTGCACACACAACCCATGTTATGCTTTGGATTCTCTACATCTACTCATAGTTGTGGAGTGATACCTGCTATATATGAGATGTTTTTGCCGTTTACTAATTTGCTACCTACTTTGCAACCTTGTCAGGCTGTACTGTTGCAGACCTTGGAATTATAGACATGACTCCAGATGAGAGATGTGTTGGGCTGCAGTACAGTGCTCAGTTCCCAGGTGGTGTTGTGTGCTACAGTGGTGTCACCCTTGGGTCTGTTGCTGTCTATACGTGCAACTCTACCCATCGTCTGGAGGGATCAACATTTAGAGAATGCCAGAGTAGCAAGAATAGTGGAAACTGGAGTGGCTCCGTTCCACAGTGTGTTGCTGGTTAGTTAGGTAGTTCTGGCACATGAATTTATGCTCCAGTTGCCTCACACAAGTCATACTCTGTCAAACAAGACCCTCTCTCTGACCCACTTGAGAGAGGTCTACTATTTATGTATTATAATTATGGATCACAGCTTAATTAAATAACAGCTATGTATTTGTGTATATCAACCCCAGGACTCATGCATTGTTTAGATATTAACAGGTACTGAAGCCTAAACATTGAGGAGATACTACTAGCTGAAACTAGCTAGTAAACCTGATTGGTCAGCTAGCCATGAATACTAAAAACACCTGCTATAGGCTCTCATATCCTGGAGGTGATAGGCTTGAGATACCCTATATGACGATGAGATTATTTCACTAGAGAATACCAACGCTAAGCGGTAACTGTACTACAAAAACCCTTCTTTTATTTCAACACAAGTCCACTAAATACTATAGCAACAGATAATACCATGCCTAGTTTCAAAGGTTCCAAAGTGGTTGGCCATGACATATGTACAGATGTGTCTGCATTAAACCGTAAGATCTTACTGATGGCTTATTTGCTTGGCATGCCTTATGCTAGTGCAATCTTACAGTCAGTATAGTACCACATCTGATCCTAGTAGACATGAACACTACCTTCTGCATTATTTTTTGTATATTCCCTATAATTGGTCTGTGCACAAGGCTAAAGATCAATTCTTTCAAAGCACTTCCTGCATACTTACTGTGCACCATGATTGTAGTACTGCACTAGAGTAACATGCATGTTGCCTAGTAAACCTCCTGTTCTTGCCATTGAGAAAGAGAAATTTTAATTTCTGGTAGACCTACTACTCTCTCACCTACTGGTAGAAGGAGAGGCGAGGGAAACTATATTAAATTAAATTGGAAATTTTGTATTTGGTGGGGATTTAAGATGCAACTCATTATACTTTTGAACAAGAAAAGTAAAAGTTCAATTAGATACAGTTCCTTTGTGTTTACAGGTGCTGTGGGGCCTCTCACTACTAGTGCTAGTGTGGGGATTGCAATTGCAAGTACTGCAGTGGTGATCTTCATAACAGGGTTCTTGGCTGGGGTCCTAGTGTACCACTGCATCAGCAAGCACCGATCCCAGAGCTCCAAACCTGAGTCAACCTCTTACCAACAGCCACAGGCAGTATCTTCTTCCAGCCCACCTCCGCAAGCAAGTCCAGAATATGAGAAGGTGATCGAATTAGAGGAGAACATGGCCTACAGGCCCAAAACAGACTGGTATTAAAATGAGAGCAAATGAAGCCTGTGCAACACTGCTGTTTATATAGCTGCCACTCACTGTACAGGATATCAAGAGTCACAAAAGCACACAATCACATTCTTGTTACATGTACTTGAATCACACAACCACTGTACTTTGGTATTTGCATCATCCTTCACCTATATATGAGCTATACACATTCTTTAACTAGAATATTGCACCTTCTAGAATTGTCTTTGTACAAGGTTTGTCTACTGACGTGCAGATGCTGAACACAAAATTGATGTAGCTATACTGCAACAGCATTTTGCAGTTCAAGTTAAGACCTCTTCTGAACTATTTTTACCCAAGTTACCTGCATCCACATCAGCTTTTGTGGTAGTTGCAAGCTGGTGAGTAGGGGGAGAGGCCTAGGAACCAGCCTACCGATCAATGTCTACCATTTTTGATAAATCATCACTCCATGTTTACAATGTTGCTATGAACTGGTTCCCAATTTCCCATTCCAATGTTTGCAAAGATCTATACTCCATTTCTGCATTCACGTGCAACATTATTCATCTGTGGTTGCTATCCATGCATTACAGTCATTCCAAATGCTGTCAAGTGTTGATAATTACTTTCAGCCACTAGCTATGAATTTCCTCAGTATGTGCAGTTGTAAACATCTATGGCGCCATAATTATTACTATAGTAGTGAGGACCCTCCCCCCACCCCACAGCTATATAATAAGTGCACATATACGCAGTCCTCCATTTGTTCAGACATTTAGTGACGTGGCTGCTTGAATATGTGCACCTGAATTCCAATGAAATGGTTTATAAAGTCAGTCATGGTATAAAACACCACCCCAAAGTAGGTTATCTCTCAATCACTACATTGCCCTGAATTTCATTGTGCAGAACGTTTATCAGCAATAAACAGATGATGTCATGTGTATTGTGTGCACTCCACCCACCCTAATAATTTATTCTAACACCTTAGTGTGTATAGCTGTGCATGAATATATGGTTAGCACACTATCCATACAAGTACGTACTGGTCCTGTGAATGTAGAAGGTAATTAGAGATTACTCATAGGCGTAGGAACCAGGGGGCACCAGGGGCATGTGCCCCCTATAAATTGCTCACTACTCTATGTGTAGTTTCAAACTGTGCCCCCCCCAATCAAAAAGTCTTTCCTATGCCACTGTTACTTATATGTACATTGCATACAAAACCAAACTCATGAACATATGCATCATAGCAAGCTGATGCTAAAACCATCAGAGGCAAATCTTTTCAAAAACAACGATATAATAATTATACCTGCTTGAAAAAGCGAAACTTATTACACATCAAACTGCCTTTGAATGGGTTACTGCATGCCTAATAGTGTAATACAGCAGGCAGGAAGTACAACAATATTCATAGCCTGTTACCATAGCATTAATTTGTACTTCATATGATTGACAGACCAGATGGCACATATGACTGCACCCCTCATCTTGCACGTAATAATTGTCAGTGTCAAATGCTGTACCGTTGTCAATCATGCCTCCCAAAGCAACTTAGATTGTTTATATCCAGAGACAATATGCCCTTTGAGTTCATCCCAAAACTTAGCCTCGTTCCCAGGCCCTGCCCAGCTTTCCGTTGCTTGGAAGCGACAGAAAGCTGGGCGGGGCCTGGGAACTAGGCTACCCAAAACCAACAATTATTTAGCCACTTAACCTTATCTCCATACCGAAATTTATTTTTCATGCATGTGCCCTATGGCCTTGTCAAAAAATAGAGTCTGGACACTTTCACTAGGAAAACTTAAATAGTATGAAGCATATTGGCTTGTTGCAGCAATCAGATTGCTGCAAAAATGGGCCATGTTCATGCATTTGAGCTCAATAGAAATATGGCTGCTCCACACTGATTATAGATTATAGTCATTCTGTCACTAGAGTGATGTCAACAGCTGCTCAGTACATAGAACTTTGCAACAGAGGAATAAAAAGTACTCTTGCACACATTCACAATGCATATGAACTATACAAACACATATTATTACATGTACTTCACCAATGCATGTGTTCTTTGTGAGAAGATGCCATGTGGATGTGGGAGGAGCTTCAACTGACATATATATTTAGTTCTTTACTTGTTAATGGTCTGACTGTTGACAAATTTAGATTTCAATTTCAGCAGTAGCCATTTTGAGTAGTAATATTAACCACCCTTACAGAGATCTTTACAGCCTATAACTTGCATGGTAGATCACATAATTGCAGTTCTTGCTCTTCATCATCACCGTGAAGACATAGCCTCTTAACTCTCTCTCTTTCAACTTTATAAACCCCAGGCACAGATTATGCTAAGCGTATATAAAGTCAGTGATTTGAGTAATAGCTCTTGGTACCAACCATGGCATGTATCTTGTTGTACTGGGATCTTTTGAAGCTTACAGCATGAAATACATGCACACAGAAGGCCCAGTTCATTTCATATGTATACAATAATTATATATATATATATACGCGCCCATAGTATTTCCCACATACATGACAAATATTTCCCCATAATTTCATAGTTCGTATTTCATAGCCTGCAGGGCATATGCTGCATAGCAACTGTGTGGCATGTGCGCTAATTACTGAAACAAGGAATACGCTTTTATTACGGATGAAGATGGCATTATTTACAAACTTAGGTACTTTCGTCCACTGGTAGAGGGATCGGTATGCGTGCTGCTAGAAACAGGCCAGCAGCCTGAAGCTTATTAAATATGGACGCTCAATGACTTTTGCACTGAGCATGCGCAGTTAGCTGTCTATCTTCTAGGTGCTACTAAAATCAGAGTAGTATACTGTTATTTGATGGGTGAGTAGGCAATATGGATTCTCACCCATACATTTATTCTCCACTTCGACCTTGTTTCTGTGGTAACAGGTGGATGTTATTTTCCATATAGCTAACTGACATGAAGCTGTAGATCCTTCAGGTGTAGCTACTAAGGCACGGGTGGAAACAAAACTAGGTTTCCATAACTTTCTTTCCGCTTAACATATCCAAATTTTGAGAGAAAATACTCATTAACCTTAATTGCTACGCCCACTGTGGTAATCACATAACCAATTATTGACATCACCAAAATACTATTTCTAGATTTAGGGTTGAAAATGGTGTGAGGCAAAAGTAAGATATTACCATGATCCTGTGTGGGAAACAACCATGCTGTAGAAATAAACAATGGCCAAAAATGTTATTTTGATGGTGTGCACTAATTAGAAAGTCACTGTTTTCTCCAAAAGCAAAAAATTAATGATTCATATTTTCCCAGTGAAGAGGATGTGCTTTATCACATAAGCAGGGCTAAAATCTGGTGGCTAAGGTGCTAAAAGTTGTTTTTGACTGAAATTGGCTTGGCCATCACTGGCTCCAATATAAACGTCACGTGATTACCATAGTGGTTCTTGACTTACTCAAATTTTGCATTTACGGCACTGAGCTGCCCATGCCTTAATGCTGCTGAGTCGGTCTCATACACCACAGAGAGCTGTAAAATGATATTTCCTATAAGCTACACGAGGAAGCAACACAGTAACATTAAAAAACACAGTGGACATATTTCTTGAGTGCAACCAAAGGTAAAAGTTAAATTGTAGCTGTACATGTAGATACTATACTGTTTAGTTATACGTAACATTGTGTGCATGCCACACAAGGGACAAATACATATCATTTTCACTTCATCACCTTTCTAGTCATTGATGAATATGGGGAAGGGATACCAGTAGTTTGGGTAATCACAAATCGAGAGGATGCTCTTCGGTTAATGGAGTTTTTGAAACAAGTTAAGAAAAGAACAGAGTCCTTAACTCCACAGTGGTTCATGTCAGATGATGCTCACCAATAGTTCAATGGCAAGGAGTGTTTTGGAAAATGGCACTTAAGGTGGCAAGGGAACCCTGTGTTTTCAAGGTCAACAAACCTGGAATCCAAGCTGATAGACTCCTTTGTCTTCTTAAACTAGTTGCACACAATCAGTTTTGGGAGTCTTCATCCGTTTACTGTCTGTAAAATTGGGGATTTTCCCCATTTCCTGTCCCCCGGGCATTGGCATCCAATAATCAGTTTATAATTAAGTTAGTTAAGATGTGGCCTGGCGGAACCCTTCATGTGGTGGATGGAACTTTGAAGATAAGCTTAGATTGACTTTAAAAAAAACCCGGAGTTTTAGTAGAGTGCTGTAGTGTCAGTAGCTGTGAGTAGTGCGTAATGCCTGCTTGTGAAAGCTAGCTTGTGTCTAGAAGCAGCAGAAAGGCCACAGTGGCCAAGACTGTACTCACTGGGTAGGCCCAGGTCTTGCGATCGTATGCCATGCAAGCCTAGTAGGTGACCGTGGCCCGGTGCTTCGAGTGCTGGGCTGGGCTTTAACCAGAATGTGCAATATGTCGTTGGTACTACCCTGCCATAGACAAGAAAGCTGCAGAGGAGTTGTTTGTGGAACAGAACCGTGAGTTGTTTAGCGACATAAGGGGGAGAAGTGGGGCTAGTAACGCTTGCGTCCATTCCAAGAGTAGTGACAAACATGAGTCTAGCCTGACCTTGAAAGTAGCTCTGAACAAAAGCTGGCATAGATTGATTTGAGATACATTGGTGGTTAGGACGCTACCTAGAGTAAGTGTGTAGATGCATCCATCGAGTGGCAATTTGGGGTTCATGAATATATTAATTAGGCAGAGCAAGAATGCCCTAAAGCAAACCCTAACCCTGAAACTAGGAGTAACCCTGGTCCTGACTGTAACCCAAGTTTATGATTTCGTTAACCTCCGCCGAAAGACTTCACCACCACCTTAAGACCCTAAGTCTAGCCCTAGCCCTAACCCTAGTTTGCTTTAACCCTCAAATCCCTAACCCTAATCTCCCTAACCCTAATGAGCCTATGAATCTAATTAAAGCCAGACCACCCAGACTGTTTCTGTCCACTCATGAATATTAATGAGTTGGGATGTTCTAGAATGTTCCAGAGTTCTAACACATGCATGTAGTGATCGCATGTTGAGTCCTATGCGCATGTGCAAACTGTGGAGAGTGCATTCCTTCCACAATATGTATGTTTGTATATACATAATTAGCATATTCATCTGTTGTGGTAGTTCGACCCTACAGTACATAAATTTGTGCATAGCTATCAGTAATAAACAATCATGGTGGCTCATGTAGCTAAATTCACCAGAGTCCTGTCCCACCTAATATCATTCTGAGCTTTGTATGAGGCAGATGTGCAGGCAGTCATTGAATCTGGTAAACTTGAAGAAGCAATGCACTTGCATAATGAAATGTCATATAAAGTGGATAAGTCATTGCTACAGTTATTCATTGCAGTCAAAATGAGCACTTGCCAAGGGACATTTACTAACATTCCATTACACACCTGTATAGTATTCCTGTTCACTGAACTGTATGTAAGGTCGGGTGATAGCTAACCATGCATCTTCAAATTCTTTGCAGACTGGTACGTTGGGTTGAAGACTTATAGCCTCAAGTGTGTAATGCATGACCAGCCGTTACACCATGGGTGCTTTCTATCCACCATGTACTCAACCACACTTCTCACAATGCACGTACAGCCAGTCCGAGGGAGACTGGTAGACCACGTACCGTTCTCATGTCACATGTATTGATGAGCATTCGTTTTTTTTCCCCGGATGATTCTAATCAAAATGAATTGTGGATGTTAAACTAACATCCCACCAGTGAGTTTTGAAATATCAATTTGGAGGGCACCAGCTATCAAATGTTGCATGGATGATATATTAGTATTCATACTGTAATGAACTGATTCCCATTCCCATGTTTGTAGTATCACTACTATACATTCCACATCAAATAATTATGTACGTGTGTATATGCAGAATTAGCATATTCATCTGTTGTGGTAGTTCAACTCTTCAGTACATGAATTTGTGCATAGCTACCAGTAATAAACAAACATGCTAGCTCATGTAGCTAAATTCACCAGAGTCCAGTCCCACCTATTACTATACTAATATCTGAGGTTTGTATGAGGCAGTCCGCCAGGTGTGCAGGCAATCGGCAATCATGTAGTCATTGAATCTGGTAAACTTGAAGAAGCTATGCACTTGAATATCAAAATATAATGTCATGTTATAAAGTGGATCATATGTACAGTCATGGTTACAGGTATTCATTGCAGTCCAAATGAGCACTCACCAGTGCCTAGGTTAATGATTATCTCCAAATCATGAATTTTCATTGTTCAATAAACACAACATACGTCATGCTTGCGACATAGTTGTCATGATCACCAAACATATCCTCCTCCACCCCCTTCATGCCATTATTAGTGTATACACTATTATTTACAGTTGTACAGGGCACATGTTAGCATAATCTGGAATAGTTGTGTTAGCTAATAGCACTCGAGCACTGAGTATAGAAAGTATTATTGGAAATGTTTGTTAGGGTGACACCACCTACACTTTATTTTGTTTGAAAACAATGTCATTAGAGACATTAGAGGGAAGAGGGAATACCTCGTAGCTAGTGGAGCACATTTAACTACACATGATCTTACCACATCATACGGTACACTTTGATCTAGAAAAGACACTGATCCTCTATCACAAAATAAAGTTAGGACAGTTAATCACATCATAAAAATGCACAAAATGTGGTCAGGGTATATACAAAAATGCACACTTAATTGCAAAATCATAAACTGGTCAAGGCGTACTAAAACAGTGCTAAAACATTCAAAAGCTTATGAATTTGTACATGTGCACACAAACTAACTCTTACACATAGCTACATATCAGTGCCTTACTGCACTATCTATGTCCTATTCCCACGACACCTGTTGGGAAGAGAAATGAACATTCATGAGTCTAAAGATCAGATTTTATCACTGTATATTAGTGACTCACACTAGCGTGTCAAACTGCAGATCTTTGCTACATGTACTATCTACCATATGTTGTTCTGTATGTTAATTATGATAATTATATCACTGTGAATATGATATAAAATTTTTGCTTTTTATTTTTTTTGGGGGGGGGGGGGATGCGGCGAGCGTGAAGTGTGAGGCACAGGCTCAGTTATTTAACATGCTCCAGACCTGACAGTCAGACCTTAAGGTGGCAGGCCCATCACTTGGCGGAGGTTAACAAAAACATAAACCTGGGTTACAGTCAGGACCAGGGTTACTCCTACCTTCAAGGTTAGGGTTTGCTTTAGGGCAATTTTGTTTTGCCTAATTTTAAAAAGGGTTTAAGTAGCTCATTGATATATTCATAAACCCGCACCAATGTATCTCAAACCAATCTATGTCAGCTTTTGTTCATAGCTACTCTCAAAGTCAGATTTGACTCATGTTTGTCACTACTCTTGGAATGGACAACTTTGACTGCACCAAAATGAATGCACAATTTAAAAAATTCACAGCTTGTCTATGGGAGGGGCTCATTCACGAGTGGAAGCAAGCATTACTAGCCCCACCTCTCCCCCTTATGTCGCTAAACAACTCATGGCTCTGTTCCACATGCAACCATTCTTCAGCTCCTTTGGATACTGCAGCGTAGTACCAACGATATACCGGTATTGCGTATTGTAGTTAAAGCCCAGCCCAGCACTCGAAGCACCTCGCCACGGTCACCAACTAGGCTAAGCATACAGCCGCGAGACCTGGGCCTACTCAACAAATTCAGTCTTGGCCACTGTGGCCTTTCTGCTGCTTCTAGACACAAGCTTGCTTTCACAAGGAGGCATTATGCACTACTCACAGCTATGACACTACACTCGACTAAATTCCTCTTTTTTATTTTATTTTTTTTAAGTCCATCTAAGCTTATTTTCAAAATTCCGACCACCGCATGAGGGGTTCTGCCAGGCCACATCTTAACTAACTTAATTATAAACTGATTGGAAAATTCCCCAATTATACGGACAGTGAATGGATGAACGCTCCCAAAACTGACTGCCTGCTAAAGTGAAGGCAAAGAGGTCCATCAGCTTGAATTCCAGGTTTGTTGACCTTGAAAATACAGGATTCCCTGCCACCTTAACCTGGTCAGAGTTATTAAGAAAGGTGAAAAATAAAAAAAGAGATGGAAAAAAGACAGTGACTCATGGAGGGACTCAAACCCGCAACCTGGCAAATGGCCTGCCATGCTCTAACTGAGCTACCAAGTCAATTGGCAACTCAGTGGCTGAGTTTGAGTACTTAAGCACCGCCTCTTCCTGTCTATCCAGTGTGATGATGTCAGCCAAAAGGTGTGGTCTAGCCTCATTATTACTTAAAATAAAGGGGCCTACTACCCGAGTTTCGCTCAGCTTCCTAGCTTCACGGTAAAGGGTGAGTTCAACTTTACAAGCCACTTTAGAGGCTTTCCGTGCAGGCTAACTGGCAATTATTGAGCCTCTAAAGTGTCTTCCTGTGTACAATGAGTTAAGGCTGAGCTGCCAGGGATCCAGCCAAAGTGGATACCAAGCTGGCATGTTTGATGGGGGATGCGGTGAGCGTGAAGTGTGAGGCACAGGCTCAGTTATTTAACATGCTCCAGACCTGACAGTCAGACTTTAACCTGGTCAAAGGTCAAAGTTATTGAGAAAGAAAGGTGAAAAATAAGGAAGAGAGGGAAAAAATGACAGCGACTCAGGGAGGGACTCGAACCTGCGACCTGGCAAATGGCCTGCCATGCTCTAACCAACTGAGCTACCGAGTCAACACCGAGTTACACCTTGTAGAGACAGTTCAATCATGCATGAGATGTAATAAAGCCGAGTTGAAGACTTATTATGTGAAGAAGGATTTTTGCAACATGAAGGATTTTTGCAACATGCACCCAAAGAGTGGTTACACAGACATCTTCGACTGTCAGCCATGGATAGCATCATAAAATGAAGTTTTCATGTTGAGAAGGCTAAGAACCATTCTGTGCAGGTAGACTTTTCTAGGTACATAAGCCTTGAATGCTTCGGTTGTACTACAAGGGCAAAGGTGCAATGTGAGGTCTTAGATTGTGGAAATGCATGTGCAATGTGAGGTCTACACATGGGGAATTATGCTTGTTTCAAACTTTTGTAAGTCACATGCTCTTCTTCCTTCCTCGGGCTCCCTAATAAAAATGAAGTCATCATGTGCTCTTGCCATAAACCATATCCATCTACCTTGGACTTAAGAAGGTCCATATATACATTGTACATCTCTAACATCACAGTATGGAGGTATGTATTATTGTTAATCATGACAGTTTAATGAGTGATTATCAGATTGAAATTAACTGTAAAAGCTTAAAGCAGACATCCACTGTATATCTGGCGGAAACTGAAAACCATCTGAGGTGACATGACTATTGCAGTGGCTTCCTGACAACACTAGGATCAATCAGAGAACTATGTAATTACCGTAGTGTCCCGCTAATACGCCCCCTTCGAAAATACGCCCCCCCCCCTCTTTTCCGCCAAAGTTCCTGCACAGGGTAGTTTGACTCGTTATAACGCCCCCCCGGTGAGCGTCTTCTGGAACATCAAAACTACACGTGCTTACTATACGTTACAAGTGCGTTCAGTAAGACTATAGTAGTCGGCGAATCTTTTGTAAGTTTTGTGGCTTTTAGAAAAGCCGGTTAGATGTTCCAAGTTTTAAGCTGCTAGTTTAGCAAACAGGTTTATCAGTCTGTCAAGGTGTTTTTGTTTCCCTCTGAAGATGTACACGCACGGAACCACGAGTCCTTTCCCATCAACTTCAGAACGTCTTCTGTCACCATTGACGATGCAAGTCATCTCGCTGCCACTCTTGTGCAAGAAATACCAGCAGACTCTGGAAATTTCCCGTGGTACATGACCGACAGTGTTGCCGTTCTTGAGGACAGCTACAGCGAAGTCGTCGTGAATGTTATTGACCTCGCGTTGAACTGGCAGCTCTTCTCCGATGTAGGGAGACCACGCAGCTTTGTAAACGTGATGTCCGCGAACAGTACTCTCGATCCTGAAAGTCGTCGCCATAGTTTATAGTTGATAGTGAAAGGCATTGATTTCATACGGGGGGGGGGCTTATAGTCGAGACTAATTGCATCCTCGAATATAAGCCCCCCCCCCCACTTTAGGCGGGATGTAGTCTACAAAATGGGGGGGCGTATTAACGGGACACTACGGTATTGTCCAAACATTCAACCCTTGATTGTGATCAACAATTACCTAGCAACCTTGTTGTTGTGTACTGTAAGTACCCACTAGCAATTTACCTTACTGTACACTTTACATGCATGTCTGACCTAGCTCTACACTATACAAAGAGTTGAGTAGAGGCCAGGGAACAACACCAGTATTGTAACATAGCTATTACAGAGTTGCTGCTTACTTTATTTATCTCCTTTCTTTTTCTACTTTCCTGTATGTAAAAATAGGTGACGGTGTGTGTGTGTGTGTGTGTGTGTGTGTGTGTGTGTGTATGTGCATATATGCATGCAAAGTAATTATCCTGATGACAGTCATCAGAACTTATCACTGAAATTTTGTTGCTACATACACATGTGAAATCAGTTCAGACTGTACCCACCAGCCAATCATATCACCTTATATGAGTCACTACACAATTTGATATAGCAACAATTTTGCATTGTGGACAGTCTAGCCTTGTTCCCAGGGCTTCCCCACCTCCAGTTGTTGATTGCTTGCAGTATACAAGAACAAGGAGAAGGCCTGGGTTTTTTACAAGGTGATCTGCGGCACAGCTGACGTCACAGGCTCTAGACACGAAGATGTATTTGCACTTGTATCTTCAGCTGTAGGGAAGCTAGAGAAACAAGACTGGTTCCAGCCAAGAGACAAGTTCTACATCTAAAACATGTTTGAGTCTGAAGCATAACTGCTGAAGGATGGTTGTAATGCAAGCATTGCAAATCCAAAAGTGGCTTTGCTACATTAGCTAAATTTTGCCACTGCATATGAGTATTTTGTACACATCGTTTGGCAACCATTCAGAGCTATAAATTCCAGCTTAGATATGTTTTCTACACTTGATGTGGTCTTCCATTGATGCTTGTCTCCTCTTTGTGGCTGGTAAAGAATGCAAAATTGGTCTTCCACACAGTATGACTATCCATAGAGGGGTGATGAAATGTGATGACTGTGCTGTGGATTACGTGGTAAGAAACTGCAGGCCTTGTCCCTCCATTTTTGCATACTGCAAGTTATCAAAAACTGGAGCCAGGGAAGGCCTGGGAATGAGGCTAGGGCAGTTAGGCTGAGGAACCCACACAACCAGAGAATCATCAAAATTGGGGGTTAGCGCTTGCACATAATTGGCAACATGGTAATTTATTTAGGTTGGACAATTTCTGAAACTGATGCAGATAGTGATCATGAAATAGTAGTTTTAAAGTCACAAAAAAGTTTTCTGAATGAAACAAACGCATGTAGGGATGGAATCCTCAAAAACCAACAAAACAAGACACCACAATACTGTCACACCATCCCTACATCTTGTGCCATTTTGCCAACTATGCCTGTGTTTGTTAGTTGTGTACATGGGAGGGTTGTGGAAGGCAGTGTGGGGTGGGTAGTGCTGGGTGTGTAGTGCACGTTAATGTGCATGGAGAGTGAGTTACACACATGCATGTTGTAGGTGGCTGTGATGTAGTTGCTACTGAGCATGGCAGATATGGTCTGTCTTGTATATGCAGAAGCTGTGGAGTGCATGAGCAGTGCTGGTTCTGTATGGCATGTTGGAGTGTAAGTTATGTTGTGAAATTTTATTGCTACTGAACATGGCAGATATTGTCATTTATGTGGAAGGCTGTGGAGTGAGCAGTGCTGAGTGCCATATTTAGTGGGTGCGAATAGGGTAAATTATGTGCATATGCAGAGAGTTTTGTGGTGTGCTTAGTTGGCAAAATGGCACAAAATGTAGGGATGGTGTGAAAGTATTGTGGTGTCATTCCCATCTAGTTTGGTTAGTTTTTGAGGGTTCGATCCCTACATGCACTTGTTTTCATTCAAAAAACTTTTGTGTGACTAGTTCCTGTTGCTTTTTTTAGGATGGTAAGAGAATCAGGGGCGGCGGAGCAGGGGGGGGGGGGGGGGGGGGGGGGGGCTTTTCCCCTTCATCCGAAGATGGCTACTGCCACTTGATGTGTAATAACAGTTACTATCAAAATGCCAGTGTCAACAATGCGTCATTTACTTACTGTACGGTTCTAAAAGAACTATCCAGCACAAACTACATCTCTCAAAGTATAATTTTCTGTGGGTGTGAATGGATAAGTTTATTTACTTTTAAATGTTATAATTAGACAAACACATGCACGGACCATATAGTGCCCCCCCTTCAAGCTGTTAGGCGTGGTGACCTTTGGTACCACTTTTGCAGTGAGTGATCACTGAACTAGTTTCAAAGTGAAGTACAAAGTAGAAACTGTTCTTGTCCAGGTCATCAATTCATCTATAAGATGCCCACCTCATCTGGCCCGACATGTACAAGGTCGACTATAGTGACTGAAATGCCTCGTGACGACTGACGTGTATTGTGGCAAACGGCGGTATTAATCCCGCCATATACTCTAGTTGGACTAGTGCCATTTGGGTACAAATATGGCCTCAGAAGCGATCTCAGAGCACCTATTTTCTGGGTGAGCATGCCCCCAGACCCCACTAGCATGTGTATGCTTTACACACGCACCATCATCGGTGCCCCCCCAATCTCAAGTACCTACTGCCGCCCCTGAGAACGGCTTCCTTTCACGACATCAATTCTCATGAGATCAATTGCCACAAGATCAACTTGTCATGAGATCAACTCTCACGAGATCAAATGGCCATGAAACCAACTCAATTTTTGGGGGGTTGAAAAAGGTTACTTTGAACACTTCACACAATATTTTTGAAATAGTTTTGATCTTGTTGAACTCAAATTAAACAGTACAAAACCAGCACTGATGCCAGCATACCTCAAACCTGGTGGTGGGAAGGGAAGCTGAGGGGAAGATGCATGGTCTGTGAAGTACAAAAGTGTAGAACTTTGTTGTTCACAAAGAACAAAGATTTCATCATAAATTCAAATGCTTCCACGTGAAGTTGTAAATCCAACCATCAACCTTCTTTATAAAAGAATTGCAAAGTGCGTGGATTTTATGAGGCTTTGCATGGGCTTATAAATCCCATAGATGCCTACGCTGTGATGTCAAACCAATTAAGACTATACATGTAGCTACTCACTGTCAAACTGTTGCTGTAAATGGTGCATTACGACTTGATACTATGTGACCACTGGGGATGAAGTCTATATATGGAGAGTTTTTCAGTGAACCCAATAGTAGTCCACAAACAAGAGCATGACAAAGGCTACTAACCACGTCAGTGATCTTGCATGTGTACACAGTTAGAAAATGGTGTCTTTCAAAATGGTTGGCAGCCACAATTTGCTGTGAATGGCATGACTTGGGGCAAACTTCAAATACTGAAGACGCTAGGTATCACTGGACCTGTATGCTGATGCTAAAACCATGACGATACTCTCCATCAGGAGCACACTGAGCCAGCAAAGCTGGGTTGATGCATCAATATGCATACAGCAACATGTATGTTTGTAGTAGTTGCCTACACATGGTTGTAAAATGATGGGGGCTTGCTCACGCTCACCATGTGATGATAACCATCTTCCATGTAGCTGAAAGTGATCTTCAACAAGGCACGATGGGCAAAGTACAAAATACAGTTATATGGACTGTGGCAAGCCATTCTCTCTCTCTCTCTCAGGGTTTTCCTAACTGATGTCCGTTAAGAAGAGGGTCCGTTTTAATTAGTGTGCTATGATTATTGTTTCTCACTTGTTAGCCAGTAGACAAGGACCCAGACGACAGCAAAAATAAGGGCCAAAATGGAGGTGGCAAATGCTGAGCCAATCAGTCCATCACGACGGTGTTGCCAGCTTGGGTGACACACATCTGAAGGGAAAGAACAACTGCAGTTACTAACTTTTCCTTACCACTGTGGTGCATGTACATTTGATAATTGCAGAGGTACAGTAACAGTCTTTCAAATAATAATAAGGGCGGTGAACTACGGCTGCAAGGAGGACTGTAGCCCAGATCAAGACACCATTACTATGGATACATTTCATCATCTTCCAACAGAGAAAGTAGATGTCAGCTTTGTAACTGAAAGTAAACGTGCAAAGAAGACTCCGAAAGACCCATACACACAATAAGTACCTCTAGAAAATTTCATCCAGAAGTACAATGGCCTCCTGCAAGGCTTCCCTGCAATACTCTATGCATACACCACTTAGTACATGCAAATGAGTAGAACCTGGTGGGATTTATCTGCAGGCCTATATTGTGAATGTATGTACATGTATGTCCTGGGTATTCATTGGCCTCTTTCCAGACACTTGTGTGTGGGAAGGGAAAAGATAGCATCCACCAGGATTTCTGGAATCGTGGCTTAAAATATATTCTGTAACTCAGTTGATTGCTCATGTCTGAAAGATGCTGACCATGCTCTGTGTCGATAATGATGTGGAAGCAATGAAAGTGCTCAGCTCTTACCAATTGTCTCAAATAAGATGATGCAGACTGTTGCTGTCAAAGCGATGTAACTTCTGACTTGAAAACTACTCAAATGTGCTTCACAGGGAACATCAGCAGTGCTCTACAGCTAGTAAACTAAAATTTGCTGTGATTTTAGGGTAGAATAAAGGTTACTTAAGGGAACGTGACACATATGTAACAGTGTGTATCAGGCTCTTATTTTCACTTCTTCTGCACGAGAGCCTAGAAATGAGGCTAGGAATTCGTGCACTCATGATATGTAGAACTACAGAACCATAGCAAGACTTCAACTTACCTCCATCAGGGGGTTTAGACACTACCACTCCCACAGCAATCCAGAGTGCCACTCCAGTTATACAGAATATGGTAGCAACCACCAGCAGAACAATGCATACGATTTGATGACATTCTGCAAGGGCAGGGGATTAGAGTAACATGCAAGTGTACAGAACATATATCACAGTTAGAGTGATTAACATGACGATTGTATATATTCATAAATTGGTTTACGTGACAATTAAAAAAGAACATAGACTTTCAGCTGTAAATAATTCATTTCTATAGCAGATATGATCTACTGGTATGTTTTGCCACTATTCCAAGTTTGTCCCACTTCTGTAGCTTTGAAAAAATCCAAGGCGAAAAAATGTGGTCTGCCAGGACTAAGATTGGGAGCCAAAACTGGTCTGCCTAGACCAAGATTGCAGCCAAAAATCAGACCAAGATTGACAGCCAAAATTGGGTAAGCTTGGACCAAGATTGCAGCCAAAATCAGATCAACATTGGCAGCCAAAACTGGTCTGCCTAGACCAAAGATTGCAACCAAAATCAGACCAAGGTTGGCAGCCAAAATTGGGTCAGCTTGGACGAAGATTGCAGGCAAAATTGGGTCTGCTTAGTCCAAGAATCCAGCCAAAATTGGGTCTGCATGGACCAAGATTGCAGATGTGAACATTTGAAATAAGCCTTCACGTAAACAGGAGCTAAGAGTAGTCTCGGTCCATAACCCTCCCGACAAGTGGATAGAGGGTCTGGTGTTCTGAGCAACCTTTCTTGTCACATGGAGTGGGGCCTATGCGTAAAGGATCCTGGACTCAAACTTTCTGATGGCTCAGGTTCCTGTATGGTATGGTTTTCAAAAGCTCAAGAAGGCTGCAAAGTCTCTTGTGACAGCTAAGATGAAGATGCAAGACAAATAAGTTCAATTCCACCTCCAATTCGGCTCAAAATATGATTGCTTATGTCATGTGCATATAATTAAGCATTCTACAATCTGATTTGAGCACAATCTCAGATTTGAGAGTGACCCTGCTCCATGTGACAAGTCGCCCAGAACATCAGACCCTCACGTCAAGACTAAACTGAGAGATCAAGTGGTGCATGGTTCTAAATAATGCACATCCTGCTAAATAAAATTATTGGTAATACCAGACTGTACAACATGTGTATTTTTTTTTCTACCTAGATCCTATAGCTATTAGACAAAAAGGTGCTGTGTTGATTGCTGTATTATGCAGAAAGTATATAGCTAGCAGTACGTAGACACCAATATGAGTTGAAACACAGGCCATTCATTACCTTTGTCTGCACAACAATGTGATCCACAACGATCTTTTCCTGTATGGTGGAAAGCAGACACTAATTTAAAACTGGCATTACACCGGCCTCCGAAGCACTCTCATGTGGTCTACATTCCAAAAGTTTCCTGGGGAACCATGTCCCAAGACCCCCCTGGAATGCTGTGTGCTATACGCAGTGGGCACCCAGTGAGTTAAACACAGCTCATTACCTTTTTTGTCTGCACAACAATGTGATCCACAACGATCTTCTCCTGTATGGTGGAAAGCAGACACTAATTTAACACTGGCATTACGCCAGTGACACCACCCACACATGGGTTACATATATATGTGCCCATCTTCGGTAGTACAGATACCATGCAGTACAGCCAGTTGCATGCTAAACTACGTATATGTGAACCTTCAGAGGATGTACTGTATAGTGGAAAATTTTTGATGGTAGCATTAAATCTTTGCCAGGCCTTTAGAGGAAATTTTTGTATGCACACACTTGCATTGATAGAAAACTGCCATGCCAGTCAGGGCCGTACATAATAATGGGGTGGGGGGGGGGGGGGCAAAGTTGTTAGCGAGCTGAAGTAGAGTGCATTCTGAGGCATACAGAGAAGCACACAGAGCTTGTTGAGAAGAGGCTCATCATCATTGCTTGCTGAGCTACTGGAACACTGGAACCCATCTCCATCGGCTAGGGGCTATAGCTAGATGCTTTCACGATTGAGGTGTGATGGAATTTTGTAAGATGCAGATTATATTCAAAGCGATAACAGGAAGTTCCGGTCACCCCCTTGGTGGGAAGGAAAGTGCGGCACTAGACTGTGCAACATGTGTTCTTCTTTCTAACTAGATCCTATATTAGAGAAAAAGATGCTGTGTGGATTGCTTAGTCCAACTTGAATGGTGCAAATTACTTTGTATTATGCATAAAGTATATAGCTAGCAGTAGACACCAATATGAGTTGAAACACAGGTCATTCATTACCTTTGTCTGCACAACACTGTGATCCACAATGATCTTTTCCTGTATGGTGGAAAGCAGACACTAATTTAAAAATGGCATTACACTAGTGACACCACCCACCCACACATGGGTTACATATATATGTGCCAATCTTCGGTAGTACAGATACCATCAGTACACCCAGTTACATGCTAAACTACATATACGTGAACCTTCAGAGGATGTACTGTATAGTGGAAAATTTTTGATGGTCGCATAAAATGGAGGCATGACTGGAATTTCCGGTTATCGCTTCGAATATTTTCATCTTATCAAAATTCCATCACACCTCCATCTATACCGAGCGCATGCACAACGCATGCATGCATAGCTGACTGGTCGTGTGATAGTACGCATTATTAGGGATTTGAAAACCACTGCCTAGCTAGTCAGCACTTGGCAGTCAACAGTCCAGCAAGCTTAGACCCAATCAACCACAGCGCGGATCGCTTTCAGTATTGCACACGGGGAACGCATACTGGAAGAGATCCACGCTGGGGTTGGCGGGTCTGGCTTGCGAGACTAGCGAACAGTAACACAGCCAGCAGTAAGCACATTCAGTAAGTGCGGAATTAATTAGGTCAAGTTCCCCCCCACCCCCCCCCCCCCATCCCTCTGCTAGGTACCGCCTTGCCAGTGTGAAGATGACAATCCTTTGGCTATGGCTGTGATTAGATGGGGAGGCCATCTTAAGTTATGTTCCGAACATTTTTACTCGTGCTAAAAATGCTGAGGAGAAGGACATCCCAAGGTTGTAAAGGAACTTGGTATGTATGAACCACATCTCTCTAAAAAAAAAAAAAAAGCCTAGATTATGCATAGTCACCCACTGGGCAGGATGCATTTTGGCCAATAACAGGCCTCATCAGCTGCACTGGGAAGATGGGGACTGCTATCTCATGCACAGTTGCAGTTCAGGTGGCTGGCCTTATTCAAAAGGTCGGTAGGAGCTCCTTGAAAGCATTGTCTCTTCATGCAGCCATCCTTCATGCAGCTGCCCTTTTTATGTTCGAAAATTGTAGTGATCACAATTGTCATGTGTTGTCGATGCGCAAATACTCTGGATGTACCGAAGCGCCAAAACTATGAACAAGGCACAATTTGAGTGAGGCATAGGTAAGCCATGTATGCATAGCAGATTGATATAAGGCAAACAGCGTGTGTTTTAAAGGCCGTGTGTGCATAAATATGCCAAGCTAAGTATGGTAGCTAACTGCATGTGTTAAACGAATAATGCATCAGATAACGATGCATGTTAACAATTCTTGTCATCATGTCTGAACCATGGAGATACTTCATATTCCACTGTATAAAATATATCCTCTGTTCGGAGCTTGTACCATTCCTATAGCTGTTTCTAGCAATCCAGATAGAAAGCGTCAAACAATAGTGACTAAACAATCATTCTACACAACGTTTTGACACACAACAATCTTCTGCATGGTGGAAAGTAGACACTGATTTAAAACTGATGACACCACCCACTCACCGATGTAGATAAGTACTATATACCAATTACTTATCCAAACCTCAATTATCTGATTAACAAAATGTATTTAGAGAAGCCATACCCACTATTTCCTGCTACTTTTGTCAATGGTCCAATGGCTGATACTGAGTGTTTTAGGGCTTGTTCTACCCCTTGTATGGCAGCTGAAGACACAGAATAACTAGTATGAGCAAGGCAGGCTAACTGTCAAAGTGAGTCGCTGGGTACCACTACAGTATGAAACTGAGTGACACATATGGTTGTATTCTAGCACTTGCTTAGCCTCATTTCCATGCAGGCCTGGGGAACGAGGCTAACACATGTTACATACTCAGTGTCCAGAAGTTCACTTTGAGATTCGGTAGCCAGGAGATGCATTACACAACGGTGACAGCAGCACGTCAGCAGCTCAGCACTAGCGCTGCAGCTCACTAGCGTGTATATTTTGTGCGACATAGGCTAGCATTATAATGACACCCTCTGTCATACTTCAGTTATCTGAATGTTTCAGTTATCCAAACACCTGACCTTTGGTCCCAACGTGTTCGGATAAGTAACTGTCATTAGGGTAATAGAGAAAAGGGAGAATTAATTTTAGCTTACTGTATGGTGTTAAAATCCTATCACATACTACACAGTAATTCATATGTGCGGAAAATCTTTTGAGGGGTATGCAGTTTTCACAGATTCTGTCTGATCTGCAAAATTTTATTTTGTACATCTGCTGGCTGCTGTGTGTACAACAGTGCAGGTAGAAAATGAGGCCCAAATGTTATGCACCATGCATTCTCCTGCAGACATCTCTAAATTGCAACAACACCTCTGGAGAGTGTTGTAGTATATATGTGAAGTTGAAACAAGAATTGCCTGGCTCAGTTTGGCAAGGTAGCTCCTCTCCAAAACCAGCATCTCAGCTATCATGCAATACCCTGCTATCCTCATAAAAAAACAAGACTGGCTTTTTTCTGAAACACTGAGTAGGGGAGTGGCATACTCATTGGTGGGCATGTCACCTGAATACTGCTGTTTGTGAAAAGCTTACTCTGTTTCTAATGAATATATGAGGATTTCATCCTGTGAAATTTATCAGGAAATTTCTGCAGTCATAAGTGTCCTTTCCTTCACTGACCTGTCGTTTCCTTCACTGACCTGGCAAGTGGGGACAACCAGCTAACTGTAGCCAATTGGCCAGTAAAACCTAGGGATTTCACTGTAATTTAAGAGCCCAATGTTAGTAGGAGCGATAGCACCTATCATTAGTATAATCAGTACTTATCAGTCACAGCGTAATTTGCCCACCATAATAGAAATTGACCAGAAATTAAACTACTACACTACATATAATACCATGAGTGAAACAGACATAACTTACGTTTGCATAAAACAACACTTTCATCGACAATGATGATTACTATGGTAACTACCAGGGCAAAGGCACCAACCACAATCAGAGCAATGTGCCAACCTAGTAGACGACGTTCATTGCAGACTGTTGGAACAAGGAATATAAGAGCATATAAATTTGAGACTACTTACGTATGGTTACCACTACCTCCTAGCAGCATTCGACAATTTTATGTGTACATACACAAACTATTGATGTACATACATACATAGTCAAAATAGACACTTATTAGCAGAGGGTGGTCAGAAGTTGTTTCCACAAATTCAGAACTAGTTTTCTTGATATCATACCTGCTCTAGATATTTACGTCACTAATAATCTTTTTGGTGCAAGACACAAATAGCTTTCAGATCGACAAATACGTAGCTGGCCATGGCTACTAAGATCACTGCCATTATTAAACATGTGGATGTGCAGAGCTAGTCAAGAAGAAAACCCAAGTATAGACAGCTTATGATGAATGACAAACACAAAAATAGGATGTGTAATAGCTACATTTTTTTTCAAATACTATATTGCCCCAAGCAAGACAGTTCTGTGGTTTTGTGAGGTCTCCATGTAACCACACATCATGCAAAATTCTTTGCATTGTGTGCATGGTGACTCATAGCTCCCAGACAAAACAATGGTCATGCAGACGTGCCTCAGGTGGGATGACATCCATCCGAGTTTGCACACACATGGTTTGTCCGTAGTCTTGTCTGCAGTGTTCATTGCTTGCAATAAGAAATTCACATGCAAGCAACAAATTCCGTGGATGCTTGGCAACAAGGCTACTGAGTACTGGTCCGATGGTTCACTTCACATCTTTTTCTACTGCCGGGCTAGCCTTGTTTTGCTAAAAAAGAAAGCTCTGGAGAAGTTGATTCAGTAGCTCCTGGCGGGCATCCAGGTTGCATGGGGACAGTTGAACCATTCAACCACTTCCTCCATGTATGCACCCACCCCCAATTTTATGGTGCTTGAGCTGTGAGTGCTTATGGGCAAAATTAGAAATTGTAGTTCTTTTATGAATCAAAAAATGGGGAATCTGGCTCATAACAAATCTTTAAGCACATTTTGGCATGTAGTGTGAGGTCCAGCTGATAATGGGTGGCAGAGCTTGGTCTAAGTTGTCAGCCACTCATTGGTATCAGAGATTTCCTTACTAGCTTCATGCAACAGTTAGCCATTATGTATTGCTTGTACATACCTTAGCATGCAGTTGTTGATATCGGCAGGCTTTCCAAAGGATTGGATAGGAAACTACAAGCCAAAGTTTGAAGCCAATGGGATTCCCCACCACCCCCCCCCCCCCCCCCCCCCCCCCCCCACAAAAAAAATTTGAAGATGTCATAATTGCCTCAATAACTACAATAGGGGGCAAAATTATAGACATAATGTGTTATAGCTGAATCTGATGTTTCTTATAGAATTTCATTAAAATCTACAAAACCCTATGCAGGTGCACCAACAGGCAACGGGCGCACATGCACCCTTTGCACGCATCTAAATTTCACCCTCATAGTAAAAAATCATGTATGAAACCCTGCTTGAATAGTAGCCGCATCAAAGCGATCAGCAAAAAAAGTAACTGAAGAAATACGATGATAACAATAGTGCCATACACAGATGTACACTACACAAACTACATACCAAGCTTGAAGCCCCATAGTTAAAGACATACAGACTGTTTGCTGTAGTCACAATGCTGTGAATTGCAAGTCAGTACTCTGTCCCAGGCAACACCCACCAGTGTCAGAGTGAACTAGTCTCAATCCCAGACAAAGCCCTGATAGATGTGGAGTCGAGAATGAGAATAAAGCTAGCTCAGTGTGGCCATGCTAGACTTATATCTGCAGCCAGCTAGGCATAAGTAGCTTACACATGTTTATAACAAGTGTTTGCAGTGCACTGTATGACTCTATTTTGCATCAGCCTAAGAGGAGTTCGTCATGTTTGACACCACAGTTGGTAGGCTGTTCAGTAAAAACTTATTAGCAAAATGAACACATGTATATACCTCACAGATATACGTAAACATACCACAACGAATGGGACTTCCAGACCATAATGCATTACTTTCACAGAATCTCTCCACGGTAGTTGTGTTTGGTCTGTACCCACTACCATTATTACACACAAAACAAGCCATGGAGCCGGGAGTGGTGCCATTGTAGTAAGCCACTGTGGCCGTATTATGTGTAGTGTCATTGAGCGCAGCACTCATGTTACTTGCAGCATCACTTCTGTCATCACAATTAGGATACTGAGCAGCAGCATCACCCAGCAAACTAACATCAGGCAGGAAATTAAAACCAGCAGCCGGCAGGTTCCAAAGATCCATCAAGGAACAATCTGTGTGCAACAGAAATCTTTATAAATGTCCAACGATTATGTTATGACTTTCATAACATACCAAAGCATCAAATGCACATACTTACTGTACTGTGGTGTTGTGAAGTTTCCTCGCACTCTCACAGTAACATCTCCACTATCTGCAGACACAGTGTAGTAGTACACAGTTGAGGAGTTCAGTCGCTCCCTCAGTACCACACTGACAGTGTCCCCTGCTGTACCAGTCTCAGTGGACTGAGCAGAGTATGGTAGGTTCATGTAGGTTGGGTCAGTCCCATACTGGACTGTACAGTGAGCAGAACCAGTGAACCCAGACAGAAATATATACTGCAGCCGAGCATCAGCAGGAGAGCTCACATTCACCACTGCCAGTCTTAGGAAGGTGTTATTTGTACCTATATGTGACCAAATACAACATTGCATATATGATTAGCTACACCACAAGAAGTCCAAATATAAAATCAACTATTAAGTTCTTTATATTTAGAACAGTCTCCCAATGAGGTGATTACTGTAGAGCAAAGTACATGTATGTATGGCAGATTTCATGTAGCAGGTATTCTTTAGAACCTTGTCAATGGTGATTGTTAAAGATTTGGGGAGTACAATGGTTTATGTCTGCAGGACATGCCACACAGGACTGTTAAATCCTCTAAAATCCCTTCTCCAAGTAGAGAAATTAATGTGTGGAATTTTCATACTATGCATATGCATTCATTTTTTCCAGCTGCAATCATTCACTGAAGATGTCCTGTAGAAGTTTACATAGCTACCATAAGTTTGCCTCATTCCCAAATCCTTGTGGTAGAGTAAGTTAGCAATCATCGGACGACAGGTATATTCGGACGCTCAAACGTGGAGGGAAAACTGCGTAAACATTCGGCGATTCCCACGGTGAAATCAAAGACAATTGGATTTCTTGTCAATCTAACCCAACAGTATACTCCAGTTCTCTTCGCAAAAACTCTTCGTGAGTTACTTCCGGAAAAAGAGCAGCTAAGCGGCCATTATGCGGCTTATTCAGAGGTAGCTGGCACGTGCTACACTACACGGTGCTTGTCTTGTCTCTTTCATTGCCAGAAATGCAACGACACGGACTTCGCTCTCTTTGGAAACGTCCGTTACATTTCCGTTACACGTACTTCATGTTTTACTACGGGAGCCTATGGCGGTTCAAACTCTAACTTTAGTAACGAGCTTACCTTGTCCGTAAATGTGTTGTTAACGATATATTCACCTTCTGCTTTCTCTCTACTAGCCACAGATATCTACAGTGCTGGCTCCTGAAGGTCACAGAATTTGCCATTCGTGATAGTATTTCTACCGTATTTTCACACATTGAAGTGTGAAAAAATAGCCATTTCAAATTTTCTGAAATAAAAATATACACTTTTGCAGTTCATTTTTGATTGGTTAACGATATAACTCACTTATTTTTGATGTCCTCTGCCCGACTGGCCGTAAAGTTTTTGCAGATTTTGTTCACAGAATTTGCCAAATCGGTACAAAATAGGTACAAAATGTACGCTAGCATATACAATTACGGATAATTGCAAATACGGTACAACGTAAACTTCCGCGTTTTAATTATTACTCCGTACGCTACGGAAATAACGCTGTGACCGCCGCGCTATTCAAATTTCTGGCAATGGTTGGTGCACATGACTCCACTATGTGCGCTTTGAAAGTTGCTGAAAGCGCTTGGCAGAACGACTTCTAGTGTTACAGACGTGCGTCTCACATCACGCTTTAGCCGAAAAAAGTAAGGACAAGACTGAGTATTATTGTAAGGACCAGTACAAGCCTAAGCCGATCCTTCGGTACCGTACAGCCAAGGTGCATAATTGCATTCCAAGGTCCCGCATTGTTTACATAGATACAACCGGCTTCCTGTTTGTGGTGCGATAACGCCCGCCCCAGGGGTAATTTAGGCAGCGCGCGCAAAACAGCTGGACCAAGTCCTTAATGCGCCTGAGCTGGACAAGGACCAGCATGTAGCCAAGAGCCTGTAGATTCTACTGATGTTAATAATTATTGTGGAGACTTCAACTTGTTTGGAGTCAACACAGCAAGAAACGACAAATTTCACTGTCCGATTATTGATCGAATCGGACTGGCCCATGTTCAGCTGCGCCCCTGAGTGTTCAAAGCAGCTACCGCTACCAAAATATATTGCGAATTGGGGAGGTCTTGGGGCATCGTATCGATGCTAAAATCTCTCCAAAAGCAGCTTCAGAGAAGGCACAAACAACAGTGTCTGAAAATAGATACACTTCTCCGAAGATTGATGTTTTTCGGACGGCCATTTTATCGCTTCTAGCGCCAACAGGAAACAATGCACGGGCGTCATTTTTGGTACACTAGGTACCGCGTACCTCTGCTACAGTCTTGCGGTATCGCTGAATGTTTACGCAGTTTTCCCTCCGCGTTTGAGCATCCGAATATAGCTGTCCTCCGATGATTGCTAACTTACTCTATGTCTGAGCTCAAGATTAACCATGAGTTCAGTTTACTAAAATAGTCCTGACTACCAAGAATGCACTAAAGAGAGTAATAATGAAATGCTGCTACATGCATGTCGAAGTCAAAAGTGCCAATGTAAGTACCAGCATAACTCAAAAATAAAAAAATTACATGTCCCTATCAGATAGAGTGAGTAAAAATCAGACATTATGCAGGACAAAACAAAGTATACCGCTACGAGCCCAATTTGTTGAAGACTACTCTCATTACTCTAATACTTAGTATGATCTAATCTTATGCAAGAAATGTAATCCCAGAAATTTATGATGGATCTAATTCTACATAAACCAGTCTATGCTAATCCTTACATCCCAAGATGTGAAGTAAAGAGTTCATGTAAATTACACCCCACAATGCAAATAGTGAGGAATAGGGAAGAAATTAACAGCCATACAAGTGCATGAAATATGCCAGCTACAGGAAGCATCCAATCTGAGTGGATACTGGTTAGTACCATGGTGCATCTACCTCAAGAATAAAACTTTCGTTCACTGAAAAGTAGTGCTAAACGACAAAACTACTGAGTATTAGCTTGGGAATTTTCCTTTTTGGTGTCATCTGACTTTGGCCGCATGTTATCAGTTGGTGCAGTCTGTTTTGAAGATAGGTTCTGCACTAGCAGAAAGGGTGAGACAGGGGGAGGTGGTAGCCTGGTACCCGGTGCGGAGGAAGAGCGCTTGGTAAACACTGATGCGCTTCCGGTTAATTAAAAATGGCATTGCTCACATTTATGACATTTACAATGTTTAGGGGCATGTGCCATCACGTGACACGGAACAATCAGAAAGGCTGTTGCAGCTGGCTGTAGAAAAGCCCTGATCAGCACCAGGTGGGGCTTTCTTGCACAAATGGGCGTAGAAAACACTCCTTTCACCTTGTAGGGACCCTATGGCTCTCTTTCACTAAATGTATCAGCGCTCATTAAAACCCGGGCTGGACTGGACTGGATCAACTAGAAATGCACTGGGTGCTCTACATATGGGCTGTAAGTCTGGCCTCCAGTTAGCATCTGCTGGCGTGTGAGCACATAGCCCTGGCCTGTCATGCACAGCCCCTATTTGAAGCAGCTTAGAGAGAGCAGTGGTAAGTCACAATACATACTGGCAGGCAAACTACTTGAAGCAGCTTAGAGAGAGTAGTGGAAAGTCACAATACATACTGACAGGCAAACTAAACAGGTAGCCATTCCGCATTTTGCCTACTGTGTTCTGAAAGTTGAAGCCTTTTGCTAGCTTAGCCCTCGCACAGTAGGTACTCATGGTCATCATCTCTCATCACATATACCATGCTGAAGTATTTGACCGTTGGACAAGTCAGTCTAGTTGATAATATGAGTAAAGATAAGTCCACATGGCACCTAAAAAATTTTTGACACAAGTGTGTTATTCGTGGAAGAGTCTATTTATGGTAACACATATGCATGCATGCATACATACAGACGGACACCAGTCTCACTAATGTGGGGCTCACTCCGGCTTGCCCCATTAGCAATAGAAAAAATACGCCATTTCCTTGACAACTTTGTGAAGGTAAACTGTTTCTTAGACTACAAGGCTCTGTTCAGTGTTAGTATGTAGTCCGTTACATTCCAAACCCCACATTTGGTGTTTTTACACAGTGCTTTAGTTCAAGCTAGCTGTGACACCAAATGGTCATACCAGTGCTGAAAATGACCCGTCAGGGGCTGTGACTATAAATGCATTCCTGTATGGCATTTGTTGCTACACATATTCTCTGAATCAACAGCGACTGCACAAAGAGGATGGGAGAGCTAGTTCACGGAATGCATGGCAAATTTCAACTCACGGATGGTTTGTGTTGTACATGTTCTTGCAGCTCCCACTCCTGCCACATTCTCAGCAGCCACTGACACACTGTCATAGCTTGAGGGAGGATTTGAGGGTGGCATAAAGGTGTAGCTACACCTCCCAGCTGTGCACTCAGCAATGTTCACATTCTCAGTAACCACAGAAGACCCAGAGTATTGTATCCAGCTTTTGCCTGTCCATATATTTGCTAAGCCAGCTGACATTGAACTTTCATGAGAGAAGGTAGTCTACTACGGTTGGCAGAACAGCAGGTGGGGTGACAGATGGTGAAATAGTATGCAGAGAATACTGAAAATGTGAGCCTAATGTATTCTGTGAACTGTGGACTCGTGGACCCAGAATCGCACCGGAAATATTTTATGGCCGGAATGCTTTGTTCTTTGCTGACACAGCACATGGAACAGTTATCAAACAAGAGGGACATGCTGCTGCCATCTGTACTAGTTGTTTAGGTGCTAACAACACCAAGCTATAGCCTTACATGAGAGGCGTCAACGATGCTGTAAAGAAGTGTTGTTACTAGGCAGAACTGGGAAGGCATGAGAATGATTGTGCAACAGTGCAATAAGCCAGTAGGTAAGTGTGCATTGTAGTTGGCCCCACTTCCAAGACTTAAAACGTGCTTCTCTAAACATTGAACACGGATTTATTGACGAGTAGCCCTCAGCCATATTATGCATTTTCGCAGACTCTGAGTGCAATAGCTAGAGTAAGTCTAACCGAGAAGCCAGACTCTCACTGGATAGCTTTCCATTTTGGAGTTTTCTCCATAACTGTGAGACAAAATCTAGAATGGAAACTTGGCTAGTTTGGCTATGCGAGACTAGCTATATGGCCGTAGCAAGCGGTCCGCTGGTCCAGATTTGAAAATGCGCATGCAGACTAATCCAAATTGTGCACGCGTGCGTATGTAACAATTATCTTCGCACTTCGCAGCTGCACCAAGCTGCCGGTAACTCATGTTTAAGTTAAGCTCACCATGGCCACAGTAACAGCAGTATCGATTCGACGGTATACAAGATGGTATCCCTGGGAAGCCACATCAGCAAGAGTTTCTGAACCCACATTATCCCACGCCTTCGGGTCTAAAGGATGTGACATCTTTAATTAATTAGGGTGTGGCTTTTCCATACCCATAGCCGGATCGCTACAGCCCTGAGCTAGAGCGTGGATCAACCTCACATGCCAACTCTGTCACAGCTATACTTAAGGGAAACTATTGAAGTTTTGCTAACGTTTACAGCTCCTCTACCACTCCAGTAGTAGTCCTTGGTTCATTTGATAAATGTTCCACGAGCAGTATCGGCAAAGAATAAAGTATTCCAGCCGTAGAATTATTTCCGGTGCAAGTCAGCAAATCCATGAGTCTGTGAGTTCCCCGCAAGTCCGCAGAATACATTAGGCCGAAACTATGTCAGAAGGAAGAGCTGATATGACAAGATGTCTACAGACTATATCATAATAGAGCATATATGTCGATCACCACGCGTTTTCAGAAAGATGGTATGGCTCCAGGCTATTCAGCTGCCACTTATTTGCCGGCAGTAAATCACTAGAAGGACAAATGGTGAACTCTTGACCGCAGGAAATAGTGATTTATTTACACACGTATTTAAGTGCATCCTTTCTTCACAGTGGCACAACGCTGACACACATGTTCTGCATTCATCCGCCAGTCGTCCATAAAAAACGCGGTGCATAGCAGCTTGTATGGACAGCGATGGCAGCGATGTTAGTGGAACATGCAGTTACAAATGGCAGAACACTTAAAATGTATAGCTAGGTGGCATATAAAATCTTTTGAACGTTAAAAGGGGGGTTCAAGCGAACCCCCTCCCACCACCCCTGCCAACGGGCCTGAAATTGTATATGTATGTAAATTGTGGGAGCTAGATATGGATACTATGTGCAACTTACTGGTACAGTATCCCAGGTGCTGTCGATGGACAGAAGTCTCCCTGATAGCTGGTCATATGATAGGATGATGTTACAGCTGCGGGGAGCTGCAGGGACTGTAGGGGATGTATGAATCAAAGTAGTTACAATGTCGTACAGGAAATGTTTGCGATATTTAAATAATGCAAATTGCAAGTTTGTAGTGAGCATATAAAATTAGAGCATGAAATTGTGCATGATTATATATATATAAATAGCTTATGCTAATACAAAGTGTACCCAGAGGAAAAACAAGACAAGCATATAGAAGTATAAAGTACTTATAGGTAATGCATAACATTAGTTTTAAAAGTAGTGAATGAGGATGTGACGAGCCTCTCAGGGAGTGTGTTCCATATGTTTGTAGAATGTGGTACAAATGAACTGTGAAGGTATTTGTGCGAGCAAAGGGTTGGTACAGAAGAAACTGTCTATCCGTTCGTTGGGAAACACTGGGTCTCTGTGAGACGATGTCCAGAGGAAAGTAGCACAGGCCATGTACAATCTTACATAATGTGCACATGCAGGATTGTAGCCTTCTGGACTCCAGGGAGGGAATATTGACTCAGCAGTTCTTGGTAACCAGTATCCCACCTTCTAGTGACCACCCTCATGGCAAATTTCTCCACATCTTCAATCATTTTTACTTGTTTATGTGTGGAGGGATTCCAAACTGGGCTCGCATATTCAAGATGTGGTCTCACCATTGTCAGGTACAGCTGCAATAGGGTATCCCTATTTGCCCTGTTGAATCTCCTGTAAAGGAGGCCAGTTATTTTCCTGGCTTTAGAACAGATCGATTCAATATGCTTACTGAATGACATATCACTAGAGAGCAGGAGGCCAAGATACTTGAAGCAGTCCACTTTATCTCAGAATCACCAAGCATTGAACTTACAGGGGCAGATGGACACCTCTTTCGTGACACAACCATAATTTACACTTGGTCAGGTTAAGGGTTAGATAGTTGATATTCACCCAGTCCTCAATCATTAGGATGTCACCCTGCAAGTGATGATAGTCTTCCTGGCTCTGAATTGGGCGGAACAGTAATAGGTCATCTGCATGCATAGAGCACAACCTGACCACCATCCAACAGGGGCAGTCGTGCCAGATCATCAATGTATATTAATACCAGTAATGGGCCCAGAACTGACCCCTGCAGTACTCCTGACAACACAGTTGTGTGCTGAGATTCTGCACCATTAACCACAACTTTCTGTTCCCTACACGTAAGGTAGTCAGTGATCCAAGAAAGTATTGGGTTACTCAATCCAATCTTTTTATCTTTTCTAATCGAACCTCGTGTGGAATTGAATCAAAAGCTTTTCTTAGATCGAAAAAGACAGCACCAATCTCTCCACCACCAACGAGTATACTCAACCAGTTGTGTGTAGTTGTGAGCAGGCCAGTTACAGTTGATTTTCCAGGTAAAACCCCCACTGTGATTCTGCCAGAGGGTGAAAAGTTTGAAGGTGATTTGTGATTATACCATACATGTGGCGCTTGAGAACTTTGCTTAACACACTGAGTAGAGAGAGACTGGCCTATAGCTATCTGGTGTACATGCAGGGGAAGTTTTTGGAATAGGCACAATAGTAGATTGTTTCCAACCCTGTGGAACTCGACCAGTTTGAAGCGAGATATTGAAAAGCTTGCATACAGAGTAGAGTTGCAATAAATTCTGAAGTCATCTTAAGCATTCTTGCTGAGACACCATCTGGCCCAGAAGCTTTTGAAACATCCAAAGAAGATAACAGTCCATAAACATCCTCTTCAGTACACAGTAGATCGTCAATGCTGGATACTTCACAGGCGCTTGCAGTGGTATCATTATTTGAAGAAAGAGGCGGATTAAAACAATTGGAAAAGGAGTTCAGCATCTCTGCTTTTTCCTCATTAGTGTTGGCAGTCATACTTCCATGGTTAAGAACAGGGATGGAGTTGTGCTTTTTATTCAGGTACTTCACAGCTGACCGAAATTTTTTGCTGTTATGTTTGGGGTTCAGGTTCTTGAAATAACTGGATTTGGCATTACGGAGTTGAGTAACTACCCTGTTTCTGATACGCTTATATTTCTCCACATCCGATCGCTTGCCAGATCGTTTTGCTTTGCTGAAGAGCATATTCTTTCTTCTCATCAACTGTACTAAGCTTTTACTTAGCCAAGGAAGATTGCGACGATTAGGTAACAGACGTTGAGGGATGCATTCATTCATGATTTCCATAAAACGCTTCATCTAATTTTCCCATGAAGTGTTAACATCAAGAAGGGAATCCCAGTTTGTACCCTCAATACGTTTGTAAGCTTTGTTCCAGTCTGCATGTTTGTATAACCAGATTGATCTAGTAGAACCACCTCCAGGCTGTATAGTTTGCCTCCAGTGTGATTGTAGTAGTAGGCCCATGAGATCAATCATGGAGGTGGTCCCATTGGGACCCAAATGAGTGTGATCAGAGACAATCTGTGACAAACAAAATGATTCAAAAATACTGTACAGCTTGGAATAAAAAGGATGTGATTGATTACAAAAATTGACATTAAAATCTCCTAGCAAAATATAGCTACAAAAACTACCAACATTGAGTGATTGTAAGTACAAAAATAAATCTTCAAAAACCTGTGAAGAAGAATTAGGAGGTCGGTAGAAAAGTGATATAAAAACCTTGCTAGTACCATGACAAACTGAAACAGTAATGATCTCAAGATTATCTGCTGAAGGAAGAATGTTGCATACAAAATGATCTCTAACATAAATGAGAATACCTCCACCATGCCTATTTCTATCTTTCCTATATACTTGGTATCCAGGTAAGGCAATTTCACTATCAAGTAGTAGTACATCAGCACATAGCCAAGTTTCCACAATGCATATCATGTCAGCATAGGCGTAGGAAGCAAAGTTGAAGTGTAGAGTAGCGCGGCGGCGAATTTTTTCAAAGTATGCACTTTTAGACTGCTTTTTTCAAGGGTATAAGCTTTCAGACCTTCCCAACCGTCCAGTAAAATATTTGGAAAACAGTAAGATTATACGTACTGACTGTTCCCAGGAGACCGCCCAGCTTTCGTCGCTTGTGGTAGTCTCTGTGAAAATGTGCACTAGCCTCGTACCAAGCCATCTCACTGCCAAGATTTTGATTGCTTTAAGCGGAAATGTACGCATGTAACTGCATATGAGACTGGTGCAACGAAGAGGCTGCTTGAGCTTAGGCTCGTTCCCAGGGAACGAGGCTAGCTTTAGTAACTTTAGCAGGTTATGAATATTAATTTGCGGCCTAAAAAGTGTAGCGGCCAAAGCCGCTACGGCCGCTACGGTTCCTACGCCACTGGGACTCAGGATTGTGTGCCTCCATTGTTACAAAGAGCTCGTCATACTTAGGAATAAGGCTTCTAGCATTATAGTACATAATAACCATATTGTTACTATTAATTACAGAGCACTGTTGAGGATTTTGCAGGTGAGAGGTTTCACCCTCCACCGTGTGACATTGCATTTTTCTATTGACCGCCACACACTGTGACATTGCATTTTTAAGTAAGGCGTTTGAGAAACACCCTTCCAGTAAGCCTAAAATCAGGACTTTTCAATGCGCTGATAAGACCCCACCTTGATTACTGCTCAGTAGTCTGGCAGGAGTGCAGTAAAGTTCAACAGGGAAAGATCGAACAGATACAAAACTATAGTATGCGACAAATCGTGTCGATGCCACCACGAACCCCTAGTGAACGTCTCCGAGGAATACTGGGATGGGACCAGCTTGCTAAAAGCAGATCAATGTTACGACTACAGCTAATGCACCGTTGCATGCATGGACTAGCACCAAGGTACCTCTGCTCTCGCTTCCAACTGAACTCTTCTCTTCCTAACTATGCCAGAACTAGAGGATGGAATAACATCCACTTTCATCGTCCTAACATGAACTGGTATTATGGGAGCAAGTGATTTTAAGAGCATTACCTCCAAATATACCTTTAGAATATACCCACATTTTTTAAATTTTTTTATTTTTTGTTTTAGTTTTTGTGCATACTGTAAATGCTATCTAACTCGATATGTGTTCAGTACTGTTTATATGTTAACTTTAAAGTTCAGTGTAATTACCTCTTCCTTGTATCACTCATAGTGTCTTTGTTGTTGTTGACTACAGCCAAAGCGCAATGTGAAGGCTTTAGCACTTGGTTCCGTTTTAAGTGTGTAGGTTTATGCAGTAACTCTGACACTGATAACTGGAAGTGTTCCACTTGTTCTATATATGTATCGATGTCATTTAAGATTCTGTTTCTTGTTAGTTGTAGCCATACATTGTTTTTAATAGGTCAACACACTCTACATAACTTCTACATAACTACTACTTAGCTAATACTTACAGTTAACTGCCACTAGAGTCACCGACTATAACATGATGTATGGGGGCCCCAATCTCACAAGGGGGGCCTCAAAATGTTAATATATTAGGGCCCCATGGGGCCCCAAATGTTAAAATTTTGGGACCCCAGGGCCCTAGAATTTTAACATTTTGGGGGCCACAAAATAGGGGGGCCTTATTTTCACATGACACCGGGTTGAAGGGACTAACTGTACTGTACTGTTCACTGTTTGTATTTACTGTAGATTGGATTATACTTTTTTATATAGATCTAGCAATTGTTTGTTTGTGTATTTGTATTGTGTGTGTCTTGCAGGACTCCCAGGTAGACTAGCATTTTGCTGATGGGACATTTCCTGTTAAAAATAAAAATTTATCTATCTATCTATCTACCTATCTATCTATCTATCTATCTATCTATCTATCTATCTATCTATCATAACCTGCTGAAAAATTAAATTCTACTACTTCTACTACTCTCTCTCCTGACAGCCACAGCGTTACAGCCGGCGATACCTGACTCCCCGATACCTGGTAGTAGACTCAACGCTAGGAACGCACCAGGCACTCGTCGATATTGTACCCGTCAACTGTTAAAAAAAATTCGCGGATCGAACAAACCGCGAAAAGTTGACACCGCAAAATTTTTTTTACGCGAATTATTTTTAACGTGAGAATTTTCCGACCTACGGTAATACTTGGAGTCACAGTAAAGTTTTGCTATAGTAGAGTGATTAATCCAGTTTTAGTGCACTCTCACAGTAAAGAAAAGTTTTGATGGATGCACAAGTGGTAGAAACAATACTGAAACGATAAACACAGCAGGTAATTTTGGTGAAGTGGAATTTGCCAAACGTCAGCCTGTGAACACTATAGCTATTTATGCAACTTGTATGGCATGCTTCTAAGAAGCACATTCACTAATTGACATTCCATATCAGTCACCATTCAAGCTTCATAAGAACCTTGTCTTCTACCCCAAGTAATATTACATCATGCAGTTAATATGCATACATCTGCCCACAAGAGAGATAGTGTAACCATTTTGTGCCAATGTCTTCATAGTGAGAACTAAACCCACCCATTTCTGCATGTAGATCACCACAAGGCACTTGTGGTTTTGTCCAGCCCCGCATGATTACATTATAACAAAGTCATGACTACCCTTGACATCACTTACATAATAAAGTTCCCCCTCACTTTATGGCAGGAGAGCTTGGTAACAACCATCCGTAAATTAACAACATCACCTGGATGGAAAAGTGCATGGAGAACATTTACCTCCTCCCTGGGTACACAACTGATGTTTGATTCTGTTTTTCATGTTGGTCATGATGACCTAGCTCACTATAGCCAAGTGCAAGTGTGAGCATGAACACTAAGAAACATGGCAAAATCTCATGAGAAATGTGAAACCATAAATATATGACATCTCAAATACAACAACCAACATTAGGCCACTCCAGGTTACTTCTGTTTCTGATATACCATTCCAATTTGTGAGCATCCCCAGTATAATGCGGATGCACAGAAGCTGTGCACACTCAGGAGTCCAAAGTTTCGGGGTTGAGTCCGGTGCAGATAAGAGTTGTATTTCCAGCCTTGACTCTAGCTACTTTGATACACTAAGGACAGAAATAGTGTCATTGTGGTCTTCAAGGTAAATTGTACTGATCATATTTTGGGTTTCTTATAGCTATCTGGGATGTGTTTGTTTATACAGAGAATGGTTGATTGCTACTTGTGTTACTGATGTACTGCCCACATGCATAGTAGCAGGGAAATCCTAAGACTAGAAACAGAAGTACAACTTGGAATGGCCTTAATTTTATTGTATACATTACTTACAGTAATGCTCACTAAGATATGGTTGGCTACATAATTATTGTAGCCATTGCGGCAATTCCCTTGACCAGAAAGCATGCTAACAAAAGAGACTAGACCAAGGGATATAGAAAACTATGAGACTACGCCATACACATCATGTGATACAATCTAACTCGTATATCATATGCATCACAGCTATCTGTCATCTCACCTGCATACTGTAGAATAGTAAAGGAGAGTAGAGCAGTAGCAACACCAAATAGAAAGAACAATTAGGGGTATACAGAATGACAGGAGCCTTAGTTTAGCAGTTTATATGCTTAGATGATTTGATTGTGGTGATTGATTGGTTTATGCTATTTCCTGTGCTATTTCTGTTCACAGATTAGATTCAGACAGCCCTGGGAGCACCGTATTTCAAGTTTTTATGCATACTGAATAAGACTTGCAGGGTATGTGGTGGGAAAGTTGCTCTTCTCTAAAAGGGAGATTGCATGGTCACTGTTGGAGATCTCTTGCACCACACATGATTTATCTTGGTATAGCTACCTCCATTCTAGGTGCAACCTATAGAAGTAACACATCAGGAAATAGAAAATGTTTCATGGGATATTGCACATTTGCATTCTACTCTTACCACTTCCACTGTAACAAACTTACTAATTAAAAGTAAAACTACTTAAGGATGTGTTTGTTTCTTTATTCTGTTGAGCATGTGCATTTGTGACTGTGTCTTCCTGCTTTATCATTTTAGTTGCCTGTGTTGTGTAGTAGAAACCTTTACTCATACCTATGACCTATGGCCTATGGTCCACCACAGAACCCCCACCCGACACCCCCAACTCATGAGTGATTATTTTCTTTTTTATTGCAGATGAAAGAAAGTGTAGGCATTAGAGAACTTGCTGTGGTGTTACAGAAAGAGCGCTTTGAGAAAGTTCTGCAACCCACCTGCGATTCATTCAATCCCATTTTTGTCACAGCAACATTTTTAGATCCAAGGTATTGACTACTGAGCTGATGACTGCTTAACAGGTCACAGCAGCAAAGGCTCATTTACTTCGTGAGGTAAACTAGCAGAGAAATGTACAATAAGTTGCCAAATTGCTGCTGTTTTCCAAAGGCTTCTATAAATTTTATTCGGTGCTGAACTAGTACAAGTCATTGTTTAGAGAGTTCATTATCAGGAAGTCTATGCCCAGATCTCTCAGCAGTCTCAGCCTGAGCATGAAGAGCTTGAGAGATTATTTCACGAGAAAATGAAGACCCACTAGACTTTTGGACAACAAATCAGAACAAATATCCATACCTAGCCCCAGTGGCATTTGACATGCTTGTAATCCCAGCCTTGAGTTCACCTGTGGAAAGAGTTCTTTCTACGGCAGGGGTTGTTACTTCTGGTAGAAGGCATCGCCTTCAAGACAAAAATCTGGAATGTGAAGTACTAATCAAGACTATCTTTGATGCAGCAATGGCTCTTTGTATTGCATTCATGACTTAGTTCTTGTACTCATGTATATTGTGTGAGTAACTGTAACTACAACTATAATCAAAACTATAACTTAAAGTGCATCATCACTTGGAAACTAAACTATAACTATCAGTTGTATAATAACCATAACTAAATCAGAATTGGAAGTAAGGTGCCACAACTAACTAGAACCAAAACTAGAAGAAGTTTGCTATACTAAAGCAACACTGTAGCAGCTGTGCTGATGGTAGCAGCTATGCTGATGGTAGCAGCTGTGCTGATGGTAGAAGCCGTGCTGAGGGTGGTTGGTTCACTATCTGCAGGAATACAAGCAACGTTTGTTGTAATATCTGTATTGCTGATAGTATTTGAAAGAGTATTTTATTCAAGACATGGACTAGTGCAACTACAACTAATACTAAACAATGAAAACATGCAGTGACTTATATACAAAAGCATGACATATCTAATAAAATGACGTTGACAACACATGCACAAGGTCATGTCTAATCACTGGACTGGATTCGGTTCCTTAGGTCCAACTCAAGCCAGGATAACTACGAAAGAACAACCTCAACTTTTAGGCACCACCTACTCTGTAGGGGGTACCCTAAAAGTTTTGTTGACCCACTCCTCTCCACAGTTCCATACTCCCTTAGGAACAACTACATCCAACCTCTTCCTACCCCTAACCTCAACCTCTAATCTAGCCTTAATATCACACCTAACCCCATCCCCTTCACTTACTCACCTCTATCAAACTCTAACTCATCATTGGGACCTTATCTCTAAGGACACAAACCTCACACAACTCTTCTCTACTCCACAGCTGTGCTTCAGACGAGAAAAGGCAGTCTCCAACCACCTAGTCTCCGCTAAGACATTTGGAAGACCCCCTACCTTCCACTGCAGATAAGTACAACTGCTAAACGAGTAAAACCATGTTATCACCCACTTTGTCTCACCTGCCCTGAAGCTCGTCAGCCTCCCGTTAGTGTCGGGAGCATTTCTCCACCTCGCGCTTTGCACTCCCCCCCCAACACACACACACACACTCTCCTTAGCAGGGAAATTGTCACCTGTATTAATGCCTTGATGTATGTGAAAGCCAAGGTTATGATCCTCATCCATGGTAAGCCAGTTGACACTACTGTCACTAGTATATTCCAGACCTCTCAAACGCCAAGCACACTTTCCAACAGACTATGTGGTACCTGGTATCATTTCAACTGCCCCTGGCTTATGTGATATAGACAAACTAATATTAGTTCTACAATCCAGTCCAGTGATCAGATATGGCCCAGGCTTAGCTGCAGGGGTAGCACATGATACACACGAACAACACAAAGATGACTAAAGTACAGAACTCAAAAGTGATATACAAATAACAGCTGACTCACCAAAACATCACTGAGACACAAATTCACTACAACGTCAATTTAGTGGTTGATGTAAGAACTTTAATAATAGGACATAATAACAGCCCCATGGCGGACAATAATAGAGCACAAAGAAGTAGAGATGACATGCCAAAAAGTATCCAAACAAAGTAGGAATGATATAAATTGCAGGTCAATATACAAAGCCCCATTCATCCCTACATCTTTTTCACACTAGAGTGTAATTGTACTTTTTTTCAGTTAAAATAATTTCTTTCAACCTAGTATATAGATCACAGTGGCCTTAAACCCAGACTTTTAACCCCATGCAGTTTTCTCTTCCAAGGAAAGCCTAGAATGAATTTTGCATGTGATCAGTGGCACTGTGATGACACTGGTAGCTCTGACATGTACGTCCTCTTGCATGCCATCTTGCATCTATTATGATGTTGAAAAATAGCACCTTTGACACTGCAAACTTTTGTATTTAACTGTCTTTCATACAGTGCTTTTGGACAACAGTTATAAAAGCACTCATAGACAAGGTTCAAGACTGGGCACAAAGTTATTACATAATTATTACAGTGTGTCCTTGCAATCCTACTTAGAAAGTCTACCGATTCTTTGATGATAAGATTCCCTGGTGGGCAATGAAATATTACATGGACATCTTGATCATCTACAGTGTACATGGTGCAGATGTGACATCAACGTGTATGCCAGTATAAGAAGGGACACTCCCATAAGTGCAACTTTAAAACATTCAAGAGACAAAGGTAAGCTACAAAGCTAACTATACTCACCACACACTATGGTAGTTCCAGACCACAGTCCATTGTCCCTGCACACTCGTACACTGGAGGTTACATTAGGCTGGTAGCCCTCATCACACACATGGGAGGCCACAGACACAAACTGCCTCCCACTGTAGCAGGTCACATTGACAACACCATTGGGTATCGTAATGGAGGTCACAGTATCCTGGTCTTGTTGACATTGAGGGTAGTTGTCATCTGGAGGGGGTCCTCCTGTCTGTAGTTCACTCAGTCGACAATCTGTTGGGGAGAAACATAAACATAAGACACATGAGGCATCATCATAATTAGTACACAGAAGGACATTATATAATTGCAGTGCGCATATTCCATAAGCTCCTGATAATACACCTCCTTCGAACAAACACCCTCCCCTTCTTTACCTGCCAAATTTTTACACAGATAATTTTCACTTGTTTAACACCCCAAGTGTTTTCTGAGCATGCTTTTAGTGAGTTTTTGGTTTAGTTCCATGTATGAAAAGCGGGAAAGCTGGGAGTGTGAGAGCCTGGGAATGAGGTTAATGGGAGCCCACGTAATCATTATTATTTCGGTATCTTCATTTGGTTAACTACACATCAACATAGTTGAGTTTAACAAATCCAAAGATGCTTCACCTTCTAGAAATTTCCATGCCACCACTCAGCTGCTTTAACAATGGCCAATAGGTATGCAACTGATTTCACAATGACCCCAGTTGCATGACTTGTACTTTAACATTCACTAAAGTAAAAGCTAATAGGCTGATAGTACTTACTGTACTGTGGTGTTGTGAAGGTCCCTTGCACTATGACACTGACATCTCCACTGACTGCAGACACAGTGTAGTAGTGCACAGTTGAGGAGTTCAGTCGCTCCCTCAGTACCACACTGACAGTGTCCCCTGCTGTACCAGTCTCAGTGGACTCAGCAGAGTATGGCAGGTTCCTGTAGGTAGGGTCAGTCCCATACTGGACTGTACAGCGAGCAGAGCCACTGAACCCAGGGAGAAATGTACACTGCAGTTGAGCATCAGCAGGAAAGCTCACACTTACCACTGACAGTCTTAGGACATTGTTAGATGTAGCTGCATGACCATGAAAGATAGCATGGGAACAAATCTATAATTAATGCCTGCTGTTGAAAAGTCACCATCATCATCACACAGATGATGAGGCAATGAAAACTGCTCAGGTGCATTAAGGCCTGACTCCCGGAAGTTAGTCTCGTCCCCAGGCCACTCCCAGATTTTATCTCGCAGCTGTGGAGAAATCCTGAGTTTTCTCCACAGCTGCGAGATAAAATCTGGGAGTGGCCTGGGGACGAGGCTACCTGGAAGTGCCACAGAATTTTAGCTTAATTTTAAGTGTTATATTCTTAGTCATATTTACAAAACTGTTCAAGCTTTTTACTTCAAACTTTCAACAATGATAGTACGGACATTGCTTCATTTGTGGGTACAACCACACCCACCAATGATGTCATATGGTAAACAAATATTCGTGCAATCGTTCAACAAACTTTCATCGAGGCGGCCGTCTTCCACTAAGCCTAACTGGTTTTGCGTTTCACAGGTACTAGATGTGACAGGGATCATTACAAAAAGCTCTTGGTAAAAGCTGGAGTATTTCGCATTCTAATGTTATGGCTTGCAGAAGTACATTTTCCAGCTTAAAATGCCTTCTAGGCAGCACAACTCAGCCTAAAGCTGCCATTTCATGCATACTATGCAAAATGCCAAGAGGGCAACAGTAAGACAAACCTTTGGTGGTTCGTTTTTAGCGACAAGCACGAGGAACGGAGATAGTCTAACCGGCTGCCTAACGCAAACTAGTCAGGACCTTCGTTTTGAGTGGCCATTATGCGGCCACGACAGCAAATATTACATCATGGTTTACTTAGCACACATTCCAGCGGTTAGTTAGTGTACTGTACAAAGCAGAAGCAGCCACGTGGGCAACACTAATGCGTGCTATGTAAACTGAAGCATTATAATATCGTTTGCACTCCAGCACAATTCGCTAGTGTAAACATGAATCCTTAGAACTGGGAGTCAGGCCATAATGTATTTGAGTGGAAGAAATATAAATTATAGGAGCACTTTGCACTATGCTAACAGTACACTCGACACTTTCACAATGATGAAGTTCAACTCACTGATGGTTTGTGTTGTACACATTCTTGCAGCTCCCACTCCCACCACATTCTCAGCAGCCACTAACACACTGTCATAGCTTGAGGGAGGATTTGAGGGTGGCTCAAAGGTGTGGCTACACCTCCCAGTTGTGCACCTGTCACTGTTCACATTGTCAGTATCCACAACAGAACCAGTCCAGAAACTGATCTGGTACTGTAGGATGTCCCCACTTACACATGGGCATAGGTCTAATGGGTCCTGCACGAAGGGAGAGGTAGCTAAATATAACTCATCTGTAAACAGGTTACACCCCCAAAATGGGCGTGGTGAAGTGTCCATCACTACTATATGGGAGTGACACAGTGATACTAACCTCCTCTTTCACAAAGCTGGATAATAGATCCACTGAATATGGAAGAGACCTTGATTACTGCTTGCACTCACAGTAGTTATCATTAAAAGACGTCATTACCAACATGGGAACTCATTATTAAGGGGGTTTGCAGCCCAGTATAAGCATGCAGTTGGCTGGTACATTGAGGTTCATTTGTAACTTATCATGTGACTTACTGGTACAGTATTCCAGGTGCTGTTGATGAACAAGAGCCTCCCTGATGAGTGGTCATATGATAGGATGATGTTACAGCTGCTTGGAACTGCAGGAACTGTAGGGAAGTTGACAATTGCGGAATGTAGCTTCAAGTCACAAAAAAGTTTTCTGAATGAAAACAAGTGCATGTAGGGATGGAGCCCTCAAAAACCAACCAAACTAGATGGGAATGTTGACCATTGTTTTCATGCATTATCCCTACCTTGTTTGCATACTTTTTGGCATGCCATCCCTACATCTTTTTACAGTTTTAATGTTTTTTAAGTCTTGTATAATTAGGCAAAACCATTCAGTTAGTGAGTTTTGTATGATCTGTTAGACACTGAGACCAAGGGATCTACATGATTTAGAAACCCAAGGGCCCCTGGGCTGTAGCGTCCCGAGCGTAGTGAGGGGGCTACTAGGGGGGCCGAGGGTTTCAAAATTGCATAGATCCCGTTGGTCTCAGTGTCTAACTATTTTAGATTGTGGCTAGCACTGTCGAGAGTCTTCAAAGCAAGTATCGGTGTAAGCGCGATATGGGGCCCCCCGGGCCCAAATCGCTAGTGATATGGGGACCCCCCAGGCCCCAAATCGCTAGCGATCTGGGGCTCCCCTTAGACACGGACTTGTTCGCAGGTAAAAAATGAGCGCTCCATCTTGACGTCCATTGATTTGAGGTATTTAGGTAACGGCGGGTACGCCATGGGTGTTGTAAAAGCAAAAGCACTAGGTAACAAGTATACCCACTGTTGTCAGAATGGCGAAGGAAATCGGAAAGGACGTGAACACCCAAGAAGATGCAGCAAAAGTGAAGTATACATTCAGGTATATTTATGACTACGTCCCCCACAAAACCTATAAGCAGCAAATGCAGCAAAATTTTCACAGCAGATGATGGGAGACTCAACGAAAGAGAATGTATATGCCATTTGAGTGGATTGGGACAATCCCGACTGAGTACCAACCACTCGGTGAAGATTCTATCGGAAAATCTCCTTTCTTGTGTACTAGTGTACGATTATCACTGTACAATATAATTTCTGTTCTGTACTATTGCCTGTTTTATTATATATACTGTTTTCTGATACTTGGGTAACTACATGCCCCCCAGCCCCATATCACTAGTGATGTGGGGACCCCCCAGGCCCCAAAACAAAAGCAAATATATTTAGTGACCTACAAGACGAATCCTGCACATGCAGACACATACACCACAAGCACAGAGAGAGAATAATAGGTAGCATCTGGGCATGCGGAAACAAAAGATTGTCTGAAACTACTTCCAGAATCTGATACTACTGGACTGAGAAGTACGTTGTTGTCTGATTTCATTTGAGTACAGAGGGGCCCTAAATCACCGAAAGGTCCCCATATCACTAGTGTATTAGGGCCCCCAGGCCCCATATCTCTAGTGATATGGGGCCCGGGGTCACCCGATTTGGGGGGGGGGGGGGGGGGGGGAGGGGTCATATCACATGGACACTGGCATCACAAGTGACGGAAAACTGTGGACACGAAGAGCCTTCGGACTAGCTACCCTGCACAGCAAACCATGGATAATACAGTACGCAGGGTGGATAGGAAACACACGTCAAATAGGGAGACGTTTACGGAATTTGCCGACGCAGTCTTCATAACGGTCGAAAGTATAATTGCGCCTTTGCAGCTGTATTATGTTCTTGTGTTTCTTTTGAAGTGTTCGTGTTTCACTCATTCTTCTGCTGCTCCTACCGGTCTACTAGTCCTCAACAGTCGATCCTATTGGGCTGGTAAGTTGGTATCAACTGGCATACATCATTGTATGGCCATAGCTACTTAGTCAAGTTACTGACAGCCATTGTGATAATCTCCCCAACTGTAGAATTTTGTGCCAAAAGCTTGCTGACCTGTTGAACCCCACTGCTGGGTCCACTGGGTCCACTACTAGATGAGAGCCTTTAGCTCTCCTGTCCCAGCTTAATAACCCCAAGAGGTGTGACCTGATGAGGTAGCCGGCAGCCATTACGCTACTCCACGGATAATTGTGTACTATACTGTCCATGGCTACCCACAGAATACATGTATTCCATTCATTTGTGTTTAGGATTCCATGGATAAAGAGAATTTGAAGCCTAAACGGCGAAAGAAGAGCTATCGGCACTTCCATGATAGAGGGAAAAATGATGTTAGGAAACATCAGGCAAAGGCAGGGGAAGCATTATCTATTCTGGAATCGAATACATCTACATCTGCACATCATCGAATACTCTATATCTGCAACCACCCATGCCCCAACTCAGCAACAATCAAATTCAGTATCATCCACACAAGCAACCCTCCCCACTCAGCAACAATCTCATTACCAGCCAGACTCAACCCTCCTTCAGCGACACCATCCCAATTTATCTTTTGAAGATATGCAACATTCTGTACCTCCATCTGCCTCATGGAACCCTGTGTATTCAGCGAGTTCAATCCAGTTCTGCATGGTAAAAGTGGGACCAATGTCACAGACTAAGGTTGAAAGGTCAATTACAGTCAATACTGCATATGTCCTGGCACGTGCCTATTGCTGGGAAGTTAGTACCAATAGCTACAAACAAATTTCTCAAAGATTTTTCATGTCGCATCTCAGAAGTCAAATGCTTGCAACACATCATGCAGTGTGTAGAGAGGGCACATATTTTCCCAGGAAATCCACAGCAAGAGTTTGTCGAAATTGTGAATAAATGAGATGGATCATCAGCTGGCAGCAAAGTAGCATTTGTGGATTCACAAGTTGAAGTTGAGGATGTAGATGGTTGCGTGTATGGGCGGACAGTGCGAAGAAATGACTGCGAACTCCTCTGCATACCCAACAGCACCCATCCCAAGCGATGGAAGATGTCCCCCACGTACTATATTATCTATTAGGGAACAAAACATGCCTCGACAACCGAACTATAACTCACCTGTGTTCTGAAAGTACGGGTGCAGGTTACGATATACCTCGGTGAGGAAAGGCCACACTGAGAACAACAAATGGCTGCTTAAAGCGTGTCTTTACTTGAGAAACACAGCCAATTTCAGACAGAGCTGCTCATGACAGTGATGTACGGAGCAATAACCGGACTTCCGCATACGTCTGAATAGCAAAAGAAGTGTTTGATTTACAGAAAACAAAAATTCGCTTATTTACACAAAATATACTTGTGTTTACATCTATCAACATTTTGTTTATACATAATCCATGTACATACTACTGACAATGTAAGGCCACAACACTGGCCTCATGCTCTGAGCAATAAATTACAGGCTTTCTATGAGAATTTACAAGTATTCTATGAGATTTTACAGGTGTTGTATGGGATGTAGAACACCTGCTGTAGACCAATCATATTACTACAACCATGATCTAAGGTTACATAATACTACAAAGCCAAAGGGGAAATCATAATGAAGACAAACTGACTGCATGGCCATAGGTACTTCCAGCAAAAGTAGAACACCAAATTCTAATTTGATTTCTCAAAAAGAGCGTTCTGTGTACATATAGTGGTGGTCTTAGTGACTGCAGAATGCATGGCAATGAAACTAGATTGACCAGTTTGCAGAGACAAAACTGACCATGATGAGACAGGTGCAGGAAAGACAGACACAGGAATAATAAGGATATTGTCAAATGCCAAGTGAGTAATGTCACACTAACAACATGCACAAGCAGTGATATCAAGTCTGAAAGTTTGTTCTACACTTATTAAACTGACCATGATAGACTGATAGTGTCACTACTATGATACAACTACGCACTAAACATTGTCAACACAATTCATAAGTTAAGCTCACTACCCGGTGACTTTGTGCATGCCTACCTTGAGGAGTGATTGTAAGGGGCTCACTCTCCCTCCCACCACAGTTGACACCACGTACTGTAATGTTGTACTCATAGCCTGTCATGAAACCAGTCAGTTCATATTGTGTGACATTGGCAGTGGTGACATTCAGAAGTCCCCCATATGGGGTCTGGGGGGCATTGGTGGTAATGTTGATGAGGTAGAAATCAGCACTCTCTCCACCACTCAATGTCCAGCTCACAGTGACATTCACAGCTCCACTGACATCTTCACAGATGTCAACACAGGAGAGGTTGACAGAGGGTGGACCTGAAGGAGCGAATGACTACTTTCAACTACATGAGCTTTTGCCTAGACAGCCTTATAATATGATGTTACATAATATCAATAGAGACAATGGCAGGACACAGACAGTAGCTAATATATAACAACTCAAACGCTTTTAGCTTGCCTGCTACTCTGAACTTCTGGCCTCATATTCTAGCCTCTTTACCCACCATTAATGGGAGAACAAAAGAGCCATAAAAACAGCCATTTAATGATATTCATGAGAGCTCTGCTGACAGATGGAGTCAGAGTGTGTCAAGTAAAGGCTTACCACACAGAGTTGGCTACTACTTGTCCTTGCATGGCTCTTATAGAGATCCACGACTCTGAAACACACTGGAGCTCAAACCTTGGACATTGCTAATGAGATTCCTGGTCCTATAATGATATTCGTGATCTACCTGACAAGGGTTGCGACCCACAAAGGGTTAGACGAATGCTTAGGGCTGGATTCAATTTTAGCTTGCCTGCTACTTCTGAACTTCTGGCCTCATATTCTAGCCCCTTTACCCACCATTAATGGGAGAACAAAAGAGCCCTAAAAACAGCCATTTAATGATATTCATGAGAGCTCTGCTGACAGATGGAGTCCGAGTGTGTCACGTAAAGGCTTACCACACAGAGTTGGCTACTACTTGTCCTTGCATGGCTCTTATAGAGATCCACAACTCTGAAACACACTGGACCTCAACCTTGGACATTGCTAATGAGATTCATGATCCTATAATGATATTCATGATCTACCTGACAAGGGTTGCGACCCACAAAGGGTTAGACGAATGCTTAGGGCTGGATTCAATTTTAACTTGCCTGCTACTTCTGAACTTCTGGCTTCATATTCTATATAGCCCCTTTACGCACCATTAATGCACCCGAGATGTCTTACTGACATACACAACCCTGCGGACTGGAGCATGTAAATCATTACCTTGAACTCTAACTGCCAGAGTGTCATTCCTGCTCCTATCACAATTGATGCAAGTGATGACTGTCCCTATCTCCACGGGGAAGGTGAGGGTGGAAGTGAAGTTCCCATTGACCACGCCCACGGGTTGTGCTTGGAAAGATCCAACTAGTACTTGACTACTGGTTGCACTCAGGGCAATTTCACCTCCAGGAAAACTCCAAAAGACTAGTGTTCCTGAAACGGTGCACTGGAGGACCACCACCTCTCCAGAACATGGCAGACCCGGTGGTGACAGCTGTGTAAGATGTACCTCACTGTAGGCTGTGGAATAATTGCAGTGCAAAAAAAGTTAGCCTTAAGCTAGTTCCCAGGCCATTCCCACCTCCAGTTTTTGATCACTTGCAGTATGCAAAAACGGAGGAGGAAGGCGGAGATTTAGTCACATGCGATGACATCAGGTAGACAGAGGGTAGGCAGACAGAGGGTAGACAGACAGAGGGTAGGCAGACAGGGGGCAGTGCCAGGTCAATCATTGTAACTTACAAACTTTGCATTAATTGGTCTCAGTCTACAGAACAACAAGCTGTATTGACACTGTCTTTCCATCATTACGGTCTCAACAAGATATTACAAGAACACCATTAAGATCTACCTGACAAGGGTTGCGACCCACAAAGGGTTAGACGAATGCTTAGGGCTGGATTCAATTTTAACTTGCCTGCTACTTCTGAACTTCTGGCTTCATATTCTATATAGCCCCTTTACGCACCATTAATGCACCCGAGATGTCTTACTGACATACACAACCCTGCGGACTGGAGCATGTAAATCATTACCTTGAACTCTAACTGCCAGAGTGTCATTCCTGCTCCTATCACCATTGATGCAAGTGATGACTGTCCCTATCTCCACGGGGAAGGTGAGGGTGGAAGTGAAGTTCCCATTGACCACGCCCACGGGTTGTGCTTGGAAAGATCCAACTAGTACTTGACTACTGGTTGCACTCAGGGCAATTTCACCTCCAGGAAAACTCCAAAAGACTAGTGTTCCTGAAACGGTGCACTGGAGGACCACCACCTCTCCAGAACATGGCAGACCCGGTGGTGACAGCTGTGTAAGATGTACCTCACTGTAGGCTGTGGAATAATTGCAGTGCAAAAAAAGTTAGCCTTAAGCTAGTTCCCAGGCCATTCCCACCTCCAGTTTTTGATCACTTGCAGTATGCAAAAACGGAGGAGGAAGGCGGAGATTTAGTCACATGCGATGACATCAGGTAGACAGAGGGTAGGCAGACAGAGGGTAGACAGACAGAGGGTAGGCAGACAGGGGGCAGTGCCAGGTCAATCATTGTAACTTACAAACTTTGCATTAATTGGTCTCAGTCTACAGAACAACAAGCTGTATTGACACTGTCTTTCCATCATTACGGTCTCAACAAGATATTACAAGAACACCATTAAGATACTTCCTTGGGCACTGCCCCCCCCCCCCCCCCCCCCCCCCCATCTGTCTACCTATAATTACATCACACTACTGTGCACATGAATAAATCTCCCAGGCCTTCCCCCTCCGTTTTTGCATGTCGTAAGCAATCAAAAACTGTGAGCCTCCCGAGCACAGAGATCCGACCCATCAAATGAGCCTGCTTACAAGCTAGGGAGATTGACACATGAGACTCTACAGCAAAAAGAGGCTCGACTTATAAATGCATGATGTACACCTCAACGTCAGGAGTGCACTAATTCATTGCAGTCATTTGTTCTCATCCATCCATCCATCCATCCATCCATCCATCCATCCATCCCATCTATCCATCCATCCATCCATCCATCCATCCATCCATCCATCCATCCATCCACCCACCCATCCATCCATCCATCCATCCATCCATCCATCCATCCATCCATCCATCCATCCATCCATCCATCCATCCATCCATCCATCAACCCACCCACATTCTAACATGCATGTTCCATGCTGAATCCACTGAAGATACATGCTTAGTAGTCTCGCAGGCCAGACTCATGGGGGAGGAGAGTCTCCCATCAGGGGTCTACCAAGGGGTGATCATTCCCATTAGCGCCATATTAACTGCCATGACTGGGGTCACAATTTGTGACCACCTAAATTTGGCTGTGACCCCGTGACCGCATGTCAAAATCATGCGTAACCTGTGACCAAGGTATAAAAATGTGACTTTTTTTAACCCTACTGTGAATTGCCATACGAGATTGTACCATCTTTCTAATAAGACTCACCCACATACAGCTACTACAAAGCAGCACTGATGCATGTAGTAGGTTATCTTTTTTGTCCATACGCTGCATGCGCATTTAGCTAGTGTAAAGTATCCCCCCTGGCCCACTATATGTGTGCATGTAAAGATTAAATGTTTTGAAGTGAAAAACTAAAAGGCCGGCAGTCACCGGAAGTCGAACCCAGGACACATGGCTTGTGCAGCCAGGTCTCTGCAACTGAGCTATGACAACCAGACAACCACCAGCCCTCACAATTATCTGTATGTACTGCACAGGTGGGACTGAAATGCCTCAGTCACACACCCGGCAGCCACTCAGTTTGTGCCATTAGGGATTGACCGGAAACGTCTCTCCATCAAGAGAGAACCCATGCTGAGGGGTTTTTGCTTCACTTTCCTCTATTTTTGCCTCAAAACATCTAAATTCTCTTTATTTCAACATAAGGCGAGAGTTCTAAGCATTTAGACTTTAAATAGCTTGCTACGGCTGTGTATAGAAATACATTAGTTCAGATTTACAACATGTTATACAGGACTCTGCAATTTGATTGTTCTGCCTGCCCACAAAAGAGCTTACTCAAGTTGTTCAAACTTAGTTTCTATGTTCCAAACCATTGCAGAAGGCCTAAATAATACGTAGTTCACAGATTGCAGTTTTCGATCAATGCTGCATTTGTTGTGCAGTTAGTTACCCCTTTTCTGTAAAATAATATGCCTTCTCCACCAATTCCACTTTGTCATTCTCCTTCAGTAGCTGAGAAATACTCTATCATCCCCGCAGTTCACATTATTCCCAAGCACATCAATCCAACAAATGGCGCCTCATTGTCACACACACATGGTAAAAGTGTCAACAATGCAATTCTTAAAGAGCTATGCTCAATGACCTACATCACAATGATGATGCAGTCCAAAAATTCATGGCACGAAGCTCAGGAACTCTACTGGCAAAGGTTAACATAAAGAACGCCTTTCGTCTTCTTGCGACAGGCACCTCCTGGCAATGGTTTGGAGACATGCTGTATATGTTAATATCTGCCTCCTATTTGGCCTGCACTCTGCTCCAAAGTTGTACATTTTGGCAGACGGGCTTGAGTGGATTCTAAAACATTTGGGGGTCCCCTTAGTGCTGCATTACCTTGATGACTTCCTCACCATGACACTCCAGAGTGTCACCACAATCTGCAGCTGATTATTGAAGTATGTCAGATGCTGGAGGTCCCTCTAGCAATTGAAAAAGTAGAGCCGCGCCAACAACAGCACTGAAATTTCTCAGAATCTTACTGGATACCACTAATATGGGAGTACATCTCCCAGCGGACAAGCTAACAAGAGCTCAAACCACCATCCGTTAGTGGTCAGCAAAAAGAAAGCTACAAAGCAAGAGATTCTCTTCTTGCTTGGTGAGTCTATTACAACATGCTGCCAAAGTTGTACACCTAGGGCACACATTTGTTCCTTGCATGTATAGCGTCGCAGGAAGAGTGCCTCACTACTCATCAGAACAAAGAGTTCCACTCTGACCTATTGTTGTGGCACTTATTCTTAAGCAGCTGGAATAGGGTTAGCTTCCTGAAGCTAGCAGCAATGCCACAAGCTTCTGATCATGATGATCCAGACCAATACATCTGGTTCATGTGGATGCGTGACCTTTTTGCAGCAGAAAGTGGCTGCAATGGGAATGGCCAAATTTTACTGGGCAGAAAAGTGCAAGATAACAGTACCGCTCACAATGAGAGAGGAAGGGAGGGAGAGAGGAAAGGGGAAGAGGGAAGAAGGTGAGAGAAATTGCTAACACATACCATTTACTACATTAAAGGTGGCGTTGTTGCTATATTCTACGCAGCCAAGGGTAGATATCGTAATCCTGCATGCGTACTCTCCAGCATGGAACTGCTGCACCATAGTAATCATCAAATCCCCATTGGTCTTGTTAATGTCAAAGTACCTGCATATAACAATTAAGATACTTGTTTTGCTCACACATGATTAACACACACTCAACTGACATAGCCACTACAAGCCTTACCGACGTGGTTCACTTCTGGAGATCCTCCACACAGAGCCATTCAGTAGGTAGTGCTCCCACGTGAAGATCCCAGGTGGGTTACGTCTGCAGCGTAGCAATGCTGTGTCCCCTAGGTTAGCTATGACATTTTGTGGGTGTTCAACAAATTCAACTGTCGAGATAAAGAGAAAGAGGGGCATAAGAGGGGGGTGGGGGAGGACAGAGGGCAGAGGCGGAGGGTATGAGGGAAGGTAGGGAGGAGTAAAGAGGGAAGAAGAGAGAGGAGAAGGAAGAGGGGAAGGGAGGGAAGAAGGGAGAAAAGGGGGAAGGAGAGGGGAGGGAAGAATGGGGGGAGAAGATGAAATGGTGCATGGCTTAAGGTGTTCTGTGCATGTGCACATGCGCAGCAATGATACTGTTATTCTTAATTGAACGTATATATGTGCTATTCACTTTGGACTTTGACTTACCCAATATGGATATTGAACTCTTTTGTAACCAAAAATAAAGTCGTGAAGACTGACGTACAACTAGCTAAGACAGTGAAACTACAGTAGATCTGGAGTTATAAAATTTTCGTGTTTCAATATTTCGTGTAAAAATATTTTGGTGGTCTCGGATACCCACGAAAATATTTTTACGGTATTAACTACATTCCCAGGTTTAGTGATCTGGAACGAGACTAGGCACACCAAGAAAACGTGAAGTACGAACAGCTTGCTGTGTTCATGGCTATCACACAGCTGTTGGCAAACTATTCGCGTGCAAAAGAGAACCAGGGAACGCTGTAGGTACGTGCTGTGGCAGTAAAGACAAACGATTTATCGCACACTAAGAAAGTTGTCACGTGTTTGCCACGAGTCACCTGCAGGTATCGAAGAAGAGGCTGTCTTGAGTGAAATAACTAGCTAGCTGTGCTGTGAAACCGTGTGTACAAAATGTGCTGACCATAATGATTACCTGTTGTAGAATACATTTTGTGTGTTTTTTATTTTCGTGGTTTTTGCAAACCACGAAGTTGTGTGTCGAGTGGGGAGCACCATAGATAATAGAGCTACGAACAGGGATTGGAAACGGCAATAATTTTACGTCGAATCATCGTTTCGGTCACGTGATCTGACGCACACTGCATTGGCAGTAGACGACTGTGCGAGAGCGGCGGTTATGTGCGTTTCTTCTTTCCCCCGAAGGTCGAGTGGTTTCTGGCAGACTGCTATTGCGATGGAGGGATATTCACGAGTCCTGAAAATTATCAGCAGGCCTGAAGACGACTAAGACAGATTGATACGTCCTCTGCATGAGCTGGAGGCACCTGTTCAGAAAGCTGGAGAAAACTGCACACAATTACTGCAGCTCCATTGTTTTGTCAGCATTACATTGACCTATGTACTGCTAATACTGTACCAGCAGACTTTACCTAAACCAGGGTACAGATCTCTCTAGAAAACTACAAGAGTTTTCACATTATTTACACTCTTCAAGACCTCCCATCAAACCGTGTACTGTATCACAAAGAAATAAGCCACTCAGTTACATTCTTTGCTAATGGTTACACTTTATGACAGCTTGCATCATTGGGTAGCCCTGTTTATTTTCCAGAAAAAACTACGAAACTATTATTTTAGCATTTCTACATTGCATAAAAATCAATTCACAACTGTGCATAGTACAATTTTCGACCAGAATATTGTAGATACCGTGGTATATCAGTAAATGCACAAGAACCTCTAGTGCGATGACCCGCGCGGGAGATAAACGATCGTACACCTGTTAGTGGGCACCGCCTTCTAACCGAAACACCGGAACGATGATTCAACGTGACGTCATCGGCGTTTTGCCCGAGTTTGCCCGTAAATTTTTTGTCCGTTTCCAATCCCGTTTCAGTGCTCTATTATCTATGGGAGCACCAACACCATTGGCACATCGATGTTCATTCGACTAAGCTGTGGAAGGCTTGCTTGTGACCTAGTTACAACAGTAAGCTCAGATACTAAAACCTCTCTGTGTGCATGCTGTAGGTTTCTCTACGGGCTGGATCGGGGGCTGTGTTAGGATAAGGGCTTTATACTTTATATACACATATCTATGTGGAGATGGATAAAGACGGGGTCTTTTTGACTACAGCTGTCCTTCCTCTCGCAATTAAATACACTGTGGTAGCTAGGTGGAGATCCCCTGCGGACGGGGTTGCGGGCCTGGGTGGGTTGACTGTACAAGCACTTTGCCTGAGCGGATACTCTCACTATCCACCACCTCAGCCTCCGGCTCAATTATCTCTTCACCAAGGGGGTATCCTATGGTTAACTTTGGAAATGGGAATGGGGCTGGGGCAAGGAATTATTGTTGGAGAGATATTCCTTCATGCACAGTGAGAAGTCTAGCCTGGTGCTTATTGTCATGCTGTTTAGGTCTAAGGCATGCCTGAGGTATTATGGTTGTTAGAACACATGCATCTTCGGGTGGATCCATTGAAGGATGCTGCGGGTTCCCCATTTGGCAAGGCCGACAGACTTTATCTGTACCTGCATGTTCAGAAGTTGTGTGTCGAGTGGGGGAGCACCAACACCACTGGCACATCGATGTTCAAAATTTCACACATACATAAAGTGTGAAGTTAAAACATAAAGGGAGGTGGGGATGGGGCATTTATGGCTTAAATGGATGGGGCATTTTATGGCTTAAATGGGTGGGGCATTTATGGCTTAAATGGGTGTGGCATTTGTGACTTAAATGGGTGGGGCATTTATGGCTCAAATCAGTGGATGGGGCGGTTAGTTACTGTTTTTGGGAGATATGCTCAAAAAAAATACTGGTCTTCAGGGGAGTACCCTTTCCGGTCCTCGCATGACCACGGGTTTCGGTCCCTTTGAACTCCCAACCCGTGGCCTACTACAGAAAGGGAGGGACCACTCCCCGCCTAAGGCTTGCTTTGAGTGAGGAGCCCAGTTCTCGGTTGGCATTCACACAGCTAAGAATATTCTAATTGGGGCGAGCGCAGCGAGCCCCACACTTGTGGTGTAAACGGAAAATTGTCTATATATATGTTTGGTACGTGCGTATTCCGTATATATACATCCTGCCCCATTTGTGCGCGATGCAATATTTCCTCATTGCATGTTAATTCATGTTGACCACTGTTGCTCAAGAGACAAGACTAGCAGGATAGAAAGGCTGAACAGTGAGAACCAACGTAACAGGGACTTGAAAACGGTGAGGAAAGGGAGGCTCGACTAGCAAGACGGAGACTGATTATTAACGTGCTGCGTGACACTGACGCCAACGGGGAGTGCTCAGCGTATTAAAGACAGTGATTAGCTTGTGATGACCAGAACCAGTGAGGTCTGCGTGACTCGACCAAATATCCCTCATGAGCAACAGCTGTAGAAGAGCTTCTAAAACCCCATACCACAACTCCAGTAATTGTGCTCTGGAAAGGGGCTGATATTAAACGTAGTCTACACCACCCTGACTCCATATCCCATAGCTGAGAGAATCCTGATTCCACTGCTGTATGTGCTCAGCAACTATCCATGCACTATAGACCGTGACTTGAGGAGACAGTGTCAAGATGTGAATACGTTGGAGACACAAGAAACCAACAGAATGTACTTGTTCGTACCAAGGTGTTGAACCCTCATCCTTAACTTACAACTGTTCAAGCCGCCTCCAACTGCTTTGAGACCTTATTTCTGCTGCAGTAGCTACCATTTCACAGAAATGACACACAGGGTGCGTACAATGAACCCAAGATTAGCACATACCCAAGTTAAATTGCTCCACAAATACCGTCATACATTTGATATATAGCCTCTTCCCCAGGCATTCTCCGCCTATAGTTTTACAGTCGGACCTGGGAATGAGACTATTCTTACATGACATGTATGCAAGTGGGAAAAGTTAGTGTGTATGGAACGCTAATGCACCATACAACTCACTCACGCTCGCCCCACAATGCACTGCATTCCCCTAGTTACTAAGCAAATTGGGGGTGGGGCTAAATGGGTGGAGTTATCATAACACTAACTAGGGGGATGGGCGAACCAATGTACCCGTCTCTCGCTGACTCGCTGTTGTTCCGTGCGTCTGGGAGTTCGGCAGTAGGCGTTTCTGTACTGAAGACTCTTTTGCTGGATACTTGGGTCTGTGCTATGGCGACTTTTTCGCGGTGAGTACTATACTAGTTTGTGTGTGAGACGCAGTTGGGGGGCTTTAAATGGGAGCGTGCTTCTCTTAGTAACGGCATCTTTACGCTAGTTATAGCGTGTGCTTTGCTATAACGGTACGCCTAGGGTTATAGTCGGTTCCGTAAGGCTGAGCTATGGCTAGGGTTGGGCTGGGGCTGTTCGGTGTTATCTTTGAGGCTCACTCGTATTGGCATTACGAGTGTGAGGCTCTCTCACAGTTGCGCTATAGGTCTGAGGCTCACTAGAATTAACATTTCGAGTGTGGGGCTCTCTCACACTTGACTTATCACTGTGAGGCTCACTCACAGTTACGCTATGCGTCCGAGGCTCACTAAAATTAACATTACTACTGTGAGGCTCACTCATAGTTCCGCTGCGGGTGTGAAGCTCATTCACACTTGAGTCACTACTGTGAGGTTCACTCACAGTTACGTTACGAGTGTGAAGCTCATTCACACTTGAGTTACTACTGTTACGTTATGGATGTGAAGCTCATTCGCATTTTAAATTACGAGTGTGTGTTAGGATAAGGGCTTTATACACGTGTATCTATGTGGAGATGGATAAAGACGGGGTCTTTTTGACTACAGCTGTCCTTCCTCTCGCAATTAAATACACTGTGGTAGTTAAGTGGAGATCCCCTGCGGACGGGGTTGCGGTCCACAGTAGCAGTCAGCCATTGAAATACAGTGGTATCCTGAGTATGGCATGCTCATGCAGCAATAAGTAGCGTTACGTAGGCTACAGCAATACAGGCACAAGTGTGATTTATATTTATTCTGCTACGCTATAGTCGGAGAATACAATTTGTATTCTCCGACTATAGCGTAGCAATTATCTACAGTGTGGTGGTCTTCAATGTAGATACTATATTACGGACAAAAACAATAAAATTGAAATTCTTGCCGGAAGGTGCATTACATGTTTCAAGTGCAGTAAGTGCAGTCGTTAAGCCAGCGGTCCAGATAATTTTGAAGCAAAAACAGGAAGTGCCCGGGAGGCTTCATTCCAATGTGTAATTAGCATGCCACTTACTTCCTGCCTTTTTCAACAGACAGCTCCCTCCAACCATGGCGGATTCAAGCCTGACTTGGAAATCCACTTTTGGTAGACGTCAGGCAAGGTTATGTGGCATACAAGTGACTTTTGTCAGCATTGTCGAGCACAACTCGTTCGACATCCCCACACAAACGTTTGGAACATTTTGTTACGTCTGGACCAAGCTGCATGATCTTGTGGCAAATGACAACTTTCTTATAACACAACAGCAACAACAACTGACATTTCTAAGTGGTGCTCTCTAATTAGCATACATTACACAAAGGTCATGAGGTTCTCAGTCTCTATGTGTAGTCCGTAAATCTCCTCCACTACACCGCTCCCCCCAGAACCGAGATGTAACATTGTGGAAGCTTGATGCGACGTCCTGAATGGGTGTGTTGTTGCTGCAAGCTTTTGGGGGTGTCTGGGTTGTGGTGTTGGGTCGTATCTGCAGATGGAGGTTGGGGATTCTTTAGAGGTCGTCCACGAGATTGTGGCACCAAGGGCTGGACAGGGTGTTCCAGGCCGATGTGTGCAGGTTTAAGTCTGTCGACTGTGATTGTTTCAGGCCTTCCTCCTCTGTCAATTTTGAAGGTCTTTGGGCCTGGTTGTAATACTTTGTAGGGACCTTCATAGGGACGTTGGAAGGGCGTACAATGAGCATCTCGACGGATGAAGACAAACTTAGCTTGCTGCAAATCACGAGGAAGAGAGACTGGTACTGCACCATGTTGAGAGGTGGGGATGGGTGCCAGTGAGCGGACTTGATCACGCAGACGTTGAAGTTGGAATTTGCTGTCAGAGCGCATGCCGTGGCTGTATATAAAATCCCCAGGCACTGTAAGAGGGGTGCCATATACCAGTTCTGCTGAGGAGCATTCCAAATCCTCCTTAGGTGCTGTCCGAATACCTAACAGCACCCAAGGTAACTCTCGTGTCCAATTGGGACCTGTGAGGCGTGCTCGTAGGGCAGACTTAAGATGACGGTGAAACCTCTCCACCAGGCCATTAGATTGGGGATGGTAGGCTGTGGTGTGGTGGAGCTGAGTACCTAACAACTGGGCGATTGATTTCCATAGTTGTGAAGTGAACTGGGGTCCCCTGTCAGAAGACATGTTGATTGGGATGCCAAAACGAGCAATCCAATGGAAGACTAGAGCTTGCGCACAGCTGGTAGCAGTTGTGTCGTTGAGAGGTATGGCCTCTGGCCAGTGAGAGAATCGATCTACCACTGAGGAGGTGGGTGAAACCGTTGGAAGGTGGCAGTGGTCCTACGAGGTCCACATGAATATGGTTGAATCGGTGTTGAGGGACGCTGAACTTCTCGAGTGGGGCTTTGATGTGTGTCTGGATTTTAGAAGATTGGCATGGGATACACTGTTTGGCCCAAATCCCTACTTGTTTTTGCAGACCACTCCACACAAACCTCGAGGCGATGAGCTTTCGTGTAGTGCGTACTGAGGGATGAGAGAGGTCGTGGATCGTGTCGAAAACTCGACATCTCCAAACAGCAGGTATGATTGGTCTAGCGTGGCAAGTAGACACATCACAGAGAAGTGTAACACCTTGTGTTCCAAAGGGGATGTCTTCTAGTTGAAAGTTCGAGGTAGAAGTACGATAGGCTTGTACCTCAGCATCCTGTTGTTGGGCCGCAGCCATGGCACCATAGTCAATACCCAGTTGCACACCGTCAATGGTAGCTCTCAACAATGTGTCGGCAACGGAGTTGTCCTTCCCTTGCACGTGTCGGATGTCTGTTGTGTACTCAGAGATATATGAGAGTTGGCGTTGCTGACGACTTGACCATGGTTCGGCTGTTTTGGACATACAGAATGTGAGGGGTTTGTGGTCGGTATAGGCGGTGAACTGTCGACCCTCTAGGAAATAACGGAAGTGCCGTACCCCCAGGTAGAGAGCGAGCAATTCTCGATTGAAAGCACTGTACTTCTTCTCTGGTGGTCATAGCTTCTTGCTGAAGAAGGCTAGAGGTTCCCAGCTGCCATTCACAAACTGTTGGAGAACAGCACCTACTGCCTGGTCTGAAGCATCTGTAGTGAGTGAGGTCAGTGCATCATGACGAGGGTGTGTGAGCAGTGTTGCCTCTGCCAATGCCTCCTTGGTGTCTTGAAAGACTTTCACCATTGCCTCATCCCAAACCAGTGTCTTGGGCTTGCCTGTTAATGCCTCAAAGAGTGGCAACATCATCCGTGCAGCAGCTGGGATGAAACTGCGGTAGAAGTTGGCCATGCCCACAAATTCTTGTAAGCCCTTGACGGTTACTGGCTGCTTGAAGTGTGTGATGGCATCCACTTTGTTGGGTAATGGCATGATACCAGCATGGGTGATGCGATGACCAAGGAAGTCAATGGTGTCATGACCCAACTGGCTCTTGGAGACGTTGATGACCAGGCCATACTCTTGAAGTCGCTGGAACAGCAGGCGAAGATGTTCTTTGTGTGTCTTGACATCCTTGCTGGCCACCAAGATGTCGTCGATGTAGACAAAGCGAAATCCAAACCGTGACAGACAGTGTCCATCAGGCGCTGGAAAGCTTGAGCCGCATTCTTTAGACCAAACGGCATTCTGAGGAATTCATACAGCCCAAAAGGGGTGATAATGGCGGTTTTGGGGATGTCCTCAGCAGTCACAGGAATCTGGTGGTAGCCTCGAACAAGGTCAACCTTGGAGAATACACTCATACCAGTGAGGTGAGCAGAGAAATCTTGTATGTGAGGTACTGGGTACCTGTCAGGCGCACTGTGGCATCATTGAGGCGCCTGTAGTCTCCACAAGGACGCCAACCCCCAGAGGCTTTTGGTACCATGTGTAATGGTGATGCCCAGGAAGTGGATGACCTGTGTATAATACCCATAGCCTCCATACTGTCGAACTCAGGTTTAGCTGCTGCTAACTTGTCTGGAGGTAAGCGGCGGGCGCAAGCATGGACAGGTGGTCCTTTGGTGGTGATGAAGTGCTCTATGCCATGCTTGGTGTGTGATTGGATGAAGTTGGGTGTCGTGATGTCTGGGAACTCTGCAAGCAGCAAGTTGTACTGGTCAGTAGAATTGGAAATGGCGTCGAGGTGAGGCGCGGTAACTCTGGTTGAGCTCAGTGGAACAGAGTGGTATAGGTTGCTGCGTCTACGAGTCGTTTGCCTTTTACATCGACCAACAGGGAATTGGAGCGCAGGAAATCAGCTCCAAGCAAGGGGCGTGACACCTCAGCGATGACGAAATTCCACTGATAGGTGTTGGAGGCGAAGTGCATGAAGGGAGAGTGTGCGCACTCCATATGTCCCAATTGAGCTGCCGTTGGCTGCCAGCAACGGTGGTCCTGTTTGCCTTGTGCATCTGTCCAGTCCAGTGGCGGGTAGGACGCTGACCTCTGCCCCTGGTCTACAAGGAACTGTTGCTTAGAGACTGTGTCACAGAGAAAAAGGAGGCCACTGTTATGGCCGGCCACTGAGGCCACTACTGGTGGCCGGCCTGCTTGTTTCCCGACCAGGCACAGGGTTGTCTGCATTGCCGAGCTGCTTCTCCAAATGTGCGATGGTAATAGCACAGTTTATCTGGAGAGGAAGCGCGAGTCTTGGGTTTGGTCTTCTGTCCCTGTGGTCTATGCTGTACGGCGTTGGTGTTACACTCCATTTTTCGGCTTGACCAGAGAGCGTTGGCACGTTTGGCTAGCTGACGGTGGTCCTCGATCTTGGAGTCCACTAGCTGGATGTGGATGTCCTCGGGGAGCCGCTTGAGGAAGAGCTGTTCGAAGAGTAGACAGGAAGGGTGGTCACCGAGAAGTCCCAACATTTTGTCCATCAAGGTAGAGGGTTTGGGGTCTCCCAGGGGGCGAAAATGGAGTAGACGGGAAGCTCGCTCACGCTTGCTGAGACCGAAAGTATAAGTCAATCCTTCAGCTTCTTGTATTTGCTGTCGACTGGAGGTCTAGTAAGGTCTAGTAGGTGCGTCGCTGTCTGCTGGTCGAGGGCTGCGAGGACGTAGAAGTATTTGGTGTCATCAGCTGTGATCCCTCGAAGGTTGAACTGGGCTTCAGCTTGTGCGAACCAGACCTCTGGCTGGGAAGTCCAGAAGGTCGGGAGCTTGAGTGAGACTGCGTGTTCTACCGCCATGATATCACGTTCCTGGCGTCGGGGTCACCAATGTGGCAAATGACAACTTTCTTATAACACAACAGCAACAACAACTGACATTTCTAAGTGGTGCTCTCTAATTAGCATACATTACACAAAGGTCATGAGGTTCTCAGTCTCTATGTGTAGTCCATAAATCTCCTCCGCTACAATCTAATATCGGTGGATAGTCCGAGAAAAACTGCACAAAATATGTGAAAATGGACCTGTCCTATTGTAAACCTTTTGCACTACCTGAGCTAAAACAAGCCAAAAATTTCGTGTTCACGTGTGCACAGCTCAGGGAGCTGAAAGAAGCGAATGACCAAGTGTGCTACTGTGTCTGTCAATCACTGAATTAGTATGTCAGTGTTGCCATCACTATGTCACCATCTTGAGAGACCAACAGGATGGTTTTGAATAAGAATTTATGTACTAGTGCATCAACTGCCCATACCAGCATTGCTTCCAGTAGTAGCATTGTAAACTGTACAGGTACATGTACGTGGATTGCCCTTACTGGCTGCCTGCATAAAACAGATAGCTGTTTAAGTTAGCATTTAGTGCCTTGTTGATTGAGAACTCAAAGGCTAGTCTTCAAAAGGAGAAAGAGGAGTTGCAAGTTTTGTCAGACACATGTCTGTACAACAGGACTGTGACTGGTTCCAAACCAAAATGGCTTAGGCAGTTCACAAATATTTCCTGTGGGTGGTGGCCTGGGTATGAAGCTATAAAAATAGGATAGCTAAATGTATGTGATGGAGTCAACATGTCTATATGCCAAGCAGTGCCATATCGATGCATTGAAGTGATACTGGCAAGGCACAAACTGGTACAATACTTCCGTGGTAACCTCGTTCTCAGGCTCTCCCCATACTGCTAGCAACGGAAAGCTGGGTGGGGCCTGGGAACAAGGCTACTTCCGTGGTATGTCGATAGGATTAAATATGATGCCAAACAATACTGGCATGGGAAACTAAAATTGAGGTGTACTTTGTCATACCAAAAGTACTTAGGCCACTCCAAATTAATTACTTGTTTCTCATCCCCCCCACAGGTGAAAGTATACATGCGGGCACATGCGGTACCAGAAGTTCTAATTAATTAACTTCTTGGACGTCACTTCTTGGAACTGCCAACACTTTCTCCAGTTGTATTATACTTGCACAACTGCATACTGTATTATACTTATACTGTAAACTACGTATATTATACTTGCACAACTGCATACTGCATTATGTGGACACACTATATTATACTTCCACAACTGCATATTATACTGTAAACACACTATATTATACTTGCACAAATGCAAACACAACCTCTGAACAGTTGTAGCTACTTGCAAAAACAAAACAAAACCACTCCAAATACATACACTATTTCTTAATTTTCTTTTTGTCTGAACAGTCGGCTGTGGAAGGTGAGAAGACTCTTCCTGAGCATTCAAATTGTCTGTAGAACCACAGTATATACCAATCACTTCATACCCAGCAGACTTACCATGTAAATACAGCAACAGCAACGCTAGCGCTCCTCGATCCTCATTGTGTCGTGTCCAAGCAGTCAACGTGGTTAGGTGAAAGGTCTAGGGCAACCAATCTGCACATGCACTATATGTTTAATACAAATTGGCATGGCTGAAAAATTGATGCGGGCGGAAAACCGGGGTGGGGGGGGGATGGGAAACAAGTAATTGATTTGGAGTGGCCTTAACTACTCTTTATCCTTGCTCATGTCACCCGTTTACTTTGCAGATAAAGAATGCATATGCTTGCCAGTTTACACACTTGTCTCAGTGTATACTGGAATAACCTCGTACCCAGGCACTTGGGTACGAGATTAGTCATCAGTGCATACAAGAAACATGTAGGGAGAATGCTGCAGTATAACCCAGGTGTAAGTACACACATTTCTTCAGTGAATTACTAGCTGGTACTTTATACATGGCATGCTATTGCAGACATTATTTCAACTTGTTACCTTCTTTTAGCTTGTATTGATGGTCTTTCGCTCCTTTCAGCTCCCTGAGCTGTGCCCGAGGTCTGTCTGCATGCACGTGAGTGCGAAATTTTTGGCTTGCTTTTAGCTCAGGTAGTTCAAAACGTTTACAATAAGACAGGGCCATTTTCACATATTTTGTGCAGTTTTGGGGGGCTATCCGCCGATATATAGATCATGCAGCTTGGTCCAGGCATAAAAAAATGTTCTAAACTTTTGTGCGGGGATGTCAAATGAGTTGTGTGCGACAATGTTGACAAAAGCCGCTTGTATGCGCATAACCGTGCCCAATGACCAAAAGTGGATTTATGTAAAGCTAAGGTACCATTGTATAGAAATGAAAGCAAGTTCGGCTTGAATTGGCCATGGTTGGAGAGAGCTGTCTGTTGGGAAGTTAGTGGCACGCTAATTACACACTGGAATGAAACTTTCTGGGCACTTCCTGTTCATGCTAATCCAATTATCTGGACTGCTGGCTTAATGCAGCTATCACTCTTATGCCCCACCCTCCCAGGTTGGTAGAAGATGGGGCTAATAGGGGATTTGAGCAGGGCAATTATCTAATTCCCTTCTATAGGGGCAGTCCCTTTCGTCAAATCAGGACTACACATATGTGCACATGTGCAGTAAAAATCCCCCATATAAGGCAAATGCCCCTCCCAAACAGCATGCTGCTGGAGTCATCCCCCCTTCAAAATTCCCACCCACCACCAACCTGGGAGGGTGGGGTATAACAGTAATAGGCGCATAATGGCTGAGTGCTGCAAACTTAGGCAAGAAAGCAACATTATGTTCTTCCTGCTTTTTGTGATGGACTGCCGGCTGCTACACAGATGGTCGAGAGGGAAGACTAGCCAGAAACAAACAAGGATCCAGAGATTGATAAAGAACAGACAGACAGACAGACAGACAGATGGAAGGATAGGCAGACAGACAGACACTGACCATTTTCACAATCCTGCGCTTGTGTCAGGAACACTCCTTGCAGGAGAAGTAAGACCACACAACTCGTAAGAAGAGACATCATCAGCTATGGTCCTTATTTGCTGTGAACGAGAAAGCAACATACATGGCACTAAGTACTGGCAGCCATTCAGTCCTCAATGCCCTCAATCAAACCTACAGTACAACCATATATGTACCTCCTATCCATCAACCCACGCTACCCTTACAACCTTGCAAACAGCCAACACACAATCACAGGGGCTACCCCCTTCCCCGCATACAACATCCCATATTGAGACCATCAGTCTAATGATGATTGAGGCATTCAGTCGGAAGATCGGCAAAAGTTTGTAGTTGGTGACAGAACTACAGAACCTTTATGCAGGAGCGAGTAGAGAAGCCACTGAAAGCCAAGACCTAAACTAGTGTTGTTTTAGTTTACCAAAACTAAAACTAAACCCATTTTACTAAAGGGAAATGTTTCAGTAATAACTAAAACTAAACTAAATTTGTAAAAAAACTTCAGAACTAACCACAATGATCTGAAACATCTTATGACTAACTAAAAACTAGGATAATATAATACGTACATAATAGTATTATCACACTAGCCATCTGGCTCGAGTGGACTGGAAACAAGGCTTCACAGCTGACTCTATAACCTAGTGTGTATGACCATGGATTGCTTGCTGTACCAGTGTTGTGTAATTTCCTGCAGGAAGTGTTACTACAAATATAGTATGCAAACTATGGTGTTTATCACTTTGAGTTGTATTTCCTGAATTACCTTGCCTAGCTGTACTATAATTAAACTAAAATTAATACTAACTAAAGTAATTTCATTGCCCTTCCACTACTAATACTAAACTAAAATTCAATTTTCTTTCAACGTACTAACTAATACTAAACTAAACTTCAAACCACTTCCCAAGAACTAACTACTACTAAACTAATGTCGATTTTACGCTTGAAAACTAACCATTACTAAGTTAAAAAGCAAAGTGCTGAACTAAAACAACACTAACCTAAACATAAGGGCCCCCACATACAGTATCCCAGACTGAGACAATTGAGACAATTTGGTTCGACCATGGCATTCTCCAGCCCACCCCTGGTTGTGTGTGAGTCTATACAGTCAAGAGCAACATCTACCAGGCAACACACACCAGCAGACACAATACCTGGTTAAAAGAGCTACAAAATGATACCCTTTTTATCAGCAAGCTGTTTAGTACAGGCACTGTAGCTAGTACAATTCACTTCCCATAACCTTAAATAATCATATGACTATATCACAGTCCATACTTAAGCTCCATTAACAACAGTGCAATAAATGCCAAATAGTGTTTTTCTTGTACATGTAAACAGTGCAGAAAGTGTAATAGCTCTCTGATTGGCTGAAGAACAGACTGTCAACAGTGCAAAAGTGTAATAGCTCTCTGATTGGTTGAAAAACAAACTGTCAACAGTGCATGAGTGTAGTAGCTCACTGATTGGTCAGTGACTTGTAAGTAACAACAATTTGTTGTAAACTATCTAATGTACTATAAACTTGTAAACTTGTAAGTATCAACAATTTGCTGTAAACTATACAGTGTACTGTAAACTTGTATACAATAAACATGCCTATCTCATACATACTCATACTTAATGTAGTGTACTGTCAACTTGGCAAGGTTTATGATTAGCAATCAATAGCATGTTTTCTCGTGCAATTTGGGATTAATAGCACTCATGATTGGCATAATTGCACTCGGCTTCGCCTCCTGCAATTAATAGCCATTCACTCGTGCTATTCATCCCAAATTGCACTCGAAACCATGCTATTAATTATACGTACCAGTACTGGTGAGTTCCTCTGTACCCTATCCTACATTGTCTACCTGACAGTTAGAGATCTCCTGGTTTCTAGCGGTTATTGTACTACACTGCGTGGGTGGATTAAAGGCACCGCGCTGAGTTTATATACTGCAAACCGCAAGGAGTACTTACAAGTACCAATTAGGGTAGTTAGACGCCTTTGCGTAAGTCCCAATCAATGCAGTTGGAAGGCAGAGAAGCCATGTTTAGTACAAGCTAGGTATAGTATGGGCTAGCGCGGCAGGATATACACTCAGCAGTTATTCAATTAGACGCCTCGGCTGCGCCTCGGCTTCTAATTGCATGCGTGTATATCCTGTAACCGCGCTAGCCTGTAGTATAACTTAACTCAGGTCCCCCTGAGATAACTGATATAGTAACTCTACCCTCTTCACCCTGCCCTAGTTACATGCATGACAGACGTATTGCATAATAGTAAATAACACCACGTTAACTTTGCTCGAAAGCATCGCTAAAGTACCAGACCGGCAAGTCGCTAACACGGGCAAAGTGTCTATCTTCTGACGTCTTCTTCCTTCCTTCCTTCGGGCACCAGGATAGCACGATAATGGCTGAAGCTATTAATTACAACGATTCAAACACGAACACTGGGTACTGCACTCACCACTACTTATTCTCAAAGAACTTGAACTAGTCGGCGATTTTCAGGTTAAATCAGAGTCGGTAGACTCTATGTCGGGATGGGGCGGATGCGCAATATATGCAATACTTAAGCAAAAGCCGTATATCTTCGCCACAAATATGCTAAAAGCTTAATTAAGGGCCCAGCCTTCCTGTTTGAGTGCATTTATGATCAGCAAGATTCTAATAGTTGGGTCGTATAGACATTGACGTAAATTTGGCACGGATTTACGTACGCCTTGCCACGTGTAATACATGGCACGGTTTTACGTCTCTCTCGCCACGTTTATACAACTGTAAAGTGTTATAGCTTCCGGTATATTTCAAAGAAAAAGTGAGAGTAAAGCAAAGCAAAAAAAAAAAAGAGAAAAATAAAAATAAAAAAAATAAAGAAGACAAGAGAAGTGTGAAGTTGATATAGCTTAACAGTGTTCAGTGCCCTGGGTCTGCTCATCAAGTAGGAATACGGCCTTCATGGATGGCGAGGTCCAGCGGGGCCTCCTCTGTAGATCTAGCTGGATGGTGCAGGGAGGACTGTGCTCCACGCAGGCACATAACAGCCGATCTTATAAGGGAAAAGCTGATGGTACATCGTATCCAGGAAATGATCTTGCTATATTCTTGCTGTCTTTTATCAGCTAGGAGTGAGGCTAGTCGTTTGTACATGATGGTTGCACCAGGTGCCATGCCCCCTGTGGCTGAGAATACAAGAGGAGTGAATGATCCATGTTCTATCTCCCGAACCCGTTGTTCGTAGCATCTTCTTTTCTGGGTCTCATGATGTCTGTAAGTGGATGTGAGGGAGGACCGACAGTTGCTTGGTGCGAGAGGGTTGAAAACCCTGACATCAAAAAATGCACGCTGATGCCTGTCACCCCAAAAACCTTGTGCACACACATCTAGATGAGCTCCATCTTCGGAATTGGAGGTCCTGTGTGAGAGTCTTTCTCCTGTAATCGGCTGTAGAGGCGGCTCTGTTTCCACATTGTGGCACACCTCCGTCAATAACTTTGCAGTTAGATCTCTAATGTCGTTGTGTCTTATCGAGGGGAATCCACCACACGAGCAGCTGAGAGCATGCTCTATAGAGAAGTTCGTTCCACAGATACAGTGAGATGGCAAGCGTGTTGGTTGCCATCCGTATCGCAGACAAATTGCATCTCTGAAGGAGCCTTTAGGAGGGCAAAATTGTGCTCATGGATGGGCAATGTCATCTGCCAGCTTGAGGCACCCTTCTCACTTCCCAGGTCCATGGCTCTCTGCAAACTTGGTGTTAGTTCCGTGCGAAGTCTTGCTGCTTCTGCTGTCTGCTTTTTCCGCCTTTCAGCCTTCAAGGTGTGCTTGATGGTGGCTTGATCCTCCTTAGTATTGTGTGGATAGGCTATTTCTTGCTGAAGGATGAGCGCATTGAGTGGGGCTGTTATTTTCAGAGAGTTGTTGTGGTGCGTATCTGCAGTGTTTGTCGGATTCACGATGCCAAGACCCCCCAGACAAACTGGTAGTTCAAGGAGGTTTCTCTCTAGGTCACTGATTCCAATCTTTCCTGTTAGGGCTGGGATAAGATTGTGTCGAATGGCTTCCTCAAGTGGCTGGAAAAGGTGACCTACATGTGGTACAGCTCTCATCAGAAATGTCCATTTGCTATAGAGGCCATGAGTCAAAGCTGCATAGGCAGCTTGCGGTTGGCTGGATGCAATTGAAGACAGTCTGGCCACTTCTCCCACCCATTCTTGGACTTTGTTTCTCACATAAGTTTCATCAAATGATCTTGTCCGAAGCGCGGCTCCCAGATGTCTTCTCCCATCAACTGTGATTTGGACCCCTAGATCGGCAAAGATCTCATTTGCGAGGGCAAAGTGTTCTTGTTTCACAATCAACCAAGTTTTTGGAGCATTTGCATAGTAGCCAAAATCCGGTCCAGATTGTAGAAGTTGATTCCACCATCCTTGTAGGTTATGCAGGGTGCCCCCAGCAGTGGCATCGTCTGCATACCAAATTTGTTTTACCTGCTGGTCCGAGTTCAAACAATGGATCAGTGGAAGGGTACCGATGGCATACATAGCCATTGCAAGGGGATCTCCCTGTGTAGTGCCCTCTTGAGAGAATAGTACCTCGCCATCAATATAGAGTAGGGGGTTATGTCGGTAGGTGTTGATGAGCACTTTGGCTAAAGGGGGACACTTTCTCTGAATGTTGAGAAGTGCCACATTTCTGTTCAGTGTGTTGAAGGCGTTGGATGCATCCACTAGAAGGACAACCTCAATGTCAGGGTCATCTGATATCTTTCTCATTGCATGCGCAGCTGATTCACAGCCTGCTTGTTGTCCAGCACAGAGCTGTAGGGCTCCAGCAGCTTCCTGAATATCATTCCCAATTGTTGCCAGAATTGCTTTTCCAAGGATACGACGTGCCACTTCCCCAACCCCAATTGGTCTAATTCCTGGGCATTTATTCAGGGCAATTAGTCTGCAGGCAGTGAAAGCGGACAGTCCACTGGGATCAACATAGGTGGTACATATCCGTTTACACATGCTGGTGAGGGCATCACAAAGCTCTGAGGATGGAGGAGCAGAAGCGTCTCCACCCCTGGGCATCGATGCCTGAAGGGCCAGCAGAGCCTTCGGTTCTGAGTGCAGTTGACCGGATTAGTGGACCTGTGATCTCATCAAAGATGACTGGGTGGAATTCTTGAGGCATGTGGTCGGTTGTGACAACTGCAGTAGGTTTGATAGATTTTGCTTCTGGGTGCTTCTGTTTCAGGACATCTCGTACGGATAGAACCATCCCATTTACTTCAACCTCTTCATCAAGTGCCATCGGAGGGCCTCCCTCCTGTTCTGATAACAGACGAAGTGCTGCTCTGACTTTGCCCTCCATCATCAGCTTCGCGAAGGAGCGTGCACGTTGCTGTTCAATCCTTGCTATTTGAGGGGATCTAAGCAGACGCTGTTGGATTGTGCGTCCCTCTTGCAGTAAACCCTCCACATCTCCTTCCTCCCAGAGCTTCAAGCGGCGTTCTAGGCACTGCACGTGTTCTTTTGCCTTTGAAGATCTATGTGGCTTTTGCAGTAGGAGGGATGGCAGAGTCATTGCCGCTGTGAGAGCAATCGATTCAAGTGAGTTGCCTTCGGCATATGCTCTGAACAGACGGGACAGTTCATGGACGAAGGATTTGCCAGCTCTCCCCGATGGAACTTTGAATATATTACGCTTCCAGTGGACCACTTCGCTGTAAGCATTGGTTATGGCCTCTTTGTACATTGTTCCATCTATGTTGCACCATTTATACATGGCAGCGGTTTACGTAAGATGTAAATGAGTGCCATAATAATCCCCGTGATACCCCGCTCATGGCAGTTTTTTACGTAAGACGTAAATCCTTGCCTGTAAAGTTGCTATTGATATGGCACTGATTTACGTCGTACATAAAAAGTTGCCTTGTGTGTGATACTTGGGTAGATATTACATGGCAGTGATTTACGTACGACGTAAATCAACGCCATGTATCAGACGTGGCTTGCCATGTATACATGAGGCACTCCATACGTATTTCGATGCCATGTATCACACGTGGCATTTATTGTGAATTTACGTCAAGTTCTGAACAACGGAGATGATGACATACGGTATAGTCCAGTCCACCCTTCTACAGTAAAACCTCCGAACAAAGGACACATTGGGGACAGCCTCTTCTCGGAGGTTTTCGTTTAAACCGATTGGAAATTTCAATATAACACTTAACTGTATTATTATAATATATTCTGCTTCATTTTGATGGGGTTTTTCAATAGCAACTATCATGAGAAGGATGCTTATATAAAGGACCACCGCCGCGGGTCTGGAATACGGAGCAGGCCATTCGGTATACTTCCGGTAGGCGTGGTAATCTGTGATCGGCTGGGCTGTTGATTCAGTGTTGAACGCCGAGCATTTTCGGACCTCTCTAACAACCATAACACCTTAGGCACACCCTAGACCTAAACAGCATAACATTAAGCACCAGACTAGACCTTCTCACTGTGCATGTAGGAATATCTCTCCAATAATAATTTCTTGTCCCAGCCCCATTCCCATTTTCCACAGGATAGCCCCTCAGTTCGAGATAATTGAGCCGGAGGCTGAGGTGGTGGATAGTGGGAGTATCCGCTCAGGCAACGTGCTTGTACAGTCAACCCACCCAGGCCCGCAACCCCGTCCGCAGGGGATCTCCACTTAGCTGGCACAGTGTATTCAATTGCGAGAGGAAGGACAGCTGTAGTCAAAAGACCCCGTCTTTATCCATCTCCACATATATACACGTGTATAAAGTATAAAGCCCTTATCCTAACACAGCCCCTGACCCAGCCCGTAGAGAAACCTGCAGCATGCACATAGAGTGGTCCCAGTATCTGAGCTTACTGTTGCAACTTAGTCACAAGTGAGCCTTCTAAAACTCAAAAACATCTTTACGACCAGCAATGTCTTATAATGTAATGCAACCGGCTGTGAGTGAGCCTCACAGCAGTAAGTCAAGTGTGAGAGAGCCTCACAGCAGTAAGTCAAGTGTGAGAGAGCCTCACAGCAGTAAGTCAAGTGTGAGAGAGCCTCACACTCGTAATGTTAACTTAAGCTAGCCTCAGACCCATACCATAACGGTGAGTGAGCCTCACAGCAGTAAGTCAAGTGTGAGAGAGCCTCACACTCGTAATGTTAATTTGAGTGAGCCTCAGACCCATACCGTAACGGTGAGTGAGCCTCACAGCAGTAAGTCAAGTGTGAGAGAGCCTCACAGATAAACACCGAACAAGACCCAGCCCAACCCTAGCCATAGCTCAGCCTTACGGAACCGACTATACCCCTAGGCGTACCGTTACTATAGTAAAGCACACGCCATAACTAGCGTAAAGATGCCGTTACTAGGATAAGTACGCCGTTACTAAGAGAAGCACTCTCCCATTTAAAGCCCGCCGACCGCGCTCACACACAAACTTACTTTACTAAATATACACAGCCAAAAATTTTCTGACCCGATACAGTTCCGTTGCCAAAAAGTTCTGTTACGGGCGTATTTTCGGAACTGAACCAGTACCGCAGTAGCATCAGGACTGTATCAGATCAGTACGCACATATCTGTATCAGACCAGTACGAATAGCATGTCTTAGGGCTGTTTTTGCTGAACTGATACAGAGCTGCAGAACTGATACAGATCCGATTTACAGTTCGGTATCAGACCCGTTGCCAAAAAGTTCTGTTGCGTTTCTGGGTACAGATCTGGATCAGATTGGTTCCACTTCTGATTCAAAACGTACCAGTAGTTCCGCAAGCGGCCGAATTTACGTACATTTTATTTACACAGGAAATAAGTACAAGGGACACATCCGGTCAGCACGGATTGAGCGACCTAAATAAGGGCTATTTTCAACTCGAATTTTCTTGAGAACCGTGTGGGCCACAGCAAAGCGGTTTGTGCTAGACGGTAGCTGAAAGCATTGTCTTTCGAACGAATCTTGTTATAAACATGCAGAGTGAAGTGCTGGGTTTGAACAACTGGAAATATCAGACTCCTCCAAATCGCGAGGCAGCGATGTGGTCACAGAAGCTACTGCAGACACCCAGCTCACAGCAGGTATGGACTGTTTGTGCCCACATATGTTTAGTACATGGGTGGAAGGCTTCACAAGTCTGATTTGGTCTGTGTCTCTAGTTTAGTTAGGTAGCTAGAGACGGTGAAATTTTGATAAATTGTCAATGTTTACTGTATACAACTTGATGGTATGGACTGCTGTTGTATGGGGATAAAATACTTACAAGTCTAGTAATTCAATCATCCACCTCCTGACACTGTCAAGGGGTAGTCAATCAAAGCATTTGCGACCAGGATCAAGATTTTTGATCGGCGAAAATGCAATTGAATGCTTGATTGTTCCCTTCCGAAGCTCTTGATCACTTCATTACTGTGGCTCAAAGGCCAAATTGGCAGCCGTGTGTTCTTGGTATTATTGATTCGTTGATTTTGCAGTTCGTTTAATCCATAAATCAGCTCTTAAAAAGACGATCACTTCATTCCATTTTGATCCCGGTTGCAAATGCTACAACAGGGGAAATACAAGTGACTACCTCTTCACTGTATCTCATTCTCCTGACCTTCACGTTCTGAACTCACCTCCTAAGGTGTTGTGTATATTCACAATTTGAGTTTATCTATATAGCTAGCCTCATAATCAGGCTGTTCCCACTGAAAAGGGAGAGAGCCTGGTATCTTTTATCACATGCATGATGGTAGACTAGTCTTGCAAGCCCGACCCACATCCGCAAGAGAAGGGAAGGGTCTGGTGAGCTGCGTATACAAACCGTGTCCCGCCGCACTGTACAGTGCGGTACAATCACGTTGCAGTATTTTGTCACATGACACATTACATCACTGTTTGAGTAGCAATAGCAGTCTTGAAAATGGTGAAAGAGAGCTAGGACATCTTTTCCGCTACTGTAGGAACTGTAAAAACACTTCGACTATACTTCTCAGGGAGCCTGCTTACTCCGCAACAGGTAATTCAAGAATGCATTATTTGAAATTTGAAATCTGATTACATCATCCAACTAATTGCATTCCAGTGGGACACTGCTTGTATACGCAGTTCACCAGACCCTTCCCTTCTCTTGCGGAAGTAGGTCGGGCTTGCGGGACTAATGGTAGACATGACTTAATCACACAGGGATGGACTGACCAGGATACCTACACACATTCAAGCGTAAGCGCTCTCAAGACTACTATAGTTTCTTTATGAGTGGGTATGGCTTTAGTGTGTTACCTTCATGTTTGTAGACAGCGATATATACTGAAATTAGTTGATTTCTTGAGTCATTGTCAACAACTTGCGGACAATAACCATGCTAGCTTACAATGCATGACAAACAACATACTAGCCATTCTGCCTGTGAGGTGCCGTATCCTGCATGCTGGGAATCCACTGCACTGTCTACACTGCAGTTTATGGCTGTTGTAGCAAATTGTTTTCGTGCCATTGTAGCAATGCATACACTTGCCATGATCACAAGTTCTGAGATGCATGCAATTAAGGTGTATCTACCTTGTGTGTACCCTTGACATCACACATATGATAAAATGTACCAGGCTGTCTCCCTCCTTAGCAGGGAGAGCCTGCAAACAAGGCTACTTTGCAGGTGCTTGTGTGGAAATTTTAAATATGTATCAGCAGATGGTCCTGTGCTGCTCCCTTTTAATGTTTTCAAGGAGTCTGTTGACTAGGATTGGGGATTATGAAAAACTTCTCCCTTTCCCAGGCCGTACCCGACAACTGGCACAAGGAGCAGACAGGTTAACATTTGGAATTCGTTGTAGTAGATTGAGCGCAGAGGTTAGCCATCCTCAAAATTTTCATTACTTTCATTACAATTTAGTAACTTCTTCAACTCCTTAATTGTTTTAATTGTTGTCACTTTTACACCAACCTTGAGGTAGCCTCATTCCCAGGCCTTCCTCACCTCCAGTGTTTGATAGCTTGCAGGGAAGGCTTGGGAACGAGGCTATCTTGGGGTGTATTCACTGGAATGAAACCCTCGTTATACTCTTGACCACAGGCCCGACAGATACAGACTGTTCCAGCTACATCTGGAGCCAGTCGGAGAAAGATACCTTCGCTTGGCCTCCAGTTAACTGAATGTGCATAACAGTTGTCATTTTTATTGCACAATGTGTACATTCACACCTGGATGGACCTGGCTGGCCCTGAGTGCTCTAGCTTTTCAGATTGGAGTGAGATCGGCAATGCTGAAGATTAATCAATTCAAGCACTTTGACTTGATAAATATTTTTATGAGTACAGTTGTGCACTTCAAATGCTCTAGATTTAATGAAAGGATTGGTGAGGATCTGTTTATGTATTGTAAATTCTGGATTACATAATAGTAACTGTATTTGATGTAGATTACCATGTACATTCTTTATGAAATTTAAGTCATTTTCTATGAGCTGTGGTAGCTAAACTAATGCATAAACACACTTCTTTAGTTCATGCAAAGAAGTTGTACCAATCCCCTTTCAAATGATCTCACTTCTGATGAAATTCTGTTTGTGAGCCGGATTTGTGCAGTAGAAATGTGTACCACATCAGTTGGTGAACATTTTGACAGTAGGAAGCTTTACTACTCCTCATTTACCTGGTTTCCCTTTGGTGTTTGAGTGGGTTGAAACATGAATAGAGGACTTGTCGCTTGTCAAAACTGTGAAAACCGCGTGTTCATAGACCGTATAGTTCCTGAGAAAAATCAGGTTGAAGTTGCCGCACATTTGGGTAAGTTGACCGTTCATTGAGAAGCAAGTGCATGAGCATATTGTAGAGGTAGCTCTGTTCCTACCTGGATTGTTGGTATCTTGATCATGGAGATCTACTTCAAGATATAAATCTATCCCAACTTGAGTACATCACTATATTACCATACCCTAGTGAGGGTATGGCAAGTTAGTAACTTACTGTAGTATAATGTATAGTTGATAAGTTTGGCATTGAGTTGCCCTGACTTCCACTATTGAATTTTCTGTTATGTGGAAAATAAGGTGTGAGGTACGTAATTGAGTTATGAAACTAGAGTATATCATAAAATATAAATACTTACCCAGCACGTTCAATCTTCTGTGCGCAAATGAGACTGACCTAGGGTTTGTTCCCATCAGGTCAACTCCCACTTGGTCATTGCCCACTTTATAAACTCCCACATAGTCAATTCCCCACTATGTAAAATCCCATCCTATTGACATAGTTGGGAATTGACTAACATGGAGGGTAAGTGGGAAATTGACAAAGTGAGAAATGAATATGTATACAGCAACAAGAAAAAAGATAATAATTTCTGAATAGTGTGCATGTTCAATACGCCAAAAGTCTTTGTGTGCACCATGATTACTTTTGAAGTGATTTGTGTGTACTGTGATTACTTTTGAAGTATTAGAAACTTTGAAAGGCACTAGAGCAAGTGACACCTGAAGTTCTTCTATATAGTTCAGTTGGAGGCAGGATCACAGCCTCCTTGGAGGAAGAGAAAGTATATCACCATCAACTGTAAAGACTGGACCAAGTTACACAACAGTGCACCAATGGGGAGAAGACAATTGATGAGTGTATAAGAGCAGTTGCATACAATTTGCTTTTAGTTTGACTGCATTACTTTAATTTTCTGTGCTATATATAGCTATTCATTTCCCACTTATCCAATTTCCCACTATGTCAAATTCCAACTATGTCAATTTCCACTTAGTCAATTTCCTACTATGTCAATTTCCACTTAGTCAATTTCCTACTATGTCAATTTCCACTTAGTCAATTTCCTACTATGTCAATTTCCACTTAGTCAATTTCCTACTATGTCAATTCCTACTTTGTCAACATCAACTAAATAAATGGATCTATAAGTGGGAAATTGACAAGCCTGACTGAAGCCTGGTTGAAAGAGCTGTGCATTACTGGTTACTCCATTATTTGCAATGATTGAAACTGTTATGGAGGTGGAATCCTAATTTACATCATGCAGGAATGAGATCTACCAGTATACCTATCATTCTTACTTATCACCACCCTCTCTGCACTTGCTACTTGTAGATGTTTACCCATGTGAAGGAATCATAATATTCATTCATTCATTCACTGCATGCAATAAAAAGTAAATCAAACGGTGGTTATCCCATTTGCAGTGAGCACTCTCACTTTCTGTAAGTTTTATGCTTGTGTATATACCAATAACGATTCTGTGCTATTGGAATGCCATATATGACATTGCATCCAAACTGTCCTGTTAAATTCACGTTAAAAAGCTATGGGAATGACTATGAGATACAGTTAAAACATTATTTGGGACAAACAAAAATAGTTCTAATTATGGGAATTAAATACAAGTTCAGACTGCAAGCATCAGGTCCACCTCACTGAGTGTCTAGGAGTACGAAACCCCATTGAGCATATGGTTTGTTGATAACATCTCCAAGATGAAGGTTGCCATCATGTTCACCAGCAACAAGTGCTTTGCCATGATCACCATCAATGAGATAAACCGCTTGGCCAAGTTGATTCGCACGTATCTTCTGCAGTTTCCATCGGAAATTTTGCAAGTGCTCTGGATCAATAGGACCTTCGTACACATTCCCATCAAACTTGAACCCAGAATAGATGTACGCATCACGTGTGAGTTCCTTGATACGGTAGAAGCCATTGTACAGTGGGTCTGGCTCCAGTTTCCACTTGGCATTACTCCTATCGTCTGGATTTTGAAGGTAGATATGCCCATCAGGATGGTTACCGGCGACAATACTTGAGCCCCACTTGGTATTCACAATGTAGACTGTTGCTGCAGGAAATAAACAAACTTGCCACAATGTATAGGTACCTAATGTGCATACAGTACAATAGTGCATGCCATACAGTGCACTGAAACAAACATAATCGGGAACACGCCCACTAATCACGTCCCATGCCTAGTACATAGTTAATCATTGCTGCTGCAACACTGTACAGCTAGCTAGCTACAGAGCAAGAACAGCTGAGTTTCACTTGCCGGTGTTTATGGTTGAGTGTTAACTAGTTAGTGTAAGTTGCTAGTCTCGCCAGCCAGCCGCTCTGCAGATCAGCAAGAGCTGGCAACACAATATAGGGACATGAGCAGTCAGATTTCCTTCCATGGACCACCCTTGACTGCAGCTTGAACATTAACTATGAGTTCAATTACATCAATCTGCTAACTGAAATTTTGTGTTACCAGCAGGTAGGTAGCTATAACATTAACCAACTAAGTTACCTACAGTTTTGGAAGTTATCCTCAAGATTCTGCTTCAAGTCTTGTACTTCCACGTACTGTTCCCTGTGTACAACCCATCTCGTGTCAGATGTTGTCGACTAAGATATATAGAACAGAGCCAACAAACAAGTAATACTTATATCACGTCTACGAGCGATTTAAACCGGATACATCCCGAGTAGGCGTGGTATAAGTGTTTTGTGTCACCGGTTGCTAAGCAAATGACGTCAAACACGGTTGTTGCCAAGCGTGACGTCATGCAAATGTGTTTAGCTGGCTTCTCAATTCAAATCGAGAGTTGCTGCCATGGCTGAATCTGTAGCGTTATTTACTCACTGCTAGGCCGTTCAGCTTTCAGCGATGACAAATTCTGGATTTCCATTAAGGTGGCACGGTCGTCCCTCGGCGGAGGTTAACGAAAACATAAACTTGGGTTACAGTCAGGACCAGGGTTACTCCTAGTTTCAGGGTTAGGGTTTGGTTTAGGGCAATCTTGCTTTGCCTAATTTTAAAAAGGGTTTTAGTAGCTCATTAATATATTCATGAACCCCAAATTGCCACTTGATGGACGCATCTACACGCTCACTGTAGGTAGCGTCCCAACCACCAATGTATCTCAAATCAATCTATGCCAGCTTTTGTTCAAAGCTACTCTCAAAGTCAGGCTAGACTCATGTTTGTCACTACTCTTGGAATGGACAACTTTGACTGCACCAAAATGAATGCACATTTCGAAAAATTCACAGCTTGTCTACGGGAGGGGCTCATTCACGAGTGGAAGCAAGCATTACTAGCCCCACCTCTCCCCCTTATGTCGCTAAACAACTCACGGCTCTGTTCCACACACAGCCACCGTTCAGCTCCCTTGTCTGTCAGACTGTAGCACAAACGATAAATTGCGTATTCTAGTTAAAGCCCAGCCCAGCACTCGAAGCACCTGGCCACGGTCACCAACTAGACTAGGCATACGGCCGCGAGACCTGGGCCTACTCAACAAATACAGTCTTGGCCACTGTGGCCTTTCTGCTGCTTCTAGACACAAGCTTGCTTTCACAAGCAGGCATCACGCACTACTCACAGCTACTGACACTACAGCACTCTACTAAACTCCTTCTCTTTTTTTTTTTTTTTTTTTTTTTTTTTTTTTTTTTTAAAGTCGATCTAAGCTTATCTTCAAAGTTCCGAGCACCACATGAAGGGTGCCGCCAGGCCACATCTTAACTAACTTAATTATAAACTGATTATTGGATGGCAATGCCGACAGGAAATGGGGAAAATCCCCAATTTTACGGACCGTGAACGGTTTGAGACTCCCAAAACGGACTGTGCGCTAAAAGTTTAACAAGAAAAAGAAGACTATCAACTTGGATTCCAGGTTTGTTGACCTTGAAAATACAGGGTACCGTGCCACCTTAATAGCAGAACGTTAGCATCCGTAAGCTATACAGTGATTTATACGGTTAGGGTGGGGTTAGGGTTGGGTTAGGGCTGGTGTAAATACCGTATAGCATACGGATGCTAACATTCTGTCGTTAACGGCTTGTCAAATTCTGCCATCGTAAATCGAAGAACGCAAGCAGGAATAAAGAACTGTAAGTTTTATGGCCCAAAAGAGGTAAAATCACTTTTTTTTACGCAGCTCACCGCACGTAAGCGTGAGTAGCTAGGTCGGGCGTAATAATGTGTGCAGTTCTGGCGTATTTAAGGTGGCAGGGAACCCTGCGTTTTCAAGGTCAACAAACCAGGAATCCAAGCTGATAGAATTCTTTGTCTTTGTAAATGTTTAGCGCACAGTCCGTTTTGGGAGTCTTCATCCGTTCACTGTCCGTAAAATTGGGGATTTTCCATTTCCTGTCGGCATTGACATCCAATAATCAGTTTATAATTAAGTTAGTTAAGATGTGGCCTGGCGGAAACCCTCATGTGGTGGTCGGAACTTTGAAGATAAGCTTAGATCGACTTAAAAAAAAATAATAAAAAATATTAAAAAATCAGAGGAGTTTTAGTAGAGTGCTGTAGTGTCAGTAGCTGTGAGTAGTGCGTAATGCCTGCTTGTGAAAGCTAGCTTGTGTCTAGAAGCAGCAGAAAGGCTACAGTGGCCAAGACTGAACTCACTGGGTAGGCCCAGGTCTTGCGATCGTATGCCAAGCCTAGTAGGTGACCGTGGCCTGGTGCTCCGAGTGCTGGGCTGGGCTTTAACTAGAATGCGCAATATATCGTTGGTACCATGCTGCCGTAGAAAAGAAAGCTCCATAGGAGTTGTGTGTGGAACAGAACCGTGAGTTGTTTAGCGACATAAGGGGGAGAGGTGGGGCTAGTAATGCTTGCTTCCACTCGTGAATGAGCCCCTCCCGTAGACAAGCTGTGAATTTTTTGAAATGTGCATTCATTTTGGTGCAGTCAAAGTTGTCCATTCCAAGAGTAGTGACAAACATGAGTCTAGCCTGACTTTAAGAGTAACTCTGAACAAAAGCTGGCACAGATTGATTTGAGATACATTGGTGGTTAGGACGCTACCTAGAGTGAGTGTGTAGATGCGTCCATCGAGTGGCAATTTTGGGTTCATGAATATATTAATGAGCCACTAAAACCCTTTTTAAAATTAGGCAAAGCAAGATTGCCCTAAAGCAAACCCTAACCCTGAAACTAGGAGTAGCCCTGGTCCTGACTGTAACCCAAGTTTATGTTTTCGTTAACCTCCGCCGAAAGACTTCCCCACCATCTTAAAGCGTTGCTGCTCTCTCTGCGAGGCTTAGAAAAGAGTAGTTGAAACGAAAAAGTGTTCGAAAGTCCGCTGTGTAGCGCTACGAACAAATTTGAATATTCCTCGATTGAGCGCTGTTCTAGGAGTACGCAAGCTGCTTTTTTCTTTTTGTCTTGCTGCTTCGTGCATGCATTCCGTGTCATATAGCTATGTTTCATGTACAAGCAATGCTGGTTAATTGTACTTTTCACACCCAGTTAAAGCACGCTCACACCTAGTTAAAGTACGCTCACACCTGGTTAAAGCACCTTCACACCTGGTTAAACCACGGTTCTTACGGCAAGGCGGGATCTTGCTTCCTTAAAGTGTGTGCGGCTTCTTTGATCCGCCCACGCAAGGTGACACAAGTATGATTGACCTAACATCAAGTGGCAATTTATAGAGCATTTGCATCGACATTCGTAAATGTCATTACTTTCATTATGTAAGGAAGTTAGTTTTCATGCAACGCTATTACATATTGTAAGGATAACAGAAACCTTTTACATAATGTTAGTTTCATGCTATATAGCTTGGTGTAAACTCTAAGGATGTCTAATAGAGACCTTATTGTGCAGGAAGTTTGTAAGACAGTATAAACATCTGGTATGGATTATCTTACTCTAAGGATATAACAGAAACCTTAAGGTGGCAGGGAACCCTGCATTTTCAAGGTCAACAAACCTGGAATCCAAGCTGATAGAACTCTTTGTCTTTGTAAACATTTAGTGCACAGTCCGTTTTGGGGGTCTTCATCCGTTCACTGTCCGTAAAATTGGGGATTTTCCCCATTTCCTGTCGGCATTGACATCCAATAATCAGTTTATAATTAAGTTAGTTAAGATGTGGCCTGGCGGACCCCTCATGTGGTGGTCAGAACTTTGAAGATAAGCTTAAAAAAACACACAAAAAAACACACAAACAAACAAACAAACAAAAAAAAAACAGAGGAGTTTTAGTGGAGTGCTGTAGTGTCAGTAGCTGTGAGTAGTGCGTAATGCCTGCTTGTGAAAGCTAGCTTGTGTCTAGAAGCAGCAGAAAGGCCACAGTGTCCAAGACTGTACTCACTGGGTAGGCCCAGGTCTTGCGATCGTATGCCTAGCCTAGTAGGTGGCCGTGGCCCGGTGCTCCGAGTGCTGGGCTGGGCTTTAACTAGAATGCGCAATATATAGTACCCTGCCGTAGACAAGCAAGCTGCAGAGGACTTGTGTGTGGAACAGAACCATGAGTTGTTTAGCGACATAAGGGGGAGAGGTGGGGCTAGTAATGCTCGCTTCCACTCGTGAATGAGCCCCTCCCGTAGACAAGCTGTGAATATTTTGAAATGTGCATTCATTTTGGTGCAGTCAAAGTTGTCCATTCCAAGAGTAGTGACAAACATGAGTCTAGCCTGACTTTGAGAGTAGCTCTGAACAAAAGCTGGCACAGATTGATTTGAGATACATTGGTGGTTAGGACACTACCTAGAGTGAGTGTGTAGATGCGTCCATCGAGTGGCAATTTTGGGTTCATGAATATATTAATAAGCCACTAAAACCCTTTTTAAAATTAGGCAAAGCAAGATTGCCCTAAAGCAAACCCTAACCCTGAAACTAGGAGTAACCCTGGTCCTGACTGTAACCCAAGTTTATGTTTTCATTAACCTCCACCAAAGACTTCCCCGCCACCTTAATTTTACATTATGTAGGAAGTTAGTTTCATGCTAGCTATATAGCTTAGTGTCTGATGTGTAACAGAGACCTTATTGTGCAGGAAGTTCTAAGACAGTGTAAAACATCTTGTATGGATTATCTTACTCTGAGGATATAACAGAAACCTTAATTTTACATTACATAGGAAGTTAGTCTCATGCTATAAAGCTTAGTGTCTGATGTGTAACAGAGACCTTATTGTGCAGGAAGTTCTAAGGCATGGACCTCAGGGCTGGAGGAACTGGTCGGTCGGTTGAGTCATGGACCATTGGTGTAAACAAAGAGTGCAGATCATCATGATAACATATTCTAAGGAGACAACAGAAACCCACAGTACAGGTGTACCTACCCACACACTATATGACCTCATCACGGGACATATAGTGTGTATGTGTACTCACCCACACAATCCCAGATCCAAGTTAACTTGGATTGTGTGGGTGAGTACACTCTTTGTTGTATCCTTAGAATATGTTACACCAATGGTCCATTAGACATCCTTAGAGTTTACACCAAGCTATATAGCATGAAACTAACATAATGTAAAAGGTTTCTGTTATCCTTACAATATGTAATAGCGTTGCATGAAAACTAACTTCCTACATAATGAAAGTAATGACATTTACGAATGTCGATGCAAATGCTCTATAAATTGCCACTTGATGTTAGGTCAATCATACTCGTTTGTTGGCTCTGTTCTATATATCTTAGTCGACAACATCTGACACGAGATGGGTTGTACACAGTCTCATCACCATTATGCTGGTTCAAGCCCTTCTCCTGGAACAGTACGTGGAGTACAAGACTTGAAGCAGAATCTTGAGGATAACTTCCAAAACTGTAGGTAATTTAGTTGGTTAATGTTATAGCTACCTACCTGCTGGTAACACAAAATTTCAGTTAGCAGATTGATGTAATTGAACTCATAGCTAATGTTCAAGCTGCAGTCAAGGGTGGTCCATGGAAGGAAATTTGACTGCTCATGTCCCTATATTGTGTCGCCAGCTCTTGCTGATCTGCAGAGTGGCTGGCTGGCGAGACTAGCAACTTACACTAACTAGTTAACACTCAACCATAAACACCGGCAAGTGAAACTCAGCTGTTCTTGCTCTGTAGCTAGCTAGCTGTACAGTGTTGCAGCAGCAATGATTAACTATGTACTAGGCATGGGACGTGATTAGTGGGCGTGCTCCTGATTATGTTTGTTTGAGTGCACTGTATGGCATGCACTATTGTACTGTATGCACATTAGGTACCTATGCATTGTGGCAAGTTTGTTTATTTTCCTGCAGCAACAGTCTACATTGCGAATACCAAGTGGGGCTCAAGTATTGTCGCCGGTAACCATCCTGATGGGCATATCTACCTTCAAAATCCAGACGATAGGAGTAATGCCAAGTGGAAACTGGAGCCAGACCCACTGTACAATGACTTCTACCGTATCAAGGAACTCACACGTGATGCGTACATCTATTCTGGGTTCAAGTTTGATGGGAATGTGTACGAAGGTCCTATTGATCCAGAGCACTTGCAAAATTTCCGATGGAAACTGCAGAAGATACGTGCGAATCAACTTGGCCAAGCGGTTTATCTCATTGATGGTGATCATGGCAAAGCACTTGTTGCTGGTGAACATGATGGCAACCTTCATCTTGGAGATGTTATCAACAAACCATATGCTCAATGGGGTTTCGTACTCCTAGACACTCAGTGAGGTGGACCTGATGCTTGCAGTCTGAACTTGTATTTAATTCCCATAATTAGAACTATTTTTGTTTGTCCCAAATAATGTTTTAACTGTATCTCATAGTCATTCCCATAGCTTTTTAACGTGAATTTAACAGGACAGTTTGGATGCAATGTCATATATGGCATTCCAATAGCACAGAATCGTTATTGGTATATACACAAGCATAAAACTTACAGAAAGTGAGAGTGCTCACTGCAAATGGGATAACCACCATTTGGTTTACTTTTTATTGCATGCAGTGAATGAATGAATGAATATTATGATTCCTTCACATGGGTAAACATCTACAAGTAGCAATTGCAGAGAGGGTGGTGATAAGTAAGAATGATAGGTATACTGGTAGATCTCATTCCTGCATGGTGTAAATTAGGATTCCACCTCCATGACAATCATGGCAAATAATGGAGTATAACCAGTAATGCACAGCTCTTTCAACCAGGCTTCAGTCAAGCTTGTCAATTTCCCACTTATAGATATTTATTTAGTTGATGTTGACAAAGTAGGAATTGACATAGTGGGAAATTGACTAAGTGGGAAATGATTATATATAGCAGGCCCGTAGCCAGGAATTTTAGAAGGGGGGTTACATGGGTGTGTGATTTGTATGTATGCATAAGACTAGGGGGGTCTGGGGGCATGCTCCCCCAGGAAATTTTTAGAAATTAGAAGCTCTGAGATTGCTTCTGAGGCCATTTTGGGACAGAAGCAGAGCCGTAATAGCTACATGGCTCGCCGAGTATTGCATCCAATTTTTGACTGTCCAAGTGTCCATGTATGCATTTGCTAAGCCAGCTGACTTCGAATTTCCACGAGAGAAGGTACTAAGGTTGGCAGAACAGCAGGTGGGGTGACATCACCAAAGGACTACTCTCGAGCGCCTGAACTATATAGCGATTTATTTACGCACGTATTTACGTCCTTTCATTGCAGCGGTATAAACAGCTTACGCGCGCGTTCCGCGCTGGTCCTCCATGAACAAACTCGCATAGCTGCAACCAGACTCGTTTGGACAGCGATGATTCTGAGTAGCAGTGAGACTAGTGGACCATTTCAAACGGTAGGACACTTAAAATGTACAATTAAGCGGTGTATAAAAATCTTTTTGAGGTCAAAAGGGGGGTTCGGGCGAACCCCCTCGACCCCCCCCCCCCCCTGCCTACGGGCCTGTATAGCAACAAACAACAAAGAAACTAACTTAATTACTGAAGAGTGTGCATGTTCAACACAGCAAAAGTAATGCAGTCAAACTAAAAGCAAATTGTATGCAACTGCTCTTATACACTCATCTATGGTCTTCTCCCCATTGGTGCACTGTTGTGTAACTTGGTCCAGTCTTTACAGTTGATGGTGATAATTTTTATACTTTCTCTCCCTCCAAGGAGGCTGTTATCCTGCATCCAACTGAACTATATAGAAGAACTTCAGGTGTCACTTGCTGTAGTGCCTTTCAGAGTTTCTAATACTTCAAAAACAATCACACATAAAGCACTTCAAAAGTAATCATGGTGCACACAAAGACTTTTGGCGTATTGAACATGCACACTCTTCAGTAATTAAGGAGTCAATTTCTTTTTTCTTGTTGCTGTATACATATTCATTTCTCACTTTGTCAATTTCCCACTTACCCTCCATGTTAGTCAATTTCCGACTATGTCAATGGGATGGGATTTTACATAGTGGGGAATTGGGAGTTTATAAAGTGGGTAATGACCAAGTGGGAGTTGACCTGATGGAACAAACCCTAGGTTAGTCTCATTTGTGCACAGAAGGTTGAACGTGCTGGGTAAGTATTTATATTTTATGATATACTCTAGTTTCATAACTCAATTACCTCACACCTTATTTTCCACATAACAGAAAATTCAATAGTGGAAGTCAGGGCAACTCAATGCCAAACTTATCAACTATATATTATACTACAGTAAGTTACTAACTTGCCACACCCTCACTAGGGTATGGTAATATAGTGATGTACTCAAGTTGGGATAGATCTATCTTGAAGTAGATCTCCATGATCAAGATAGCTACCAACAATCCAGGTAGGAACAGAGCTACCTCTACAATATGCTCATGCACTGGCTTCTCAAACCCAATCTGACATGAGTTGGACACTTTCACACATGTACTGGCATGTCTAAGCTCATTTTTGTTATGCTCATTGTCATGAGTAACGGAATTGGTGTAAGCAATAGACCTTTATCCATTGTTACGTAATTATGACGTCTGGGGGGAAATAGTAGGCATTAATTGGAATACGAAGCGATGGCGGTGAAGCGAACAGAGCGCGAAAACGTCAGTTCTCTGGAGCCCAGCGGCTGCAGACGAGGACAAAACCCGCGGAAACTGTTGCTAGGTAAGTTGCTTAGTTTATGTAGTTGGGTTTATATTTTTATGATAGGGTACTGAGAATGAAATTGCGCGATTTGTTAGACTGAGTGTTAGTTTTGTGGAGTTAGTTTGCTAAATCTGTTTGATGTGTTTCAACTTTGTACCGTGGATGTAACTTTGAACAAGATCTCGAGATTATAGAGCACTAAATTGAACACTTAAGCTCCATCCCATGCCTCGGTATCAGATTTGCAGCATACCTGGATGTTCTAGCAGGAGTGATAGGGAAGAGTTTCATGGGGTAAAATTTCATCGCCTGCCTCAAGACCCTGTTCTGAGATACAAGTGGTTAGTTAGTATTAAGAAGCCAATTAGTGTGAGCGAGAACACCAGGATTTGCAGCCTGCATTTTGAGGGGAGTGGAAGAACTGCTGATTGCCCAGTACCAACCATTTTTGCATGGAGTGTGGCAGTTAAGCATCGACAACCCCCAGCCATCCGTAACCCCATACCTTGCAAGAAACAAAAGCATGAGGAGCCTCTGTCACCAGCAGAAGTAGCAAAGGGAGAAATTTAAAGGCATGAGGCGCAAATTGCTCAGTTACAGGCCGATGTGTTGCGACTTGATGAAGTACGAACATTGTTGTCGCAGTGTTTCTGCCTAAAGCGGTTTGAAGGAAGCGATTCAGATATTCAGTTTTACACTGGCCTTCCATCGTACCCTGTGTTTATGTGCCTATATAGATAACTTGAACCTCTATTATGTCATCTACGTCTATGTCGCAGTGATGTTAAGAGTACCTCTACCCAAACATTTAAACCCAGAGCATGAGCATTGCAACCCATTGATGAACTATTCCTGGTATTAATAAGGTTACGATTAGGATTATTGGAACAAGATTTAGCGCATCGATTTAATATTGGCATTGCTATATACTGTAACTCGTATCTGTGTAACCTGGATCAAGTTCTTAGACCAGCAACTTAGACCCCTCATCACATGGCCCTCAAGACCAGTTATTGATACACATATGCCAGCACAGTTTAAAGAATTTTACCCCTCTACCCTTGTGATTATACTTTCTTTGGCTTGGTCACTTCCAGCATTTTCACTGGTATTGGTTATTTTTTAGATTTTGCTGGAACTCCCCACTTTCTGGGCAGCGAGGTCGAACTTGGCCCACCAGGGTAGCACATGCTCTCTTGATGTCGTCTACTGCAAACATTAATGCAGCAGTGTGATTGCAGGCTGAACTACTTGCAACACAGGTACAGCTTCCGTGAATAATTTGCCCATTCGTTTTGTTAACAGCAATAGCTGTTTTGTATGCTCCAGCTTTCTGTGAGGGTAACACAGTTGCACGGATGATGCAGTATACTGAGGTGCTGGTCACATCATGAACTGATAGGCATTGGACCTTCTTTGAGTGAAACAGCCTGTATCCCCTCTCGAATGGCTTTGTTGCGGTGACACGCTCTTTGCACAGTCTACCAGTGATGAAATATTGGTGAATGTGTTTGAGGGTGAGCGGAGACAGTTCAGCTACATTAGCATCTATCCACCCTTGATCTGACACTATTGTTGCTTGATAACCATTGGGTGCTGTCTCATCAGTTTCTTCATCAGTTTCTTCATCACTCTCTTCTACAGGTGAATCAAGCCCGCACCTGATTGCTCCTTCAACCCTATAAATAAACCAGTATTATGTTTTCATGTGGTGTATTAATAATTTTTACTAACTGGAAGGGAGGGTTCAAATCTCTCCGCCTACTGGGCCGCTACAGTAACCAAGTTACGTTCTAACTTACTTCGCTACAAGATCGTCCTTTTTCATCCCAGAATAGCTCAATCCGCGGACCTTAAGCCCGGTTTTGAGCGCAGCGCATGTCCACTTATGGACCGGGGCAGTGCTGCAAGACCGCGAAGGGTCAGGTGAAGAGTTGTTGTCGTCTACCTCCGCTCTAATTGCCATCGGCTCTCGAAACAATTCCATAGGATAGGAAAACAACTGAACTAACCTCGCAAAAGAATAAACAGTGAAAGACAATTGACACGCGCAAGGAAAAACTCTAAGAGTAGAGGTAGTCACGCCATTCGCATGCCATCGTATTCCAATTAATGCCTACTGTTTCCCCCCAGACGTCATAATTACGTAACAATGGATAAAGGTCTATTGTGAGCATGACCAGATTGGGCCAAAATATTAACTCGTTCAGCCCTTACACACAATGGCAAATGGAAGTCAGGGCAATTCAAGGTACAAAAACAAAATCCACTACCTATTATACATATAATACATGGTAAATAGCCAGATAACTCAAAGTATATATTAACTAGATGAATGCAGGGCATTGTGGGGCGAGCCTGAGCAAGCAGTATGCCAAGGACTACAATTGCGCATGCGCAGTTCGTACACACGCGCGCGTACCCTTTCGCACTTGTCGAGGTGTCGAAGTTGGCGTGGTGTTTAGTAAGAAGTAAAGTTGCTGTTTGCTTACTGTGCCTCATCCAAGTGTAGAAATGACAAAGGCAGCGTTGTACATTATTCACACAGGAATGACCTCGTAATTGAAAGTCTTCAATTCTTGGCCAACCCACATCTAGTTTTCTGCTTAGGGGTGAGAAACAATGAATTGGTTTGGAAGAGGCTAACATGCAATTTTTTGTGTACACAATCACCGTTATGGTTTATCAATTTTTGTTGTAAACAACATGACATTACACTAATAATGATATAAAAGTGATGACATAATATTTCCTGTTTTCATGAGAGCTTACATTGGAGTTTCTATCGACCAAATGAGCTTCAAATGGTAGTTTTTTACACATTGCCAGTGAGTTAGTGGATGTTGGTTGGTTCAGTTTTTCCATTAGGGCTGTGTCATTGCTATCTCAACACCATTGTTGGTAGCCACAAAAGTTTTCCATTTTTTCTATGACATTTTCTCTGAGAGTTTCTACTCCAGGTTGCTGAACGTCGTGCTGGCTAGAAGAGTCTATATTTTGCATCATCATTGTCTCTGGCAGATTGTGTAGTGGAGACAATTGTGGCAAATGCTTCCCATTCTTGCTTACCTGGGTAGCCTCGTTCCCAGGCTCTCCCCACTAAGAAGGGCCCTCCCCCCTCTTAGTTGGGAGAGCCTGGGAACGAGGCTACACCTGGGTACAGTTCACTGAAATCACACAGCTATTGCTTGAATTCTTTGTTGTTAAAGATCACCTGACGGATGGTGTCCTTTTCCTCCTTGACGTCGGCTTCTTCTCTTGCGGTCACGGAAGCCATGTACGCTAATGCGCTATTGGAAGCCCTACATACTTCATGCGACCAAGCGCGGCGCGCGGGTGATTCTCTTGCGGTCACGGAAGCCATGTATGCGAATGCGAAGCCCTACATACTTCGTGCGACCAAGCGCGGCGCGCGGGTGACGGTCGTACGATAATGATAATAATAATAATAATAATAATAATTGGGGCGAGCCTGAGCGAGCCCCACATAGACGGTACAGCTGGGAGATTTCATATATGTATTACTAGACGAATGCAGGGCATTGTGGGGCGAGCCTGAGCAAGCAGTATGCCAAGGACTACAATTGCGCATGCACAGTTCGTACACACGCGCGCGTACCCCTTCACACTTGTCGAAGTGTCGAAGTTGGAGTGGCATTTAGTAAGAAGTAAAGTTGCTGTTTGCTTACTGTGCCTCATCCAAGTGTAGAAATGACAAAGGCAGCGTTGTACATTATTCACACAGGAATGACCTCGTAATTGAAAGTCTTCAATTCTTGGCCAACTCACATCTAGTTTTCTGCTTAGGGGTGAGAAACAATGAATTGGTTTGGAAGAGGCTAACATGCAATTTTTTGTGTACACAATCACCGTTATGGTTTATCAATTTTTGTTGTAAACAACATGACATTACACTAATAACGATATAAAAGTGATGACATAATATTTCCTGTTTGCATGAGAGCTTACACTGGAGTTTCTATCGACCAAATGAGCTTCAAATGGTAGTGTTTTACACATTGCCAGTGAGTTAGTGGATGTTGGTTGGTTCAGTTTTTCCATTAGGGCTGTGTCACTGCTATCTCAACACCATTGTTGGTATCCACAAAAGTTTTCCATTTTTTCTATGACATTTTCTCTGAGAGTTTCTACTCCAGGTTGCTGAACGTCGTGCTGGCTAGAAAAGTCTATATTTGCATCATCATTGTCTCTGGCAGATTGTGTAGTGGAGACAATTGTGGCAAATGCTTCCCATTCTTGCTTACCTGGGTAGCCTCGTTCCCAGGCTCTCCCCGCTAAGAAGGGCCCTCCCCCCTCTTAGTGGGGAGAGCCTGGGAACGAGGCTACACCTGGGTACAGTTCACTGAAATCACACAGCTATTGCTTGAATTCTTTGTTGTTAAAGATCACCTGACGGATGGTGTCCTTTTCCTCCTTGACGTCGGCTTCTTCTCTTGCGGTCACGGAAGCCATGTACGCTAATGCGCTATTGGAAGCCCTACATACTTCATGCGACCAAGCGCAGCGTGCGGGTGATTCTCTTGCGGTCACGGAAGCCATGTATGCGAATGCGAAGCCCTACGTACTTCGTGCGACCAAGCGCGGCGCGCGGGTGACGGTCGTACGATAATTGGGGCGAGCCTGAGCGAGCCCCACATAGACGGTACAACTGGACGAAATCATATATGTATTATCGTCATTATTATTATTATCATTATCGTACGACCGTCACCCGCGCGCCGCGCTTGGTCGCACGAAGTATGTAGGGCTTCCAATATCGCATTCGCATACATGGCTTCCGTAACCGCAAGAGAATCACCCGCGCGCCGCGCTTGGTCGCACGAAGATGTAGGGCTTCCAATATTGCATTAGCGTACATGGCTTCCGTGATCGCTAGAGAAGACGACGTCAAGGAGGAAAAGGACGCCATCCGTCAGGTGATCTTTAACAACAAAGAATTCAAGCAATAGCTGTGTGATTTCAGTGAACTGTACCCAGGTGTAGCCTCGTTCCCAGGCTCTCCCCACTAAGAGGGGGGAGGGCCCTTCTTAGCGGGGAGAGCCTGGGAACGAGGCTACCCAGGTAAGCAAGAATGAGAAGCATTTGCCACAGTTGTCTCCACTACACAATCTGCCAGACACAATCATGATGCAAAATGTAGACTCTTCTAGCCAGCACGACGTTCAGCAACCTTGAGTTGAAACTCTCAGAGAAAATGGAATGATTCATGTGATCTTTAATAGGCCTTGCAACTTCAAACCATATGATGTCATAGAAAATATGGAAAACTTTTGTGGCTACCAACAATGGTGTTGAGATAGCAATGACACAGCCCTAATGGAAAAACTGAACCAACCAACATCCACTAACTCACTGGCAATGTGTATAAAAACTACCACCATACACCATTTGAAGCTCATTTGGTCAATAGAAACTCCAATGTAAGCTCTCATGTAAACAGGAAATATTATGTCATCACTTTTATATCACACTAATGTCATGTTGTTTACAACAAAAATTGATAAAACCATAACGGTGATTGTGTACACAAAAAATTGCATGTTAGCCTCTTCCAAATCAGTTCATTGTTTCTCATCCCTAAGCAGAAAACTAGATGTGGGTTGGCCAACGGAATTGAAGACTTTCAATTACGAGGTCATTCCTGTGTGAATAATGTACAACACTGCCTTTGTCATTTATACACTCGGATGAGGCACAGTAGACAAACAGCAACTTCACTTCTTACTAAACGCCACGCCAACTTCGACACCTCGACAAGAAGTGCGAAAGGGCACGCGTGTATACGAACTGCGTATGCACAATTTTAGTCCTTGGCATGCTGCTTGCTCAGGCTCGCCCCACAATGCCCTGCATTCATCTAGTAATAATTGGGGCGAGCCTGAGCGAGCCCCACATAGACGGTACAGCTGGGAGATTTCATATATGTATTATCATTATTATTGGGGCGAGCCTGAGCGAGCCCCACATAGACGGTACAACTGGGAGATTTCATATATGTATTATCATTATTATCATTATTATCATTATCGTACGACCGTCACCCGCGCGCCGCGCTTGGTCGCACGAAGTATGTAGGGCTTCGCATTCGCATACATGGCTTCCGTGACCGCAAGAGAATCACCCGCGCGCCGCGCTTGGTCGCATGAAGTATGTAGGGCTTCCAATAGCGCATTAGCATACATGGCTTCCGTGACCGCAAGAGAAGAAGCCGACGTCAAGGAGGAAAAGGACACCATCCGTCAGGTGATCTTTAATTCCCAGGCTCTCCCCACTAAGAGGGGGGAGGGCCCTTCTTAGCGGGGAGAGCCTGGGAACGAGGCTACCCAGGTAAGCAAGAATGGGAAGCATTTGCCACAATTGCCTCCACTACACAATCTGCCAGAGACAATGATGATGCAAATATAGACTTTTCTAGCCAGCACGACGTTCAGCAACCTGGAGTAGAAACTCTCAGAGAAAATGTCATAGAAAAAATGGAAAACTTTTGTGGCTACCAACAATGGTGTTGAGATAGCAATGACACAGCCCTAATGGAAAAACTGAACCAACCAACATCCACTAACTCACTGGCAATGTGTAAAAAACTACCATTTGAAGCTCATTTGGTTGATAGAAACTCCAATGTAAGCTCTCATGCAAACAGGAAATATTATGTCATCACTTTTATATCGTTATTAGTGTAATGTCATGTTGTTTACAACAAAAATTGATAAACCATAACGGTGATTGTGTACACAAAAAATTGCATGTTAGCCTCTTCCAAACCAATTCATTGTTTCTCACCCCTAAGCAGAAAACTAGATGTGGGTTGGCCAAGAATTGAAGACTTTCAATTACGAGGTCATTCCTGTGTGAATAATGTACAACGCTGCCTTTGTCATTTCTACACTTGGATGAGGCACAGTAAGCAAACAGCACTTTACTTCTTACTAAACGCCACGCCAACTTCGACACAAGTGCGAAGGGGTACGCGCGCGTGTGTACGAACTGCGCATGCGCAATTGTAGTCCTTGGCATACTGCTTGCTCAGGCTCGCCCCACAATGCCCTGCATTCCTCTAGTAATAATTGGGGCGAGCCTGAGCGAGCCCCACATAGACGGTACAGCTGGGAGATTTCATATATGTATTATTATTATTATTATCATCATTATCGTACGACCGTCACCCGCGCGCCGCGCTTGGTCGCACGAAGTATGTAGGGCTTCGCATTCGCATACATGGCTTCCGTGACCGCAAGAGAATCACCCGCGCGCCGCGCTTGGTCGCATGAAGTATGTAGGGCTTCCAATAGCGTATTAGCGTACATGGCTTCCCTGACCGCAAGAGAAGAAGCCGACGTCAAGGAAAAGGACACCATCCGTCAGGTGATCTTTAACAACAAAGAATTCAAGCAATAGCTGTGTGATTTCAGTGAACTGTACCCAGGTGTAGCCTCGTTCCCAGGCTCTCCCAACTAAGAGGGGGGAGGGCCCTTCTTAGCGGGGAGAGCCTGGGAACGAGGCTACCCAGGTAAGCAAGAATGGGAAGCATTTGCCACAATTGTCTCCACTACACAATCTGCCAGAGACAATGATGATGCAAAATATATACTCTTCTAGCCAGCACGACGTTCAGCAACCTGGAGTAGAAACTCTCAGAGAAAATGTCATAGAAAAAATGGAAAACTTTTGTGGCTACCAACAATGGTGTTGAGATAGCAATGACACAGCCCTAATGGAAAAACTGAACCAACCAACATCCACTAACTCACTGGCAATGTGTAAAAAAACTACCATTTGAAGCTCATTTGGTCGATAGAAACTCCAATGTAAGCTCTCATGCAAACAGGAAATATTATGTCATCACTTTTATATCATTATTAGTGTAATGTCATGTTGTTTACAACAAAAATTGATAAACCATAACGGTGATTGTGTACACAAAAAATTGCATGTTAGCCTCTTCCAAACCAATTCATTGTTTCTCACCCCTAAGCAGAAAACTAGATGTGGGTTGGCCAAGAATTGAAGACTTTCAATTACGAGGTCATTCCTGTGTGAATAATGTACAACGCTGCCTTTGTCATTTCTACACTTGGATGAGGCACAGTAAGCAAACAGCAACTTTACTTCTTACTAAACACCACGCCAACTTCGACACCTCGACAAGTGCGAAAGGGTACGCGCGCGTGTGTACGAACTGCGCATGCGCAATTGCAGTCCTTGGCATACTGCTTGCTCAGGCTCGCCCCACAATGCCCTGCATTCATCTAGTAATAATACATATATGAAATCTCCCAGCTGTACCGTCTATGTGGGGCTCGCTCAGGCTCGCCCCAATTATCATTATCGTACGACCGTCACCCGCGCGCCGCGCTTGGTCGCACGAAGTATGTAGGGCTTCGCATTCGCGTACATGGCTTCCGTGACCGCAAGAGAATCACCCGCGCGCCGCGCTTGGTCGCATGAAGTATGTAGGGCTTCCAATAGCGCATTAGCGTACATGGCTTCCGTGACCGCAAGAGAAGAAGCCGACGTCAAGGAGGAAAAAGGACACCATCCGTCAGGTGATCTTTAACAACAAAGAATTCAAGCAATAGCTGTGTTCAGTGAACTGTACCCAGGTGTAGCCTCGTTCCCAGGCTCTCCCCACTAAGAGGGGGGAGGGCCCTTCTTAGCGGGGAGAGCCTGGGAACGAGGCTACCCAGGTAAGCAAGAATGGGAAGCATTTGCCACAATTGTCTCCACTACACAATCTGCCAGAGACAATGATGATGCAAATATAGACTTTTCTAGCCAGCACGACATTCAGCAACCTGGAGTAGAAACTCTCAGAGAAAATGATGTCATAGAAAAAAATGGAAAACTTTTGTGGCTACGTACCAACAATGGTGTTGAGATAGCAATGACACAGCCCTAATGGAAAAACTGAACCAAACAACATCCACTAACTCACTGGCAATGTGTAAAAAACTACCATTTGAAGCTCATTTGGTCGATAGAAACTCCAATGTAAGCTCTCATGCAAACAGGAAATATTATGTCATCACTTTTATATCGTTATTAGTGTAATGTCATGTTGTTTACAACAAAAATTGATAAACCATAACGGTGATTGTGTACACAAAAAAATTGCATGTTAGCCTCTTCCAAACCAATTCATTGTTTCTCACCCCTAAGCAGAAAACTAGATGTGGGTTGGCCAAGAATTGAAGACTTTCAATTACGAGGTCATTCCTGTGTGAATAATGTACAACGCTGCCTTTGTCATTTCTACACTTGGATGAGGCACAGTAAGCAAACAGCAACTTTACTTCTTACTAAACACTACGACAACTTCGACACCTCGACAAGTGCGAAGGGGTACGCGCGCGTGTGTACGAACTGCGCATGCGCAATTGTAGTCCTTGGCATACTGCTTGCTCAGGCTCGCCCCACAATGCCCTGCATTCATCTAGTAATAATAACTAGATGAATGCAGGGCATTGTGGGGCGAGCCTGAGCAAGCAGTATGCCAAGGACTACAATTGCGCATGCGCAGTTCGTACACACGCGCGCGTACCCCTTCGCACTTGTCGAGGTGTCGAAGTTGTCGTAGCGTTTAGTAAGAAGTAAAGTTGCTGTTTGCTTACTGTGCCTCATCCAAGTGTAGAAATGACAAAGGCAGCGTTGTACATTATTCACACAGGAATGACCTCGTAATTGAAAGTCTTCAATTCTTGGCCAACCCACATCTAGTTTTCTGCTTAGGGGTGAGAAACAATGAATTGGTTTGGAAGAGGCTAACATGCAATTTTTTGTGTACACAATCACCGTTATGGTTTATCAATTTTTGTTGTAAACAACATGACATTACACTAATAACGATATAAAAGTGATGACATAATATTTCCTGTTTGCATGAGAGCTTACATTGGAGTTTCTATCGACTAAATGAACTTCAAATGGTAGTTTTTTACACATTGCCAGTGAGTTAGTGGATGTTGTTTGGTTCAGTTTTTCCATTAGGGCTGTGTCATTGCTATCTCAACACCATTGTTGGTAGCCACAAAAGTTTTCCATTTTTTCTATGACATTTTCTCTGAGAGTTTCTACTCCAGGTTGCTGAACGTCATGCTGGCTAGAAAAGTCTATATTTGCATCATCATTGTCTCTGGCAGATTGTGTAGTGGAGACAATTGTGGCAAATGCTTCCCATTCTTGCTTACCTGGGTAGCCTCGTTCCCAGGCTCTCCCCGCTAAGAAGGGCCCTCCCCCCTCTTAGTGGGGAGAGCCTGGGAACGAGGCTACACCTGGGTACAGTTCACTGAAATCACACAGCTATTGCTTGAATTCTTTGTTGTTAAAGATCACCTGACAGATGGTTTCCTTTTCCTTGACGTCGGGCTTCTTCTCTTGCGGTCACGGAAGCCATGTACGCTAATGCGCTATTGGAAGCCCTACATACTTCATGCGACCAAGCGCGGCGCGCGGGTGATTCTCATGCGGTCACGGAAGCCATGTACGCGAATGCGAAGCCCTACATACTTCGTGCGACCAAGCGCGGCGTGCGGGTGACGGTCGTACGATAATGATAATAATAATACATATATGAAATCTCCCAGCTGTACCGTCTATGTGGGGCTCGCTCAGGCTCGCCCCAATAATACATATATGAAATCTCCCAGCTGTACCGTCTATGTGGGGCTCGCTCAGGCTCGCCCCAATTAATATATACAAAACCAAATCAACTACTATATATACTGGTAGGTTCAGACTGAGCCTATGGAAAAGGGAGTTGTTAACTGATAACTAGGATTGAGGGTTATTAGTATTCATACATACAGTTCTTCAACTACACATGTAATAGTTAAAACAGCAACTGAATTTTACAATAATTGTAGTCAAGGACAATTGTATGTCTGCATGTGGAGGGTAAGTCATAGGTCACAAATTGGTCTGAAGATAGTATATTAGGGCAGCTACCTACCAAAAGCATATTGCTGACTACTAATAGTCGACAAGGCATCAATGGGGCAAGCCTGAGTGAGCAAATAAATGGAGTTTAACAATTTTGGTTAACAGAGGAAGGCACTGGGCCTTGTACACAAACCGCCCTAGGCGCGGGCACTGTAAGCACCGCAGCAAATGCATTAGTGAGGTGTGTCGACTAGTTCTGGTGTAAATGACACAAACCACTGCCATATTATTGCACCGAGCTAAGACATGCTTTCCTGCCCACCGTTTTCCCCACACTGCCACAGCTAGGACAATGGGGAGCAACTCTTTTACTGCTATGGACATGCAACATCAAGGTTCTGCACCACCACACCAAGGTGCCGATTAGGCCACTTCTGAGTGCTGCACTCCACATGAAAGCCCCCCCTCCCGTTGATTCCGGTCGCCGCCATGGGAAAATTTAAACAAAGCAATGAATCTCAAGATTGCCAACGGGGAGCGTGCCTTCATTAATAATTCATGAGGAAACAGGGCCGTTTTGCGGATTTGCGAGTCTACACGTTCCTCCCTTAAGTGTCCCACCTACTTAGCTACTACCTGTGGATTCTCACTTTCAGTGTTAGCATTTTGCATTTGCTCAGTAACATGGTGTAGCCAGCAGTTCACAGCTTCTTGGGGGATATGATGACAACACCGGAGGAGCTCAAGGGTATAAACTGAACAGAAGATCTTGTCTGGTTTCTCAAACTCAGTAGCCATTTTATCCACACACCATGAAATGTTCTGCACATGCGCAAGGTTTATAACTTTAAAAGATGCTGTTCTCTCTGTAGAGGAAACTATCAATACTCGGACGCCAGCGATAATCGGACGCACGTACACGGAGACTAATGTATTTTCGAACGCCGCTTCGGACAGTGGATTCACGAGATACAGAAGAACTTGTCTGGTTTCTCAAACTCAGTAGCCGTTTCATCAACACACCATGAAATGTTCTGCACATGCGCAAGGTTTATTTAAAAGATGCTGTGTGGTTCTCAAGATACAGAACCACACAACGCACAAAGACGAGACTTGCACCGTTACGTTGGTAAGGACCTGTATAGAATCAAATGATATTAGTATTGTGGACGTATTGCGTAGCTTTGGGTGTCCACGCCGAAAAAATACGTAAATTAGAGAAGTTGAACACGCCTCATTCACCCCCCTAGTGATCTCGGCCACGGGAGGACTTGCTAACGAAGCCAGCACGTTCGATTCTACAAAAGATTGGCCTCCTTGCTTGCCTCAAAATGGGATCATCCCTACAGCAGCACACTGTGCTGGCTGCGCTGTAGTCTGGCTTTCTCCCTCCTACGCTCTGCTATCCAGTCCATCAGAGGAGCTCGATCGTCGTGCGGACATGCCATCAGAAATGCTATCAGAATTCCCACAGCGGTCGACCTCGTTAACACCGAATCAAACATTTCACCTGATGTTTAACTCATGAACACAAACCTCTGTCACTTATTATTTTTGTCTATCCATCATGACTTTTGTTTTATATCTGTTCCTCCAATTGTATTTTCACTCTTTCACATTTAGCTAGCACATTTGACTGCCTATTAGAAAATACGTAAATCCACTGTCCGATCATTGATGGAGCAACACACTCGATTTGCGGCAACACTCCTCAGCGCGCCCATGTAGCTACGGTGACGAATATCAGGCGTGCAGTAGCAGGGTCTTGCAGCTTTCCAACAGTGCAGAAATCTTGCCGAGAGTTGCTTCAGAAGGGAACAGGAAGCGGCGTTCGAAAATACATTTTTTTAGCCGATTGTCGAACGTTTCGGACTGTTACGCTAATCGCCCCTAGCGAAGCGGGAATTGACGCTCGAGCTCCATTGTTCAGTCGCTGGATACGGTGGACTCCGCCTTCCTTTCCGTGGCATAACCGTGGCTTAGTCTCCATGTACTGTGTGCTTCTGATTATCGCTGGTGTCCGAGTATTGATAGTTTCCTCTATTGCATGTCAATCTCTTGATTAATGTCATTGTGTATCTTTGCATTATGTTATAGACAAAAAAGTGATTACAAGAGCTTAGGTTGAGGGAGGAGCCACACCAGTAGTGGAGGACTTGGTTTGGAAGCCTTGAGAGAGGAAGTGGATAGGGAAGGCTGCTACATGGAGAGGAGTGGGGAGAGAAGGAAAGGATGGAACTAGATAGCTATGGTTCACTGATAATGGGATTATAAAGTTTCCATTATGTTAATAATCTTATGAAGTGACATGAAGGGTATTTGAAATGTCCTCCTTGCAATGGAATGCTGACAACCCAAGGAAACCATCCTCTGGTGGACCAGAGGGTGGTTTCCTAGCATTCCACTGTAAGGAGGACATTTCAAATACCCTTCATGTCACTTCATAGGATTATTAACATAATTATGTCATCCTTTATTTCAGCTGTGTGTTGTGCATGGACACTTTCTTGTGGGTTGTACCTTGTGGTCTTCACTTCAATACTTATACTAGTTCACAACAATTTGCATTGAGCACAACTTTAATGTCACTTACAGTCAGTGAAGAAAGCCATTTCAAAAAGAGAAATAGAGACAGAATACAGTTCTGAGGAGTTACTACTTGCTATGCACCACAGCCCTGAATTTGCATGTCATGCTTTAAATACCCAGATCGATCCTTGGTCAGTGTGCACTATGGACTGAGATTTGCCTCATCCCCTCTTAGCAATCTCATGTCCACCCACCCTACAAACAGTAATGCTATTGTCAAAGTTGGCAGTCTCACGATATCCCCCCTCTCTTCTCTGGTGGACCAGCTTCCATGCCTCTGAAGGACCAGTGTAAACCATCATTATATGCAACCCTCATCAGGGAGATGTACACAGACGTATGTGTGCCTTTCCCATTACCTCTGCCAACAGCTTCCACTCTATCCTATACCTTTCATGCAATGTGGGAATACATGTAGAAGGGTGGACTGGACTATACTGTATGTCATCATCTCTCTTTTACTGTTAGAAATTTGGAGGAGGTATGTATGACTGGAGTTGTGTCGTCAGTTCTTCTGCTGTTGTGACTTCTCATGCACAGTGGGGTTCAGACGAGGTCTAGCATGTGATTGAAGTTTGCAATGTCCAACTGAATCAGAGTACAGAAGTATATGATTTGTGAGAACTGACAACTCTACGAACTAGTAGTTCTTTATTAGAAATGCATCTCACTGATATTTTGAGAAATATGACTAGAAATACGGAGAAATGGGTGGGATAATTGTACCGCGCCACGGCAGGTCCCCAAGTAAACCTGGGGTACTATAGACACATGGAGTAACAAGCTCCACCTCCGATCATCTTTGTGGCCACGCCCACCTATAAGTATGATAATTAATTTTATTGTCGAGGTGCAAGCGGTGGAACTTATACAGTGTGTGAGAAGAAAGTCTTGCCAAACAACGACTTGATTCTAGGGCTAGCGTGCTTGCAGCCACAATCTTGACAGCAGATTCTGAGCCGAAGTGGTGCCTCGTGTTTAGGTAGCAATCCTTTTATACTAAGCCCAATAAGACCCCTTGCTTTATTTTATTCATGTAAGGAACACCAAACCACTGCAGTATGTCAGGCCCGTAGGCAGGGGGGGTTCGAGGGGGTTTGCTCGAACCCCCCTTTTGGCCTCCAAAAGATTTTATATGCACCGCTTAAGACTGGAGTACAGATGTCTTTTTGCTATGTATTAACTTCCCGTTTATGTAGCATATTCATGCATGTGCTTTATATTTGCCCATGTATAGCTGGTTGTCATGAAGGATATGAATATTTCACATTCAAACAAAAGATAGTTTAACCACTGTCTTTGCTATCTGGAACTTGAAGTATTGCAACAATTGAAGTTGTTAGATCTAGATGGGCTGGGAAATCTACATACTGTAGGCCACAGATAGTTATGAGTCGTACAGTTCACACACTTGACAAAGAAATGGAACAATAAGATTTGTTATGTAAATAAAACCTGCAACATTTCTTATTATCGGGCATTGTTGCTGAGACTCTAACGAAAGTGCAGCTGCATTCATACCTGTTAGCAGCTTGCTCACACTCACCCCATGATAATAATCTTGTAGTATTTTAGGCTGTCAAAGCAAAGTTTACCTCACGTCTCTTCAGACTCCCTGTCTCCACCCTAGCTCTTCATATTCATATCAACAATTACAGTAGAATTGTTCATGTTCATTTTTTGTTTGTGACATTACAGCTCATTCTTCAGGTCCCACCTCTATCCCAACCCTCTCTTACATTGATTGCACAAATTATGCTGTGACCATTTAGTGGAGCTTTTGTGTTTTGTGTGTAGAATTTGCTACCACTACTATGATATATAACTTGTAGATTTGTAGCTAAGAATATACTGCCAATGAGTATTATACGGTCTTTTACCCCTTATAGGTCCCCCGTCCATCCTCTCCCTCTCTTGTGTTGACCTCTCTGGAGATGTCTGTGAATGTCACTGTGAGCTTGACACTGAGTGGTGGAGACAGTGCTGATTTCTACCTCATCAACATTACCACCAACGCTCCCCAGACCCCATATTGGAGACGTCTGAACATCACCACTGCTAGTGTCCCACAACATGAACTGACTGGTTTCATGACAGTCTATGAGTACAACATTACAGTACGTGGTGTCAACTGTGGGAGTCAGGAGGGGAGTGAGAGTGAGCCCTTGACAATCACTCCTCAAGGTAGGCACAAAGTAAACTTGGGGTAGTCATTTTAAGTTATGGGCTGTGTTGACAGTGTTGAGTGTGTGGGATATCATAACAGTGACACTGTCAGTCTATCATAGTGAGAGACTAGAGACTTTATTCCAACTAATTTGCAACCATGCAATGTTTGTGTGACAATGAATAATATTACTTGTTTGGGTAATACATTTGTCTCGTTATGTCCTTTTATGTTGGTCAATGTCTATGTCCACTAACATCCTGCCTCATCCCAGCTAGTGTTGTCTCTGTAAACTGGTCACTCTAGTTTCATTTTATTTTAATTGCCAAGAATTTCACAATCACTAGCTGTGGTAGCTATATAAAAAGTGTTACAGATTTTCATTCTGAGACATTCAAACAATAGTTTGGTGTCCTCTTTATGGGAGATGTTTGCTACAAGTACCACTGGCCATGAAGAGCTCTACATGCAGTCATTTTGTTACTTTACCTTCTTTACACCCTTAACATTCTAGTTAATGTGAAAGATTTTGCTGTATCTTCCCCAGCTTGTGGTGGAACAAGTGCTTGTCTGCGGCACTGCTTGTGTTTGGTATGAAACTGGTAGCTGAATTATACATACAGCTACTAAACAAGCATGAAGATTAGTAAGGTGCTATTGACCCTTTTTACATCACTACCAGCATTTGACGTATAGGGCCAGTATGACTGGCAACAGCCTATAGATCCAAACTCCAGTGTACGGGTATGCAGGGACAATGGATTGTGGTCTGGAACTACCTTAGCCTGTGGTGAGTGGTTGTCTTTGTAGCCGGATGGTGCTTTATATTAAGGTGTCTCTTCTTGTTCTAGTATATACATGTATGTTGATGTCATATCTGCCTTGTGTAGATTATAATGGTAAGATGTCAACATAATATTTCACTGTCATCTGGGCAGTGGTGACTCTTATAACCAAAGTAATTTACTAAGTGCTTTATATTATTCCTGTACAGACTACCTGCAGCACATGTCCTGCTGTGGAGGTTGTGGCAGCAGTTGCTGGCACCATTGCACTGGCTTGTCGTCGGAGTCCTGGCTGAATTCCTAGCTGGAGCTCTAGTCTACCACTGCATCAGCAACCACCAATCACAGCAACCACCGATCACAGACCTCCAAGCCTGAGCCATCCTCCCACCAACAGCGGCAAGCAGGTCCAGTTTGTAAATAGGTGCCTGCAGAGAAGGTTGAACTGAGAGAGAATGTGGCCTATGGGCCAGTGCAGAGCATTGAATTGAGAACAAATCAAGCCTATGAGCATGTGTAGCATGTGTAGCATGTAGATTTGTTGTTTTAATTGTAAGGCAATTATCACATGGCCACTCTGAAGTTTCCAGGCAGTGAAAGCATCAATATAAAATAGATGCTTACTGTTTTCATACTGAACAACTACTTTAGCTCCTCTTAGCTCTTTGAACTTCAATGATACATCACTGTTCTTTTTTGCTAAGTTTGTATTCATTGTGAGCTGCATCATTTCTAATGTAGCTAAACATGGTTGTTTTGAGGATTTTAGTTTGTGACAATCATAATTCTCCAAGGAATAGCCACTGTATAGGACGAGAGTAAAACAAATAATCTGCAGCCATTAGTTGGAGTCATGTAACAAAACAAAGGTTTGGGAACGAAACCTTGACTACATAGGAATCAGACTGAATGCAGTAACTCAAGCTAGGTTTAATCCATGTTCACCACACACTATGTTGCTGCTACTGCATCCCAATGGTAAGTAATACATACATTACACAGTTACTTTCAATCCCTCTGAAGATATGATCACCTAGCTGCAGCTGCTCAGGTCGTTTATGGACGATAAATCCCTGTCTACTGTGGTTAATCTTTTACATAATGTATTATGGTAAGAGTCAGATATAAAACCCATGGATTCTAGTTTCTCAGTCTAGCCTGCCTTCTCTTGTAGGAGGTGCCATTAAATTTTGTCTCTCCAGGTGGCTGTGTTGAGTGTAGTGTCTTCCAGTACAGCACTCCCAACACTTCCATCAACTAAGTTTGGCCTGACAGCATGAATTTGTGTGCAGCTATCAAGTCTGTTTGTGTGCGGGAAGGACCTGATAAAGCCGTTTTCACTACTGTGGAAGCCCTGTGAAGCTCGTGCGAGCCTGTTTAAGTGCGGGAAAAGACTGACAATGCCGTTTAAGCTGCCGTGGAGATCCTGTGAAGCACGTGTAGGCCTTGTGTAGCTATCAGAGTCCTCCACCCCCACACCCTATTAATATCTGAGCTTTGTACAAGGCAGTCCTCCAAGTGTGCAGGGAATCAGTCATTGAGAATTTGGTAAGCTTGAAGCAGCTATATGCTGTTTACTGTAACACAATAATGTCATGTTATAAAGTGGCTGTTACAGTCATGGTTACTCAGTTGTGTATTCACTGCATTCCAAATGAGCACTCCCCAAGTGCATGGGTTAATGTTATCTCCAAATCATGAATTTTCATTACACAAAAAGTATGTCATGGTAGGACATAGTTAAGTTTTAATTCAGAACTCTCCTCCACGCATCCGGTGCTATTATAATTGTGTGTTAATCACACAGTTTATCATTACTAGTAAGATAATATCATCATCGTGGGGCGAGCCTGAGCGAGCAATGCATTGAATTGAGAGAGTTCTATCAAGGACGAACCTGAGCAGCCCATGACATTTTCGCTCACTAGCCCTGCCCAAATAAGAGTGCAGGGTAAGTTGGGATGCAAAATACAGAAAGAAAAAAATTCAAAGTATTTATATTTAGTAATGAGCTCAGGATATAAAATAATATTCCATTGCAAATCATAGAATGGCCAAGGGATACAAAAACAATGCTAAAGCATTCAAAAGCTTACAAAATTGTACATGTAGACACAAACCATCTCTTACATATAGCTGCATCTAAGTGTCCTAGCTACTGCACCAAGTTAAAGTTCTGTGATACCTGTTGGAAAAAGAGTTAAACAATCTTTAGTCTGAAAGCACTGTAAAATTGAGTTGAGCTGATTGAGCTTCACACTGTCTAATTTAGCGTGACAGCTGTGCTCTGCATACAGATAGTAAGTAAAATTTGTACTTTGTTACTGTTGATATCAAGATGCAGTCATTGCATGCAATGACAACAAGGTAGTCATTGCATTAAGTGTCTTCAGGGTGAATGAAACGAGACATGTTTGAGGGGAGCAACTGGAGTGTGAGTATATCTACTGTCTGAGGGCTAGCAGTTGTGTAAAGAAACTACTACTATAATACATGTATACTGAAGGTGGAAGGGAACTTTCAGCTAGCTTCACGGTTGGAATGTCCATGTATTCAGCATGCATGGTGAGTTTCCGTGCAACTAAAGGATAATGCATGACAAGCCAGGCTGTGTGTTCGCAGACAACAGAGTTCAGAAGGAGGGTAGACTTAGCCAGTGTGCACAGACAGGAGGAGCCAAACAATGCTGTTCTACATTGCTCATTCAGGTTCATCCTCACAATGTTCTACATTCCCCTAGTGGTCAATTTAGCTAACTTAAAGTTGTTCAGTTGCAATTTACCTCCAGACTTAGTCTTTGGTTTTATGACATGTCTGACTCTGCTCAAGGTTCAATTTATAAGGCAAAAATTCCACCCAACTGCACAGGTATTGAATGCTTCAGTGGCACACCTGACAGCCACCCAGTGTCTGATGCAACTAGTATAGTTTTGCCTATACAACGGTGGGGTTTAGCTGTCCCTCCCTGAGGGCTACAAGGGAAATTTATGTCCCTCTCCATGTATTCTAGTTTACAGCTCAGTAGAATGGTGGCACTGCTAGTTATTAGTTAATCTCTATACAGGCACAGAGTTCAACAAGAGAAGTTGATACTAAATGGAAGGAAGATATGAAGCAGGAAATGATGGTACTTGCATAGTAATTGCAGTTATTACTAAAATCATTAGTTCCAATGAATGTCAATGAAATATTTGTTTTTGCATAAATTGCACCACCATGATAATTATCTAAGTTGTTGATAAAGTTGTTGGTTCCGTTGAAGGTAAGTACAGCATTGTTAGATATATATATTGCACCACCAACTCCTAATGCATAGCCACCATGTTGTCAGGCACCGTCCCCCCTACGACCACCTCATGTCCACCTGGCGTGATTCATGTGATAAGTGTTCCCAGGCCTTCTCCATTTCTGCTTCTGTGTATTATACTGAGCGCAAACCGAAGAACAAAAACAGGGGAGGCCTGGAACGAGGCTATGAACTGGGATTGTATTTTAGCCCCTTCCCTTTAAATTTTAACAGGAAAATGACCTCTAGGAGTGAAAATAGGTTTACTATCAATGCCTCATCCAGCACACCATCTCTTATTGAGACAGCATACATGGCTTGTGCTGCAAGCTAACTCCTTGTAGTCAGTGCCAAACTCCCATTGTGATAACTCCATACTACCAAGCTCAGTTGCTTGCAATTAGAATTTAGTCTTTACTGATTGTGCAGCAGTCACAAGATCTGGAAGAGCTTATGCAACTATACAATGTAATGCTTTCAAGCTTTTGCATACAGACATGATTTGCCAGATCAAAAAATGCTGCACCAATTTTGCCAAGTTTTTCACTATCACACTAATAAAACAAGATTTATAGCTTACAGCAGCCACCTAGCTAAGGCAAAACCCATGACTATGAGGCACACACAAAACCCCTTGGTTGCTTGCTTGTTTACATAGTTCTGTTTGTGGTGCTACACTAGAGTCACTTACAGGCCTTCCCACCTCCAGTTCTTGACTGCTTACAGTATGCAACTGTATGGGAAGACCTGGGAACGAGACTGTACTGCAGAATAATTAATAAAACTTTCGAGGATTACTGCTACACTTAGCACACCTACTAATTACATGCATGTGATCTTATAGGTGCTAGTTGGCTTAAATACATGTGGCTTGAAGCGGCTATGGGTGATGCCAGAACCATAATCTTTTATGCATAAAAATTTGACTGATCCAAATATTTTATGCTTTATAATTTATGGCATACGGGTCACATCCGCTGGTAACTACTACAGTAGGTCATGTAGTAAAATTTGATCAGTAGGTAGTAGTGGATCAGGTGGTGATTAGCCATTTCTGGCTCCTCCCACAAAAATGGGGATCCTGGGAATGGGAGGAGGAGGCACTTTCTACATGTACCAAATTCCCTTGCAATTTAAGTGATGTGACTACTACTCTCCAAAAGTACCCACTTCATGTATGCTGTTTGGCTGGTACTGTTGCAACATAAAGTTATAAAGTTGTAGAGGTGGTTAGTTGGGTAGCCCTGTTCCCCAGCTCAGAGCAGCCTGGGAAGGAAGCTATTGTTGGGATCGCCATTAGCCCATGCACACATGTCCAATCCTGCCATGTAAAGTACCATATATCTCTGGCATGGCAGAGTATCTCCAGCAGTCCTGGGATTATCGGACAAACTTATCCCCTGTACCCTGTGGCAGAGTATCCTGGAATGTCAGAGTTACACTGGCAGTCCCAGGATTATCCTGGGCCAACCCCCCCACCCCTGCACCCCTGTTGCAGAGTATCCCAGAATGCTGGAGTTACACTGGCCTGGGAATATCCAGGGATTTTAGACTCACTCTCCAGCCACCATAAGTCAGTATAGTATGTTACTGTTATTATGCAGCTTACAAAGATACAGCAGGTGGAAAACAAATGACCTCTGTTTGTCTTAGAGTATTGTGACAACCACAAGAATTCCTGTTCACATAATATTATTTTGATGTTAATCTGTAGACAAACACAAGGTCTAGTCATCTCAGCATCAACACTGCTACATAAAGCCCTGGTAGTTTGTTTAATCTTGCAATTGGAATGTATATGTGAGATGCCTTGATATAAGACCACATTCTTACTTCATACAAAATTTTACAATCACACAATAAAAAGCAGCACTCAAAATCGCATAGCATTGGGGAAACTAAAGTAGCTGCCAGGTGACTCTATGGATACATGGCAATGGTTACCCATAATGATGTTTGAAACACACATATGTGACTCCTACTGATTATCCATAAGATAATCTTCCCATTCTCTACACAAAACATGCAAATAGGCTGCTTCTCTGACTACTTTTTTTGGCTACCGCCTTCTCTCTTGGCAAGATCTGCCTCTGCAACAAAGCAATAGTGCAGCTGAGTTGATTTCTGTACATTCTTAAAGGCACAAGGAGATAGCATTCTGTATGAGGCTGATCACAAAATAATGTGATTGTGCGGTACATGTACATGCAAGTATATGCAGCCTTAAGTTTGTAAGCCTTCACTTCCCATCATCATGCAGTGATGGTTTACAAAACGCTGTATGTAAGAACTAGCTAGCCATGCATTATTGAAGCATACATCATTAATCTGAGTTTGAGCCAAATTTTCATATTTGCTTATTGATTTTGTAAAAATTGACTGGGAGCTCAGGCTCACCCCAACAAGCAAACTTGTATGCAATGTACATGTAAATCACTTTAGCTATATCCTGTACTACACATAGCTTTAAGTTAATGTGTGCAGGTCTAATTTAGAATCATGAAAAAGAGCTTGGCTCATCTGTTGAAATACCTCTGCCCCTTTCACCAAAACAGAGCCTTGAGCAAGCTTTCAACTGCTATGCCACTACCTAACACAAACAGTTCACCTTGATCATTGATCTCCTTGACTTGTTGCTAATTACCATAGAATTTCTAATAATTCATACACCTTATTAATTTGTACACCCTCCTTTTCCGGGTAAAAAACGGTAATTTATATACTCTAATTTATTCGTACATGTAAAAATGAAGTGATTATTCTATTGTTCATACAGCGGAAGCCCGTTTGAGCACAAGCACTCTGGGTTGACGCAAAAATGATGAGAGCGTTTCTAACATCCACAAGTGTGAATAAACAAGTTCTTTTGCCTTTTGGTTCTGATCATACGGGCAGGGATGATGTCAAAATAAGCCAGGTGGGGGTCAGTCAGCGTGTTCCCGCAGGTGAAGCCTCGTGAGACTAACGTTCAGCGAATGCTGTACAGCAATGCTGTAAGTTCATTCTTCGATGTCGGCTAAGAGGTCTTCGTACGACTGACATCTTTATGTAAAGGGTAAGTTGTGGAGCCACGTAAACTTACTCACCCAGCATAGGCAGATATATATGTATGCACGTAGTCGTAGATCGAAGCCAAAGTTGCTTGTTACTAGTTGTTATACATGATGGCAGCTAACCAAAGTTAGAAAAATACCTGCTGATATGTTTCCTTAGTGTCGAGAACTTGCACATGTTTTTCTTCTACCCCTCGTTTCTCGGAATATTTGTACTCTAATCAAATCGTACTACTAAAAGTGAAATTATTTGTTTTTGTAAGAATTATTAGAAATTATACGGTAACCTTTCTCAGGCATTCGCATACTTTATGCAATCATACATCCTACAAACACAAGTTACAGGAGTATACATAAGGACTCTACAAGTGTTGCAGATAATCCTGGGACTGCCGGTTTAACTCCGGTGTTCTGGGATACTCTGTGAAAGGGTGCTGGGGGCGAGGTAGTCCCAGGATAATCCCAGGACTGCCGGTGTAACTCAGGATACTCTGCCACAGGGGTGCTGGGGGTAAGGGAGTCCCAGGATAATTCCAGGACTGCCGGTGACAGAGCAGTGGGAGGTAGGGACTGAACATGGCACCATTGGACATCCCTCAGAAAGTGCAGCTATATTTATTGATACAAATCTTTGTGGACTGAAATTTTTGTGGATTGGCTGCCTAAAAACCTTTACCAAAAAAAGTGTACAGTTTGACATTAGGAAGCCAACCCACCCACAGTTGCATGGACTGGTCCAGTGATAACAGGCAAGTCCGAGTCACGGTTCACAGGGTGCTATTGTTGGCAAAGAGTTTTCCTGCAACAGACAGGCTGAGAATGGCCTTAAGTTCAGCAAGCAGCTATTTGTGGCTGTCACTGAATTTGACCGGCTATTATAGCATGCTTCTCACATCACTATGAAAAATGATGGTACTATAGTGGCTATAGCATGTTCATGCTACAAAAAAAACTGGTAGGCCTAGCAGCTAAGCTACATCTGATGCCTGCACATGTGGCTCAAAATTTTGCAGGTAAAATTCTTTTTTGTTAAAAATTTCGCAAATAAAATGTCAAATCTGCACAAAAACCACAAAAATTTTGTCTCGCAATAATTTCTAGTCATACAGTAGTAGGTCTACCTAAGCTACCGTAATTACTCTAATACTACGTATGATCCAATTTAACGTAACAGTTTCAATTTCAGGCATTTATCATGAATCTAATTCTGCGTAAGCCAGAGTCTTAATTTATTTACGCTAATCCAATTTAGTGTGAGATAATGACTGAAGCCAACCTCCAACCCTCGTGGCCTTCCTACCAGTCTCACAAACAGGTGTACCGTCTTCATAGTTTGGCGAGGTCTGTGCACAATTTCGGGAAAAAACAGCTATACACTAGCTTGTCTAGGTGCAACCTTTGCAGAGTATATTTACACAATTCTTGGAAAAGCCAGCTGTACACTTACCTAGGTAGCAAAGGACACTTGGTATTGCCTTCATCCTTTACAGAGTTTGTCAGGGTCTGTACACAATTCTAGGAAAAACCAGCTATACACTTAGCTAAAAGGCTTGGGAAAGCAGGCCTTTGTGTTGTGATTCTACACACAATTCTAGGAAAAACCAGCTATACACTTACCTAGCTTAGGAGAGCAGGCCTTCCCGTATTTTCACATAGTGATTCTTATGCAACGTAAGATCTAATTTTACATAAGCAATTCAATTTCAGGAATTTATGATGAATCCAATCTAACGTAAGGTCACAACCTTAATTATTTCTTAAGCTTACATAGAATTCGAATAATTACAGTAACTGCTGACAGTTACCATGCATGTTACCTCTTTCTCTTTCTTTTTCTCTGCTGTCCTGCTGTTTGAATGTCTGCTCACTATATATGTATTAAAAGTAGCAGATACAAGTATAATCATGTGCAAGACTTCATAACAATAGAAACTTGACTATAATAATAGTGAAAAATGTTTGTGGGTGTAAAGTTGCAGATACATATAATGAAGAGTGTAGCAATAATGTTTCATGATTTTGAGCCTAAACTGCACCCAAAAGAGGTGAGCTAACTCTGAGGATCTATTTGCAGTTGTGGTAATGAAAAGCGAGTTGATTGTAGGTCGAGAAAATTTCTGCAGTCTGCTTGATGTTTCTGATAAGTAGGTCAATTTTCTGTTGAGTAGCTGGATCTGTGGCTTGAGAATAATGTGCTCGTCTTCCTCAAATCATTGTCAGCAAAGAAATATTTGGAAGAAGAAATTTTCACGAACTGGTGTACTTACATGCCATGCACTAAATTATTTTTATGGTGGCTTAATTATGCTTTCAATTTTCAATAAATGACATTGTACTCAGTAAGTACAGCGAGAGTGCTTTTTGAGGGGTTTGTGTTCACTTCAATAATAAAAGTATCCACGATAATCTTTTATAGGGCAAGTTTCATATAAGCTGTAGTGTGTATATCGCTGAACTGTTTTGCACATTGTCATGCAAAATTAGTTGGTGAATATATGAATAAGTGCCAAAACAAAATTATACCTAGTGTACAATGCATTGCAAAACTATGCAGAACATAAACTAAACAAATTTCAACAATGGTCTCTATTGCCATGGTCTGAAGCCTGGCAATGATTGATGCCACAATGCTCCCTGATCTCACTAGCAAACAGTACAAATGTGCACAGAAGGTCTGATGCATCTATTCTGCAAGGCATCTTATTATTGCAGCTGCATTGATTTAATTATGACAACTCCACATATGCCAACCTAGCTATGTACTCTTGGATTTGCTCATCACTGTGAATTAATTAGTCTTGCATATATGCTACAATGACATGCAGGCATGAATCTGTTGTCAAGAATGTTGCACATGTGATGAAATACACCAGGCCTTCTGTGCACATTTTATACTATAAGCACAAAAGCATTGTGAAGCCTGGAAATACATAGTTACTTGTGTATTACATGACAATTATACATAGATACGTACATAATACTTATGTATGTGGATTACCTTTTGGGGGTTGGCCTTTTTTCTAGTTTCATCTGTATAATGTACTGTGACATGCACAAGGACAACACCACATAAATATTTATCGTATTTTAACTACGTATTCATATATATAGTGACAAATTAGCCATGCATGTTACTGTTATACCATCAGGTATGGGCCCTATGAGCTGTTTTCGCATTGCATCTGCTCTCTGTCTGTGCATTTCAGGCATGATACCTCCTTCACTTTTTAAGGTAGTGTACTGCCGTGAATTTTGTCTGTCAAGCACCTGCACTTATATAACTTCCTCTATAACCATATATCAGCCTGGCTGTGTCATAGTGTTGCACCTTTGCGTCAGTATGTGTCATTATGTGTCCATTGTACAACTTGTGTGTAAAGCAGTATGCTACAGTGTTCCTCAAAATTACAAGTACATGTTCAGGTTGTACTTTCCCAGCCAACACAAAAGTTGCATCAGCTATTCATAATTACAGTGTGGATTCAAGTTTCTCGCCTGCAGCACAATACATGTATTGGCATGCATGGGTACCAACTTACATAATACTCTGTCCAACTAATTCAAGTGAAATTGTAAATCGAACCATCAAACTTCTCTGCAGAAGTGGAAACTGGTGCCCTAAGGCTTGCACATGCTCAGTTTTGTGGAGTCCTCACATTTTCAGCCCTAGCAGTACCTTCTCCTCGAACATATACACATCCCCTCCAGTAATTATTACTCTTTGTAAAATATATTTTGTGATTTTTATTTTCGTGGTCTATGCAAACTACGTAAATATTCCAGATCGACAATATATATAACATTTGTCAGTACTTACAGTACAGTTGAAGGCAAGCTATCAGCATAGGATAAAAACCAACATATAACTAAGGTGTATCCAGAAATCAGCAAAACTTATCAGGGATTCAAGTAGGGAGTGGCAATGTATGATTGATTTCCTACTGTACCTCTGGTCCTTGAAAATCTGGAAATAAGGAGCAGGAATTAGCAAGAAGAGGAACTCTAGGCATAATAAAACCTGGTTATAGCACAAAGCTACACAGCACAGGCTCATGGCCATAAGGATGTTAGCAAAGCTAAAACGTCTACACACCATTCACATTGTGATTTATGGCATTACCTTTGCAGAGTTATGTACTGTTGATTTAAACTCCCTTTGATCACAAGTCTAGTTTGTCGTTCATAGTTCAATACCACCTCAAGTGGGCATAATTGACAAAATGTATCAGCCACAACCCTGTCTGATCTACTTATGAAGTCAGTGAAATGCTTACTTTGTACCTCTTCAGTGTTCAAAGAGAACTGAAATCAACAAGTAATAAATTAGGTGCCCGCCTTAACTTCTTGAGTGTCATAAGACATTAGTCCACTTACCATAACCTATCACAATCAATGCAATCCAGATTCCTACTCCAATTATAGTGAGGACAGCAGCAACTACCAGCAGAGTAAGGCACTTCTGTTTGATCGGTTCTGCAAAAGAAGTAAGATTATTGACCTTGGTATAGGTTTCCGCCTCCCCAGTCAGAGTTTTCCTGATTAACAGAAGACATTTTACTAAAATACGGCAGCAACAACAGTTAAGATGTCATGTTTTAATCTGACAATTTTCACTTTTCAGGACAAGCAAAGAGGAAGCATCTTTGCATAAACACAGTCTCTCTCTATTCCAGCAAACTTCAGGACTCAGTTTGCCCTTACAACAGTAGTGGTAGGAATACTGTGTATCAAGGGTTAACTTAACAAATGTACTGTTGCACTAATGTATGGTGTGAAGAGCTGAGTAGACTGGCTTGGGCAGAACTATTGCCCAACCTGGAACTGACCACCAAATTATGGTAGCTCCAGGTTGATATGACTGTAGTTCCTCACTTCTGTGGCGGTAGATATGGAACCAGACTGCGACTCCGGTGAGAATGATGGCCAGAAAGGAGAGCACGACTCCTGAGACAATTACTCCATTCCGCATGTTACGTGTACTTGGGTCACAAACATCTGATAGGGAAACAAGAGTTGTAGTATCCTATACTTCTTTACCAGTTATGTCCAAAAGAGTAATTATGAGGAAACAAATGTGTGTCACATTCATTATAGCCTTCCAAATCACAACGCATGACTGACTCAGCAAGGGCAAAGACTTGCAACTATTATCAATGATATCAACTATTATTGCAATTATTATTAAAAATGTAAAAAGATGTAGGGATGGCATGCCAAAAATATGCAACAAGGTAGGAATTGTATAAAAGTGAAGGTAAATTATACAAAGCCACATCCCTGCATCTTTTCACACTAGAGTGCTGTAGTGTGAAAAAATGTAGGGATAGGTTTTGCGTATTTATCCTTTACTTTTCTATGTAGTGTGCATGGGCATAAGCCTTGCCCACTACTATGGGAAGAGACCATCAGCATGCCAGCCGTGTGCTGGTCAACTCACAATTTTTATGCTGACACCTCTGAGTCACTAGCATTACTCAACCAATGCTTGGGTAGAATTGGTGAGACATCAGTTAGCAAGCGTAAGCTCCAGCAAACCAAGTACCCCAAACAAAAGATTAAAAAAATCACTACAGTCATGAAAAGGGTGATGATACAGGATGAGTCATCTGATGAGACCGACGACGAGGGTGAAATAACTAAACAGCTAAAGGAAAGGTTTCACACAACAACCAAAAATAGTGAAAAGGTGCAGATTCTAACTATTCTGCCAAAACATTGGCCTATTAGAAAGATTCAGAGTGAGTTTGGTGCAACAAACTATATGGGTCAAAAAGCAAAAGATCTTGTGAGGAGAAGGGAATCCTCACAACTCCTAATCCCAAGCTAGGCCATCCCCTAAAACTCCTGACTTTGTTTGTGGCTTCTATGAATCTGATGATGTAAGCAGAATTATGCCTGGAAAGAGTGTTTCTGTAAAACAAGGTGAAAAGCATGAACACATCCAGAAGAGATTAGTGCCGAGTAACTTGAGAGAAGTATACCAACGATCGGTTTCCAACTGAAACAGTGGGATTCTCCAAATTTGCTGACCTTCGACCCAAGCACTGCATTTTGGCTGGAGATAGCGGTACCCACTCAGTTTGTGTTTGTACCATCCATCAGAATGTGAAATTGATGATGCTGGGTGTGAAGCTATCTGGTTTGACACCACACAATGCTTCCCCTCTCCCAACCTATCACAAATGCTTAGCACAAATGATTTGCAATCCACCCCAACCTGGATGCTACTTGGGTACTTGTCATTTTTGTCCAGGCATCACTATATAGGCTCAGGGATGATCTACTTGCCATTATGGAGGTTGTCTTCAAGCAGTGGGTTTCTGTTGATAGATCTACACTTGAAACAGTCACCAAGCCAGCTGATGAGTTTGTGGAGTCATTCTGCAAGAAATTAGAACTTCTTCTCCCTCACTCTTTTAAAGCAATGCAGCAAGCCTCATTCTACAAGGATTGCAAGTCCACTTTACAACCTGGGGAGCTGTTAGTCAATGTAGACTTCTCAGAAAATTTCTCCTTTATCCTTCAAGATACAGCACAAGGATTCCACTGGAATAACTCCCAGGCCACTATCCATCCTTTTGTTGCCTACTACATTGACTCTGGGAAGCTTTGTCATCTGAGCTATGTTGTCATATCTGACTGTCTGCAGCATGATACGGTTGCTGTCGATCTGTTCCAAAAAAAGGTGATCGCTTATTTGAAAAGAAAGTTGTCTTCAGATCCTCAAAAAATTTACTACCTTTCTGATGGAACAGCATCCCAATACAAGAATTTCATCAACTAGGGCCATCATAAAGAAGATTTTGGAGTGTATGCTGAATGGCATTTTTCTGCAACGTCTCATGGCAAAGGTGCTTGTGATGGCCTTGGTGGCACAGTTAAACGCCTTGCTGCAAGAGCTAGCCTGCAAACTTCATGTGAGTAGAACAAATCTTGGGATTTGTGACATGTTACTGCAATGGACATTAGTGGTGTTCCAACTTTATCCCGATACTAGTGAAGTAAGTCTGACCTTCCTACATCCTCATGGGCCATCCCATTCATTCAGGTATCCTCGTGAGCAAGATATCCTCACTATAAAAGTGCTATATGTTCTACTGTGACTAACTATATCATTAGCATTGTCAACATATTTATGGTACTGAGTAAAGAATATCTGAATGCATACACATCAACTATGAGATTGATTAGTAGCAAAATTCCCTGTGTCATCAAATTTGGCCATGTATCTCCTAAACCCATTGCAGTCCCAAAATAAAATTTACTGCAATTAACCCTTTTACCCCGACGCGCATGCGCAGAAATCAATCGTGTGGTTAAAAGAGAAGCTAAAGAAAATGGCGATTTTGTGTAGTGTTGATTCATTGCGTTATATCTTGTAAAATAGCTGAGTTCAGGCAATGATAGTTAGGCTTAGCTTAGTTGAAAACAAACCTGTATTACTCAACGTAGTCAGAAGACCTCCTAGTGAAGTCCGAAGAAGCTACAATGGTGGAAACATAGTCACCCGCTGTGTACCTGAAAATGACCGATAATACACTGCGAAAGTTGGCAGACAGTTTCAGCGAAGGTACATTTCAACTGTTGCTGACACGATTAGTGTATAGACAATAGAAGAAGTAGCATGTGGCCAACTATGATCGGCAGGCAAATTTCAAATGCGATTTTGAGGGAAAGTCCCTATAGGACACCGCAGCTAATTATGCTTCAATTGACTTCCTGTTACATGTAATAACTCCAAGTCCAAAAAGATGCAGGGATCTTGATAAATAGCGGAAGTGAAGTGCGGGCGCATTTGGCCGCTATCGGGTGTAATGGACAAGAAATTTCACGGGCGCATCTGGCCGCTATCAGGTGTAATGGGTTAAAAAGACCCAAACATTTAGGAAAAAAAATGAAACATCCATTTTTGAGATAGTAAAGATCAAAGTACACTAACAATGACCTTTGACCTCAAAATTATGGGATATACTCATTAAACATATCAAATGAAAGAGAAATTTATGAGCTTCAAAGTTATGGTTGAGTTCGTAGCAATGGGTAAGCCAAAAATTATTAGTTTCTGAATAGCTCTAACTCTAAAGCCATACAATGTATGGAACTAAAACTCATTCTGGGATAATGTCTCGGTAGGCACTATGCAAGTACCAAGTTTCATCCAAATCCGTGATGGTCACTACATTTTGTGTTGATTTGACCCAAATGCCACTTTCGCTACCGCACACTTGTACGTTTAGCACGGCACTTAGGCAACTATATGAATCTTGTTGATCATAAAAGCACTCAAAGAGAAAGGCTGGGTGCTAAAATAAGCTTTTAGAGTATTTGTGGTGAAGTTATACAGCTTAAGTATTGCATACCATATAGCGGAAAATTTTCGTATGGTGCAAAATTTCGCATATTTCGCATTAAACTCCAAGATGCAAAAATTTTAAATGCGAAAAATTTTTCCGTGTGAAATTTTGAAGACATCAAAAATTTTGATTCTAGCACGAGGAGCATAGAACAGTTTGAGATTGAGAGTAAAAGAGATAGCATTGTATTGATATTTGCAACTTCCGGATGCCCTTCCAGACCCCAATGGACGTTTGTCCTCATCCATTAGTCCTTCAGCTATAAAGGATGCAAACAAAGCAGTGAGAAGTGCCACACGCACGCGCCACTACGCCAAGAGGAAGTTGTGCCAAATTCACGGCCGAACAGCAAGCAGGAATCGGTGAGTATGCTTTACTGCATGGCAACAAGGCAGCTATCTCCTGTCATTACGCTGGCATGGCAATTCCTCACCAACAACTGTAGCCCAGATATCCTTGTAGACATGGTAGCTTCTCACCATTGCCTCAACCAAAAACGCCATAATTGCTGCAAAATGATATGTCGTGTGAGGGGGCGTGGCAACATGCTAGCGCATGCAAAAATTAAAATACGAAAATTTATTCTAAAGGCCAGTCAGTCATTTATGCGAAAATTTGCACCATTGAAAATTTCCCGCTACACGGTATTGTGCATCCACGCCATCCCTACATACATAGAGAGTCTACCGACTCTGATGTATGCCAACACACAACATGATTCAGACTTACTAATATTAATGGCTTGTGGTATATGTTAGTATTGTGTCACTTACTGCCGCTTGGAGGGTTGGACACCATTTCTACCCCAGTAATGCAGAGTGCTGCTCCAGTTACCAAACAGATAGCAACAATCCCTAGTAGTATAAACCATGGTATAATCCAACCTGCAAGTGAGTAACATGGCTTGTTAGATCTACAGGGCTCGAATTCAAATACTTTTTTTTTCAGTGGCTGATTTGGTTCTGCATAAATAGAAAGAGGATTCAAATTAAGATAGAAAGGTTTCCCCACATTTATGCTGAATTCTTCAATCATCGTCAGGGCAAAAGTGTGAGGTATAACACCAATATTAATAAAGTTTTCCAAATGAAAACAAGTGCATGTAGGGATGGAACCCTCAAAAACCAGCCAAACAAGATGGGAATGACACCACAACACATTCACACCATCCCTACATCTTGTGCCATTTTGCCAACTATGCTTTGTGTTTGTTAGTTGTGTGCATAGGAGGGCTGTGGAAGGCAGTGGAGAGGGTAGTGCTGGGTGTGTAGTGCATGTTGATGTGCATGGAGAGTGTATTATGTTGTGGGAGGCTGTAATCTAGTTGCTACTGAGCATGGCAGGTATAGTCTGTCTTGTATGCAGAAACTGTGAGCAGTGCTGGATCTGTATGGTATGTTGGGAGTTTTAAGTTATGTTGTGAAATTTTATTGTGTTGCTGAATGTGGCAGATATGGATTGTTTCTTATGTGGAAAGCTGTGGAGTGACCATGCAGTGCAGTGGCAGTTGTAGGACACTATCACTGGGGGGGCTAAGGTAGCAGGTGGGGTGTGCGGGGTGTGAGTAAGAGCATGCGTAAGTGCACTCCACCTAGGTGGGTCTGGGGGCATGCCCCCCCAGAAAATGTTTTAGATTCTAGGTCCTCTGAGATGGGTTCTAGTGCTATCTGAGTCAGTTAGAGCTTTCATGCCTGCCAGTCGATAGTGGCCTCCCAGCTCCCCCATAAAAGTACCACTGATGCAGTGCTGAGTAAAGCTACCGTGTTCATTTAGTGGGTGTGAATAGGCTAAGTGCATGTAGAGAGTTTTTTGGTGTGCATAGTTGGCAAAATGGCATAAGATGTAGGGATGGTGTAAATGTGTTGTGGAGGGTTCCATCCCTACATGCACTTGTCTTCATTTGGAAAACTTTTTTGTGACTTGTTTCTGCTGGGTTTTTTTTAATGATTTTAAAACTGGTAAGAGAGAAGAGAGGTGGGAAAGGAAGGCGAGGGGAAGATGCATGTTCTGTCAAGTATGAAAGCATAGAACTGTGTTGTTCTCAAAGAACAAATTCAAATGCTTCCAAGTGAAATTGTAAATTTATGTACGGGGTTTACAAGCACAAGCAAAGCCTCATAAAACCCAAGTTCAAAGCATATGAGTTTTATGAGGTTTTGCTCACAGGCTTACAAATCCCAGAGATCCCAATGCTGTGGTGTCAAACCGGTATAGCTACTCACTGTAAAACTGTTGCTGTAATGGTGTCTTACGACTCAATACTACAATGTCATGTATGTGAGCTCTGTGGGGACGAAGTCTGCAGAGAGTTTTTCGGTGAACCTAATAGTAGTCCACATGAAGTGAGCGGGAGCTGAACAACCGCCTTTCTGCAGCCGCCTCCTTTGGGTGTGTAAGGTCTTCAATGAAGCCACCATTGACTCATGCAGTGCTACTAGCTGCAATAGAGCAGTTCAAGGACCATCTACCATTAGGCTGCTACTTGCTGCGTTGGAGGAATATGAAGACTCAGACATAACACAAAAGAAGGAGGATGTTAAGACACCAGCCAAAATGCTACCATCAACTCTAAGTAAACACTGCATGTAAACATGTACTATTTTCGTTGTAAATGACGATAGCAAGCAAATTTGAAATTTGTAAGTAACAAAATTAAACAATCAGTGGCTAGTGTTCTAAGTTGCTAGCTAGTGTTTTAATTTGCCAGCTATTATTTTAACCATCAAGTACCTTGTATCTAGGTGAGTTATAGGATTAGCAACTGACCAGATTACAGAATGACTTCAGCTATAGTCCAAACGGAAGTAGGAACTGCTGCACTTGCAATCTACACATGCTCAGTGTGGGAGTCCTCACATACATTTTCATTTACAGCAGCTCTCGCTGCAGCTCTAGCACACCTTATAATGCTTCTCCTGGAAGCATGCAGATTCCCTCTCTCTGTTTTGCGTTATACCACCTGACCTTGGCTGTTGCAGTCTTCATCTTACCACTGTATAAGCTATATTTGAACATGAGCTTCCGTAGTTTCTATGAATAATGTTATTTTAACAAATGGCATATAAGCACTAAGCATTAACATCGGAGTGATTGAGAATCACTGAAGAATAGTTAGAGTTCTAGGATAACGATAAGTATTGAGTACAATACCCAGGGATTTATGCTATTTTTTCGTGTTTGAATTGTTGGAATACTTCAGCCGTTATTGTGCTATCGTGGTGGAAGGGAGAAAGAAAGAAGTCAGAAGATAGACGATTTGCCCGTTTTAGCAACTTGCCGGTCTGGTACTTTAGTGATGCTCTCCAGTGAAGTTAACGGTCTTGCTGCTCATGGAAGCACTCGATAATGCCTAATATGGCTCATGGAGGCCTTTTGACTAATCTAACACAGACATTTCGAGCGTGTCATTTGTGCACTTCTAATGTGGCCGCCATTTTTTTCGGGGTCATCCCTACATATGCCATACTACCGTATGCCATGATAGTATGCAGGACTCAGGGTACATCATTAGAGGTCAAAGGTTGTGAGAATTGCTTTCCTTCCTGTTTTTCCATCACTGTAGTCCAGCAAACCAGGAATTTCAACGAAAGTTTTTGATCTTAACTTAGTAACAGAGAACCCTCTTTCCATTTACATGCAAACCATAAGCACAAGTAAATTCTCATAACCATGCTCCACTCTGTTGCTGCATTTACATAATTATCCACTGTCATTGTAGTACATGTGCATGTACTGACATTTCACATTACTTATACCACTCATGACACACTTGCTAGAACGAAGTTAGATTGTTTTGTTATACCATCTTTACAGTCAAACTTCCTAGTTCAAAGCCCTTTGTGCATGCTGCTGAGTTGAACTAGTGTCAACCCAAAACTCACAAGAGAGGCATTGCATGCATGTCCATGAGAGTAGTATAATTAAAGCTTGGTGGAACCACTTAAGGTGCTGGCATTACTGAAAGTCACAACTGATTCCATGCTTGATGACAACTCCTCACTGATGAAATGTAGAAGAAGTCAATTAATGTGGTTTGAGGTCGAAAGTAATCAATTCCTCCCTTGCAATCAGATATGGGATTCATGTAACGCTGTCCACCTACAGAAAATTTGATGATGTGTGCCTTCCCTGTGCTGATTTTAGGACCAAGCAGTTCCTCTCACAGGACTAAATAATGATGCACACAAGCTATTTAAAGGTAGTGTGTCCAAAGTCTTGTGTGTTTTCAAGCACGCAGAAGCTAGGGGGTCTGGAGGCATGCTCCCCCAGGAAAATGTTTAAAATTAGACCCTTGGAAATCACTTCTGAGGCCATTTGTGGCCATAAATACCGGTAATTCTTGGCAAAGAAGATTTATATAGTTGTTACATGTCTACACTGCAAGGTAGCAGATGCAGATTGTGCATGTTTAGTGAGCTATATATGGCACGTTCCTACAGCTTGCTCAGAGATCTTATGTTTCATGGCAAGCTACATAGATTCTGAATTGCTATAGACAACCATATACATGGAGAGAGATCTAGTGATATTACAGACACTACGTTTAAACTTATCTGTGTGCACGTGTCACAGCCAGACAACTTGAGTTGGCCAGAGGTAGGCTAGTCTGGCTACACGAGACTAGCAGTACTTAGGCAGCATGTCATGTCTTCGGTTTCGTAGAAGCAAGCGAAGGAACAGCGAATGGAAATTGCTGTAAATAGTGCAAATCCAGATGCAGCATTGCATGGGTGGCGTTTACAGGGATTACACAGCTTGTAGCTATTATTTTCAACTCATTTTTATTTGTAATTCAAAGTGCGCAAGTTGGGTCAGCAAAAGTGGTTGAGACAAAACTCAACCCACTCGACCGCTTGCTACGACCATGACAAACTGTTCTACTGAGCACATCTAGTTGTATAAAATATAAGATGTGGTTACGCACACTACATGTTTCTCTACCAGGAGTGTATTGTAATTATTAGTCACACATACTATGGAATCAATACAACCAGTGTTCTGGTACCAAGGATTGCTACAGCATCCCTTCTCTACATATAATGGACCTTTATAAAGCAATAAAGTAAAACCAATTAGTATTTGTAGATACGTATAATTACGTATGTAAGAAAAGTTGGTGCATCTGACATAACTCACTCTTCCTCTCCTGTATGTACAAACTTGTGCCGTAGCTGTGACAAACAATAACCCCATCAACGATTGTTATTGAGACAGATATGATGGCAATTAGCAGGACATAAAAACTCATCACAAACAGAGCAATTGTCCATGGTGGCAGTGTGCACTCTGTTGGGATGAGAGAAAGTGTGACTAAAATTGAGGATAAGTGCCAGCTGGTAGTCTCTATTCTGTAATACTTTCTACAGTATGTCACTAAAACAACAACAAGGTGTATGCAAACATCATACACAGGTTTGTCAAGTTCAGGAATAATTATTCAGTTTGCAAACCTAAAAACATGAGGAACAGCACATAGATACCACAGAGTTTACACAACGATACTACAGTAAGACTACTTCACAGATTGATGCTGAGATAAGAGATACACTAGGAAATTCGCAAACCCTTCACTTGTTTGTGAGCAATAGGCACATTATAACTGTTTTTGAGTGTCTTTTTTATGTACAGTATGCACCATAAAACCTAACACTGTGTTGACTGTGTTTTTTGCACAATTCAAATTATGAAACATTACAAATAATGTAATTTAAACTATACATAGAGAATATTTTGATGTAAATATGTCTTCGTGCACAATGATGTACAATGATGTACAGTTATGATAATTCAACACTTTATTGTAGCATACGTAGTTGCACAAGTGCAGTGAAACCCTTCTTTTGGGATATCCCTGAAATACGGTAAAACATAACACTTGACCAAATCCATGCGTACTTCATATACAGTTAGCATCAACTTTTCCATTTATTAGTTCCAAGGGTGCTAGGACCAAAGTGTGTTCAAATAACTAAAATGCTGTGAAATATTTAATATTATCTGAACGCAAGATTCGCATATCATTTAATGCACAGCAAAATATCTACCTGCTAGCACCTGGAGCTTTGACCTTTTCCCACTACACATTATGGCATATATACACATTATGATAATCACATGCAAACTATCAATGCTTCATGCATTCATTTCACCACTGACCAATGCGTGCATACGTAGCTCCAAATATGGAATATGTGCTAGTATACATCATAATATATTAGAGCGTACCACACACAGCAGGATTTCCAGACCACAATCCATTTCTTTGGCAGATCCTCACATTGGTGTTGTTTAATTCATAACCAATGTTCTCATCGCAGACAAAACAAGCTCTGGAACCAGGAGTGATGCCATTGTAGTAAGCGACTGTGGCTGTGTCCATTCTTGTGTTCACCAGTACAACACTCCCAAAACTGCCATCATCACAACTTGAATACTGAGCAGCATCACCCAGTAAACTAACATCAGACAGGAAAATAGCACCAACAGCTGGCAAATTCCAAAGCTTTGTTAGGTTACAACCTGTGAAGTAGTCATGCAACAGTAGTACAAATGTAACAAACTATGTATATCTCTCATATGTAATATGCTACAACACATTAAATGTGTACATACTGTAGATTAGCACATTTTTTCTGGTTAAAATATTTTCATCACTGCGGCAAATAAATGGAGTTTAAAGTAGTTAAACTGAGTTAATTTGGGGCGGTAGGCGTGTGCCTCTAACACAGGGCGAGCCGGCTGCGCAAGCTCAGCGAATATAGATATTTGCGCATGCTCAGCCTGCCTTCATTGGCATAGGTCGAGCAGGAGCCCAGTGCAAGCTGAAAAAGTTAACTGGTTTACCTGGATTCGTGCTAGTCGTCTCGAGCTCCCCATACTAACACCTGTCTCCCCACAAGTCTTTGACGGTCGGGCAGGATGACTGACACTCCAGGTGCTGAACAAGCGGGACGAAGTGAGTTGCCATGCGTAGCTAACTGCCCCAACTCCCCCCCCCCCCCCCCACCCTCCACCTCCACTTTACCTGCCGATGCCATGTTGGCGCCATTTTTGGCTTCTCAGGCCAACGCCAATCCAGCCCATACGGCGCCTCTGTGACACGCGTGCGGCTGACTAGCCCTAACTAACACACGCACGGACAGTTCCAGCATAGCCTATGCATCCAAACCAGCGCTACACCGTGACAGTTATGCCATGCCAGCCAAGCCAAGCTTGCATAAAAGCCAGCCGGCACCTTCAGGCTAGTATCCAGCCACTAATTGCTTTAGTGCCTTCGTAATTTATCACCATGGCAATGTTCCTGGTTGACCTGGAGGCAGGACACGCCGCAGACTACGGCAAATTGCGTTTTGACAGTTGGCCAGTTGTCTCAGGAGTGAAGCACTGTCACACTGATCCCTATATATAATTGGGAAGTCGGCTGACCAATTTTTATTTACCCCCCCTCCCCCCTCCCCCATCACACTTTGCCACTAGGCAACCGCACTGAAGCCCCAGCCCGCATGGGTCAGATGCCATCACCAGCAACCATACCAGGGTCACTGTGCACACTGGTAATGGAAACACCCAGGCTACCTCCACCACTAGTGCCAGCACCAACAAGCTTCCCAAGCACACAAATTCTCACACCTCCAATGACCTCCCAGGCAATTGAGGCCACATCACCTACAGGTCCAGGTCATATCCAAGTCCCAGCGGGTCTATACCTATGTGAAGGGTTTGATAAAATTGCAAGGCTTAAATATGTCGAGATGGCAGAACTGCAGCCAGAAGCTTGGCTTCTGGAGGATCAGAGCGATACCAAGTGCTGGCATTCTATACCAAAGCACCGGAGAGCACCAGTAACTGATGTATTGACCTGGGTCCAGTGCTTTGCATTGCTGGCCAGTGTACTCTCACGAATCTACCAAACCAAGTGCCAGAGCTAATGGCTTACATGAGCACGATTGTGAGATGCCAGAAGGAGTTCGAAGGTCTAGGATGGCAGTACGACACCCCCTTCTGGTGCCAGGCCGCTATATCAAAGGATCTTTATTGGGACAAGATCAATCCCACACTGTATAGCATCTGGCCATGCCAGGTGCCTGGCTCGTTGCACTATCTGCCTCAGCACCAACCACCCAGTGGAGTACTGCCCGCAAGCCGCACATCAGTTCACAGCAATCGAAGGCCAGCCCTCAGGTCGCACACACTACAGCAAGACTCCTTGGCAATGGCCACGACCACAGCCACCTTGGCCAGCACCGAACCAAAGGGCTGCAACAGTGGAGATATGCATGCTGTACAATAGTCGTGAAGGGTCAAGGTGCACATTTGCTCGTTGCAGGTATGCGCACTCTACTGCAAAGGAGCACACTCAGCTTGGGAGTGCACAAGGAGATACAAGCCTGGATCAAGACAGACTGCCGAGGAAAGCAGCAAGCGTCCAAGGTTTGAGGACCGCTGTGCTTAGTCAGCAAGTACACTGCCATCGTCTCAGATAGCTGAAAGGAAGAAGCGTATCTAGCTGCCACACTATCATTAGCATACTAAACTGCTGCCAGGTCATATAGCTGAGCAAACGCATTTAAGTATTGAAATTGATGATTCATATTCGCATCTGTGTCAAGCTCATGGGGGAACGGGGATATGAAGGCATGGTACTAGCCTAGGTCACATAGACGTAGAATACAAGCTCCTCCGTCAGTCACTAACTGATGTGACCGGAAGTGTTCGCATCCCACATTGTAGCTGATATATCGGTAGACCTAGTAAAGTCGATGCATGGGTAGTAATGTAGCATTCTCGACTTCCCAACAGGTGCTCCAAGGGTACAAAGAACCACACATGATTTCTACAAATATACTGCTGACCTCTGCGCACTGGAGGGAATGGCAAAATCTCACCACCCAAGTCAGCAAGTAGATTCACGCCTATGCCCAGTAACCACCCCTTTGGAAGTTAATGAGTGGGCGAGACTGTTGGCCTACCACCCGGATAGAGCATTCGTCAACTACATCCTGGCAGGTATTAAAGAAGGCTTCCGCATCGGGTATAAGTCACACAACAAGCTGCACTCGGCCAACCGCAACATGCGTTCAGCCCTCGAACACCCGCAGGTGGTATAAACATACTTAGACACCGAATTGCACGCAGGACGAGTAGTGGGTCCCTTTGATCTGAGGGAGATGAAGGTGCACATAAGCAGATTTGGGGTCATCCCCAAGAAACATCAGCCGGGGAAATGTTCTTGACCTGTCGCACCCAGAGAACCATGGGCATAAGCAGCGAACTATGCTCACTGACCTATCTAAAGCTCGATGAGGTGGCAGAGGCAGTCGTTACCTTTGGCCAAGGTGCGCAGCTGGCAAAAGTTGACGTCGCCAGTCCTTAGCAGATCGTCCCAGTAAATCCAGCAGATAGGCACCTCTTGGGCATGCGATGGAAAGAAAGAATATACATGGACGCAGCTCTATCATTCGGGCTCAGATCAGCGCCGAAGATTTGTACAGTGCTAGCGGATGCGGCAACCTGGGGACTAAGTATGCTAATGATAGTGTGGCAGCTAGATACGCTTCTTCCTTTCAGCTATCTGAGACGATGGCAGTGTACTAAGGTTGTTTGGATACGTAGACCATTACTTGGACGACTGGATCACAATAGGTAGCCCCGGTTCCAGCGAGTGTGAGGAGAACCTTGCGTTGATGGCAGCCACTTTTGACCGGCTCAGATGCCCTTTAGCGCAGGATAAGACAGAAGGCCCGACTACCTGCCTTGAGTATTTGGGCACCAAGATTGACACGGTAGCTATGGAGATGCGTCTCCCATCGCACAAGCTAGAGATTGCGGACAAGTCTGCAAGAGTGGCAAGGGCGAAAATGCTGCACGAAATGAGACCTGCAGCCACTCACCGGTCTACTACAGCATGCTGCTACGGTTGTGCAGCCAGGACGCACATTTATGAGATGGATGTGCGACCTTCTGAAGTCAGCCAATAAGCCAGGCCATCATATCAGGTTAAACAGGGGGTTCCATTCCGACGTGGCATGGTGGTGGACATTTGCGGCTGAATGGAACGGGGTCACCATCATGTCAACGATAGTGCACACGCCCTCAGAGAACACGATCACATCGGATGCCTCAGGAGGGTGGGGATGCGGGTGCTATTGGTTGGGAAGGTGGTTTCAGCTGGAGTGGACTCCACAGTGGAGGGACAAGTCGATTGCGTAAAAGGAACTGTTACCAATAGTAATCGCGTGCACAATCTGGGGCGCAAATTGGAGGGGTGAAACAGTCACGGCAAGAAGCGACAATATGACAGCAGTTGCAGTGATCAGTTCTAGGTCAAGCCGCGATCCCGAATTGATGCACTTGCTTAGATGCGTGTTTTTCTTCGAAGCTAGACATAGCTTCAGGTTAGAAGCTACACACATACCTGGCAAGGATAACGTGTTGGCAGACGATTTATCACGTAATCGTGCTTCTTCCTTTCTACTCAAGGTACCAACTGCTCAGTCGTCTCCCTCCCAGATCCCACCCCAACTATTAGACCTGCTGGTGGCCAGACAGCTGGACTGGACGTCAGCCGACTGGACGTCGCTGTTCAGCACTACTTCGAACAGGGCATAGCCCAATCGATGCTGAAAACCTGCTCTGCTGCTTGGAAGAAATTTAATCAATTTTGTATGGTACATAATGTTGCTATCTCGTTTCCCATATCAAAATCTGTATTATGTTATTTTGTTGCACATTTGGGCGAGCAAGGTTTGTCTTATCAAACTATCTAGATGTACCTGTCGGGCGTCAGGTTCTTCCAGATCGGCAAAGGTCTCCCGGAACCTGACCCTATGCCCAAGTTAAAAGTGGTGAAGAACAGACTTAGAAAAGCACAAGTTTCTCAACCGCCAAAAAGGATCAGGCTCCCGATAACACCGTCTATTCTAAGAAAGATCAAGCAGTTATGGACCCCGCAGGAGAGCAACCCAGACATAATAATGCTATGGGCAGCCAGTTGCATATGCTTTTTTGTTTTTTTCAGAGCGGGAGAAATAACCGTCCCAACCGACGACAGCTACGACGCGTCTCGTCACCTAAATTTTCAAGACTTAGCAGTGGATGATCACTGGAACCGTCACTTTTAAGAATTCGTCTTAAGTACTCAAAGAGCGACCATGCAGCTAGGCAGGGGGATTGACATCGTCTTGGGGCGCACCTACCAAGACATTTGTCCTGTGGCTGCGGCAATGGCATATCTCGCAGTGAGAAGAGATGGGGATGGCCGCTCTTTAAGTTCGCCGATGGACGGTGTCTCACAAAGGAACGTTTCACTTGCCGTATCCGGGAAGCGTTGGCGGCGCTTGGCCTACATAGCGCAGACTATGCTGGTCATGCTTCCGAATTGGTGCGGTGACAACGGCAGCGCAAGTTGGTCTAGAAGATTCTACCATCAGGACATTAGGTTGGTGGAAGAGTGACGCATACCTCAACTACATACGACTCCTGAGAGATCATTTAGCCTCTATCTCTAGATTCATGGTATCCCAGCAGTGACAAAAACGGCTTGTAGGCATTATTGTTCATTATTGTAGACAGACTAATTGCTATACCTCAGTGACTCATCAAGCACTGTGCAGGCACGCAAACATAATTGGAGAGGTGAAGAGTCCTTGGAGGGAAGAGGGTCTTCCTTGGACCATGCGGAGTGAACTCCGTACACGACTTCCTCCAAGGACCGGAGGTGAAGTGGGCATGCAGAAGCGGGGAGGACAGCATTCTCCTGTACCAGCTAATGGCAGGTCGAGAGTTTGGTGAGTTCCCGTCAAGTGCATACATGCATTCTCCGCGCTGCTGCCGGTCCAATACATCGGGCAACCGTCATAGTGTACAACCTTCACAGTCCACAAGCCACCGATTAAATGGAGTTTAAAGTAGTTAAACTGAGTTAATCGGGGGCGGTAGGCGCGCACCTCTAACACAGGGCGAGCCAGCTGTGCAAGCTCAGCGAATATAGATATTTGCACATGCTCAGCCCGCCTTCGTTGGCATAGGTCGAGCAGGAGCCCAGTGCAAGCTGAAAAAGTTAACCCACCCAACCACTCCCTCCTAATTTTGTCCATCAGTGGTTTCAAGAAAGGCGTTTTACTAGCGCGAAACACTGACGTGACCAGTGTCGGACCATGCGGAGTGAACTCCATACACGACTTCCTCCAAGGACCAGAGGTGAAGTGGGCGTGCAGCAGTGGGAAGGACAGCATTCTCCTGTACCAGCTAATGGCAGGTCGAGAGTTTGGTGAGTTCCCGTCAAGTGCATGCATGCATTCTCCCCGCTGCTGCTGGTCTGATACATCGGGCAACCGTCATAGTGTACAAGCTTCACAGTCTACAAGCCACCGATTAATTATTTTTAGAACAAATCTTTCTTATCTACACTACTTGTACTTACTGTACTGTGGTGTTGTGAAGTTCCCTTGCACTGTCACAGTCACATCTCCACTAACTGCAGACACAGTGTAGTAGTACACAGATGAGGAGTTCAGTCGCTCTCTCAATACCACACTGACAGTGTCTCCTGCTGTACCAGTCTCACTGGACTCAGCAGAGTATGGTAGGTTCATGTAGGTTGGGTCAGTCCCATACTGGACTGTACAGTGAGCAGAGCCGGTGAACCCAGACAGAAATGTGCAGTTGAGTCTTGCATCACTTGGGGAGCTCACAACTGCTATTTCTCCAGCTAGTAGGTTGTTGGTCATATCTGCATATAAAAGGGATTATTCTCAGGCTATATTCTAACTACTCCAGGAGGATAGCTACGTAGTGTTTAAAAAAGTACTTCTTTTTACATCCAGGACTACATCACCCAGGGATCCCAGTTCACCAGCTTGATTCACTCCTGGTACATTCCAATTTAATTTACTCAATGATGAAATGTGAATTATAAAAACTTTGGCCCTGATGACTGAAACATTCAGTCAAACATCTACACATTCCTTTTCCCTATATGCAGGAGCCAACTGAGAAGTCACAGAGAGAATCTAAGAATGTCAATATTTACCAATCGGAGCTGGTAGTAGAAAAGAAATACAAGCAATGGCTAGAGGTAAAAAAAATATTTTGAAGGACCCAGCAAAAGGTTGGAGCAGAGACAGAGAAGATTTGTTGGTTACATACTTATCTCTTACAACTTGACTTAAATTCTGCCAACTGAAGTAGGTAACTTCATCAGGCTTATCCTAAGTAGACAGCTAAGCTTATCTCTAGTCTCATTTCGTTTTCTTCAAGTTCATGTACAATAAGTTCACAATATATCTCTTGGTGTATGCTACTTTAAATCAAAAGTGGGAAGGGGATTTAGGGTAAGTTAGCAATCATCGGACGACAGGTATATTCGGACACTCAAACGCGGAGGGAAAACTGCGTAAACATTCGGCGATACCACAAGACTGTAGCTGAGGTACGTGGTACCTGGTGTACCAAAAATGACGCCCGCGCATTGTTTCCTGTTGGCGCTAGAAGCGATAAAATGGCCGTCCGAAAAACATCAATACTCGACAATATTCGAAAAAGTGTATGTATTTTCAGACACTGTTGTTTGTGCCTTCTCTGAAGCTGCTTTTGGAGAGATTTTAGCATCGATACGATGCCCCAAGACCTCCCCAATTCGCAATATATTTTGGTAGCGGTAGCTGTTTTGAACACTCAGGGGCGCAGCTGAACATGGACCAGTCCGATTCGATCGATATCGGACGGTGAAATTTGTCATTTCTTGCTGTGTTGTCTCCAAACAAGTTGAAGTCTCCACCATATTAGCATCAGTAGAATCTACAGGCTCTTGGCTACATGCTGGTACTTGTCCGGAGTTTGTGCGTTGAGTAGTTCTCGAGATATAAAATTAATATATTTCATGTTTCTTTCCATAAACTACGCTGGTTGATTTATGTGCAGCATAAATAGGTGAGTTCAAACGATATCGTGCAATATCTCGAGAACTACTCAACGCACAAACACCGGACAAATACCAGCATGTAGCCAAGAACCTGTAGATTCTACTGATGCTAATATGGTGGAGACTTCGACTTGTTTGGAGACAACACAGCAAGAAATGACAAATTTCACCGTCCGATATCGATCGAATCGGACTGGTCCATGTTCAGCTGCGCCCCTGAGTGTTCAAAGCAGCTACCGCTACCAAAATATATTGCAAATTGGGGAAGTCTTGGGGCATCGTATCGATGCTAAAATCTCTCCAAAAGCAGCTTCAGAGAAGGCACAAACAACAGTGTCTGAAAATACATACACTTTTTCGAATATTGATGTTTTTCGGACGGCCATTTTATCGCTTCTAGCGCCAACAGGAAACAATGCGCGGGCGTCATTTTTGGTACACCAGGTACCACGTACCTCAGCTACAGTCTTGTGGTATCGCCGAATGTTTACGCAGTTTTCCCTCCGCGTTTGAGTGTCCGAATATACCTGTCGTCCGATGATTGCTAACTTACTCTGCTTGAATATTCAATTTGTCTCAGTGACGTGCCCACCCCCCAATGAAAGGCAGGGTCATGTGTGAAATTGACAGTAATAACAATGACATCTGGAAGAACAGGAGTGTTACTGATATAGTGTGCTACAGGAAATCTGCACCAGTAGCACCAGTTAGTTCTAAACGGAGAATCTCTCATTGGTGACAGGGGATGACTCTCATATGTTTGTACATGAGTGCATAAGATTGGACGGCTTGAGTAAGAGCGTGTAACTCCAATAGAAGCCCATAGTCTGGTCAAAATTATTGAACCATACTAAAAATAGAACACCCGGTCACATGCTTAGAAACAATGGCTTATGTCTATGCAGCACATGCAGTACGTGTTACTATTTTTAGTACTGGCAGTAAATTCTGACTGGTTTCAAATTTTACGGAGTTACACACCCTTACTGTCTTACTCCAGCCACCCGTTCTTATGCGCTCTTGGTTTGTACCATAAGCAACAAAAACCTGGGCAGTGGCCTGCAAACGAAGCTATTGGTTCAATGTGTGTAAACTAAACTAAAAGCTCACTAAAATGCATGCTTGGCCATGGGGCATTCAAACAAGTGAAAAATACCTACGTAAGAACTTGAGGGTTACTTGAGCTCTGTCTAATCCAATGTATTCAGAAAAATACAACTTATGAATTGGAGAAGCTTATAAGCACTAGTTTTCGATGCACATTTATAAGCTCCTGATACAACTATTAGGCTACTCCTAAAATTGTTCATTCACTTACATATATAGTTGTCAAAATACAAAAATACAAATGGCAAATTGCAACTTACGGATGGCTTGTCCTGCACATGTTCTTGCAGCTCCCACTCCCACCACATTCTCAGCAGCCACTGACACACTGTCATAGCTTGAGGGGGGATTTGAAGGTGGCTTAAAGGTGTGGCTACACCTCCCAGCTGTGCACCTGGCAATGTTCACATTCTCGGTAGCCACAACAGACCCAGCCTGGAAACTGATCTTGTACTGTGTGATATCGCCACTTACACCTGGACATGGGTCCACTGGGTCCTAGAGGGTTTTAATTAACTTAATTATATAACTTATCACAAGTATTTAATACCTAAAAGGTACGCACATTCCTGGACCTCTACTTCGCAAAATACTTCCATAAAGCAGCCCAAGATTAAACAGTGGTTGGACAACAATAGAAACTTCTGGCATTTTCTTTGCAACACGGAAGTGTCAATGTGAGTGAACGGTGAAGTGTGAAATTTAGCAGGTTTTTGTAGTCTATGTTTAGCTCATTCTAACAACTCATTTGCTGGACGGATTTCGATCAGACGTGCGTTGTCCTGTGGCCAAGGGAGTACTGCTACTCACTGTCCTTTAAATGCTCTTCACTTGGTACTTAAGCTACAAACAGCTGTTTGTGGACAGTCACGGTGAAGGAGGTAAGGCAGACAGTTGCACAAATCCAGGTCGTCACTGGTATTGTGGCGAAAATATGTAGCTAATGGGCTGGGCATCACGTTTATAACAATAGTTTTTGTGTCCTGACCATGCCTCAAGCTACACGAGCTAAATAATTTTGTTCAAATTTATTCATTAGTTAAGTGCCCATGGGGTCAAAGTCACACGGCAATGACCTTGGGATACAGTTCATGAAGGGTTTCTAAGCTGGCAGTTCCCTAAAGAAATTAAACTAAAGTTTGATTTAACTAAGAGTTGGTGCATTCGTGATGTCAACAGAGAAATGGAGTAGGTTATCGTCACCTTTATTGTGGCATAGGAGTTCAGTGGAAGTGGTATGGGAACATTATTGGTATACGCACTAGTTACTAGGCAGTTGTATCATATTGTGTGGCTACCCTAAGTGAGTAGCTAGGTTAAGAAATTTCACAGACTGATTATAGTAAAGTCACAAAAAGTTTTCTGAATGAAAACAAGCGCATGTAGGGATGGAACCCTCAAAAACCAGCCAAACAAGATGGGAACAACGCCACAACACATTCACACCATCCCTACATCTTGTGCCATTTTGCCACCTATGCTTTGTGTTTGTTAGATGTGTGCATAGGAGGGTTGTGGAAGGCAGTGGGAAGGGTAGTGCTGGGTGTGTAGTGCATGTCGATGTGTATGGAGAGTGTGTTACGTTGTAGGTGGCTGCAATGTAGTTGGCAGGTATAGTCTGTCTTGTATGGAGAAACTGTGAGCAGTACTGGATCTGTATGGTATGTTGGGAGTTATGTTGTGAAATTTTATTGCTACTGAACATAGCAGATATGGATTGTCTATTATATGGAAAGCTGTGGAGTGAGCAGTGCTGAGTGTTGTTTTCATTTAGTGGGTGTGAATAGGCTAAGTGCATGTAGAGATTTTTTTGGTGTGCATGGTTTTTGAGGGTTCCATCCCTACATGCGCTTGTTTTCATTCAGAAAACTTTTTGTGACTGGTTCCTGCTGTTTTTTTTTTAAGGAATTGTTTTTAGAAATGGTAAGAGAGAAGAGAGGTGGGAAAGGAAGGGAGGGAAGATGCACAGTCTGTAAAGTATGAAAGTATAGAATTGTGTTGTTCACAAAGGACATCATAAATTCAAAAGCTTCCAAGTGGAATTGTAAATCCAAACATCAAACTTCTTTATCTACGGGGCTTAGAAGCCCAAGCAAAGCCTCATAAAACCCAAGTGCAAAGCATGACTTTTATGAGGCTTTGCATGCAGGCTTATAAATCTCATAGATCCCAACGCTGTGGTATCAAACCAACTTAGACTATAGCTACTCACTGTAAAACTGTTGCCGTAATGGTGTCTTACAACTCAATACTACATGTATGTGAGCTCTGTGGGGATGAAGTCTGCAGTGAGTTTTTCGGTAAACCCATGCAATAGTAGTCCACATCAATTGAACAGAAGCTGAACAACTGCCAGTTTCTGCAGCCCCCTCCTTTAGTGCAGACGTTTTTGAATGAAGCTACCATTGACTCGGTGCTACTAGCTGCAATACAGCAGTTCGAGGACCAAGCTACCAATAGGCTGCAAATTGCTGCATTGCATGGAGCAATATGAAGACTCAGGCACATCACAAAAGAAGGATGTTAAGAAAACACCAGGCAAAATGCTACCATCAACTGTAAGTGAACTCGCATGTAAACGTGAATTATATGCATTTTCGTTGTAAATGCAGTTTGAAAGATAACTATCAGTGACTAGTGTTCTAAGTTGCTAACTAGTGTTAAGTTGCCAGCTATTATTTAACCATCAAGTACCTCGTATCTAGGCGAGTTATAGTATTATCAACTGGCCAGGAAGTAGAAAAAAACGCTGCACTTGCAATCTACACGTGCTTAGTGCACGTGTAGATTGCAAGATTCTTTCTTTCTTTCTTAGAAAGAAAGAAAGAACTAAAGAAAGAAAGAAAGAAAGAAAGAAAGAAAGAAAGAAAGAAAGAAAGAAAGAAAGAAAGAAAGAAAGAAAGAAAGAAAGAAAGAAAGAAAGAAAGAAAGAAAGAAAGAAAGAAAGAAAGAAAGAAAGAAAGAAAGAAAGAAAGAAAGAAAGAAAGAAAGAAAGAAAGAAAGTCAGAAGATAGACGATTTGCCCGTTTTAGCGACTTGCCGGTCTGGTACTTTAGCGATGCTTCCAGAGTTAACGGTCCTTTCGCCCATGGAAGCACTCGATAATGCCTGATATAGCTCATGGAGGCCGTTGACTGATCTAACGCAGACATTTCGAGCGTTTCATTTGTGCACTTTCAATGTGGCCGCCATTTTTTGGGGGGGTCATCCCTACATATGGCGCACTACCGTACGCCATGATAGTGACAGTTGGAAGTTGCTGATAGCTATTTTTCAGATTGGGAATTGAAGAAACCATGTAATCATGAAAAGCAGCTAACCGAGAGAATCCTCGAAAGATTATATCTCAGGACAGCTTAGAGCAAGATTTGCCATTCACTTCTGTCTTGCACAGGCTGTGTACTTGAGATAGCTTTAATACAGATAAGTCACCATGCATGCATGCTCTAAATATCGTCAATACTCCCATTTGTAAAATTTGTAGTGTTTGTTGCCTGTGGTAGCTTGATATTCACATTTGTAATATTTCTGGGTACTGAAGTGGTTGCTGTCCCCCTGTGGTAGCCTTCACCGTGATTGATGCTCACATTTTTAAGGGCTCAAGTGCTCATTCACGTCCCTGTATGTTGGCTTCATTAGTGAGTTACTGATAAGGTAGATTCATCGGTATAGGTCAAGGCCATAGACAAGTGGGTGCTTGGGGGTGCTGAAGCACCCCCAAATTTTTGGCAGTTGTATTTGAAGGATATAGCACATAGCCACAGCACACAACTGCTTACGATGTATAGTGAAAGTTAGCACCCCCAAACTAAAAAACTTGTCTACGGCCTTGTAGGTCTTTCCCGGCTGCATTACGTGAGCACACAGTGGCGGTACTACGGGGGGGTGGAGGGGGGCATACGCCCCCCCAAACCGCCCGGTGGGCGCCATGCTATGCCCACATAATCTTCACGGCACCGCATACGTAGATCAAGAGATGGATATAAGGACATTCTATGTAACTCAAGATAGAGAGAAGCCCACCGATTCGGCCTAATGTATTCTGCGGACTCACGGACTCGCGGACTCACACGTGCAGTGTGTCGGCAAAGAACAAAGTATTCCAGCTGTAAATACTTCCTGTGCGAGTCCGCGAGTCCGTGAGTCCGAGAGTCTGCAGTCCGCAGAATACATTAGGCCCACCGATTCAGTCGAACGACCAACAATCCAATCAGTTCCTTCATAGATTATATAGCTCTTACCTTCGTCAAGCGGACGTTCAGGTTCTACTCTGAGTGGTGGTGCCGCACATTATAAATATTGTGCGTGCTTCGCCCCCCCAACCCTCTACGGCTGTGCACGCCTATGTGAGCACATGTAGGGTCATGGTAGAAAGGTCTATCAACTTAGATTTTTATACGTACATGACCACAGGGCTTGCAGCATTGCACTCTTTTCATTTGATCCTTCTAGATCAGCTGTTCAGGTTCAAAATGATGCTGTTCTGTGCAACAAAGTAATGTCTGCTATTTCTGGGTTTCTTGTCGCAGAACGGCTATACATGTAATGCTATTTGAATCCCGAATACAGTGCAATGCTTTTTGTATCTACATTTTGACAGTCAGCAACTGTACAACTCTCTCATCTTCTCCACCCTTTTCTTTCACACACTCACCTCATCATTGACCAATATGGGTTGTTCAGATTTCAAGACATTGCTCTGTATGCTTACCATGTTGTTCCTAGCTGGAGGCAAAGCCAGCATACTGCATATTGTTTTAAACATTTCTCTGACTTGCCTTCTGGTGATCTGCCAGAAACCATCCGCACTGTTTTGTGACTTGTATGCAAATAAAATAATGTTTCTGTCTTTATGAGTTATACCTGTATTTGTTTGCCTACAGCAGTGACTGGTGGCAGTTACTATTTGAAGTGTAAAATCTATTAAAAGCAGGTTCATATTGCTTATAAGCTATAGAAGGGATACAATGGTAGTTGTAGTGTCAAAATCGTAGGCGTCGTACTATTTCGTGTGTGACTACGATCAAAATATTTATCAACATTTAAAATCCCCTGTGCTGCTCACCGTATGCCCACAACAAAAATCTAAAGATGCTCTTGCTGTTGTTTGGCCTGTTATAGCTACAGAATGGTACCAATATGCTTCGAAAAGAGTGACGAGCAAAGTTTGTGCAACTATAAGTTTGACACCCCCGCACATGCGGACATTTTGTACCAAGTGTAGATACTGCTGAATAGCGTTGGATTTGCATGCCCGCTATTTGCATTTTCTGTTTCAGAACAAATGTGTGCTTTGTTCGGTGAAAACTGCATTCAATTGAGCAAATGGTTCAAGAGTTATGGTGAGAAGAATTTCTTGCAAAAACTCGGCAAATTTTATCTTAGGTCCTTCCAGCGTCAACGTACAATTTCCGCTTGCAAATACATATAAGGCACTTCTGCTACACTAGGCAGACCACTGTAAAAATCACTATCTTCATGAAACTTGGATTGTTTTAAGGGAACATCCCAGAAATGATTGCAGTTGCAGTTTCACTAACCAGCATCCCTGGTAAGGTTAACAAACAACAAGCTACATACAACTTACTGGTACTGTATACCATGTACTGTTAATGAACAGTAGCATCTCTGATGGCTGGTTGTAGATGACAATAGTAGCACAGTTGGCAGGAGCATTAGGAACTAAATGGTGGGGATGTTATACGTACAGTGAGTGAATGTAGGATTCAGATAGTGTCAAGTAAAGGCTCAGATTACTGGATTGGCCATTGCCTGTCTTTACAAGGCTGTAATGAAAATAATGACCAGTACCTAGCCTCATACCTAGGCCAACTGCCTGGGTACGAGGCTACAATGCACCAAATTGTACCCAAGTGCTTCCTAATGAGATAAATAGCCCATAATGGCCTTCATGAGGCTCTTGGACTGGGCTACAGTTTAGGCAAGGTCAGACAAAGGCTTAGGCCTCAAATCCACTTTAGGCAGATGAACTATCGCCCCCAAAATTTCAGCTCTCACACTGACCCCAATGGTGAAGTGAACACACCCAAAAAGCAGCATTTATATTGATATTCATGAGGGCTTTGGTGGCCACTATACTCAGTGTCAATGATGCTTGCACATTGCTTCCTCTTAACGATAGGATTAAGTGACAAAATGACCATCTGAAAAAAATCAATCAAGATGCTCCAAGATGCCTTAAGACTCCTCCACTCTACATTCCATTTTTGTCGTGTTAGGTGCTTTGAGTACCAGCTGAACTTCAACTATGGCCACTCGATCAATAATTGGACTGTAAAATTTGCTGTTCCTTGCTGTGGTGTCTCCAAGCAGGTTAAAGTGAAGTCCACACAATATTAGTATTGGTAGATTCAACAGGCCCTTGGATACACTCTGGTACATGTTCAGTGTTTGTGATTTAAGTGGTTCACTCATTCAAAATCAGTTAACGTGGTCCTAACGTGTTCAGATAGTGGCTTTCTACTGCATTATCCTTTATCCTGCACTTCCCAAGCATCTGCAGCTGAGTAAGACAGCCGACGGAAGGCAACTGCATTCTGTACACACTAAATTCATGACATCACCACTCCATATTGTCAATCAGAATAATAAGATTTAATGGTGGTTAAAGCAAGTTAACAGCAGAGGGGCATGTGCACCTGGTTAACTAACCAAACAATCATCAAAAACCTAGCGCTCATCATTCACGCGCCTTTTTTCCAAGTAAGTCGAAGCAAAGTGGCAACCTCCGAGTCTTGTCAGTTCTCATGGCAGATGACAGTGAACACCAACCCAAACCGGAAGGGTCTCTCCCCTTGCAACTGAGCAGGGTGGGAGTCAACTCGAAATGTCCACTGCTGATCTTCCAATCAGGGCCATCCAAGCCGCGGAGGACCTGGCGAAGGCTCTCAAACAGTTCCACCGACAACCCCGGGTAAGGAATAATTTCGACCCAACCCCCCAAAATCTACCCCCCTCTCCCCATTAAAAACCAGGCCCCATGGGAACAGCTGCCTATTCCTTCTCTACTCGGCCTCCGAGTGTGATGGCCGCAGCCTTCTGGGCTTTCCGAATAGGCAAGCCATCCTGGCACTTTCTCTCATAGGCACAGTATTCCTCCCCCCCCACCCACCCACACACATTTCTTTCTTCAGCTCTTTTCTCCCTTCCTCTCAATTTCACTCCTCCCATCCCCGGGGCATAGCAAACTGCACTGCAACTATCCCAGGTCAACGAGGGGCATAACACCCCAGGTCAGAGAAGGGTACAACACACCTCTCACACTAGCTGACCACCCCAAGTTGCTGTATCAACGCTATGACAACTACCCAGGTCAATAAGGGGTGTAACACCAGACTGCCTCAAGTTGCAGTAGGGCACGATGACCCCCCCCCCCCCCCCCCCCCCTCCCCCCACACACATACACACACCTCACCACCCACCCCCAGGTCATTTAGAGCACAATGACCCCTCCAACACCACACACTCCCTCATGTCGATTACTCAAGGTCATTCTGTGGGTCTAATGAACCCAGACCTACCAGTCATGACAGGGCTTAAGTTTACTTAAGCCACTCGGCTGTCTACTGTTAAAGTGTCTACTGCGAACGCAGACTGCCCGCAGCAACGATGGACACACCAGCTACTTTGTGGAAGCGCCCGGCTTCCACCCCTCAACGCTGAAGCTCACCAGCCTCCCGCTAGCGTCGGGAGCATCTCTCTGCCTTGCGTTCTACGCTTGGCGATGCCTCGGCTTCGTGCTCGCCCCCCCCCCCACACACACACACACACCTCACCACCCACCCCCAGGTCATTTAGAGCACAATGACCCCTCCCACACCACACACTCCCTCACACCAATCACTCAAGGTCATTCTGTGGGTCTAATGAACCCAGACCTACCCGTCATGACAGGGCTTCACTACTGTCACTCCAACCACCTGAGGGCAAAAACCCCATCAGCTCGCTGAGCTCTCCCCAGTTCAGCATGCAACACACTCAACATCCTATAACTACCCCCCCCAACATTGATTAGCTAGCTTAATTCACCACAGGGCCTTCCATAGCAGGTTGGCCACACCTAGTCAAATGGACCAGACAAATCAATCACTGTCCATACTTCAACCCAGATCCCAGGTTGGGAACACTCCCAGACCCCTCCACCCTCCCGTCCACACTAAGGACTCTCCCTTCTCCTCCTCCCCTGGTGCAAGACCCACCAGGCTCCTCCTCTCTACCATCCATTACCCAACTACTGGCCAGCATCTCTAGCGGGAGTGGAGCTCGAGAGGTCCCCACAGTCCCCAACCCACAGGTCTCACTGGGTTACGGCATACCATCTATTCCCCAAAAAACACGAGACCGCATTCTTGCGGGGAGTATATTGACTTCACTGACCTCCTCCCCGCAGAGGGTAGCATCATTATGGTGAATGCCTTTGACCTCATGCAACAAAAGAAACTAATCCCAGACATAGGGACCTGGGTACAGTGCTTTACCATATTTGCTGGAGTCATATGCTCCCAGTCACCAGGTCGCCTCCCTTCTTGGTTACCTATACCAGATAACCCGGGCAAGCCAGCGATGCAAGTGGCCAGCCTGGGTCATCTTTGACCAAAATTTTCGTCAGGAAGTGGCCGACCAGGGTTCAACAGAACTGGCCAACACCCGACAACCAGCTCTGTAGGAACTACATACACCCGGAAAGGCTGCAAATATGGCAAGAAATGCCGCCGCATTCACCAGTGCCTTGAATGTGGGGGGCCTCACCCTCTGGCACGTAATGCCCAATGGCATCCTCATCCTCCAACAAATCAGAGGGCTCCACCCACCCCATCTCATAGTAAACTTACCACACCTCCCATGAACAGTTACCATAAGTCTCAGCCATAACATTGGGTTCACATATTACACCCACATTTCAGCATACTTACGGTACTAATATCACACCCTGATGGCCATGATCTGTACTACTTATCAGTCACTCATTCAATCCGTATTACTCTAAACTTCTCAATGATCAATAAAATAAATAATTTACCATCTGCCACTTACAGGCCTGTCACACTACACCCCCGACTGCCTGCTATACCCCTACCCATACATGCACCGGCTAGAGGGTTTAAGGGCCTGCATCCCCACTGTTGCCCCCCAGCTACACCAAGAGTTCCAGGCCATTATCACTCCCCTAGACCTCTCCAAATGGCAATCAGAGCTACAGGGTCACCCAGACCCAACATATGCTGAATTCATCACACGAGGCATTCAATATGGTTTCAGGATAGGCTTCAACTATAGCCTTCAAAACCTGAAACCCTGCCGAAAGAACCTACGATTGGCTACAGAGCATCTATCTGTAGTGGATGCCTATCTTCGCAATGAATTCAGTAAAAACCGTCTTACCTACATTCAGGACCCATCCACCCTACCCTGGTTCCAATCAAATGCCTTTGGTGTTATCATCAAACGTCACAAACCAGGAAAATGGCGGCTAATTGTTGACCTTTCTGTCCCTGAAGGATACAGCATAAATGACTTCATTGCTCTACTCAATTTTATACATCTCCGTCGACCATACAGCAGAGGCCATCTCCATCTCAGCCAAGGGGCCCTTCTAGCCAAAGCAATGTCAAAGAAGCATTCCACATTGTCCCAGTGGCTCCAAGCCTCGTACCCAGGCCGTTAATTAGGAAAAACGGCCTGGCAACTTAACCAAGTTCAAACTGTTGACTTCTGCTGCCCTGGGGTTGGCAGTACCAATCAGATTTCAGAACGCTTCACGTGACACTTGTAGAATTTCAATTGCGTCATAAATACATCACAGTATAGCAAATATATATACCGTACTGTCCCGTGGTATGCTAGCGCTCGGAACGACGGTTTTGCTCGAACTCCTTCTAGTGACTTGTTTGCAACTACTACAGTACCTGCAGACAGCACGGTTTCTTTACAACCAATGCAAGGACCTGTTCGAGAGTAGCAGTATTATACTAGTTAGTACTTACTGTTAGTCGGGCAGATCGACATCAGCGAGTCTACTGCAAGCAGTGCATCTACAGATGACAAGACAACAACCATCCAATATAAGCCTGTAACGAGTCTTGCTGGCAACAACGTGCTTGCACATTACGAACAGTCACGTGGCTTCGATCAAATATCACATGCATTATCCGATATTCATGGCTTGTATGGGTGTAGCTGTAATCTTTTTGACATCATATCCGTATACAGTTTGAACCCGCGTAAGTTGCCAGGCCATTTCTCCTATGAACGGCCTGGGTATGAGGCTAAGTGGCTTCCGAAGACAGGCTACTCCTGGCCATGCGGTGGCAAGGGGAGCTGTACTTTGACAAGGTCCTCTCCTTCGGCCTCCGTTCAGCCTCCATTATTTTCACTGCAATTGCTGATGGTTTTGAATGGATCATTCGCCAACGTGGGGTACAGAACATATTCCACTATGTTGATGACTTCATCATCGTTGGCAAACCCAACACACAGGAGTGTGCCTCTGCCCTGGCCACAACACTTGAAACCTTCTCTGTCCTTGGCGTACCTGCCGAACTTGAAAAGTGTGAAGGACCTTCGGCCACCTTCCCTATATTAGGTATTGAAGTTGACACAGTTCAAATGCAGCTCTGCTTGCCTGCAGAAAAATTACGCTGCCTAAATCAGTCAATCAGGGAATGGAGAGGTCGTAAAAGTTGTAGGAAAAGGGAGCTACTCTCACTCCTTGGGTCTCTACAACATGCAGCAAAAGTAGTGAAACCTGGCCGGGCTTTCGTGCGCCGGATGATTGAACTTTCCACTGTCCGTAAACACCAACAATTCCGCGTGGATCTTGAATGGTGGTACCAAATGGTCTCCACTCGGAATGGGATGTCCATCCTAGCCCCTCTCAAGGCCGAGGCCCCAGACGACATAATCACCTCAGATGCATCAGGTAGTTGGGGCTGTGGTGCCTTCCATGCCAACGAATGGTTCCAAATGTAATTGGATAGCCATACCCCCCCATTACACATTACTATATAAGAACTCCTCCACGTGGTAATTGCTACTGCCATTTGGGGCCGCAACTGGGTAGGAAAAACTCCTTTGCGACAACATGGCTGTAGTCTACATCATCCGAACCCGGCAGAGTAAAGACCACAACGCGATGCACCTCATGAGGTGTCTTGCCCTCATTGAATGCTCATTCCACTTTACCCTTGCCCAACCAACACCAACCCCAATCCCAACCTTGCTTTACAAAGCCCTCATCTCCCAGTAACCCAACTGGACCTCGACCACCTGGGCAAATCAGTTCGGGAATATTATATCCAGGGTCTAGCCCCATCAACCACCAGGACCTACAACTCCTCTGGGTCAGGTTATTTCTCATGTATTTGTGTTCCATCAGTACTTCAATATGGTTCATACACACATCAGTGTTTCTATAATGACTTGTTAATATTATGAAACTGAAAGATTTACCCTTTCATCCACGCATTGAATTAGGTTATATCTGTCACGTGACGACGATGGGTGGGACTGCCATAACCGGCAAAAACAAACACAGAGGCTGATAGGCGGAAATTACGCCAGGTAGCTAGAGTGACCTTAACAGTACCATTCGAATGCACTCATAACTAACTGAAACCTCACCGGGTAGATTGCACGAATTCCTCTGGGAAGATGCTCTACCAAGCAAACAGGCCCTCAAGAGATGGACAGTTGGAGCACAGCAACTCTTACGAACAATATTTCCACAATCTACACTGTAGGCAAACTCCTTGATGCCTACTCATTGGAACGCAGTCGGTAAGATCAGGAGCTTATCAGCCGCTCATAAGATAAAGAATACCAAGCTATATAATTTCCGCCTCATTCGACTTTTTCGTTCACTACACTCTATGCGGCAATCTCTCTGGAAGTCACATGGATATGTATAGCCACGCCCTACCTTTTTCACATGGTACTACTACGTATACTGGATGCCTACATTCACATCAATCAACCTGGTGAGGTTTAAGTTAGTTATGAGTGCATTCGAATGGTACTGTTAAGGTCAGGCTATTTCTCATGTATTTGTACTTCAAATACGGTTCATACACACATCAGTGCATTTGCAGTGGCAACCACTCCAGCTCATTCCCAATCCTGCAGGGTGTCCGCCAAGGAGCAATTCTATCCCCATTACTATACTCTATTTTTGTGGATGACCTCTTAAACACTCTTGACCACTCCGGCCTCGGTGCGAGGATTGGAGAAGTCTTTTGCGGTGCCGCAATGTACGCTGATGATCTAGCACTGGTGGCCAGCTCCCCTGAAGAACTACAAGCAATGCTAGATATTGTCTCACACTACGCCTCCCAGTGGCGTTACCAACTAAAGTCCTCCAAATCCGTGATCCTTGTACTCGGTGAATCACCCCGCTCTAGGGCCCTTGCAAGATCCAACAGGCAATGGCTTCTAGCAGACCAGCAATTGCAAGAAGTTGACGAGCACCACCACCTTGGAATCCTACGTTCAGTTCACTACTCCACCTTGGCTCACACCTCCGAGCGGTGTGCCGCTGGCCGGAGTGCCTTCTTTGCCCTGAATGCAGTTGGTTCCAGGTTTGGCTGCTTACATCCTGTCACCTCCCACAGACTTTACTCCACACTCTCTCTTCCCATCATGCTGTATGGATGTGAGCTATGGTCTATATCTAAAACTGAGTCGCTTATGCTGGAACGCGCCCAGGAGATCCTAAGAACCATCAAGGCCTCCCTGTCAGATGCCCTAGTGTAGCTCTGACTAGTCTCCTAGGCTCCAGGGACATATCTTCGTTCATATCACAGCAACAACTCACCTTCATCAACTCCATCACATCCACGTCCATTACTGACCTTCCAGACTGATCCTTGAACAACGGTTGACTAACCCATCGCTTTCTTGGATCATCCCCCTGTGGCAACAACTTCTGGACACTTTCCACCTCCCATCCCTTGAACAGCTGATCTCCACCCCAAAGGGGCAAAGCCTCTTGGAAAAACTCCAGCAAAAGGCTGCTAAACATCAATCACTACATCGCCCTCACTGAAGAGTGTCCAGACTATCCGATAGGCTACTGCGACCTCCCCCTCGGTAAATCCTCCCACCATTGGTCCTCCACCCTACACGATCGACAAGCCACCATCAGAACCAACTTTCGACTTAGAATGCTGGTTGGCTGTGATGGCCTGGAGGTTGATGCCGTGAGGTTTCGACGCAGGATGAATGGCACAGCCCCTGGCGACTCCACCTGCAAGCTGTGTCTCACTGCACCTGAGGACCCCGCCCACTTCATCTTGCGCTGCCCCTCCCTCTCCACCCGCCGCCATGAATTACTCTCAAATGCACACCCCCACGTTAAATCGCTATTCCCGGTTATTAACCTTGACCCAGACCACTTTGTCGACGTCATGCTCGGTTATGTATGGATTAAGGACCACACAACACAGGTGTACATCGTGGACTATCTAGACCAACTCCGTGCACACCGGAACGCACTACTACTCCAACCCGGCCTTATAGGCCTATAGCCCAACTAGGGATACTCTCCTAGAAAGGAGGTTACAAAGACGAAGAAGAAGGTACTACGAACGTTTACCCGCAAAACACCCGCAACACACGTACAGCTGTCTCGGGCATCTAGTAATCATGTCATCGAAAGTCTACCGCTACAGCCAGTCCTTCTCAACAGTCAAACGTAAACAAATCACAGTGCCACGTGTAGAACTAACCACAATCACATGACATGACAGATCGTGCCGTGTGCAATCGTTTCCGTGGATACGTACGGCGCGCGTGGTATTTCGCCGACCCAGGCCTTACCTACACTGAGTCAGCAAAACACAGTTTATCACCTTCTGCTCATCCTGTAATCAGTCCCCTATCCCAGTCTCTGAAAATCTCATATGCTATTACGTTGCACACTTAGGCAATAAAGGCCTAGCACACTCTACGATTAAAACGTACCTGTCTGCAGTTCGCCACCTCCAAATTTCCGGTGGCTACCTGAATCCCAACCTCGGAGACATGCCTCGCCTGTCCCAGGTCACAAGGCCTACTCTTCCGCTTCAGGAGCGGTCAACCCCTGACACGCAAACGCTTTGTTACAAAAGTTTGGGACGAGTTATCATCTTCTGGCACTGACCAATCTAAATATGCAGGTCACAGCTTTAGGATCGGTGCCGCTACAACAGCCGCACAATGCGGCATTGCCGATTCCACAATTCAACTACTAGGCAGATGGGAGAGCACAGCTTATCTACTCTACGTCCGCACTCCACGCAAGACTTTAGCAGATCTGTCGTCCGTTCTTAGTAGGTCGACATTTTAAGCCTGCTCACTAGGTGTACTTACCACTAGCGTTCTACCCCTAATCATCATACTCTTGTACATATGATATCACGGTTCTGACCTCACACACATGAATCTCTTACTGACCAACACCTGAGAGAGCGAGAGATAGCTAGAGAGAGTAATAAGAGTAGAGAGAAAGCAGGAGCCTTGGAGGGTCAGACTACATCTTCCCTGGAACCAGGACGGGATGCCAAACCTCCCTGTCCTTCAACTGACTATTGAATAGGCAGTCCTATGCACAACACTCATGGCTGTTAAAGCTAACTACCACTATGTACATACTGTTACTTACCTTGAGGAGTGATTGTCAGGGGCTCACTCTCCATCCCCTCCTGACCACCACAGATGCCACGTACTGTGATGTTGTACTCATAGCCTGTCATGAAACCAGTTAGTTCATGTTGTGTGACACTGGCAGTGGTGATGTTCAGAAGTCCCCCATATGGGGTCTGTAGAGCGTTGGTGGTAATGTTGATGAGGTAGAAATCAGCACTGTCTCCACCACTCAGTGTCCAGCTCACAGTCACATTCACAGCTCCACTGACATCTCCAGAGAGGTCAACACAGGAGAGAGTAGAGACAGAGGGAGGACCTGAACGAAATAGCAAACAATCAATCTAACAGTCAAGTGGAAAGAAAACGGTGAATTGAATGTGGGTAGACAAACCACCTTGTTCTGTTTATTTACATATATGGACAGCAGTGTTTCGAGTGGGTTCGGCAGGGACGAACCACCCTGATACCTTAACGTGGAAGCCTAGCTACATTAGGACAATTGTGGAACAGGGAATCAAATCCAGTTGATCAGCTGGTGTGTGTGTATGTGTGTGGCTGTAACTACACAGCGGAACCAGGGAATCAGATCTAGGTGCACAATCCAGCTCTTACCAAAAAGGACAGCCATTGCATGATGTTTAAGGTAATTAAACAACGTTAATCAACATAGAGTACACGCGCGCGTAACGCCACACCTACTGTTCCATTTATAGCCCATATTACGCATGTGCAGCACATTCTTCCACCCCGAGCTGCCTGCTGCTCCGTTGCAAGTTTCAAAGCCCCACCCTTCCTGCCCTCCCTCCTTGGTTATATCTTCATTTCTCCGTCTATCCAGATGTGACCGAGCCTGGGCTATGGCTGGTGGCTGTGTCCCCATCCTTACTCCCTAAGATTACCATCACTTGGTTAGAGCACTACGAGAGGCTAGGTTTAATGCTGGCCTCAAGTAAAATGCTTAAGTCTTAACAGCCACCAGGCTCATCCTCCAAGGAGTGCTGGGGTAGTTGCTGTTTAACCAGTTACAGCAGATTGCAAAAGTCTTGCAACACGCAAGCAGAACAGTGGAAAACCACAATTGATTTACCACTATGAATCTGATTATCTTTCCCGCCCTCAACATGCCCTTCCTCTCTGTTCAAGCACAATTGTGGTTTTCCACTGTCAGCTGTGCTTGTTGCAAGACTTTTGCAATCTGCTGTACACTTATAAGTCTGCAGTGATTGGTGATTAAGTGTAGAGTGTCTACTCAGGATGCCTTTGGGGATGCTAATTGGTGATAATTGAAGCCACACAGAGGTGAGATGATAAACAAAGCCAGCAAACTTCTATGTATGGCTGTAGGTGATTTGAACAGCTGGGCAGAGCTACTGTGTAGCCTCGTACCCAGGCTCCCCGCTTTTCGGCATGGGGAGGAGCCTGGGTACGAGGTTACTACTGTGCATATTAGGGCTAAAATAACACTACATACATTATTTTAGCCCTGATATGGGATTGTCTCATTTTGCACCAACTTGTGTCATTTTGCCTACTCAACAAATATTTGAAATACTCAACAATTCCAGTAAACTCAATTACACAATTAGAATGTGCAGATACAGCACCACAGTGGGGAAGAAGTCTAGGGCAAGTGGAAAACGCTGAAGTGCTGAAACCTAAGTACGGAAACCAAAGTACGGAAACGGAAGTACGGAAACAGAAGTACGGAAGTGAGAAGAAAAGCCACCTATTGGTGTTTATTGTGTGTGTTGAGGCCTCGTAGCCAAAGGGTGACTCTATCCCTGCGATGTGAGAGCCGGATCTTGGGCTCTAGGACTGCAGCTCTAGGACTGCAGCGAGTGTTGCTATCATGACTCATGTGACTCACCCAAACCAAGACTAACGGTGTTCCTGATGTTCTCGTGACAGTGATGCAGATGCGAGTGTTGTCATAGTTCCTTCCCGAGAATCTTGGCCAAATTTGACTCAACAAGTTCCAAAACTACTCCACAGACACTAGCAAATAGTCACCGTAGTCTCGGAATGAGACCAAGACAAGACCACACTCACTTTGTGAGTTTGTAATCTACTGTGTTAGTGCATGCTGGGGTCCAATGTGTCAGTACTCAGCTCTCACATCGCTTGGGCACAGTGTGAGAGGGTCTGGGCACGAGTGAGAAGAAAAGCCACCTATCTGTGACACAGATAGGTGGCTTTTCTTCTCACTTCCGTACTTCCGTTTCCATACTTCAGTTTCAGCACTTCAGCATTTTCCACTTGCCCAGAAGTCTAGGTGCAGTTCCTCTGCTGGCTTCTTCTTCAATAAAGGTCAGCTTGTACAAACTGTGAGGGCACCCAGTGAATGCAGTACACCTATTGCCATTGTAAAATGACTCTGGCAGGTGCAACATACCATAGTCAAATTTCCATGTGACAACCCCAATGCTGTGGCTAGAAAAAAATGTCTACATAAGTGTGGAGAGCAGCAAAACTAGTCTCGTGCCCAGACCCCACCCAGCTCACGTGAGGAGAAGGGGTCTGGTGTCACAAGTCGAAATCCTTGGGCTAGCTCCAGAAACGTGGAGTGACCAATGAAATTGCAGAGCGGCGTTTATTGGAATAATGCGGAAGCACGAACAAGTACTTCCATCGTACCCTCAAAGTGATGTTATGAGATTCATTATTCAACACTGACCAATTTGTAATCCTACACTAACAATTACAAGGCTTCAACACTTCCGCAAGCCCAAGGAATCGCCCAATTCGGGCACATGAAAAAGCCGGAAATGGAAATGCAACCTCTTAGCTGTTGCAGTCATTCAAATGTTGGTTTTCGTTCCTTGGCATCCCAGTCCTCTCCCCGCCTCCAGTTTTCGCCATCGCCGCCCCCAGTTGTAGTGTAATGTGCTCACTTGGGTCATTGTTTATGTTCTCAGCAGCATTCTATCTTTGGTGTTCCATACTTAGTAACCAGCTGATTCTGTATAGATGTGCCCTGTACATGTCCTGAGATTAATGTTTGAATCAGAACACTACACCAGTATTTCTGCATTGGCAAGGAATGGGGGGGGGGGGGGGCAATGTGTTGGGAATGGGGCTATTGTACCCAGGGCCTGGCATGGGTATGAAGCCATAATTTGCTTCACACACTGCAAGCAATCAAAACTGGAAGTGGGTCTAGGAACAAGGCTGCAAGAGTAGGAATACTGGCCTTGTTCCAAAACAAAGTAGGTTTAACTTACTCTTCATGGTCAGATAGCAACTAGTCTCGTGCCCAGACCCTCTCACACGTGAACCAGACTAGATCTGGGTATGAAGCCATAATTTGCTTCACATAGTCAATCACACTAACCACAAACCACAGTACAGGAGTAAAGGCAAAGCACATGACTCATAAAGCCAGTCATATAACCATTGCTAAGTAGGATACATGAGTAATGACTAAGCACGCTACAAAGAAAACATTGCACCAGTGATTGGTGTGTTTTTTGTTCCCATTTCCATTTCCAATTTCCATTTCCAGTTTCCGTTTCATTTCCGTTTCCTGCTTTTCCATAAGCCCCAAGGATTCAGGCTTGTGACACCAGACCCTTTCCTCGTGAGAGGGCACGAGACTACAGCAAAACACTGACCTGATATCTGAAGGATGCTGCCTCCAATTCTGTTCCCAGGTTGTCTGGATAAGGCTGGTCCAAAGCACTCAACCAGTGTACCATCCAGTGCAGGGGTTGCAGTGCTATTCAGTGTTGATGAGAAGGAAGTAGCATTTGTTGTTCCAAACCCAGTCACAGCCCTAGCTGTGAAGGCACCACCAGCTCCACATGTAGATGTTGCACCTGCTGTGCTATGAGACAAGATACACTCACTGTTCCCACTCAGTCTCCAGATGGTGACTCCACTCATGTCCCCAGTAACAGTACATCTGAAGGTGAAGGTATCACCAGGACAGGTGGTGGGAGCTTCAATGAACTGCCCAGCAATAGGACCTAGGATTATAGCCAGACAAGTAATATAATAGAGCAATACCTAAATCCACCAGAACAGTAGTCCACTGAACCAGGCTTATCAGAGGGGGGAAATGTGCTCAAGTCACTTATATACATGATTGAACTGAAAGCTCCTGAAAATACGCCCCCCCCCCCCCCCCGGCCCCTTTCTGCACACTACTTTGAGGCAAAAGTGGGAAGGGGGTGTTTGCTTGATTATTCAATTAATCTCGTGCATACGCCCCACCCCACCTGGTTCCTTGCGATGTTACTTGTGAGGTCGACAGTCACAACGAGTGCCGCAGCTTTCTGGAAACACGGCAGTTTGCTCAACATGTACTATAAGAATCAGTGGCACTTGTGCTGATACTATGCTGAGAGGCATCAAAGCAACTTGCATCACCAGTGATGACAGAGGACAACCCCGTGTAACCACATATTGCAAGCAATTTAACACACTTTTTACCGTATTCTACATAATTATTATCCACCCATGATGTATTATCCGCCCACCCCCTTCTTCGGCCAAAAATTATGTGGAAGGGTATTTATATATATAGTATCCGCCCACCCTTTACCACGGGACTGCTCCCTGTACCGGGAATGACAACAACAGCAGGCAAGTAGATGACAAACTTTTCACATGTAGATGGCTTTGAGAAAAGCCGATTTTGGCATTCCAGCTTAGACCGTCAGTTACGTTTGTCGATCACTTCTCGCAGTCTTACAATAACTTTCTCTTTTCCTTGAAATTTGCAAACACATGGCACTACCAGACCAAGACCACACTGTCTTCTGGTCTTCTGCCAGTAATCTTGCATGAGATCTTCCCCCCATGCTGGAGAAAATGCCATGCTATTCTCGAATACTCTCAAGGTAAGTGTCCAACTCCTAGTGTTGAGAATCTTGCCTACAAATTGTGTCCAGACAGCCTTGTATACATGATGTCCGCGCACAACACTCAACACAAAAGATGGCGGCCATTACTGACACTATATAGATTTGATAGAGCACGCATGCATACTTAGTACATAATCACATGACTGTAGATGAACTTTCTGGGTGGTCGGATACTACATCGCGTTTACCAAAACTACGCATTATCTGCCTACTCCCTCTTTCAGCTAGCACTTAAGTGGCCCGCCCATGGGCGGATAATACGTAGAACACGGTACATGTAAACTCAGAGCTGTGAAGTATGGTAAGCAAGCAGGTCCTGCTTGATCTAGCGATCTTGGAGTCTTTGGACTTGCGCCCCTTCTGCACATCCGAAAACTACATTTCACCAACTTTTGAGGTGTAGTCCGTGCTTATAAGTTTATTTTCGAGTTGAAATTTTTTTTGCTGAGTGGGCAAAATGTCACGTGCACACATTCTGCAATCTGATTGGTACTGCCAGAGCCATGAGCCGGAAGTCGACACCTTTTTCTGCAGATTTTACCAGGCTCTCTCCTCCTACCAATTTTCTGAGGAGAGAGCCTGCAATCGAGGCTATACACCACCAGTGATGCTGCTGTTCTTGTGGAAAGCCATGGCAGTCATCATCGAAGTATGCACATTCTAACTGGGGGTGGGGTATGGTTGACTAACTGAATATTTGGGGGGCAAATTATTGCAAGTTCAATGAACTTGCAATAATTTACCCCCCAAATATTCATGGCACAGATGGCACAGATACACATAATTATGTGATTTGATGAGCAACTTTGGCACGTAGGTCAGTTAAATAGTGATTGTGTCCTATGTGACAGGCTACCCATGTCTTAGCCTCGTTCCCAGGCTCTTGTGCGTGGGTGGAGCAAAAGGTATCAATGACCTATTGTTGATACTTAGCACTACTCAATGCTGCCAATCAACCACCACTATCATAGGCGTAGGAAGCAAATTTGAAGTGTAGAGGCCATGCTGTACCGTGCGAAGCGCAGTGGAAAGAATCATTGATAGTAAGGTATGTACTGTGTATGAAAGACTGTAACATAATTTCGCTGCACATAGCGCGGCAGCAAATTTTTAAAAAATCTGCACCTTTAGATTGCAAAATAAAGCCTTTTTTCCGGGGTATAAGCTTTCAGACCTTCCCAACCGTCCAGTAAAATATTTAGAAAACAGTAAGATTATACGTACTGACTTCGTTGTCGTTCCCAGGTGATCGCCCAGCTTTCGTCGCTTGTAGTAGTCTCTGTGAAAATGTGCATTATAGCCTCGTACCAAGCCATCTCACCGCCAAGTTTAAGCGGAAATGTACGCATGTAACTGCATATGAGACTGGTGCAACGAAGAGGCTGCTTGAGCATGTGCTCGTTCCCAGGGAACGAGGCTAGCTTTATAGCAGGTTATGAATATTAATTCGCGGCCTAAAAAAGTGTAGCGGCCAAAGCCGCTACGGCCGCTACGGTTCCTACGCCACTGACTATCCATACTTGAGTCCAAAGCTGTGGGATCTTGCTCTGGACTATGACACCTAAGGAACATGAATGCTCCAAACCATCATGCAAGTGATCTCCTGTGCAGTGTTTGGCAATAGACTATGTGCCCACTGTGCCTACGCGATTCTAGCAAACTTCATTGAACACCTATTAACTCGTTCTCCAGTGTTAAATCATCATTTTGAATTATCTACTCATGACCTGGTTCTAGCTTAATTTACAATGATTTTTTTAATGTTAAGCACTTCATTCTTACTCAATGAACTTTGAACTTTGAACTTTGTAAGTACTTACAGCCATGAAAACTCATGGTCCCTTCTTTTTGTGTTCAAATACAGAGTTTTGTGTATAGAGCTCCCACTACAATCAATCATAAAGTGGTCATGGGAACACGGTCTGCTTACAAATAAAATCTTACCTGGGCACTGCAAAAGTTCAGCAACTAACAACTGAAGTAGAACCTGTAAAAGATTAGAATAGTAAGGAGGTAGGATCATGTGACATGTTTATTAGTATTTTAAATTAATAAGATCAGCAGCCAAGAGAATTGTGATTCACTCTCCTATAAAACATAAATGGCCTTCTTTGATGCTGAATGGTATTTTCTCTCAGCTCAACGGCTATCTCGGAGACAAATACTTCTATCGTGAAACTTTTCCTCATGAGAGGGTGGGGTCAGGCACAAGACTAGGCCAAAACTGTAACATACATGTAATGCTGTACAACTTTCCTTCTGTAAGCCAGCTCTGGTTTGTACATATAGCCTGCACTGATGTTCTATGTTGAAGTTTTAGGCATCAAAGTCACATGCTTTTTGACTTCAACAGACATATTATGTAGCCATAGTAACTAGTAGTCTTACCTGAAGACTTCACTGACGTCTGACAGAATGGAAAGCATTGATAAAAGGAAAGTGTGAAATGGTGTACGTAGATCGTGTCTTGTGTACATAACAACACACTTCATGTACTGACTTACATAGAGTGGCATGATCATATAAGTTCGGGCTTATAATGACTAGACCAAAGTGTTGTAATTCAGTAATTCATGTATTCAAGGCCCAAGGTCCAGGTCCATGGATAGTTTGGGGTATGGTTACATTTGACCTCTACAACTTCAAGGAAGGGAATATCCTTTCATGCAGTTGTATAGGTATTCTCTCTGGCATGTCACTACACTATCGGTACATACACTAAGAGCACCCACTTCATGGTTGAGTCAATGATTATGTGGCAAGCATATGCATTCGCTCAGGATGGAATTAGCTACACATTATGCACAGACACACGTATGGCAAATTTCTCTAAGGATACACACAGTGAGGGGTCACTCAGGCTCACCACGACAAGTACAGGGTTGGTTCTTAAATGTGAAAGAACAGTTTAGCATGCTTAATTGGAATGTGAAATCAATTACATTCCTGAGCCAATTAAGCTATAACCAGTGTTTTCTGCTATCCTGTTGAGTTTTGCTCAGGGGTCAGTTTCTGTACATCATAACAAAACTACCAGCAAGCTTTCTTTGACCAGCTCCAAGGTTTGATTTTTTATGTATGTTTGCCTCCATTCTAGGAAGTGTAACTTCTCAAGATTTTCAAGATACGATCATTTTTCCTGTCTCCATCTTGTCCCTACTACTTCCTGTTTCCTGTGGGGGGCAGCCTATTGTTGGTAATGCCCAGCCACCAGATTGCTGGTGGTGCAATTGTTGGTGTACAACCCAGGTGGCTGACTCTATTCATAGTTTTTTGATGATATTCAAAGTGATAACAGGATGTTCTGGCCATGCCCCTTGGTGAGATTGAACTGTACTGCTCTTTATGGAAAGGTAGCTGAGGAAAGCTCATGAACTAAAAAAAGAGAAAAGAGAGAATTTCCTGAGATAGCCTTGTTTTGCTACCAAGGGGCATGGCTGAAACGGTCAGCCTTGTAAAAGCTGGATTCTGGACTGGACTGTGGATAGCCTTATACCCAGGCATGGAGGAGGGGGGGGGGGGGAGAAAGAGCACCTGGTATACGCTGTTCGCGCATGCACTTAATCGCCACAGAATTCTATGGTGACCGTGTTTGTACATGTGCGTATGTATACTGGTGACGTCATATACTCGCGGCGTTGTTCGAGTAAGTTCATATTGTGCTGCTCTATGCCTTCTGTTGGCTGGGTACCTCGAGATAAAGCTCAAAAAAGAACAGACTGCCTCCATTGAGTGCATTTACCGAGGAAACATACCTTTATGTGTGATTTTGGTAAGTCGATTCCTACCAGACATTTCCGTTTGTATCCGACAGTATAAAACTAGGCAGAGCATGCAGCAGCAATGTTTATAGCGTCCTAAGAACAAAAGCCAAGGTAATTTTTATGACGGTTTATGCTATTCACGTGAACCGTTGATTGTCATATTAGTACACTCCCCTAATCTGCCACGTGGCCTTGCCTATAATTACGCGCATGCGCAAACAGTGTAAACCAGGCACTCTTTCTTCTCCCCCTCCTCTGCGTCTGGGTACGAGGCCTAGACTATGGACTGGGGGGGTGGACTGATTTTTTGACTAATGCATGCTTGAGGTTGCCAATCTACTAATCATAGCATCTTAAGCTGTTGTTAAAGTGGTTCAGGCCTTGGCCAAGGCATTTTAGGCCATGCAACAAAATACACATGCAGCAACAGAGTAGCTGTGGGTGTGGCTAAGACTAAGTTTACAAGACCAAGACGCATGTTGGCGTTCTGAAGATCATCTGGTGCCATCCAGAGGCTTTCTGCTCACATGCAGTGGAAAACACCAAGAGACACACTCACATGTACAAATGCATTTTCATGCTCGTCTCCTCCCTTGGACTCAGATGTAGTAACATTAACACAATGTTAATGCCAATCACAACATACGTAAAGAGCAGCAGAACCTCTGCTATAGCCTAGGCAATGATATTCTCAGCAGAAAATAGTCAACGTGGAGCTGTGCATCAGTCCAAATGTCAATACTCCAGTCCATGAGTCCAGTCCAGAGTCCAGTCCAGAGTCCAGCTTTTACAACTACCCTGGCTGAAACTGTCTAGCCTCGTTCCCAGGCCGTTCCCACCTCCAGTTTTTGATCGCTTGCAGTATGCAAAAATGGAGGGGGAAGGCCTGGGAGAAAGAGTCACGTGCGTGACGTCAGGTAGACGTGAGGGGGGCGGTGCCCGATCGTTGTAACTCACAAACTTTGCTGTTGATCAGCCTTGAGTCTACCAAACAACAAGCTGTATTGACGCTGTCTTTCGAACGTTACAGTCTCAAGTTCTTGGACAAGATATTACAAGAAGGACCTCAAGATTCTTCGTCGGGCACTGCCACCCTCACGTCTACCCTCACGTCTACCCTCACGTCTACCTGACGTCACGCACATGACTCTTTCTCCCAGGCCTTCCCCCTCCGTTTTTGCATACTGGAAGCGATCAAAAACTGGAGGTGGGAACGGCCTGGGAACGAGGCTAGAAACTGTCTACTGTCACTTTGAATATTATCAAACAGCTATGAATATTTACCACATAAACCACACGGTAGTTTCAGGCTTACAAATATGCTAAAGTTATGATAAAGTGATACTTGCAGACACCATTAAGTGGTTTGTAATTCAGTGTGGCAGTGCCAAAGTATCTAAATTGTGTGATGAAGACAGTTATGGCAACTGTTCGGATTAGCTCTTATTTATCCTTGAACTGTACACAGATACTTTCCTAACAACCACTATCATCTGTGATATTAAACATGAGTACATGTAATTCCTTTTCATATTTGCAGCGTCACTGTACATTCGACCTGCTTAGGGTGTATTAAAGTCTCTTGCTTTCCTTGGTTTACAAGGGGTAGTCACTTATATGCTGCCTGTTGAAGCGTTTGCGACCGGGATCAAGGATTTTGATCGGCCAAAAGTGTGCTTGATCGCTTGATCGTTCCCTTCTGAGGCTCTTGATCGCTTGATTTTCAAAGGGTCAAAGGTCAAATTGCAGCCGCGCGTTCTTGATCCGTTGATTTTAGCAGTTCGGAGGTCACCTTGATCTCTTGATCGGCTCTCAAAAAGGGCTTTGATCGCTTGATTAAATTTTGATCCCGGTTGCAAACGCTTCAACACGGGACATATCAGTGACTACCCCTTGGTTTATGAAGTCAATCAGTTTAGATTGCGGCTAGCTTTGTCAGAACTGGTGTTCCACATCATGCTATCCTCTCTGAGGTAAAATCAAATTTACTTATCAAAAATTCTTGTTAGAAAAACACCAACACACATCATCATGGGCATCTGAGTGTATACTGAACCAGACCTCCCCCCCCCACCAACTTCCGAGACAACTTTTGGTATATAAGCCAGACCATTAACAGCCTCAATATAATACACTATATTTGACTCACGTCCCATATTGTAAGTATCCTGACATTCATGCCGGCTCGAGTCTGAAGAATGACTGGTACGGTATAGACTATATCATCTATGGGTACTCGATGGGTACGATATGACTTGTATCGGGCGTTTACTACAACTAGATCGATATCGCGATCGCGAAACAGAATCGATGACATCATTTTCGGCATAATTCCCCTAATTTAGATCGAACGTAATTATTACGTAATATGTTAACATGGGGCCGGCCGGGGGTAAAAACCGTACTTTTCTTCGCATGAGAGATTCCTCAGTACAGAGAGCAGTGCGAGACTAGCTATTTATGGGTAAGTTTGATTCATTGCAGGGCAAGTTCCAACATACAGTAGTGTAGGTGGTTTCTTTGTTTTTTTCCTTCCATCATTTAAGCCTTAGGCAGGGCAAACTTGACAGCCTTTTCTCCAACAGTATATTTCTGGGTGGCCCCCATGGGTTCAATATTGGATAAGGTTGGTGGTTCTAACAGTAGTGAAATTAGAGCATGTTATTATGCATTTTGATATGGAGGACACACTATTGTCTCTGGTTCATCTGAGGGGTCTGCCACGGCGTGTCTCGGCATACAATATTTCGAAATCCACTGGATTTCACGTGGATTTCGGATTTCAGACTGGATTTCGTTTGAATTCGGTCAGTGGACCAAAGTGGCCAACCACATTTTGCCAAATGCTCCAGTGAATTTCAGGTTTGTGTGTTCACTGCCAACTAACACTCCAAAATTTACCTGAAGTTGCATTCTGAAATTTCGGATTTTGCTAGTGTTGGACCAAAGTGGCCAATCACATTTTGCCATGAGCACCAACTGAATTTTAGGTTTGCATGTACACTGCCAACTAAAATTCCAAAATTTGTTATAGAAACCATGCTCAGAGATTTCAGATTTTGGCATTTTGTTAGCACTGGACCAAAGTGGCCAATCGCAATTTTCCCTATGTGCAACTGGATTTTAGGGTTGCATGTGCACTGCCAACTAAAATTCAGGTAAATTTTGGAGTGTTAGTTGGCAGTGAACACACAAACCTGAAATTCACTGGAGCATTTGGCAGTGGTCCACTGACTGAATTTCTATTATTCAGTGTTATTTGAAGATACAGCTAAAATATACTCATGAACAATCAATGAACCACATTCCTCTCAGCCTAGATGCACACAGAATACAGTGTCACATGCACTTCACCGCTATGCAACGCATACTGCGTGTCATACATATTCATGATATTAAGCATCTGACATATTGCAATTACATCATCTCGGAAGAATGACCTTTGTACCTGACCGAAGATCGGTCGGGTGCAAATGTCATTCATTGTGCATTGATTAATTTCTATTACGTTATAGATAATCCATACACGTCCGTGTAAATCCAGTGATGTTTTAAAGTAACAGATATTTGCGGAGTATCTTAATAGGATCCTGAATCATTTTTGGATTGGATTTCTGAATTTTCGATTAGATTTCTGGATTTCACAGTGGATTTCTGGATTTCGTTTGGATTTCTCCCGACAGTGTACGAGATTTCTTTCGTGACAGACCCCTCGGGTTCATCTGTCTATGGGTTCAGATACGAAGTTGGTGGTTCAGTGAAGTAAAGAAAAATATTGGTACTGGTGTAGAGCAAAAGCCTACAAAAGAGATCCAGCTTCAGGGGACCAAACAAAATAACTTATAGCTATAAATTTTGTATTTGTTTTTGTGCATTTTCCCCCCTCAGGTCTACATGAACATTTTGGGGTAGTTTCTACTTTATTCTCCTTTTCCATTTTACAACTCGCAGGTGAGCCAGAATGAGCATTCATATTAGTCTTGCTGACTAGCCCCAGAGAACCAACAATGGTGTGATAGTTGTACTTGATAATCAACATATTCAAAACTTTTAGTTATTTACTTGGGTTTAGCAATGTTAAATTAGCCTTGTACTCAGGCCGTTCATCAACGTGGGTACGAGGCTACCATTAAATTACATTGCTGTCTTTGGACAGAATTATAGTGTAGTTACTGAATAGGATCATGCCTGATTATCAATTATGACATCGTTCTAGCCAATTATTTCAAGGGACTGTTGCTTTTCATTTGCAGAGCAGGCCAAAAGAGATCATATAAATTAATGTGTTTATGAACATTTGACAAAGAGGGGCTAATGAATGTCCTGGTATCTAAGCAACCAAGAATCAAATTGCCTGTTGGTTCTAAATCATGCAGGAAAATGCTTTATCAATGGTCACAATCCTGAAAATAGCTGAAATTTGAGTAGATCAATTTCTCACAGCGATTGCATGGGGCCTAACATTTGTCATCATCAAGTGGCTATCTTAACATGAAGGTACTTATACTTGCTAAATCACGAGAATATTTTTTAAATCACTGTTAAAAATGACCAGGCTACCAGGCTTTTTTTTTCTTAGGAAACCAAAGCGGAAAGAAAATGTACAAACATCATGGAGGGTGAAGGCATAAGACTACAAACTTGTGCATCTAAACCGAAGCTTGGATGGTGAAGCCACTGAGTGCAGGTTGTGTAAACACTGTGGTTGCATGCTGAATACTGATTTTATCCGATTATGTAAGTCAGGTAACTCAGACCAGAAACAGGAATTTAACTTTGTGTCGGCTCACCACACCCCAAGTTTGCGGGTGAACCAACCAACTTGTCAACACATGTGGTGGAACAAGCTGGTTGTCTGTGTGTGTGTATGTATGTGTGTGTGTGTTGTAATTAGCTATGCATGTCCGTGCATGGTATATGTGTGTATGCATGTAATTAAGTATTTATGTGCATGGTGTGGTGTAGTTAGGTAATTGTACATGTAAGCATATGTGTGTGTGTGGTGCGTGTTGTACTATAGATTCCTAAGCATGCATGGTGTATTGAAATGTGCAGCTAAATGGATGTGTGTGTGTAAGTTTGGTAATAGTGTATGTGGGTATATGCATGTGTGTGAGAGTATGTGTAATGGTGTGTGCAGCTGTATGTATATGCGCAGGAGAACATGGAATCAGATCTATGTGCACAAATCCCAGAATATCCATTGCATGTAAAGTGATGCTCCATCATAATGTCTAGTCTCGTGCCCAGACCCCACGTGCCCAGACCCCACCCAGCTTATGTGAGAAATAGGGGTCTGGTGTGTCACAAGTCCAAATCCTTGGGCTAGCTCCTGAAGCGTAGAGCAACCAATCAAATCGTAGAACACCATTTATTGAGAAGCGAGAACAAGTACTTCAATCATACCACTCGAAGTGATTCATTATCCAACACTGACCAATTTGTTATTCTATTACAAGGCTTCAACACTTCCGCAAGCCCAAGGATTCAGGCTTGTGTCACCTCCTCATGAGAGAGTTGGCACAAGACTACATAATGCCTACCAAAGCTAGGATGCCTTTGGGGATGATAATTGAAGCCACGTAGAGGTGAGATGGAGTTTAATCAAGTAGTTAATGGAGGGAGGTCCCCGGGCCATGGGCATCTCTGGAATATTTGGCCGCCAATAAGCACTCACAACTGTGATAGACAGATTTTTTCCCCTCTTTATTTTCTCTTCTTTATTCCTCACCTTTCTCTTTGACTTCGACTTAGGTTTAAGGTCTGAGCCTCTGTGCCTCCCCATCGAACATGCTAGCTTGGTATCCGCTTTGGCTGGATCCCTGGCAGCTCAGCCTTATGTACTCAAATTCGGCCACTGAGTTGCCAAGTGACTTCGGTAGCTCAGTTGGTTAGAGCATGGCAGGCCATTTGCCAAGTCGCAGGTTTGAGTCCCTCCCTGAGTCACTGTCTTTTTTTCCCCTCTTTATTTTCTCTTCTTTATTCCTCACCTTTCTCTTTGACTTTGACTTAGGTTTAAGGTCGGACTATCAGGTCTGGAGCATGTTAAACATCTGAGCCTTATGCGCCTCGCGCTTCGTGCTCGCCCCTCATCCGAATCAAACAGAAACAGAGAGATTCCTACAAAAAATCCCCCCTTCACACCAGAGCAGCAGGAGTTGATTCACCAACTGATCGTGCGAGCCTGCCATATCTTCCACCGCCCCCACCATCATTCTTCCAGTGCTTCTGCCAATGCCTGTGACATATTGCCAACAGCAATGTTACATGCATGGGCTAGTTAGCAACCAGCAGCATGCAAGAAGCTGCCAACAGACCCAACAACACACACCCCTATCAACAGTCTCCCAAACCAACCCAGCGGGCCAAATTGGCTCAGTGGGGCAAGCTGCGCAGCAGCAGAACAAGTAGCTAACCAGCTTAGCTGGCCACCTAACGCTTAGCTGAATGGACTAACCAGCAGCAGGCAAAGCAAGGCAAGGCCCAGTAGCATGGAGCAAGCTGCTGAATGGACTAACCAGCAGCAGGCAAAACAAGGCAAGGCCCAGTAGCATGGAGCAAGCTGCTGAATGGACTAACCAGCAGCAGGCAAAGCAAGGCAAGGCCCAGTAGCATGGAGCAAGCTGCTCAATGGACTAACCAGCAGCAGGCAAAGCAAGGCAAGGCCCAGTAGCATGGAGCAAGCTGCTGAATGGACTAACCAGCAGCAGGCAAAGCAAGGCAAGGCCCAGTAGCATGGAGCAAGCTGCTCAATGGACTAACCAGCAGCAGGCAAAGCAAGGCAAGGCCCAGTAGCATGGAGCAAGCTGCTCAACAGACTAACCAGCAGCAGGCAAAGCAAGGCAAGGCCCAGTAGCATGGAGCAAGCTGCTGAATGGACTAACCAGCAGCAGGCAAAGCAAGGCAAGGCCCAGTAGCATGGAGCAAGCTGCTGAATGGACTAACCAGCAGCAGGCAAAGCAAGGCAAGGCCCAGTAGCATGGAGCAAGCTGCTGAATGGACTAACCAGCAGCAGGCAAAGCAAGGCAAGGCCCAGTAGCATGGAGCAAGCTGCTCAATGGACTAACCAGCAGCAGGCAAAGCAAGGCAAGGCCCAGTAGCATGGAGCAAGCTGCTCAACAGACTAACCAGCAGCAGGCAAAGCAAGGCAAGGCCCAGTAGCATGGAGCAAGCTGCTGAATGGACTAACCAGCAGCAGGCAAAGCAAGGCAAGGCCCAGTAGCATGGAGCAAGCTGCTGAATGGACTAACCAGCAGCAGGCAAAGCAAGGCAAGGCCCAGTAGCATGGAGCAAGCTGCTGAATGGACTAACCAGCAGCAGGCAAAGCAAGGCAAGGCCCAGTAGCATGGAGCAAGCTGCTCAATGGACTAACCAGCAGCAGGCAAAGCAAGGCAAGGCCCAGTAGCATGGAGCAAGCTGCTCAACAGACTAACCAGCAGCAGGCAAAGCAAGGCAAGGCCCAGTAGCATGGAGCAAGCTGCTCAATGGACTAACCAGCAGCAGGCAAAGCAAGGCAAGGCCCAGTAGCATGGAGCAAGCTGCTCAATGGACTAACCAGCAGCAGGCAAAGTAAGGCAAGGCCCAGTAGCATGGAGCAAGCTGCTCAATGGACTAACCAGCAGCAGGCAAAGCAAGGCAAGGCCCAGTAGCATGGAGCAAGCTGCTCAACAGACTAACCAGCAGCAGGCAAAGCAAGGCAAGGCCCAGTAGCATGGAGCAAGCTGCTCAATGGACTAACCAGCAGCAGGCAAAGCAAGGCAAGGCCCAGTAGCATGGAGCAAGCTGCTCACAGACTAACCAGCAGCAGGCAAAGCAAGGCAAGGCCCAGTAGCATGGAGCAAGCTGCTCAACAGACTAACCAGCAGCAGGCAAAGCAAGGCAAGGCCCAGTAGCATGGAGCAAGCTGCTCAATGGACTAACCAGCAGCAGGCAAAGCAAGGCAAGGCCCAGTAGCATGGAGCAAGCTGCTCAACGGACTAACCAGCAGCAGGCAAAGCAAGGCAAGGCCCAGTAGCATGGAGCAAGCTGCTCAACGGACTAACCAGCAGCAGACGAAGCAGGGCAAGGCCCAGTAGCATGGAGCAAGCTGCTCAACAGACTAACCAGCAGCAGACGAAGCAGGGCAAGCAGCCAAGTGGTATGCATGTCTGGTCACTGGTTTATTAGACCACCCAGCAGCTGCCACGAGGGTTACGCTGCCCAACAGTTTACTCAATAGGGCAAGCTCACTCTGTACCACTTGCTGCCTAAGAGCATTTCCAGTGAAGCAAAGGAAGCACCTTGGTACACACCCACCTATCTCTCTATTGGGCTGAGCAAGCTAGACATGGGGTACTAGACAGCAAGCATAAGATCATGTAGCACAGTGAAGCAGTAACACGTCCATATACAAGTGTGGGAGTGGGGAAACCACATGTGATAAAAATACTAAGTAACGGTACTCCAGTACTTACCAGCCCCCCCTCCTCTGTCACAACACCCTCTGACATACTGCTGTGGCTGGAATACTACACTACAATGGCTGCCATATTGGTATCACAATATCCTACTAAGCCTGCAGAGCTGCTAGCTTACCAGCATACTATTCTTCGTACCCACCGTGATTTCAAAGGAACTGCATGGGTGACATTTGAGACCTGCTATTGTCGGCAAGCAGCGGCTAAGAAGTTCTTAGACTGGTCGCAAATGGACTTGAATTTGTATAACCAGACATTTGCAGGCCGAGCGAAGGCGAAGAGCAGGTGCAGGTACTGCCTTAGTGAGTACCACCAAGCCGAAGACTGCTATTATGCACCTGAACCAACTCAACACCACACCTGCAAGGGGAATTTAATACCACTCATCAGTTATTCTGGAAGTCTTCCCCAGTTCGCCCATTATGGGGCACACGCTCTCAGACTCAGGCGGGATCACAGAACAAATTTATTGAAATCTGTGAGCTGTTCAACAATGAAAAAGGGAACGTGCAGATTTAAGAAGTGCAAATATATGCACTTGTGCAGTAATAAGGGATGCCATGGCTAGGAATCCAGGACTGTACAAATGCCCACATCCACCACCATCTTGATGGAGCAGTCAACAGTCATAAGCTAGAGGCTATCAATTGTGTTAGATGTAACAACTGTCAGATTTTCTCTCCACTATTATGGATGTGACCACTCACCCAGTACAGGGTGCAGTTTACAGGAACATGCAGTTATGTGAACCATTCAATTATGTTGTAATGTTAACATGATTAACGTTGTTTACCCCAAAAACAGTAATATATAAGGGGTAGGGATATCACTGCCAAGGATACTGCGCCCCACCCCCAACCAATTCCATTACCTAGGTGCTGGGGGACACTATGCTTAAACGGAAGATCTCCTCAAGTTGAGGAACTCCTGGCCTGGATCTGCAGGCCAGGTGTATCCACAACTTTCCCAGGTTACCAGATAGGCTGCAGCATCATCCAGATCCAGTCTTTGCTCCCTACATTTTAGAAGGCCTGCAATCTGGCTTTAGGATTGGCCTATATCCTGGAACCCAGTTGCAGTCGGCACAATTTAACATGCAATCAGCAAGGGAGCATTCCCAGATTATTGATGATTATCTGCTCGAAGAGGGCACCCCAGGGCACATTTTGGGTCCGTTCTCGCCGCATACCATGCTGAATATTTGTTTTGGCGTCATACCAAAAAAATCTCATGTTTGTCTTAGCCCTGAAGGACACAGCATTAATGATGCAATCTCAGCAGAGCTGTGCACATTGCAGTACATTTCAGTGGGTCAGGTAGCATTGGCTGCAATGCAAATGGGGCAAGGTGCCAACTGATATCAAGGCATGATACCTGTTCATCCGAGAGATATGTAGAGTTTGGCTAGGAATGAAATGGAACAACTTGATTTATGTGGACACCAGGCTTCCATTTGGCCTTCGGTCAGCCCCCAAACTATTCAGTGCCATGGCTGATGCTCTTGAGTGGTGCATCTACAGACAGGGTGTCAAATACATCCACCTCTACTTAAATGACTTTGTGGTAATAGGTCACCCAGGCTATTCAAATTGCCAGAGTACTTGCATATTCTTGAACGTGAATGTGCATATCTGGGAGTCTCATTAGCAAGTGAGAAAAGAAGTCCAGTGATCACATATGTAGGAATCATAATTAATACACTACAAGGCCAACTCTGTCTTCCTGAGGATAAGTTGCAACGAATGATGCAAATGGTGTCTAAGTGGCTCCCACACAAAGTTTGTACTTGTAGGTAGCTGGAATCACTGATTGGTACCTTACAGCATGCCATCTCTTTGCTCAGCATTGCAAAACGACCCCACCATCACATTAGGCTCAACCATGAGTTTAAAGACTTGATGTGGTGGAAAGTTTTTGGCTAACACTGGAATGGAGCTATTCTTACCCCAGGCTACTCCCCAGGCAGTGCTTACCTCTGATGCTTCTGGTTTGTGGGGATGCGAAGCCTGGTCGGGGTCAGAGTGGTTCCAGCTGCAATGGGACAAGTCGTCAACATCCAAGCAAATCACGATAAAAGAGCTGTTACCAATAGTGATTGCAGCTGTCATTTTATTGTGGTGACCACTGCTGAGTTGTCACACCGAGAGACAACCTGATGACCACACAAGGAATGGTCCCAAATGACAATAAACAGCCGCTACAGCAGGGAAGACTTGATGCAGCTGCTGTCTCTTTTTGATCGAGACTCATTTATAATTTTATCTTAGAGCAATCCATTTGCCGGGGGAACACAATGGTCAGGCAGATGACCTGTCGCACAACAGGTTGTCTGCTTTTCTAGAAAAAGTTCCTGAAACTAACCATCTCCCTTCCCCCATTCCCTCTTCATTACTGCAGTGGCTCCTACACTCACATCTAGATTGCACCTCTACCCACAAGACGTATCAATCAGCCATGTGTCAATTCAGTTCATTCTGCTCACTATATGCCATCTTGTCACCATTTCCAGTATCTGAAGCATTGTTCTGTTATGATGCTTCATTTCTGGCGACTCAACGCCTCACTCCACAAACAACCAAAACTTATCTCTCAGCAATCCATTATTTGCAACTCATGTTGGGCTTACCTGAACTAAGGGAATTTTCCTCCTTGCCTCAGTTACGGCTGGGGATCCAACGTACTCACAATCAAAGGGTGTCCTCTCCCCCAAGGGTTTTGAATTACTCATGGGAAGGATTTTTGCAAAACACACCACCACCAGTTCCTCATGGGAGGAATTATGCAAAACGTGTTAGTAAACAAAGTGAGTCTGAAAGCAGAGCCCGGGGACAATTAGCTTTGTTTACTAAGTCAAAATCCCTGGCCACTGATATGTAACTTCATTAGCATTTACAGCAAAACCTTTCCAAATTTGAATAGCCTCATTCTCAGGTCTCCTTCATTTTTTGTTCTTTGGTTTGAACACAAATTGAAAAACAAAATTGGAGGAGGCCTGGGAACGAAGCTGAAATTTGAAAGCCGATCACCCAGGCTTCAAGCCAGGGAAACCTCTCAAGGAAGAATTAATGTCTAGGTTGTTCAGATGCTTGAAGTCAAGAGATTAGGTCAAGCAGTTGGGCATGATAGCAATTCACCTGTTGAAAGATTTCTCCATCCATCATTGTAGGTAGGATTGTGTGACTGCAACTTCCTAGTAACAAAGTCTTATGCTGACTAAAAATGTCTAGAGCTCTTGCATAATATAAGTATTATTGTTACCACAAGACATATGTGATGTGAGCTACTATCAGGATGCAACCACACTAATGCACATGTTTCATAAAGTTTGTTCATTGTTGGATAATAATGTACGTGATTATTTTCCAGCAGGCATTAATGCTGTGGAGCGAAAGAACAATCACAGCAAGACAGGAACACCTCAATAGATGCAGAGTGCAATGATCAATCTTTTAAACCCAACACTTGGCAGCTAGCATGATGGAATTTCTATTACATAGTTCTACTGAGTAACATTGGCTTGTTTTCTCGAGTCATACCCTCTAGCTCGAACCCAAAACTGTGCTGGGACGTCACCTGGGTCAACAAGGTCCCCTACTTGAGGTCAGAGGTGTGCTGAGTGTAGTTATTGCTAGCACCTCGAAGACTATGCAGGAGGTTAGAGGTGTGCCTCTTGTTGTTGATGCTAGCACCTCAAAGACTATGCAAGAAGACACACATACTAGTGCCATGAACGATTCCAGGCCCCAGGAGCATTGAAGACCGAACAGCATTAGCAAATGTAACCGCAAGAATTGCCTTACGTGTCCTATTTTAAGTCTGACACAGTGTTTAGAAGCAGTGTCACTGGAAAGGTTATAGGTTCAGGAGACTGGTCTTGCAGCACCTCGAATGTTGTCTGTTTAGTTACCTGTCAATGTTGTGGCTTACAATATGTAGGAGAGACTTGTCAAGCCTTGAGGAAAAGAATGAACAACCACTGAGCCAACATTAAACGTCTGAAGCCTCAATTTCTGTACAAGCAGTTTACATCTGACGGTCACAGACTCGAAGATATGATGTTCAGCCTACGTTTTGAGAGCATTATAGTAGCTCCAGATGAACAGGTTAGTACTTCTCAAAACATATAGAAAGAGAACAGTTCTGGATTAAAGAGCTTAAGACTGTATACCCATACAGCCTGAATGACAACATTTGTGGTGTTGGGAACATCTCCAAGCAAAACGACGAGCTTACAGTCTGGAAGTTGTTTTAACAAACATTCTAAAACAAGGAAGCACAAACCGAAATGACCCAGCTGCAAGATTACAATAAAACCCACTAACCCTCGTGATTGGATTAAAAACAAACTTGGTAATTACAAATCCATGTGTTTCCTACATAAATACATTAATTTTGTGCATTTTATGGGCTTAGGAATACCTTTCTTAGGGACACCAGGACACTAATTGAAGAGCAGTACCATTTCAATGCCTTTCCTACTCATCTCTTTCTGATCCTTGATCAAATTTTGACTACGTAGGTACCTCTCAGCCTCAGCTTCTGGAACAGCATACCAAAGAAAGCAACCATAAGCATTTTTAAAAGTAAAATTCCATAACAAAGGCATTGAAATGATCAACTTGAGCAGGATACTCTGTTCCAGGCAAGTAGACCTGTGCACACTCAATGAGTGGGTGGGCACGGTAAAACTTCTAATTGAAAACAACATTATGGTCAAGTCTCCGGGACACGAAACAAGAAAACAACAAATTTTGAAAGACACTAGGTGTAGGACAGCCATTTGGGAGGTCCACAACAAATATGTCCTGGTACCTGCAGATAAAGCTAATAACAAAGTAATCATAGTTTGTAAGAATTACTATACTTAGAAACGAGCTTGCTTCATGGAAAGAATGGGAAGGCATCTACATATATGTCCACTGTAGGGATTCTGTAGACCACATTATACGAAAACATTTAGCATACATGCACAGTGCCAAGGTTAAAGTAGCAGAAGACTAGCCTCGTTCCCAGGCTCTCCCCGCTAAGGAGGGGGAGAGCCTTAGTGGGGAGAGCCTGGGAACGAGGCTAGCAGAAGACATGAAGAAATTGCCTGGCTTTTATTGGATGCCTAAGCTACACAAAAACCCCTATGGACATTGCTTTATAGCAGCTTCTGCCTCCTGCACAACCCAACCTTTATCTAACTGCTTACCCACTGTCTCCAGCTGACATTACAAGGAATATTAAGGCATTGGATAGCTTCGATTTTAGTACACTCTATACTAACATCCCCCATAGTCAACTTAAAACACGCATAGAGGAGTTAATTAGAGTACTAGAGACGCATCCCACATGGCCTTAAGAAATGATTATGCTTACTGGACTTCTAGACCAGTAGCTAATACTCATAACTTAACAGTGAACCAGTTAGTTGAGATGTGTCAATTCCTGATAGACAACATAATACATCCAGATAGGATCGGCTGTCTACCAACAAGCAATTGGCATCCCTGTGGGTACTGATTGTGCTCCATTAGTCACGGATCTATTTCTTTTTTTCCTATGAATTTTAGTTTATGAAATCACTGAAACGGATGGACCTCTCTGTAGCAACTAAATTTAGCAATACTTGCAGATATATTCATGACTTGCTTATACTTAACCACCCTGATTTTCAAGCATGCATAGGCCAAATTTACCCCCCAGAATTTGAGCTTAAGAAAGTAGAGAGTCATGACAGCTGTTCCTACCTAGACCTTAACATTAAAGTCCTGAATGGTGAGTTTTGTACAGACTTTTATGACAGAAGGGACTTTTTAGTAGTCAATTTTTCAGCAACATACCCTCAAAACCAGCATATGGAGTAGTAATTTCACAGTTAGTTCGATATTTGAGGATATGTTGTAATTACCAAGATTTGTTTACAGATCCATACAGTTACTACTCACAACCAGATTACTTATAATTAGACAAGGATATGTGTACCAAAAACTTTGTAGCACCTACAAGACATTTGTGCATTGTTACCCCAGAAGTACAGGAGATGCCTGACGAACATCATTACCGAGTGCATTGGCTTACCTTTCACAGCTTGACACATGCAGTTACCATACTTAACTTGGCATACTTACGCACACACAACCTTTGAACACACACTGTTTGCCTCACATTTACTATGCTGCTTAGCTTTTAACATTTTTCTGTCCAACTTATGCCTCACTCAAATCAGCCATTAGTACTTCCGGTGCCTCCAGTGCTTCTGCAAGTGCACGCACACGTGCATTTACACATCAATAACACGCAACGATTATAATCACTACAATCGTTGAATCAAATTGCACACACGCATTTATGCATCAATAACATGCGATGATTACGATCTTCAAATCAAATTGCAAACGAAATACAGCTGAATGACCTTTTGAATAAGGGCAGCCATCTGACTGCATTTTGTGCATGAGATAGCAGTCCCCATCACCCTCACCCCAGCGCAACTGATGAGGCCTGGTATTGGCCGAAAAGAGTCCTGCGCAGTGGTTGACTTTACATAACATCTAGGCCTATTTTTTTTAGGGAGATGTGGGTCGTTGATTGTACATAGACAGAAGTTGTGAAGGTTGCAAAACAGCTGCAAGTAAGCACTGATCATAGGAGTTTGAAAATTATCTATAATGCTATCCATGGTCCCCCTGATCATCGAAGGCACTAAATCGCTGAACATCCAGAAAGAGGTACTATATATTTTGCATAAATTCATACATGCTTGTTACAATGTGTTTGTGCTTTCAAACCAAATGTGTATACATACATGTTCATCCCTTGCATGCTCACGCTTGCCCCTTCATGTCCTGCATTTACGTACTATCAGTACACAAACACCTATGATTATTTCTTGATGCATGGTCAAATATGTAACAGCACACTAGCACATAAATCAACAGTCCTAAAACCTTATAGGAACATTATTCATCTTCCATGGAGGGTGGGATGGTGTTATGCCAGAGTTGATAAACACCACCTGTTGATGCAAAGCAAGTGTAACTGTATCTGCTTGCAAAAAAAAAAAGGCTGGGATGATGATGATGACAATGACAGTGTTTACCATCAAACAGGGAAAGAAAAGTAACCCCAACGCTTCCTCATCTACTTGACAAAACCACCAGATCTGAAGTATGTGAACAGCTGAAATGCACTTTAAAGTAGAAGACAGGAAACTACAGTTGTTCAATGCTTGAGAAATGACTCTTCTTCGCTCTCCCCTCGCCTGGGTCAAAGGGAGAGCCTGGGAATGAGGCTAGTCTTTGGGGTGATTTCTGGAAATTTGCTTGTTTATGCACCAAATTATACTTAACACTTTCTGGCAAAGAATGCTTGTTGAAATAATTTCTTAAAACCAACTCATGTACAAAGACAACTTCAAGAAATAACAGTATTTTGACAAAGATATGATGCTGGATGTGGACATGTGTGCATACCATGTTCTGGTTCTTCTAGCTCAGCCATTTGCAATTGAATGGAATACATCTCATCCTCAGGAAATTGACTGTAACTGTTTGTGCAAACACATCCACTTTCTAGCTCTTTTTGTGCTAGTTTCCGTTCATTACCCAAATTAGGCATAAGAACATTTGGCTGGTCACCCTCATTTAAAACAGCTCTAGCAATCACAGTGCTAAAATCCAATTAATTGTCACTCCTAATGTCCACATCAGAACCTCTGCCATGACAGTAAGTGTTCCTGGCGCCTCCAAAGCAACAGAATTCCTCATCCTGTTCAGTGAATGCAGCTAAGTGTGCTTCATCTTCACATGCTAGAATGCTTATGTCATCACTAGTAGTAGCTATAGCTCATAGCAGCTGTATAAAACATGTAAAGTGGTGACACTACTAAATGTTCTACGTTATAGCTAGGCAACTTACACAGCAACTGCATTCCACATGCCATGTGGATGGTTCCCACTTATTGAGTACTTTCTGACACGTGAGTATGCATGTGTTTAACCTCAGGATTGTGGCAACTCAAAATTGCAATAATCCCAGTTTTGTCATATTTAGAGCTGCTGAAAATTTATAAATTTCATACTGGGGGCCCTTTTCCTATAAAACGTGATATATATAGTGATGAGATACCTAACATATTGCAAAGGGGGACCATGGATAGCATTATAGATGATCAGTGCTTGCTTGCATCCCTTTCCATCTTCATGGGAAGGATTCATGCGAAAAAAGTATTTACCTAATCTAATTGACTATGAATCTCATCACTGTTTGCAGGTGTACTGTTTGGGTATGTTCCACATCATTAATGACTTTGCCATAAATCCTTCCATAGTATAATTTTATATTTCACCATGTTTCCTTCATGAATTTATGCAAAAGTCACACAGTGTAAATAACTTACTGTATTACTTTGAATAGATGCCACCCTTGAATAGTCGCCGCCCTCGAATAGTAGCTGCACAATTGGAGGCTCTGAGCCAAATAAATGCCGCCCTCTGAAAGTAGCTAGTATACGCGGCACACGCACACATATGCGAATAACACCTGTTCGTGTTGTACGACTCGTTTCCACGGCTGACAGCAGAACTGGGAGACTCTAAAGTCGGCATTTAAAAGTCGTCACTGTATCGCTCATACCTTATCTAGCCGTCGTTGATGCTTGTGTGCTTTCCAAAGAGCTAAATGCCGCCCTTGAATAGTAGCCGCAGTGTCTGATCGAAGAAATACGGTATTTAGTTTACATGACTATGAGCTCATTAACACTAGTTCCACATCCATGACTTCTTCTCACCGTTGTATGGCTACCCTCATAGTATAGTCATGGATGTGTAGCTTATGTACTCACCTTATCACAGTGCATTGGTCCACCTTCTACATAATTGTACCTCATGTTGTCACGATGGCGGAAGGTTTTAAACTATTGCCATATCCATTAAGACTGGAGTACAGATGTACGTATGTATTAACTTCCCTGTTTATGTAGCATATTCATGCATGTGCTTTATATTTGCCCATGTATAGCTGGTTGTCATGAGGGATACACATACAAACAAAAGATGGTTTAACCACTGTCTTTGCCATCTGGAACTTGGAGTATTGCAACAATTAAAGTTGCTAGATCTAGATGGGCTGGGAATCTACATACTGTAGGCCACAGATAGTTAGACTCTTACAGTTCATACACTTGATAAAGAAATGGAACAATGTTATGTAAATAAAACCTGCAACATTTCTTATTATCAGGCTTCTCTGGATTGTCCCAGTACCCAGAAAGCAAAGTCTCTATTTGGGTGTGAGACTGTGAGTGAAACTGTTTATGTCAAAGTACTACACTTTGTAGTTTCAAAAAAGTGCCCTGCCAGGAACCTCTAGCTACACTGTTGTAATTATAATCGAGTTATGTTGTGACAAACAGTGTGGAAAAAGCAGCAATGATATATTAATGCACATGGGTCTGGACATGTCAAAGGGACATCTGGACCACTTGGGCATATACCATTCTTCCTATGAAACTGAGGGTCCACAAAATCACATGTTACTGCTCATCCGCTGGAATTTACAATTTTGTGTATTTATCTCTAGAGTCAGAATATATGGATTCTTTTTGAACAACAGTTATTTTCCTTTCTGTAATCTCATATTCCCTCCAGGTGATGTTGCTGGGCAGTTCACTGCAGCTCCCCCCACCTGTCCTGGTGATACCTTCACCTTCAGATGTACTGTTACTGGGGACAGGAATGGAGTCACTATCTGGAGAGTAGGTGGGAGCAGTGAGTGTATCTTTTCACATAGCACACCAGGTGCTACATCTATGTGTGGACCTGGCGGTGTCTTCAAGGCTAGGATTGGGACTGGGTTTGGTCCTTCCTTCTCATCAACACTGAGTGGCACTGCAACCTCCACACTGGATGACACACTGGTGGAGTGTTTCGGACCAGCCTTGTCCAGAGATGCTGGAAACAGGGTCGGAGGCAGCATCCTTCAGATATCAGGTCAATTTCTCTTGTTTTTAGTAACATAAAGTTGCATTCATGAGGGAGTGCTCATAGTTTCTTTACATATTTCCTGGTGCCATCTTCCAAGTATTAACCACACACATTTTAACTGTCAAATTTACAGCATTAATTTTTACATGTACATTGTCATTTTGGCTGTGGATGTGGTGTTACATGCACATTATGGACTGCCAATTGGAGCACAATTTATGCATACATTTTTTCAGGTCCCCCCTCTGTCGCTACTCTCTCCTGTGTTGACCTCTCTGAAGATGGCAGTGGAGCTGTAAATGTCACTGTGAGCTGGACACTGAGTGGTGGAGACAGTGCTGATTTCTACCTTGTCAGCATTACCACCAATGCTCCCCAGACCCCATATGGGGGAGTTCTGAACATCACCACTGGCAGTGTCACACAGCAAGAACTAACTGGCTTCATGACAGGCTACGAGTACAACATCACAGTACATGGGATCTGTGGTGGTCAGGGGGGAATTGAGAGCGAACTCCTGACAATTAGACCTCAAGGTATTATTTTTAGTGTGATTCCTAAACCACTAACTGTTGTACTTAGTAAGGGGTGTAGTCACAATACCAAATGCTGCTAGATGCAATGATGTTGAAGTCTAGAATGTGGTATAGGCCAATCAGAGTTACAATAAGAAATAGTCTGTGATCTACTGGCAAGAAATTTTTGCAGGCCAAATTTTCATAGTTTCCATGGATTTATCTCAGACCATGAAATTGTCTCACGAAAATTTTACCCACAACTTTTGATCCACTTGTGGAGACTGTTGTAGATATGTTGATGACTAGATTAACTGCTACTATATATCATTCTAGTAGCATGGATAAGTTATAGCCAAACTTATCCTTCTGGCCCCATGTCCACAGTAATGCTGTTGTCCTTCATAATTGTTTGCATAAGTGAGAAGCATGCCTGCATATGGCACCCAACAACACGGCAAACACACTATGCTAGTCATAATCCTTTAGGGCTGATAGTACCAAAAGGTGCGCAGCTGACATTGTGCTGTTTTTGTGGCTTCTCACTTCGCAATGCCATTCCCATGAGAACTGACACTAGTTTGTTTTCACCCTCATTGAAATTCTAGTAATAAAGGTGGGCTAGGGTACTGAGCGTCATAGCAAGCAACTGTTTTTGCATTGACAGGTCTGCTAGCGTAAATAGCACTCGAATGGTACGAGTAGAAAGACTTATCCTTCCTTCGCTTTATGCTTACCTGAAATAATGCTTTCGTTGTGAGTTACTACATATGCACCCCTCCTCTCCAGTATAGTGAAGCAAGTAACGCCATTCAACAAAAAAGTTTTGCAAAGATCCAACAGATACGCTTATCGGTCCACCTCTTGAATCCCTGCCTTGAATAACAAATGCAAATAACTGGGACACACCCCCGAGGTTTGCGAAAGCTGTAAACTATTGCTGTAGGGCATGGAAAGATTGCTACACGTGATTTCACTGAGTTTCTCAGCAGCCATTGCACGTCAGTAATTAAGATATTCAGGTCCTAAAGGGTCACGAAGCAACTAGATAAACTATATATTACCGGAATCCTTACACTTTGGGCTACATGCCCTTGGTTGGAAATTTCTGGGTTTTACCTAGTCACCTGTGGATAAATGTTGAAGTATGACTTCTCCTGAATATACAGGTATGTGATAGTCAATTGCATAGTGACTAACTGATGAAAGACAGGGGCAAAGCAGTAGCATAATATATTTAAAGCTTTTGGTGAGAGAAATTCAGTGGTGGCTTGGAAAACTTGATATCGGGTCATGGTAGATATTTAATTTGTAAAACATCTTGCCACAGTACTATTTTCCTATACTGCCCCTGTGGTGCATAGGTGCCAATAGGTCCTATCTTCAGCACATGTTCACTGATAGGTACTTGCATAATATCATGTGAAGAGTACATTGCAGATCATATTGTGTCATTAGTATTAGTACATTCTTTCCATTCATCTCCTCCAGTTCCTGATGCTCCTACCAACTGTACTGTTGCTGTCATCTATAGCCAGTTATCAGAGATGCTACTGTCCATTAACAGCAGCTGGTATACAGTACTGGTAAGTCATCATAATACTATGTTTGGCAGGACAAAAAATGCTTAAATATGATTACATGTATAGTTATCCCAAAGATGCAAGCCTTGAATATATTACTGGTACTTACGCTCAAGATACGAGAAAAAAGAATTTACATACCGTAATTATTCGAATTCTACATAAGCTTAAAAAATAATTATGTTGTGACCATACGTCAGATTGGATTCATCAAATTCCTGAAATTGAATTTCTTACATAAAATTAGATCTTACGTTGCATAAGAATCACAATACGTGAAAACGCGAAGGCCTGCTCTCCTAAGTTAGGTAAGTCTAAGGCTGGTTTTTCTTAGAATTGTGAAAACACGAAGGCATGCTTTCACAAGCCTTATAAGTGTATAGCTGGGTTTTCCTAGAATTGTGTACAGACCTCGCCAAACTCTGTAACCGATGAAGGAAATACCAAGTGTCCTTTGCTACCTAGGTAAGTGTACAGCTGGCTTTTCCTCGAATTGTGTACAGACCTTGTCGAACTCTGTGACGGATGAGGTTGCACCAAGCGTAGCTAGATAAGTGTATAACTGTTTTTTCCTGAAATTGTACACAGACCTCGCCGAACTATGAAGACAGTACACCTGTTCGTGAGACTGGTAGGAAGGCCACGAAGGTTGGAGGTTGGCTTCAGTCATTATCTTATGCTAAATTGGATCAACGTAAAGAAATTAAGAGTCTGGCTTACGTAGAATTAGATTCATGATAAATTCAGCATTAAATTGGATCATACGTAGTAATAGAATAATTACGGTAATAGTTGGTAGGCCAGCTACAAGTAATGAATATTCAACCTGTAGTTAGTGGAGTAGTTAGTGCCATGGTCCATGGTTAGTTACAGTCTTTGAATAGCAGCTGTTGATAGGTCTCCATGAAACACCAGTCTTTCCTTCAGTAAATGCAGTACAGAACTGTTGAGTGATAGAGTTTGATTGGAGCAGGCAGTCACTGACAGACTGCTTAGTAATGGAGGTCAAGCTGGATGCTCACATCAAGCTTGCTCGCTCTATGATTGAGATCATGAATGATGGAGTAGTCTCACAAGCCAGACTCTATCATGACTGCGAGACTACAAGTGGTGTTGAGCTAGATACCCACACTGAGCTCGCTCAGTAGTGCTATTTTCAATCAATATCATGCACACCTATAGACCTGTTGGGGCCCTAGATGCCGAAAATGTGAATATATGACTGTACGGTACACGACCAATAATAAGATGCGATCAATTACCAAGCTTTGATGAACTTGACAATTATACACTACTAAACACCTCTAGTTTTTTTGTTTTCAAAAATGCAAGAAAACACATTTTGCTTATCCTTCTGAATGTGGTGGATATTTAGGCAATCTACAGTACATAATAAATCCGATTCTATAAGATGTAGAATCACATCTCTCTCCACGACCCAGTAGACTCATGTCCAGGACTAACTGGGGACATCACACAGTACCATATTAGTTTCCAGATTGGGTCTGTTATGTTTGTGAAAGAGGAGGCTGGTATCATTGTGTTACCCTCTTATGGTATTGATGGACACTTGACCACACCCATTCTTGGAGTGTAACCTAGTTTTTCACATTTTCCAAATAAGTTGTATTTCCTCCATGTAGGATCCATTGAACCCATGTCCAGGTGTAACTGGGAACATTGCACAGTACCAAATAAGTTTCCAGACTGGGTCTGTTGTGGCTACTGAGAATGTGAACATTGCCAGGTGTACAGCTGGGAGGTGTAGCTACACCTTTGAGCCACCCTCAAATTCCCTTCGAAGCTATGACAGCGTGTCAGTGGCTGCTGAGAATGTGGTGGGAGTGGGAGCTGCAAGAACATGTACAACACAACCCATCAGTGAGTTACCAGTGCACATATTCATCCAGAGCCCCTGTGCATCAGTGATTGAAAGTGTATCATTTATCTACTACCGTACATTGGGAAATTTTATCCCATGAAGTTTTATTCAGATGTGAATTTCTACATGTGGCATAGTATATAGACCTGTACAGCTACTTTCGGATAGTCCAGGTAGGAAATCTAGCAGTACCGTGAGCTTACTACCGCCACCAACTCCTGAGGTCTTTTCTGCTGACTACTCCAAATAGAGGGCTGTGCGTGAAATTGACACAAGAATTGTAGGTTAGCTCTGCTAGTTAGCTCCTCATTGAGGTTGGTGTCCATTCTGTCTTGATAGCATGGTATTCTCTCACCTATAAATGAATTAGTTATCAGCTGCTTCTCTTGACACTGTAAGCTATATGTGTACAAGTGGCAAACTCACCAGTGAGCCAGTGTGTCAACACATCTAACATACTGCCATCCACAAACATTTTTACTCCATGAACACGAGTTTTTGATGAATCTGTGAAAAATTTTGTCCCTCATAAATTTCCCGATATACTTTAGTGTCTGAGGTTTAACTAGGGTCACTTCCCAGGTGAATACGGTTACCATATCAAAAGAGTTTTTGATGTTCTCTCTAATCTTAACAACATAGTTCTCTCTAATCTTAACAATATAGTTTTCTCTCATCTATAGTTCTCTCTAGTCTTAACAATATAGTTCGCCCTTTAAACACTGAATTTTTTTCACTGGAGATTACTTTTAGCCTAAACATGCCTTTAACGCACCGTATCTCCATTTCTGTCAAAGCTCTGACTCCAAAACTGACCCCAACTCCACTTCCAGCTTTAGCAAGCAGACACGTGACCTTAACCACGCCCCCTCATTAACGAGCATGCAATGGTCAGCACTCTCGATTGGCAAACACCCGCTTAGAGCCCAAGAAGCCTTCCCTGCCAGAAATGAACCCCCTGAAAGGTGAGAGTAGCATTTTCTAAGCCTGCTCATGCAGCCAGGCCAAGAGTTGGCCCACCCGGTGCCAACCACAGTCATTTTGCAGCCAAGCCTAGCAGCTGCCATGTGCACAGCACCCTGTGGGTGACCCCACCCACCTCCCCCTGTCCCACCCTTTCTGCTGACGCAGAACCTGCGCGCCAGCGCGCAGAGACTATCTTTTCTGCGCAGTGCGCAGTATGACGTTATCAAAAGTGTACTATAGGGTTTAAAGGGTTAACAGTGAAGTGAGTCAAAACAAAAGGCAGCATTTAATGATATTCATGAGGGCTCTGTTGACCACTACAACCGGACAGTGTCGAGTAAGGGCTTAGAATACTGAGTTGGCCACTGCTGGTCTCTGCAAGGCTGTAATGATATTCATAACCAGTCCCAAGCTGCCAAACTGTAGCCAACTGCTTGTTAATGAGATTCATAGCCCATAATGAGACTAACGGCTCACTTGGAGCGGGTTACAACTCAGGCAGGGTCAGACAAAGGCTTAGGGTTCAAATGCACTTCAGCCACACAAACTATTTCCCCCAGATTTCGGCCTTCACACGGACCATTAGCCCTTTAAACACTGAATTTTTTTCACTGGAGATTACTTTTAGCCTAAACATGCCTTTAACGCACCGTATCTCCATTTCTGTTAAAGCTCTGACTCCAAAACTGACCCCAACTCCACTTCCAGCTTTAGCAAGCAGACACGTGACCTTAACCACGCCCCCTCATTAACGAGCATGCAATGGTCAGCACTCTCGATTGGCAAACACCCGCTTAGAGCCCAAGAAGCCTTCCCTGCCAGAAATGAACCCCCTGAAAGGTGAGAGTAGCATTTTCTAAGCCTGCTCATGCAGCCAGGCCAAGAGTTGGCCCACCCGGTGCCAACCACGGTCCTTTTGCAGCCAAGCCTAGCTCTGACTCCAAAACTGAGCCCAACTCCACTTCCAGCCTTAGCAAGCAGACACGTGACCTTAACCACGCCCCCTCATTAACGAGCATGCAATGGTCAGCACTCTCGATTGGCAAACATCCGCTTAGAGCCCAAGAAGCCTTCCCTGCCAGAAATGAACCCCCTGAAAGGTGAGAGTAGCATTTTCTAAGCCTGCTCATGCAGCCAGGCCAAGAGTTGGCCCACCCGGTGCCAACCACGGTCCTTTTGCAGCCAAGCCTAGCAGCTGCCATGTGCACAGCACCCTGCGGGTGACCCCACCCACCTCCCCCTGTCCCACCCTCCCACCCTTTCTGCTGACACAGAACCTGCGCGCCAGCGCGCAGAGACTATCTTTTCTGCGCAGTGCGCAGTATGACGTTATCAAAAGTGTACTATAGGGTTTAAAGGGTTAACAATATAGTTCTCTCTAGTCTTAACAATATAGTTCTCTCTAGTCTTAACAATAATAGTTCTCTCTAGTCTTAACAATATAGTTCTCTCTAGTCTTAACAATATAGTTCTCTCTAGTCTTAACAGTATAGTTCTCTCTAGTAATCTTAACAATATAGTTTTCTCTCGTCTTAACAATGTAGTTTTCTCTTCTCAACAATATAGTTCTCTCTAGTCTGAACAATATAGTTCTCTCTAATCTTAACAATATAGTTCTCTCTAGTCTTAACAGTATAGTTCTCTCTAGTCTTAACAGTATAGTTCTCTCTAGTCTTAACAATATAGTTCTCTCTAGTCTTAACAATATAGTTCTCTCTAGTCTTAACAATATAGTTCTCTCTACTCTTAACAATATAGTTCTCTCTTGTCTTAACAATATAGTTCTCTCTAGTCTTAACAGTATAGTTCTCTCTAGTCTTAAGAGTATAGTTCTCTCTAGTCTTAACAGTATAGTTCTCTCTTGTCTTAACAGTATAGTTCTCTCTAGTCTTAACAGTATAGTTCTCTCTAGTCTTAACAGTATAGTTCTCTCTAGTCTTAACAGTATAGTTCTCTCTAGTCTTAACAGTATAGTTCTCTCTAGTCTTAACAGTATAGTTCTCTCTAGTCTTAACAGTATAGTTCTCTCTAGTCTTAACAATATAGTTCTCTCTTGTCTTAACAATATAGTTCTCTCTAGTCTTAACAATATAGTTCTCTCTAGTCTTAACAATATAGTTCTCTCTAGTCTTAACAATAATAGTTCTCTCTAGTCTTAACAATATAGTTCTCTCTAATCTTAACAATATAGTTCTCTCTAGTCTTAACAGTATAGTTCTCTCTAGTCTTAACAGTATAGTTCTCTCTAGTCTTAACAATATAGTTCTCTCTAGTCTTAACAATATAGTTCTCTCTAGTCTTAACAATATAGTTCTCTCTAGTCTTAACAATATAGTTCTCTCTTGTCTTAACAATATAGTTCTCTCTAGTCTTAACAATATAGTTCTCTCTAGTCTTAACAATATAGTTCTCTCTAGTCTTAACAGTATAGTTCTCTCTTGTCTTAACAGTATAGTTCTCTCTAGTCTTAACAGTATAGTTCTCTCTAGTCTTAACAGTATAGTTCTCTCTAGTCTTAACAGTATAGTTCTCTCTAGTCTTAACAGTATAGTTCTCTCTAGTCTTAACAGTATAGTTCTCTCTAGTCTTAACAATATAGTTCTCTCTAGTCTTAACAACATAGTTCTCTCTTGTCTTAACAATATAGTTCTCTCTCTAGTCTTAACAATATAGTTCTCTCTAGTCTTAACAATATAGTTCTCTCTAGTCTTAACAATATAGTTCTCTCTAGTCTTAACAATATAGTTCTCTCTAGTCTTAACAATATAGTTCTCTCTAGTCTTAACAATATAGTTCTCTCTAGTCTTAACAATAATAGTTCTCTCTAGTCTTAACAATATAGTTCTCTCTAGTCTTAACAGTATAGTTCTCTCTAGTCTTAACAGTATAGTTCTCTCTAGTAATCTTAACAATATAGTTTTCTCTCGTCTTAACAATGTAGTTTTCTCTTCTTAACAATATAGTTCTCTCTAGTCTTAACAGTATAGTTCTCTCTAGTCTTAACAGTATAGTTCTCTCTAGTCTTAACAATATAGTTCTCTCTAGTCTTAACAATATAGTTCTCTCTAGTCTTAACAATATAGTTCTCTCTAGTCTTAATATAGTTCTCTCTTGTCTTAACAATATAGTTCTCTCTAGTCTTAACAATATAGTTCTCTCTAGTCTTAACAATATAGTTCTCTCTAGTCTTAACAGTATAGTTCTCTCTTGTCTTAACAATATAGTTCTCTCTAGTCTTAACAGTATAGTTCTCTCTAGTCTTAACAGTATAGTTCTCTCTAGTCTTAACAGTATAGTTCTCTCTAGTCTTAACAATATAGTTCTCTCTAGTCTTAACAATATAGTTCTCTCTTGTGTTAACAATATAGTTCTCTCTCTAGTCTTAACAATATAGTTCTCTCTAGTCTTAACAATATAGTTCTCTCTAGTCTTAACAATATAGTTCTCTCTAGTCTTAACAATATAGTTCTCTCTAGTCTTAACAATATAGTTCTCTCTAGTCTTAACAATATAGTTCTCTCTAGTCTTAACAATAATAGTTCTCTCTAGTCTTAACAATATAGTTCTCTCTAGTCTTAACAATATAGTTCTCTCTAGTCTTAACAGTATAGTTCTCTCTAGTAATCTTAACAATATAGTTTTCTCTCGTCTTAACAATGTAGTTTTCTCTTCTTAACAATATAGTTCTCTCTAGTCTTAACAATATAGTTCTCTCTAATCTTAACAATATAGTTCTCTCTAGTCTTAACAGTATAGTTCTCTCTAGTCTTAACAGTATAGTTCTCTCTAGTCTTAACAATATAGTTCTCTCTAGTCTTAACAATATAGTTCTCTCTAGTCTTAACAATATAGTTCTCTCTAGTCTTAACAATATAGTTCTCTCTTGTCTTAACAATATAGTTCTCTCTAGTCTTAACAATATAGTTCTCTCTAGTCTTAACAATATAGTTCTCTCTAGTCTTAACAGTATAGTTCTCTCTTGTCTTAACAATATAGTTCTCTCTAGTCTTAACAGTATAGTTCTCTCTAGTCTTAACAGTATAGTTCTCTCTAGTCTTAACAGTATAGTTCTCTCTAGTCTTAACAATATAGTTCTCTCTAGTCTTAACAATATAGTTCTCTCTTGTCTTAACAATATAGTTCTCTCTCTAGTCTTAACAATATAGTTCTCTCTAGTCTTAACAATATAGTTCTCTCTAGTCTTAACAATATAGTTCTCTCTTGTCTTAACAATATAGTTCTCTCTCTAGTCTTAACAATATAGTTCTCTCTAGTCTTAACAGTATAGTTCTCTCTAGTCTTAACAGTATAGTTCTCTCTAGTCTTCAAATATAGTTCACTCTAGTCTTAACAATATAGTTCTCTCTATTCTTAACAATATAGTTCACTCTAGTCTTAACAGTATAGTTCTCTCTAGTCTTCAAATATAGTCTTGTAACCCTCTTCAGTTCACCTTTCGTGAATGTTGGTAGGAGAAAAAAAACTTCATAGAAATGAATTAGGTTTCAGTTTAAGAATTAAGTTTCAGTTTAAGAGTCTGCTTTCTTTTTATTTGTAGTTACACGTATGATGTTATATTTGATCACATGCAGGTACAACTAACAATGTCCTAAGAATAGCAGTGGTGGTTATTAGGTCTGCTCAGCAGCTTATCTGCGCGTTTCTGTCTGGGTTCACTGGCTCTGCTCACTGTACAGTCCACTATGGGACTGACCCAACCTACACGAACCTGCCATACTCTGCTGAGTCTACTGAGACTGGTACAGCAGGAGACTCTGTCAGTGTGGTACTGAGGGAGCGACTGAACTCCTCAACTGTGTACTACTACACTGTGTCTGCAGTTAGTGGAGATGTTACTGTGACAGTGCAAGGGACCTTCAATACACCAAGGGAAAGTAAGTACATTATAATGTGCTATGAATTCCTGCAAGCTTTTTCACCTAGCTTAAATAATTTTACAAAGTGGCAGTGTTCTAAATTTGAAAATAGATAATTTTTTAACTGTTAATGAAATTGTAGCTTTGTGATATCAATTGTCATTACAGTCACTTGGGAGATAGCCTCTGTGCCAGCAGAAAAAGTGGGACAGTTGGGTGGGTGGGCTTAGGCACAGGGTGAAGAGCACATGATGGCCTTCATGCTTGGATGTCAAAAACCCTTGATAGGCTCTGAGCGTGGCACATTGTTGCATGAATGGGCTTAGAATGTGTTCCTTTTACCTTGTAGGGCTCTATTTCTGGTACACTGTAGTGAGTTTGCAGTTTGAACCGTTTTTCATTGTTGAGAGCTCTACCTATCAAAACTTGACAATCAGTGGGTGTGACAAATCTGCAAAGAAGGGCTAAAAGTACCCTGGGAGAGATTTTTAGCACTAGATCCCAGCAGAAGTGGAAATGCAGTATGTTCAAAAGAAAACCTGATCTCTAAGGAACATAATTTAGAGTGGAGGACATTTCTATGTATAATATATAGATTACAAAATGGTTTCCAAAGTGCAGTGTCATTTAATGGCATTGTTGGTACTATCAGCACCACAAGGCATGATTGGCACATAAATAGGCTTTTCCCAATTATGCTAGAATTTTTGCCTATTACTCTATTATTCTAATTATATGAAACAAACTGTCACCATACATGTAACACTATATACTCCGAATTATATTGCAACGTAACAGTGGTCTCAATGTAATCTTGTAACAAATGAGTTTGCTTTTTTAATGATAAGAGTTAGGCAGAATTGAAAAAGCATGCTCAGTGGCTGGTGATGAGGGCTGGATTAGCAAGATTGTTTTGCATGCCCTTGACCAACTAGATAGGTCACCCAGCTACAATTCCTTTTTGGCTGAAAGTTTCTTAGGTAGTCGTTTTGCTGCACTCTCAGTGAATCCTATATCCTCTATAACCCAAAAGACAGTACTATATTGCTAACCTTTTTATAATCATATGACTATATCACAGTCCATACTTAAGCTCCATTAACAACAGTGCAATAAATGCCAAATAATGTTTTTCTTGTACACGTAAACAGTGCAAAAAGTGTAATAGCTCACTGATTGGCTAAGCAACAGTGCAGAAAGTGTAATAGCTCTCTGATTGGCTGAAGAACAGACTGTCAACAGTGCAAAAGTGTAATAGCTCTCTGATTGGTTGAAAAACAAACTGTCAACAGTGCATGAGTGTAGTAGCTCACTGATTGGTCAGTGACTTGTAAGTAACAACAATTTGTTGTAAACTATCTAATGTACTATAAACTTGTAAACTTGTAAGTATCAACAATTTGCTGTAAACTATACAGTGTACTGTAAACTTGTATACAATAAACTTGACTATCTCATACATGCTCATACTTATTGTAGTGTACTGTCAACTTGGCAAAGTTTATGATTAGCAATCAATAGCATGTTTTCTCATACAATTTGGGATTAATAGCACTCGAAACCATGCTATTAATTATACTAACCAGATTAGGTTCTACCTGCATGCTTCTCATTTATTCCATTCATCATAACCAGCTCAACTGAACACGTTTTGATTAAATTCAATTCAGTCATCATTGTGCTAGCCTGACTCAAGGAGGAGAATAGATAGACAACTTGACATAGAAAGATTATGATGGAGTACAGTAATACTCCATACACAAAGTCACATTCACAATTGTGTGTTCATAGGCCTTTGTAAGCCATGCCAGTCATTCGAAGTATTTTCGTCAGTAACAAGAACTGCTGGAGAACATCACATTGGCAAGTCTTACTCAACTGGAAAACCACCAAAGATGATAATGGTCTGGGGATTGAAAATTTTTAATGGTGGTTTAATAAGGTTTTTTTCCCCCCTCACCAACAGACTGTCCTCTGAGTGAACTACAAACAACAGGACCCCCTCCAAATGACAGTTACCCTCAATGTTACCAAGACCAGGATGCTGTGACCTCCATTACCATACCCAATGGTGTTATCAATGTGACCTGCTACAGTGGGAGGCAGTTCATGTCTGTGGCCTCTCATGTGTGTGATGAGGGCTACCAGCCTAATGCAACCTCCACTGTACGAGTGTGCAGGGACAATGGACTGTGGTCTGGAACTAACATAGTCTGTGGTGAGTGGTTGACTTTATATTGTAAGTGAACCTCATTCCCTACAGACCCTAGATATATATATCTTCCAGCGTATATAAATTTATCCAACCAGTTCCTGATTTGTTATTCATTACATGGCTGCATGTAGTATAGCCATTCTTCTACAAAACTATCATTCAATCACTGAGTGCTTGAGGGTGCATTTTGTATTTCTGCAGACAATGTTGCACCAGCTACCTTTGGCACAAGTGTTGCTGTGGGTATTGCAGTAGTGGTTGCTGGCATCATCGCTCTTATCGTTGGATTCCTGGCTGGAATTCTGGTGTTCTACTGTATTAGCAACCACCAATCACAGAGCACCAAGCTCAAGTCACCCTCCCACCAACATCCACACACAGTATCATCATCTTCCAATTCACAGCAGCAAACGGGTCCAGAGTATGCAGAGGTGCCTGCTAAGAAGATTGAACTCAGAGAGAATATAGCTTATGTGCATGTACAGCGAAGAGAGCTGACACCAAATGTGCCAGTGCAGCACTGATTTGTAAACCTTGTTCTGAATCAAAAGCCACATAAACACCAAGTTAGCTGTTTTCTATATTTTAGCACTGACTGGAACTTTAGAATGTGAATTTTTAGACTTCTCTGTTATGTTAAATTTACCACCTGCATATCTCATGAACACATGCATAAACCAAGGTACTTATCTTTCTATGCATTCATTCACTGAAAATGTGTTCAGCTTTGGTGTACACCTTCAATAGGGGCCAAAGTGGTTCTATTCTCTGCATTTCAGTACTTTTCAATACTTCCCAAATCACACCACCATCTTTTTAACTGGACTTCCTGAATCATGCCACCAACCTCCACCAGCCATCCAAGCCCTTCAGACAATGATGCAGAACTATCTAAAAAGACAGTATCAAAATCTAAATGATAAACCGGCTGTGTTAATACATAATCTCTTTTGATAAGTTAGTTTGTAAGCCTCCTGTGGCACCCAAATTGTATGGCTACATAACCTACATCCGTATAGCTAACCAGTCAGTAGCACTCCGTATGTGGGACAGTTTTCACAGCTGCTCATCAAGCATGAAACATGCTGAGAAGTAAAGATACAGAAAATTGAGCTATGCCAGTGCACATAATATTTATATACAATGCACAAAATAGTCATTGAAGGGTACAAAACTATAATTATATAATTATACATTGCACAACACATGCTGATGGTGAATACACCACAGATAGAAACTTACATCACCTGTGTACAGTGTGCTTGTAACTTTGTGTTTTGTTGTCATTGCATGCACAAAAAATCCCTAATACTCTCTGTTGTACATTTTTAGTGAAGTTGAGTGAGATGTGAAGAAGGACTAGCTATTGGAAGTGTATAGGATGCTTGAATAGGGCCACCAGCCCAGGGGAAAATGCGTGCATATAGACCTTGCAAAAGAGAAGGTCATAACAGTATCGATTAGGTTACCACATAGTCTTCTGTTGTAATGCGTGGTCACTTCAGTCTATGTCTATGTAGTTGCAGGTGTACATAGGTTGCTCCTATTTGGACAAGAATGATCAGATTTAAAATATTATACACCCATGTACTAATAAGAACCAGTATAGCAGCAGAAGCAAAATCTAGTGTACCTCATTCTGTTCCTTTTGATAAATATGCTCGGCAGCTGGAAGGAACATCTTTCACACTGTCCAAAAAGCAATCACACTGATGATTACTATCATTATTCTGAGCCTTGTTGCAGGCCTTCCCCGGTTTTGATCACTTCCAATAGTGGTCAAAACCTGAAGGCAAGGAAGGCCTAGGAATGAGGTTATGCCTCGATCCACTCTGTCACCTTGCTGTAACATGCTTATCTTATGCAACAATACAAAATCTGACCTACTGACCTTTTATTTTTTTTTCAGGGTTTATGACACATGCATAGATACATGTACTATAGCTGCAATCTATATACTATGGTAGGTCACATGTGATTATCCCCTAAGATAGATAAATATGATCTACTATAGTTTGATCAAGTTTGATCTGCAGGTAGCTAGCAGTGGACTAATTAGGTGGTGAATATTAGCCAGCTCTACAAAAATCGGTTACTTAATGTTTCAACCATGCCAATCATGTAATCGAAAAGAAAAAAATCTCTCAGCATACATGTAATGATCACGTCAGTGATGAAGCTAACTTTTGTACACATACAGCAGTCATGCTAAAAGATCACATAGAGTGCACCTAAGTGACCCATTTGTTACCAAGCATATTACCTCCATCTCCTCTCTATAAAGAGCAAATTGTGCATGATATTTTGGGAGTGGGCCTGAGCAAGTGCCTGGACTGTCTAAACACCTGTCTGACATGTACAAACAGACACTATATTTTAGATGCAACTACCCTATAATTTATGGATACAACCAGCTACCTGACTGTTTCATTTTTTCTGTTTTTTATTTATTTTTATTTTTATTATTTGTTGTAGGCTAACTGCACCCCTAGTGGAAAGAAATGTACATTTCAAACATGTAGCATAGTCCTCAAATGAGGCATTTATATGAGGCAGGTGTGTATGGTGGCAAGATTGTAGTGTTTAAAATACAACACAAGGGTAGACTATATTCTGGCTAGAGTATATATGCATAACATTTGACCATTCAGCAAATCAGGAAATGTGATCCTACTGGGCAAGCCTGAGCAAGCTGTATATTGCTATGTACATGTCCTGGTCAATTTGATCCCACTTGCCCTAATCTATAGAGCTAGGCTTCCAGCTAGTGGGTTAGCTTAATGACTTATTTATGGGGGGACAAGCTGATTTGTCCACTTTTAAGCCACCTGCAGTAGTATAGCTTAAATCAGTTCATACTATAATTATGCTGATATAGACTGCAAATGCAATAAGCCCAACTATTAATTTTCTTCCACCAGAGGGTAGTCTCAACTCCCTTGTATGGTTTGTATTAATTTTCAAAATGATATGTGACAAGGGAGAGTGAAGAACAGAGTGAAAACAACACAAAATTATGTGTAACCTCATAACCTGCTCTTGTCTATTGAGGGGTTCACTTCAATAATAAAAGTATCTGCAATTTCTTTAATCTTTCATAGGGCAAGTTTCATCTAAGCTGCAGTGTGCATACACATGCTTGCAAATTGCTGATTTGTTCTGCACATTGCCATATGCAAATGGATAAAATGCGTCAAAACAAATCAAAATTATACCTAGTGTATAATGGCATTGCAAAAAACTATACAGAATATAAATCAAACAAACTTCAAAACTGGTCTCTACTACCATGACCTTATAAGCCTGGCATGCAATGCTTGATGCCATGATGCTCCCTAGCCTCAGTAGCAAACAGTAGAAATGTGCACAGGTCTGATCCATTTCTACTGCAAGACACAATGAATGAAGGCATCTTATGACATTGTGATATTTGCAGCTGTATATTGATTGAAGCACCAATTCAATTATGAAAGGTAAGCAGTGATCACATTACCATTCATGAGGTATGGTCTGTAGGCCCACCTAGCTATGTACTCTTGCATTTTATCATTACTATGAGTATGATAGCCTTATAGTCCTACCATGTATGACAGGCATGCTTCTGTTGTCAAGAACATTGCATCATGTGATGAAATGAACCAAGCCTTCTGTAAACAGAATACTTATATAAATATCAGAGTCAGTAGACTCTCTAGTAGGGATGGCACAGACGCACAGTATAAGCAATACTCAAATTATAGTTCTTACCTAAGAACAGCATTGCAGGCTATACGAGTATGATGATGTTACTAGCACCAGCAACACTTATATGCCTTTAATCACCATTGTTGTTATTCAGGAACCAGTGATTGTGCTATCATTTTACCCTGGTATACTTCGAGATATTCACTACCTACTCTGTATAGGGTATACTCTGCTACAAGAATAGCACCTGTCAGATTACACTGCTTGCACTCATAATAATTATAATTATTACTTCCACTACTTACAGTTTGTGCCGAGTTTGGTTCCCTGACCCTACACAGAAGCACTGAGTCCTCAGAAATACCTATAAGTAGCTAAAATACACTGCAAACAAACAATGTTCACCAACAAATAATATAATGCACACCACAGTTATGCAATAAAGATCATGACTGACTATCTCTACATGACACTAACAACAGTTTCATGCATGTAGGGGGTAAAATGAGAAATGGACATCATATTAAAAGCTACATAAGCTAGATTTACTATCACCAAGTTACACATTGTCGACTAGAAAACCTACCAGACTAATACATAACAAAAATGTTCAGAGTGCCAGTTATGATACAACTGACTTTAGGATGATAGAATCAGGAAATGATTGTGAATGTTCACATACGCACTTCAGTTTGCTTGATGTGCTGTCCTGTGAATCACAGTTCCAGAAACCATTACATCTTTGCCCTTGGTGGTTTCAGTGGTGCACTGAAAAAGAACAAGGCCTTCAATAATCTGTGAAAAGGAATTAATTAAATAATACATGCAGATTGGTCTTCAACTCTTTGCAGCCACAAAGACAGAAGTACATTGCCATCTAAGAACTCTTGTTAACCACTGCAATGACACAATTATCTAGCTCACTGAGTACATGTACTTAGCTACGTACAAACTCCAATGCAGCTGCTAATCTAGCCATCACTAACATGGCAAGTTACTAATAGTGTTCAACATGCATAACTGGGTTATCCACTCCTAAACGATAAAGAACAACCAAACAAAAACAAAACAACAACAAACAAAACCCACAAAAAAAAAAACAAGCAACAACAACAAACAAACATAACTAGTGAAACTGTAGAACATTGTGGGGTGAGCCTGAGCGAGCAAAGCAGAGCAGCATTCTTTGGCTAACAGAAATACTGCAGCTAGCAGGGATTAAGTCTAGACTTCTGCTGACGTCTATTGACTCTGAACACACTATCATGCATAGTTCTTACACAAATAGGAGAGGCGTCAAAAGTCGCTACGCATGATAGATACACTGTCAGCTATTCAACTGTTGAAGAATCTCAGCAACAACAAACAAGCATAAAATTAACATAAACAGGCAGCTTCAGAGACTCCTTATGGGACAGTAACTTAGGAAGTGACCGGTTTGTGCCACAAAATGGCAGTCTTAATGTAAAGCGGCACAAACAAGCCGGAAATGGGCATATAGAGGAGGTAGCAAACAAAGCAGTTGGGAGTCAGCGACAGCTCAGGTTGGGACTGAGAAGTATGAGCTGTGCCAGCTATTAGAAGTACAGTTGGGTATTGAAGGCCAATCCTTATAGTGGTGGAGTTAGACAGAGATATAGCTGTGTCACTTTAAGCTTATAAACAAACATCACTGTCTTAGCAGGAGTGAAGAAAGATATAGGAATGCTGATTCCTCAGCCAAGCCTTTAATTTCACGTAGACACAACATACATTGTGTAAGTGGCGACAACATGTACCTCTTGAGTGACTTGGACTTCATCATCACATGAGGACTCTTCAGCAGGGGCTACACAAAAATATCATAAACTACAAATAATCTAGCTACTATAAGAGGACAGTAGTTACTATCACAATTGCATTTGCAAACCTACAGTGTAGTCATAATGTATAATGTATGTATACACATGAGTACATCAAGAGTATAGGCAAAATGTGAATTTTTAAAAAGCAGCAGGGTTACATACTCGCATACATAATTCAGTATCCTAGCAATACTGTTTACCACACCTATTGACAGTTGAGTTCCAGCTATTACATGGCAAGCAGGGTAGCTTGCAGTGGTACTCTAGTATGATTGGTACATTGTAACAGATCAAGTATCATATCGCCTACAGTACTAGAATGCAATCTTCTGGTTGAGTATCCAGTAGAGTCTAGACCTCGAACAACCAGTCTCTCTGGCTGAAGATTATGCGGGTATATTATTTGTGAATGAATAATCTGAGCAATATCTAAATGCACAAAACTTCATCTCACTTTTTGCAATATTTCGACCATGAGGGGTTTACTTCAGGCAATACAATGCTGGACACACTCTTTACAAAATGGACCAATGAGTGTATATTGCCTGAAGAAGATCCCTCTGGGTTGACACATTGCAAACAGTGAGATAAAGTTTCGTGCATTCGAAGATTGCTCTGATGATTCATTATGCCAATCCTTCTGAAGATTACAGCTTACCTACAAAGTACGATGATACTTCGGGTAAACCTCGACATCGCTATAAAAAAAGACGGTGACAAAGATAAACTATGCATTTCCCGCTCTTCAGTATTTGATCTGCAAACATGTTAACCCTTTAACCCTTTAACAACCAATAACGCCATTTGGCGTCGTCAGTTTTTGGCAGCATGTTATCAGTTGGCGCAATCCGTTTTGAAGATAGGTTCTGCGCTAGCAGAAAGGGTGGGACAGGGGGAGGTGGGTGGGCGCACCGCTCTGGCTGACAGTGCATGGTGGCCATTGCAGCTGCCTGTAGAAAAGCCCTGGTCAATGCCGGGTGGGCCATTTGTCTGCTTTCTTGCACAAACGGGCATATAAAATGCTCCTTTCACCTTGTAGGGACTCCATTTCTGGCATTTTAGGCAGCTTTTAGTCCAGAGGAGCGTTCTCTGGTCGGAGGGTCCTGACTATTGAACGCTCGCTAATGAGCGGGTGTGTCCAAGGTCAAGAACCCAGAGAGGTTGTGTCAGTAAAGCTTTGACTCAAGTTTCCAGTGCTAGCTCCAAGCAGAAGTGAATATACGGACCATGGAAGGTATCCATAGCCTAATAAAGACCTAGTAAATACGGTTGTTAAAGAGTTAAATACCAATGACATTAATTTTATACTTGTCATGCAACTTTGGCAGCATGTTATCAGTTGGTAAAATCAGTTTTGAAGAGAGGTTCTGCACTACCGGAAAGGGTGGGATAGGGAGAGATGGGTGGACATCATAAGGAACGTTTGCTGGTTGGAGAGTCCTGACAATTGAACACTAATGAGTTGGCATGGTCAAGATTGTGAACCCAATGAGAATTGATAGAAGAACCTTTGGCTCAAATTTCCTGTGCTAGCTTCCAGCAGAAGTGAAAATACAGATCACAGAAGCTATCCATACCACAAAAAAATGAAACTTGGCACATGATAGATTAACATGTGACATCTTTGTCTACCTAAGTAGACACACGTAAGAGAAGAGGGGTTCACAGGAGTCAGAGGACTTGTCTTGTAGTGTCTATCCAAGGACAACATTCATAGAGTGGCACTTGTTCAGGATGAAGGACATGTGAAATGCTATCCTTTGGTATACCAAGCTCCCCCTCTGATTTTGCATGTGATAAACTACTTTACAAAAGGCCTGGTAATGAGGTTAGCACAATGTCATACTACAAAATCATGGCTGTAAGAAAAACTTACACAATCCTCTGGCTCAATTACTGTTCGTAATGTACTTCCACCAGATTTAGACAGCTCACTGTAAGGCAAAAGAACCAGCATAGATTCCACAGATATTGAGTTTTCATTTGGATAGGCGCTGACTATTGAAAGTTTGTCAGTGAGTGGGTGTAGTTACAGTCATACTTTACACAGAAATACCTTTTGTCTTCTTCCTCCTGTGTAGCTGCTTCAAGAAGTTTGTCTATTTACAAAGGGTACAAACAAAGTCAAACAGATGAGCTCTCTCAAGTACCTATAGTGCCTATGTGCAGAGTCTAAAGCATGAAATTTGTGTTAAATTTAATATGCACAAATTTCAGTGAACCCATGGGATGAAGTTAAACAACCTTATATACAGTAATTTTCTTTATACTCAAGCATTCTAGAACTGATTTCCATGCTTGTAATTCAAACTGCTATGGAAATAGTATATCTGGGATGCTACTCTGGCAAGGGTTTATGGGGGGGAGGGGTGATTGGTTCCATTCAGTGCTCTTTAGCTCCATGGTTTCTGACACATCATTGCTGGAGCTGCGAGTAGTCTTATGTTGGACACAGGCACATAATTGTTGGATTGTACCCACCTTTGTTCACTTGCATGGTTGCTGTTAAATTATTCTACTTGCAGCAGACTTGTGTCTCTTCATTATCTATTGTCCCTATCATGTGCTCTTGTAAATTGTCTATGGAACTTTCCAGAACATTCCTTCTCTCGGCCTATTTACGTTTCTGTGATTGTCACTTGTTTTTGTCAGTTCTTTGATTGCCATATGCCATGAGTTAAATATATTTCCTACCCTGCTATGCGCATCACGTCTAACTACTGTCCGAGAGATAGCTCAACAATTGCTGTTATAGACATCTGTGTGCAACAATGTGCATACTTGGCCATGTGTGACATCAAATGCTCATTGGACAATTAAAACTATGATGGTCGATGACCAATTTTGATAACCATGAAAATTTTGCACTATGTGTGAAAATTTGTGTTGTACAGTAACTTGTTCTGAAAATAGCTCTCAAAATAAGTTGTTTGGAGGAGGCTATAAACAAAAACACGATCTAAAATCACAATAAACTACAACCTTTATGTTTGTCAAGTTCAGAGTCTAGCTAATAGGCACTTGAACATTGTGATTTGTCTTAGATACAGTGGTTCTTACCAATCTTTGCGAGAGCATTAGTCACATTTTTCCAGGTTGGATTTGTGGATTTGTGAAGCCACACCTCCAGTAAAACCCTGAGGCATTCCTCATCGTTTTCATTGTTGACATAAATCTCGTCCAGTAGGTCTTCATCCATTCCCAGTAGCTCTCCCAGTTTCATCCACTTTGGAGTCACAGTGGGATGCAGCTTGGTGAAGAGAGTTTCCATGGTAAGAGGTCTGACATGGCAAGCTGAAACAGTAGAAGAATGGTTTGAGTATCTTTAAACAGCAACATACATGTACTTGTGTGAACGATAAGAATTTCTGTGTTGAATCGTCCTGTAGAATGTTAGTCACGTTGTTTACATGTTCAGTCATCCTGTAGAATCTACTAGCAGCCTTTGTGTGTGGTGTGTGGTGTGTTGATTTGTACCACCTTTATGTGCATGTGTAACATTGGGTCACCTTCTTCTAGAATATTCCTTGATATAGAACTATAATTCAATTGACTGTATGCTGTTGTATGCCATCTTGTGCGTTTTGCAGCCTAGAATCCTTCTATTTAGCTTGGCTTATTCACAATATGTGATAAATCACACAATATTTTACACAGAACAACACACGTTTGTTTGGTAATGGTGGAGGTGCAGGTTCTTCATTCGAAACAAAGGTGACACATGTCTTCTGAGGTATGACATCCGAGTACTGAACCCTGTCATCAAGTATAGGAGGGGGGTTGGGGTTCCTCTGAACTGCTTCTACGTCAACATACTGACTACCAGGTGGCTACAGGAAACAAGGAACAGGATAAACTGCTCAAGAGTGCCCTTGCTCACTAAGACTATACATGCAAAAGTGAACCTTCTACTAGTACATTGCTTTTACAGTAACATTCTATTCATCCAGTTTGAGGTGATCAATTGACCAATAAACTTTAACCCCATTGCTACATCTTTTTTTCCCCTCTACACTACAAACTGGTGAGAAAAAGGTGCAGGGATGGCGCTTTGTATATTACATTCACTTTTATATCATCCCTACCTTGTTTGCATACTGTTTAGCATGTCATCTCTACTTTTTAAATACACTTTCAGGCATTCCATGATTGTGGCAAGTAAAGCCATTCTGTGATTGTGGCAAGGTTCACTTATGCAAGCAGTAGAATTTTTTTGACCAGAAACTATTGACTTTTGTTACTATAGCCTTCATGGACATTTTAGCCATTTTAGGGGAAGTTGCTGTATATAACTGGACTTTGTGGTTGAGAGGCCCAGGATTGCAATATGGCAGGTGAACACGATGCTAGGGGCTATTTACAGTGAAATGGGGATGTTGCTGCTACTGAAAAAAATTATACTAAAATACTGCTTGCCTACATGACTCATTTGAACAATACGTATAGGACCAGAAACAATTAATTTTGTTATAACTACAGCTTTTTGGTACTGTTCACTATCAGGTGTAAAAGTTGAAATGGCTGCTGCTAGTGGTTAGAACTTCAACAATGCCATTGCAAACTCCAGCATATAAATCTTCTACCACTATGATTGACCAGGGTAAAGTAAGGTAGAAACTGGTGTCAATGTTCACTTATAGCAGCATGCATTTTCACAAGGTTTCTGACACTTATTATTTGCCCAGACACTTCAAATATCAACAATAACACAGACATGCACTCTCTCTACATCACAGGTGATGGACAGCATTTTCACGAGATTTCTGGCTGCCGGTAGTATATGTGGTAACCTTTGAACTCTTTTTAAAAAGCTGGAGCAGCAGATTTTATAGAGGCAGACTGTGACCAAAACTATGACATTTGTTACTATAACCTTAAACTCAGAAAATTGCTATATCATGAGGTATGAACTCTTGGTCATGAGTATTTACTATAATGAAATCATAGTTCATGCATATTTATTAACCATATCCACACACACTGGACCGTTGTATTTCTTAGCTTTCCTGGTACATCAGCACCCTTGAAAGCTGCTTGGCTGCATGCCTAGTGTTTAACTTACAAATGGAAGTTCCACATTGCAAACATAGCTACTATGTATCTTCAAGTAAAGTACTGACTTTATGAAGACCCAAATTCATAGCTCAGTGCAAACACATTACACTCCTCGTAAGGCAATATCCTTCCATATAATGTAATCTAATATAATCTAAATGTAAATAATCGAATCTTGCAGCACCTAAGGAAAGGTGTGTGAAGATTCTGACTATACATAATTTTACCACAGTGATTGCTATCATGTTGTGATGCTTTTATACATTTTGTATCAGCAATTCTGCAGGCGCTATGCTTCATCTCAACTGTTACACTGTTGTGTATGCGTGGCTTTAATTGGGACAATTTGTACAATAGACCCCTGTGTAGCCATGCACCTTTTTTTATCATGTTACTAAGTTGCCATATTGTTGAGTTCATGGAAATTTGATAGTATGATATAGTGACTTAGCAAGGCAAGGCATGTAGCATCATCAGATGTGGGATACACACAAGAGTGCATAGTTTGTCTGATTTGAGTCCCATCTAGCTAACATAGCAATGTATATATTACCATTCTCTTTTCCTGAAGTTCTGGTAATGGAGCAAGCACCATGTTGAATTCTTCCCTACAAAGAGCAAATTGATATGCATACAATTATAGTAGCTATACTGTAATACCAAAAATATGCCCATGGGTGATGAACTTTGGTATCTTCTTGAAAAGAAGGGTGAGTGTGTTGATATTTCATTCATAAGTATGCCCACAACCTATTGCATTGTTGGTCTAATAGCAGCTTGTGCTTTGCTCAAGACCACAACAGCAGTCAAACCTCTTGACATCAAATTGTGAGACCACTTTATATAGAAAAGGGTCTCATACCAATTATACTGAACCTTACTTGTATAACTTAGCCTATACTAAGGGGCAGTGTAAAGTCTCACATCACTACCCAATAGTTCCCAATATCACCTGCCAATACATCAACTCACCTCTGCATGAAAACTACTAACATAGTCATGCATGAAAGAGTGGCCACTCATGAAAGAGCGCATAGCCCCCACTTTCGGCCCAATTTCCTGCATAGGGCTAAAATTTACACTAATGAGTGCCCACCCTGGAGTTTTGAGAAGCACAGCCTCAAGCGTTATGCTATCTGAGGTAAGAAACTTCATGCTATACTTTACTGAAGGTTACTACAAGGTGGGTTTGCATGAACACATGAAGCTAATGCGGCTAAGCTCACTTTGTACACCATACTCACAGTGGCATGTCCAGAGTGTTGCGCCATTAGGACTTGAACTTTGAAGGCGGTGGCTCTGTTGTACATTATTGTCAATTTATTTGCTGTCAAATATTGTTATTTGCTTTGAGGGTATTGAGTCACTGTAAACGTACATGGACGCTCTTTCGTGGTTAAATGTAGAAACACTTGTAACAGCACCACCCCCCTCTTTGGCTGACTTGTGTTCCGCCCATGGGCACAAGACAACTGTAATGCACAACTGACAGAACCACATCAGTATATATACACACACTAATTCCCTCCCCACTTGAAATTAAGATAAAAACGTACAACAATAACAAGTAAAAAAGGTTCCAGTGGAAACACATGTAAAGATGAAATCCAACTTGGTGATGCGCTCGAAATACGCGACGGAATAATATTCGATTTCTATCTGGGACTGCCACATGTAAAGATGAAATCCTCCAAACCCCCCTAAAAGCAACTAAACATCAGAATGACACCACAAAACTTTTACTTCATCCATACATCTTGCACCATTCTTCCAACTACACACGAACATACACACATGCCCACAAACACACACCATGATAATTTTCTATCTAACTCATCAGCTAATTTATAGCCACTATAGATGATAGAAGCACTTCACAACACACCACTTTCTCACAACATAACTCATCCTTCATGCAGTCAATAAACAACATAGACTCAACGGTGCATACATGTACATGCAATATCCATACATACATATGTGTCTGCACCTTCCATTATGATTCTTGCTCTGGGTCTTTTCACTCCTCAAGTCTTTATCACCTGTACATAGGACATGAAATACACAAGGATAAGATTGTTGATGATATTTCATTATAGTCATGTCACTGTTAGGCCCCCGACTATTCATTACCATGCACTCTCATTGGGAAAATCCTAACCAGCAAAGTGAGAGACAATCAACGTAACCAGGTTTCAAGTATAGATGAGTGTTAGCCATACGTAACTACCCCATCATCTTAGCTACAAATACCAACCCCCCTCAACTGGATCGAAGATTATACCACAGTTTGTTGCATATTAGTTTCTCATCAGGGATTGTTCCTGAAGTTAATGCAGGCGTAGATATTTCAATCCTCAAGTTTCGGATGCATTACTAAAGCAAAAATGTTTACATAATATGTGTTCAATAAACCAGGTGGCACAACTGAAGCTGGCATCTACTGTGTGTGGACTAAAAGGTCAGTACAGCTATGTCAGCAAGACCGAGGAGCACAACTAAAGTTAGATAATGGCTTCAGTTGAAGCTAGTTGTTTATGACTGAGAGCTCAAGCCTATACTGTCTATTGTAAGCCCCAAAGGGGACCTATCTGCCTTTATAGACAGGGCCAGGCTGACTTTTGACATCCAAACATTGCAGTAGTCATGGCTTTAAGGCGAGAACATTGAGCCTATACAATTTGCACATGCAATCCATCAACTGTTCAAAACCCACAACTAAACCAACATTTCATGCACCATTGTTCAAAGGTGAGTAGGCAAGTGTATGCAATCACTCAGGCTTACCCCCACAATGACCCACATTCTTCTAGTTGCTGGTGTTCAATAATGGCCAGTAAAGCAGGTCCCAAATAGTGAGTGGGTGGTGGCAACAACTGGTGTACGTACATGGAGTGTATTATGTGTCATTAGAGTACGGCAATAGTTATGTGCAGGCTTTTGCCATGTTCAGGGAATAACCTGCGACACTAGCTGTAGCATGGGGAAAAATCACACTGTACCAAATTATTAATACAGCCACAATTACATATACATGTGTACAACAAACATACTTCAACATACTTTTCTTTTTGCTTTTCTTGAGCATAACCACTCCTCCTATGGCCAATGCAGCCACTACAGCCACTGCAACCACTACAGCCACTGCAACCATACCACCTACAACACCTCCCACAATGGGCCCAGCATTAGAAGAGGACACTGAATGGATAAAACAGTAGGTCAGTCACCACTTCCAACATGTCACCACATAATTGACGCAACTACACAATAGAACAGAGGTACTGTGTATACTACTGCCCTCAAGTGGTGTGCTGATTTTGGATCCAATGTTATCAGAATAAACATAGTCAGAATAAACATGGCACTCATGTCTTTAACCTTAACCTCGTTCCCAGGCCTTTGCCGCTTCCAGTATTTGATTGCTTTCAGTATGTAAATATGGAGGGAGAAGGCCTGGGAGAGGTTGTCACATGTAGCAATGTGATGTAATGTCAGGTTCTATTTTGCACTATTGTACTGATTAACTTAAGCTATGAACCACTTCCACTACTTACCAGCCACAGACAAATGCTAAGACTAAACTGTAACATGTGGCAGGTTAGTTCCTACATATAATTATGTGCACCCCCATTATATGTTTACCAGAAGTGACTGACCACACATACAAACGATGCATCCATTTGTCCAGCTTGGGCAGCTAATATGGTTGAAGTACTCAACGATAGGTTCAGACAATAAAGCTGGAAGGGATATCTCTACTGTTTATGAGTGCTGTTCACAAACAGTAGCAACTCAAACTAAGCTCTGTCACACTCTGCTGTCAGTAAGCAGCCTGCTTTTTCTATTTTGCATAGTTCACCCTAAGAACAGATTACGTTGTGACCAAAAATTTGTTATTTTATTTGCATCAATGAACAGTTGAAATGTGCAGAGATACTTACATGTATGTGAGTTGTTTAAGTAATACTTATATCATGTCTACGAGGGATGTATCCGGTTTAAATTGCGATGCCCGAGGGCGCGTACGTAGCGATTTAAACCGGATACATCCAGAGTAGGCGGGATATAAGTGTTTTGTGTCACCGGTTGCTAAGCAAATGACGTCAAACACGGTTGTTGCCAAGCGTGACGTCATGCAAAGTGTTTAGCCGGCTTCTCAATTCAAATCGAGCGTTGCTGCCATGGCTGAATCTGTAGCGTTATTTACTCACCGCTAGGCTGTTCAGCTTTCAGCGATGACAAATTCTGCCATCGTAAATCGAAGAACGCAAGCAGGAATAAAGAACTGTAAGTTTTATGGCCCAAACGAGACGGTAAAATCTTTTTTTACGCAGCTCACCGCATGTAAGCGTGAGTAGCTAGGTTGGGCGTAATAATGTGTGCAGTTCTAGCGTATTCAAAGCGTTGCTGCTCTCTCTGCGAGGCTTAGAAAAGAGTAGTTGAAACGAAAAAGTGTTCGAAAGTCCGCTGTGTAGCGCTACCAACAAATTTGAATATGCCTCGATTGAGCGCAGTTCTAGGAGTGCGCAAGCTGCTTTTTTCTTTTTGTCTTGCTGCTTCGTGCATGCATTCCGTGTCATATAGCTATGTTTCATCTATGCTGTACTGTCCATGTACAAGCAATGCTGGGTCAATTGTACTTTTCACACACAGTTAAAGCACGCTTCACACCTGTTTAAAGCACTCTTCACACCTGCACGGTTCTCAGGCAAGGCGGGATCTTGCTTCCTTAAAGTGCGTGCGGCTTCTTTGATCCACTCACGCAAGGTGACACAAGAATTCTTGTATTCCTTAGAGCGCTGTAGCTTCTGTGGGACTTTGAAAGATGCACCATTTGTCACTAACTCACAGTAGCTTCTTATTCACTTGCACTTAAAAGGCGATTTTAACTTCTTGGAATGGGCTATACATGTGCTTTGAATTTATGTGTTGTTGTTGTTGTTGTTTTAAGTTTGTAATTTCAAGTTGGTTGATGGAGATTCTACATCAGCTTTTCTTCTTTTCTTTATGGAATGTGCACATTGTCAAACTAAAACGACTTCACACTGAGTCCAGGGCTGTTAACAGTAAATGATGCTATTTCAGTTGTGCAAGTGAACAAGATGCTATAGCTACTGTGAGTTAGTGACAAATGTTGTTTAAAAATTCTTCCAAAGTCCCAAGGCACATGTGTTTAGTGAATGCAAAATCCCACCAGTTCAAAAGTCCTACAAGCATTTGTATATACAGATTGTTACTCTAAACTAAGCATTCACAAATTTTTTTACTAGCTAATTAAAAATAAACACTAGAATAGAAGCAGCAGCAGATTGAAGCACTAAAAGTAGTACAACAAAATTCTTCATCAAAATGATTGATCACCCACTAAAGCATTGATGGCTTATGACTATAGGGCTGCTTCACTAATGAGTGACTACTCACACATGCACACACACACATTTTCCCTCTATGAATGTTGTAGTAGAATACCTTCAGACAGTTAAAAAGATTGCATAATAGTCCCAAAAGCTGGAGTTAGCACTTCCACAGTAACATGTCCACTAACTGCAGACACAGTGTAGTAGTACACAGTTGCGGAGTTCAGTTGCTCCCTCAGTACCACACTGATAGTGACAAATCTAGTTTATGTGGCTGGTCTTCATAACATGACAGCTACATAATGTGCATCAATTAGTTAACAGGAAAAAGGGTAGTTCACCACCTTTTTTGCAATGGAATAATGTCATAGCCCTAGTACATACATGTACTTACTGTACTGTGGTGTAGTGAAGGTCCCTTGCACTGTCACAGTAATATCTCCACTAACTGCAGACACAGTGTAGTAGTACACAGTTGAAGAGTTCAGTAGTTCCCTCAGTACCACACTGACAGTGTCTCCTGCTGTGCCATTCTCAGCGGACTCAGCAGAGTACGGCAAGTTCATGTAGGTTGGGTCAGTCCCATACTGGACTGCACAGTGAGCAGAGCTTCTGAATCCAGAGAGAAATGTGCAGTTCAGTGTTGCATTGTTGGATAAGCTCAGATCTGTCAGTTCTCCAAATAGGAGGTTGTTGGTTGTGCCTGTATATAAGAAAAAAAAACTTTACAGGCTTCAATCTACAGCGGAATCGTGAGCGTATGTATTTCTGCGATTTCATCTGTGGATGACGTAATTTAAAATCAGGTAGCGGAAGTAGAGTGAACATGGACGACACGGAGAACTTCAGCCAGTTCTTTGGACCACTGAAGCAGGGTTATATGTAAAAGGTAAGCTTTATTTGTGTTGTGCATGGATGTAATAAAGTGATGCTAGGCAGTATGGAGCTTGCTTTGGGTGATAAAGGCAGTGTTTGTTGTCATGGCCCACTTTGCTGGAGTTTGTGTTCAATGTAATCTGATTTACCTTGGGCTCTGTAAGTGCGGAACACAGTAAGTCTGACCATTGTCATATAAAGCAATGAGTGTAAAAGCCGTGTACCAAGTTTTACCGTGATAGCTATAGGTTACAGCAAATAGCACCAAGATTTTTACAAGTTGGTTGATGTGATTTACGTATTACTGCAAGTGGAGGAACATTGACGTAAAGTGTCGCACACCTTGCTATGATGAACAACATGCACTGCTGTTAGAAGTGCAGATGAGAAGATCCAGGTGTGAATTAGTATACTAGTTTACTATAGGTAGCTGTATAGTTGATAGGCTACTAAAAAATGTAAAAAAAAAGTCGTGTCATGACATCTGTATCACTCCTTCTCATAAACAAAATGTGTGATCCGGTTCTTCAACTTCCTTTATATTATCCTTTTCAGCATTACTGTCTTCAACTATATATATAGTGTACTGATCTGACTGGTACTCATTAAAGGCTCTTGATGGGGTTTGAGGAGCCTGGCATTAGGATGCAAAATATACTTGCCTAAATTCATTTGCTTTATACTTGGCATGCATATACACTTGGTGTTTACAACAAGGTTTGACATGCTTTCTGTTTTCAGTGTTATAGGGTGGAGGTCTTGACATTGGGTCCTTTGCACAGTCTAAGAGTGCTGCAAGGGCTTTGACGATGCTTCTGGACTAGCATCTGATGGAAACCTGTTTTACCAATGAACAAATTTGTATCTAGCACCTGCAACCCAGTTTAACTTGCTCTTCTTCATGTGTTGTACTTAGAAATAGCATCATAGAAATATACTTCAAGCATATTGTATGCTGCAGGTCACGTCCACCAGATACATTTGTTTCATACCTTCATATCAGTTGTTGGAGCACAGAAAATGCAGCCCTACTCTGCAAGAGGTCCTAATCTACTACCAGATATTTTCAAATACCACCTGAAGGCTGGTTACAGCAAATGGCACCAAAACACAGCTCTAATCCATCGTGACAGATTTTAGGCATCTGTAAATCAACTTTGCATCAACCATTTTATACCAGACTTTTTGTGTGAACAAAGTGATGCTACCAGTGGTTGTGTATCCATGCATGGCTGTTATGCTTACTTTGCTGCTTGCCAAACTCTGCCCATACAAAAATGACAAGGTTGCACAAGCATGTGACATGGTTGTAACAAGCTTGTATACAAGAAACATGCTATCAACAACCTTGTTTCCAGGTTATGACAACCTGGAAACAAGGTTGTCAGTTTGTTTCCAGGTTGTTACAACATGGTGACAAACTTACGGTGGCCCTGAAGGTCGTCCTTCGCGAACATTCCCTCGCGAACGTTCTGTCCCCCGTCGCCCTTCGCGAACATTCCCTCGCGAACGTTCTTTCCCCCGTCGCCCTTCGCGAACATTCCCTCGCGAACGTTCTGTCCCCCGTCGCCCTTCGCGAACATTCCCTCGCGAACGTTCTGTCCCCCGTCGCCCTTCGCGAACATTCCCTCGCGAACGTTCTGTCCCCCGTCGCCCTTCGCGAACATTCCCTCGCGAATGTTCTCTCGCGATTGCGGAGAGTTTTAGCTCCGCCCCACTCTCGCGCATGCGCACCTAGGTTTTAGTACGCGTGGCAGCAGCTGTGGAGCGCTAGCATGTGTTACTGGACGTGGTTAAGTAAATGAAGGTTTTGCTCTGCAGTATGATGAAGCTTTGCTGTCATTTGTTGTGCTTTGTCATGCTGGGCATCCTTGTACATTCTGCATGTGGATTGGAGAAAGATGATCCTAGGGTTGACGGTGAGTACCCACAATAATCCATGACTTGTTCACATACTTGTTTACTGATGAGTGGTTACATTCTTACCGTTAGGAATAATTCGAAAATACTGGATGCAGTACAAAAAGATTGCTGTTATTTTAGTATATCTTAAAACAGTTCACAAAGTGTGTTGTGGGTAAGCTATAGCTAGCAGTACTCAGAGTGCAATGGATTTCAAGTTGGTTAATGCAGGCTCTACATCATCAGAATGACGTGGCTGAAGAAGCGACTGAGAGAGTTGGGGCTTGTGAGAAGAGGAAGATCAATACAGTACTCGAGTTTACCTGATGTGCAGCATGCTATTGAGGTGAACATGTTATACTCGCAGCCATGGAAATGTTAGTGGGGCATATACTTAGCTCAAACCCATGCTTTCTGTTTCAGAATTTGTTTTAAAGCTTTATCTCACGTCGGGTACCAACTCCCCTAGGATGAAAATCTTTGTATGTGTTGTAGTGTTGACAAATTGTGTCCTTTGAATGCAGAGAGAACTGAAGGGATGCAATAGCAATGTTGGATACCGACAGATGTGGAGAATTCTTCAAACAAAGTACGAACTCACAGTAAAAAGGTAAATATAACAACTGCATTTGTTATGCTTATTTCATTAGCAGCACAAATTCTGTGATGAATGTATCACTTCAAACCTTTTGAAAGGAGTACTGTCCAGATGCTTCTTTCCATTATGGACCCTGAAGGTGTGGCGAGACGAAAACGTCGTCGTTTAAAACGAAGGATATACCAAAACAAAGTTTGTTGTGACACAGTATACAGTCACATTCATTGTTTGAGTACATGCTTATCCTTGCTAACCTCTCTTTTTGTATACAAGGGTCCTGACTTTGTATGGCATATAGATGGCTATGACAAGCTAAAGCCTTACGGATTCACAATACATGGATGTGTTGATGGGTTAGCATAGTCTTATTTACAGTTGATGATAGGAATGTGTGTATTTCTATACTCAGTTTTTGTGTAATATATTATACTCTGTGCCTACTGTGGCATGTTATTCATGATAATAATAATAATAATAGTAATAATACCAGTCTAATCTAAAATTACTCATATCACAGGTATTCACGCAAGGTGATATGGCTGAAATTGTCTAGCACTAACAATGATCCCAGTGTGATACTCTTACATTACCTCCTGGCTGTCTTGGAAAATAAAGGTTTGTGTCAGTCAATAGCTGTAGCATGTGATGTGCAGATGCCAAACTGTTTCTTCACTATAGGCTTTCTATAATATACATCACATGTAGGATGCCCTACACTTCTCAGATGTGACAAGGGTACAGAAAATTCCACCCTCGCTGCTTGCCACATGGCCTTGAGGCATACACATGATGACAGCCTGAGCGGAGAAAAAAGTTTCCGATATGGTCCATCAACAACTAATACTGTGAGATTTAGAACAGAACGGTTTGAATAACATTAGGTTTACCATGTTCTTCAATCTATCTAGCGGATAGAAAGTTGGTGGGCACAGTTGAGAAAATCTGTCACAGACTGGTGGATAAATCTTTTCAAAGTATGTTGACATTTACAGTAGGTTCTGTGTGGGATATAAAAACCCGACCTGTTGTGCATAACAGTACAGTAATAGCTCTCTCCAGTCTGTCATCTGACGATGACATTGACTTCAATATGCGAGCTAACTGTTTCTTCTTCTCCTCCCTGTCAGTCATGACTCAGCAGGACTCATCACTTAACGCTACTACATGCGTACTAAAACCTAAGTGCGCATGCGCGAGAGTGGGGCGGAGCTAAAACTCTCCGCAATCGCGAGAGAACGTTCGTGAGGGAAGGAACGTTCGCGAAGGGCGACAGAACGTTCGCGAGGGAATGTTCGCGAAGGGCGACGGGGGAAAGAACGTTCGCGAGGGAATGTTCGCGAAGGGCGACGGGGGACAGAACGTTCGCGAGGGAATGTTCGCGAAGGGCGACGGGGGACAGAACGTTCGCGAGGGAATGTTCGCGAAGGGCGACCTTCGGGGCCACCGTACAAACTGGTTGTGACAAGCTGTCACAAGACCCTACACAAGTTTGAGATAAATTAACTGCTGCAAAACCTGGGTTTTTTTTTATGCTGTTGTTGTTGTTACCAGTAGCCTCGTACCCAGAGCGGCCTGGGTACGAGGCTATGTTACCAGGTACCTGCATGTGACATGCATGTTTCGTACATCGTGTGTGCTGGTTTGAAAAACATGCATGCAACATACATGCAACATACATGTAACATAGATGTTTCCTGGTCAGTATCGACATGCACAGTGTGTGCTACATGCGTGTTGTATGTGTTACGTGCATGTGGCATGCACGTAGTATATGAGTTGCTCATTCATGTGGCTATGTTTTTTGCTCTTCCCTACAACTATAACATTTTTATGATAAGGGTCTGCCCTGTGTGATGCTCTACCGTCTTGCCACATTTTGGGAGTGGGAGAGAATCAAGCAGTGAGCTGGTAGTCTTGTACCCAGCTTCTCTGTTTGGTAGTCTTGTACTCTAGCTTCCCTGTTTCCAGGGGGGGTGGTTATCACCTGCAGCACTGCATTGTTTGATAGTGCTCTGAGTAAATGTGGTTAGTGGTCAATCAGTGGCTTCATACTACTCAAGGGCTACAAAGACTGACAGCCACGTTTTATGGTTTCTTCAAAAAGCTTTTATCAAACAATGCGCTGTCCTGCAAACGCGTGAAAGTTTGATAGGAACCAAGAAAGAACAGCGCCACATAGAACAGACCGCCTTAGAGTGTGCTTCAAATAGAATTGCGCAATGCGCATACGTGAAAACAGCTGCGTTTAAAAATGGTATGCGTGCAGTGGCTGGAAGAAGACAGAGTGTCCACCATACTTTGCTCATAATGGCTTGAGCCTACACCCCCAGTGCTGCCCTACTAGTGAAGAGAGTATGCTTCTGGGAGCAAGTCAAGCCCATGGGATATTTCATCTTTGCTGTTTCAGGTACAGCTGCCTACCATTGTGATTTTTTTTTATTGCATATGCTGCAAGCTGTCGTAACAGCTACATTGTGCATGACCTATTTAGGCTATGAAAGTGAATTATTATATTCAGACGTAGCAATGAGCCTGTACAGTATCATTATGTATTAGGTAGACAGGGTTTTATGGTCCATAAATCACCTGAGCCCGAGGGCAAGGGTTGTTTATAGGCTGTATACAGTGGGTCACTCTGTTACCATCTTGGGCTAATCAAAGTACATTTGGCACATGCCTCTAGTTTCTCTACTGGCTCGGGCCATCTACAGTCACTGGACTGGTGGACTGGACTGGTGGACTGACACTAAAAATCATTTTTTTACGCTTTCTAACCCTGTAGCCTTCACTGTAGCTATACCGTTGTCCTGGAGCAAATAATTTACTAGGCCTTCAGTATTAGTGAAGGTGCACCTAGCATGTAATGGATTTCTCATTCCATTTGTTATAGTGCTAAACAATTTGACTTCAGCGAAAGAGGTCATCATTACACCTAGCCTCGTACCCAGGCCACGTGGGAGGAGGGAAAAGTGGCCTGGTATCCACTGTTTGCACATGCGCGAAAAACCCCATGATTTCATGGGGTATCGTATACCATCGCTTACGACCCATTAATCTTTACCGTATACTGGCGTATAGCTCCGAAGCACGTCCGTCTTGAGCTTATTCCGCAAACATGGCAGGTAAAAGCGAGGACTTTGAAAGCGCTCAAGTTCACTCTTTGTTGTATTGGAAAGGGAGATTTCACGTTGAAAGCAGAGCAGCTGGATGCGATCAAATGTATCTACGATGGTAAAGACGGTATTCCTGTGGCTACCCATGGGATTTGGTAAGTCCATCTGCTACGAGACTCTGCCGTTTGTTTTCAACTACAAGCACAGTGACGGTGGAACCGGCGGTGGTTGTAGCGTAGTCCTTGTCGTGTCACCCCTTGTGTCTCTGATAATGGGAGCCATCGCCGCGTAAACACAGCTGCCACACTGCAAGCCGTGTATCTAGTTTGGTTATTTCTCCGCATAACAACCACGTGTAACTTCTCCATAATCGGACTCGTTCGCGGAAGATTTCCGGAATGGTTCGCGCATGCGCAAACGGTGGATACCAGGCCACTTTTCCCTCCTCCCACATGGCCTGGGTACGAGGCTACATTACACCATATTAGCATACTACAGCTACACTGTAATGCTCTAGCCTCGTTCCCAGGCACTAGCTCACCCGATTTTTCAAGCAAGTGCCTAGGAACGAGGCTATGTAATGCTCAAATGTATATTAGTGAGCCATTCAATCAATACCCAATACAATGTTTCACCTCTGTGTATAAAAGTTTTAGGGTTAACATAATGCATCATGCAGCCCTACACAGGCTTCTTAGAAACCATATTTAAAAATGATTTTCAGTGTCAGTCCACCAGTCCAGTCCACTAGTCCAGTCCAGTGATTGTAGACAGTCACTGGCTCGAACCAATTTTGGGAACTACTCATCATGTGATCTATCTCACAGCTGGCTGTTCCTTTTCTCTTGTTATGACATGTGCAATTAGCCTGGAAATGAGGCTACTCTGTATCAGCTAAATATCTAGCTAGCTATCTTAACTCATTGTACGCGCAAATAATTTACATGCTCAGTTTAGCAAAGCAGAAATTGCCCATAATCAGCGTTGTCAAGTCTGAAGGTCAAAATTGACAAGCGTGCTAGCAAGCCCTGGGCAGTGGCTTAAATTGTGTACATTGCGCATAACTAGGCTGGACTAGTTTATCTAAGTGGCGTATCACTGCCAAGTAAGCTATTTCTACTTGTTTGAAGCCCTTCTCTACTCCCTATACATCGTAGCTGACTCTCAATTTGAAACGGCACGATTCTACCACTGGATGCTTACAGCTCTGACTTATAAGCCAGTTTCCAAGTTATTTGAAGGTAGAACTCCTACCTCAAGTGAAATCTGGAGGCTGTTGCTTGCTGTGTTTGAGTAAAAGCTTCATGTCTGACTACCTCGGCTAAACTTGCGATCACCCGAACTAGCACCGTGTCTTCCTGCCTTCCCAGAATAACGATGTCAGCCAAAAGGTGTGGTCTAGCCTCATTACTACTAAATATAAAGGGGCCTACCCCCGAGTTTCACTAAGCTTCTTAGCTTCACGGTAAACGGTGAGTTCTACTTTATGGGCCCCTTTAGTGGCCTTCGAGAGTGGCAATTATTGGGCCACTGAAGTGGCCTCCCGCGTGCAATGAGTTAACTCAAGGTACAGCAACAAAGATGCAGTTTGAGTCTCGTTACTCATTACATATACGCAAGCATGCTTCAGGACAGTGTCCATTATGGTGACATGATGTGCCAAATCCTTTCTTTCAGAGTTGTCAAAGAAGTTGGCCATCAAAGCTGGACAAGCTGAAACGAAACCTAGCTTACCAGCAAGTGTGATGAAGAATACTGAATGTTACACTTAATTATAGCTGCTTCATGGAATTCTAACCTAATGAACACAGCTTTCCTGATAGTGTTGTTGTCTTAGACTTTCTGAACTTGAGTCAGTATGCATATTATGTGTATGTGTTGTAACACTATATAATTGTTGATCATTGGATCAATCAGAATATTGGATTTTTGAATTTGAAATTAAGTTGTACAACCTTGTCAGAACGAAATTTGGCAGTCTTGTAACAACCTTGTGACAAGGTTGTACATACTTATTACATGGTTGTCTAAGTCTGTTTACAGTTTCATATACAAAGTACTGACAAGGTTGTGACATGGTTGTGACATGGTTGTGACAAGCATGTCCACAACCCTGTCACAACCTTGTTGACAAAGTTGTAGCATCCTTGTACAAGCTTGTTATTTCTGCATGGGTGAGCGTAGTACCCAACAATGAAAAATCTTTTCTCTGCAAATCTCAGTAAACGTTCACAACACATATATGCATTCATTGCAAAAGAATTTATACGTGTCCATACTGACTTCCGGTACGCTGGCAATTTCACTGTCTAATCACTCCAAGAGAAAGCAAACAGCTATCTATACCTTAAACCAAGAATTCCATGTATTCAAGTTCGTGAGATTGGCAGTTTGAGTACACGTTAAATAAGTACTATATTATCAGAGTCGGTAGACTCTCTATAGATGTAGGGATGGCACAATATATGCAATACTTACCCCTACTTCTTTTCACACTACAGAGTGTGAAAAAGATGCAGGGATGGGGCTCTGTATATTTACCTTTACTTTTATATCATCCCTACCTTGTTTGCATACTTTTTGGGACTAGTTTCTGTGTTCTCAAAATGGAACATGACAAACTTCAACTCACTGATGGGCTGTGTTGTAAGGTTTCCTTCAGGTCCAATTCCCACCACATTCTCAGCAGCCACTGACACACTGTCATAGCTTGAGGGAGGGTTTGAGGATGGCTCAAAGGTGTGGCTGCACCTCCCAGCTGTGCACTCAGCAACATCCACACTCTCAGTAACCACAACAGACCCAGTCTGGAAGTTGATTTGGTATCGTGTAATGTCTCCAGTTGGACAAGCTTCTCCTGGGTCCACTGGATCCTGGAGGGAAATATCCAAAAGAGGCTAACAAAAATCATTATTAGGTTATGATTGAATTGTCTCAATATAGTTTGAAATAGGAAAGAAAGCAAGCATGGTTAAGACTATTTCCTGTAGAAAAAAAAGTTTTTTGAAATAGCTAGTCAAAATGTCGTACTTTAGTATAAACAAAAATGCAAAATGTCATTAGTGGTCTTCAGTTCTCAGTCTTCGGACTCTCTACTGTCCTTTTTTCATCACTGTCTTCTTCACATAGTGGACATGGATCACAAGACAAATGCTTACCATATTTGCCATAATTAAGGCACTTCTCCATTGAAGGCACCGTCCAAGACGTAAATTTTTCTAATTTAAATAGGGTGCCATCTTACAGTATAAATACATTTCAGGGGATGCATTTTAAGTTATAGATAAACCACAGTAGACAGGGATTTATGGTCCATAAATCACCCGAGCCCGAGGGCGCAGCCCGAGGGCGAGGGTTGTTTATGGACCATAAATCCCTGTCTACTGTGGTTTATCTGTTATATTCTCCACTCTGATTGGTCCTTGTTGTATTAGTAAATACACATGGTAGTTTTCACTGTAAACAAGGTATGTTATTAGTAAACATGTAAAGTAATTTACACTCTAAACAAGGTAGCTTATAGGAAACATCATTTTACAACTTCCTGTGGTATATGGAACAGAATCTACAGAATCTACAACTTCCTGTCAGTATATGGAAAATAATACCCACCTGTTACCACAGAAACAAGGGTGAAGTGGAGTATATTAGTGTATATACTCCACTTCACCCTTGTTTCTGTGGTAACAGGTGGGTATTATACTGACAGGAAGTTGTAGATTCTGTAGATTCTGTTCCATATACCACAGGAAGTTGTAAAATGATGTTTCCTATAAGCTACCTTCCTTGTTTACAGTGGAAACTACTTTACATGTTTACTAATAACATACCTTGTTTATAGTGAAAACTACCATGTGTGTTTACTAATAACAACAAGGACCGATCAGAGTGGAGGATAAACCACAGTAGACAGAGATTTATGGCCATAAACAACCCTTGCCCTCGTGGTTTATGGACCATAAATCCCTGTCTACTGTGGTTTATCTATTACATATATCCCACCTAGTATAGTTTTCCCTACACAACAGGTGGGGTTCAACCGTGATATTTTACCTCCCAGAGGTATAGCTACAAGGGAAATTATGCCTCATAATTCCCTCTCCATGTGTTTTTAGTGTACAGTACACTACATGCCATACTATAGTACAGTTGTTATATACATTTTGTGTAAACAATATGTTGAAGTTGGTGTGTGGGGGGTGAACACTTGCACATATATTGATGTGTTTACAGTAATAACAAGAAAGGACCAATCAGGTGGGATATGTACCGTAGTGTCCCGTTAATACGCCCCCCCCCCATTTTGTACACTACATCCCGCCTAAAGTGGGGGGAGGGCTTATATTCGAGGATGCAATTAGTCTCGACTATAAGCCCCCCCACTATGAAATCAATGCCTTTCACTATCAACTAACTATGGCGACGACTTTCAGGATCGAGAGTACTGTTCGCGGACATCACGTTTACAAAGCTGCGTGGTCTCCCTACATCGGAGAAGAGCTGCCAGTTCAACGCGAGGTCAATAACATTCACGACGACTTCGCTGTAGCTGTCCTCAAGAACGGCAACACTGTCGGTCATGTACCACGGGAAATTTCCAGAGTCTGCTGGTATTTCTTGCACAAGAGTGGCAGCGAGATGACTTGCATCGTCAATGGTGACAGAAGACGTTCTGAAGTTGATGGGAAAGGACTCGTGGTTCTGTGCGTGTACATCTTCAGAGGGAAACAAAAACACCTTGACAGACTGATAAACCTGTTTGCTAAACTAGCAGCTTAAAACTTCGAACATTTAACCGGCTTTTCTAAAAGCCACAAAACTTACAAAAGATTCACCGACTACTATAGTCTTACTGAACGCACTTGCAACGTATAGTAAGCACGTGTAGTTTTGATGTTCCAGAAGATGCTCACCGGGGGGGCGTTATAACGAGTCAAACTACCCTGTGCAGGAACTTTGGCGGAAAAGAGGGGGGGGCATATTTTCGAAGGGGGCGTATTAGCGGGACACTACGGTAATAAAAGTCTACTTTTAATTGCGTGTAGTAATTTTAGCGAATTTAGTGATTACACAAAAAATTGCTAAAATTTGTGAACGGTATTATTAAAAAGGTACGTGTATGCATACATGTAGTATAATAACCGCGAATGAAAGCTCCTCTGAAGCACAATGTTCGCCAGATGCGACAGTATTTCAGTCTAACTACCCCATGAAAAAAGAACGGAAGCGATTGCTGGATTGAGAAGCATGCCAGCCAACAGAACACTAGAGGTGCAAACAATATACTTTTCTGATGCCGACAGAGCCGAGGTCGGCCGCTACGCACCCGAGAACTGTTATTCATAACTTTTATTGTGCGCTTGTTGAAATTGACGGAGAGACTAAAATAGCCATTTGCAAAGGTGAGATCACAAAGTACTAAACTAGCTTTAAAATGGCAAAATCGTGAAGGTTAATTTCTCTCATATGAAGTTAATCAGTTTTCCGTTGAAAACGCTAAAACTAGTAATTGCCAAAATTAGTAATCGCTAAACTAGACGTAGGAAAAAAACGCTAACTTAGTACACGCAATTAATAGTAGGCTTAAGGTAGTTATAGCACAGGTGGCCAGGGATTTATGGCTGTTAGTAAGCAAACCTTGGGGTACACCCTCGGACTCAGTCTGTTTACCCTGGCACTGTGCTATAACTATAACATGTGTGCAAGTGAGTGTATTGGTCTGCTATTCCAGCCTTGCACCAAAACATCTTATAGGCTACCCAAGTTGTTCTGACTGTAGAGCTAGTGTAGAACCTTACCTCTAAGACATGTTTTGCCAAGTGACATCATGAGGTCAAAGTCTGATGATGGTTAAAAGCAATTAAAAGGTAAATTTCTAGGAGTGTGGTTACGCTTAAAAGGAATGGTATTTGAAAAAGAAGGTCTTACCTTAACTATTATATAATGTCTACCTTGTTTGTATACTTTTTGGCAGATCATTCCTCATCTCTTAATATTTCATGTATTCTACATCATCACACTTTCTTCTTGGCATGAAACCTACATCTTGACTAGGTAATGGCTTGATTATCATGTGACTTACTGGTACAGAATCCCAGTTGCTGTTGATGAACAGAAGCCTCCCTGATGACTGGCTGTATGATAGAGTGATGTTACCACTTCTGGGAACTGCAGGGACTGTTAATAATACATGATGAGTTACTAGAGCATGACGAGAACCCAAGTGTTTTAGCTGTTGACGGCATATCTACTAAACCATCTCTGCAGTACACACATACTAAATACTATTATTATACACATATAGCTATGGATTCAAAAGCAAACTGATGTTTGGTTATATAGGCTGTTAAATAGTAGAGGAAGTTTGATTAGAGGTAGTCTTTGCTCTTGGGGAGACCACTTCCTGCTAAGTATTAGCAGTAAGCTTGCTCTTAGAAGGTAACATAGAAAAAAGCTGGAAACGAAAAATGAAAATGGAAAACAGAAATTAAGATCTTAAAAGCTAGAAACTATGAACTGGCTTATTCACAGCCAGTATTCCTTCCTCTGGGTTAAAGGGTTCAAAAGCACAACACACACTATTACCGAAAACACACCATAAATTGGGAAAAGTTGGGTGTTAAAATATTTTTGTTGGTCCAGCCGACAACGAAAATTAAACTCCTGAAAAATTTCCTCGACAGTGTAAATTTTCGGTATGAAAATAACACGTGTGATGTCCACACAAAGACAGCCGTTTTGAATACTCGGCCCTTGACTCGGCTCACTGCTGGTCCTCATTCGCGATGTCAATTCAAAGCTACTTCAAGCCGAAGGGTGGTCTTCGGATCCTGAAGGATCATTGTCAACATGTCTGTCAACGTAAACGATCGCCCTGCAAACAAGGTAGTGGAGAATGCTATCGTGGACAAAGGCCTTGGCAAGAAGCACGGTCTGTACTTTATATTCATAGTAGCCTCGGTTGCAGCAAGCTCTTGCATACTCTTCCATGCCATGCCGCTCGAAGTCTTGAGCTTCTAGAATGACGCTGCCACGTGCACGTGTAAGAAATTTCAGTGTTAAAAAATGTTCATTTCCTGTCCACTCCTATACAAAATATTTTTGCACACAAAAATTTGAACATTTGCAACACGAATATTTTCGATTTATGGTAGATCACAATCTTGGTCCTTGGGTACATAAAATATGAGACATTGAAGTCAACACTTGTAAGCCCAAATTCTTGATCATGTCATTGAAGGTATTCACCATCAACCATTTCTTTTGAGTAGAGTCTCCTTTATCACAGGGTAAGACAACTAGTTAGCTACAAAATATACACCTGTCGAATCTGACATAAATGTGATTTTCGAATCCCCAAATTTTGATCATGGACTTCTGAGTGTACTAGCCAAGCTAGTGTAAGTTAGTAAGTAAAAAAGCCAGCATCTAGAAAATTGCATACTGGATAGGATTTATTGCAGTTCAGGTCTGGATTCCATTACCAGTTTCCATTTCCAGTAATTTCCTGCTTTTCCATATGCCCCTATACATAGGTAAGTGAGAACTGCCAGGAATTAATGTTAAAAATATCCTTATCTTAAACATACCATCCTTGTTTTTTTATTTCAATTAGAGTGAGCCTGACTAAGCCTCAAACTAGCAATTTCCAATACACAAACAGAAGCATTCAACATGGCAAACAACAAAGCAATAACAAAACAACGATGGTTGGTAGTGCCACAAATCATCAAAATGCTCAGCTGAAAAAGTCATGTATCATGAATTTTATCTCTGCTCTCTTCCAAACAGAGGTAGATCCATTATATAGGCTAGAAGTACTTCAATCACCAATGCAACATCCAATGTGCTTCTTCCAGTATTGCAACTATTATCATACTACACATGAGATAAACCGCGTACAAGCTGTATAGGAAATTCACCTGTACAATTTCAGCCCTCTGGAGGGGGGGAGGACTCTTAATTACACTCAGCATGTCAAAGACAGTAGAAAGTGACAAAACACTGTTAGCTACATGCTTGGGCTAGTGCCATGATGTAGAATTGGGCTGGTGAAGCTTAGCTAGCCAAACAACCAGTTCAATGTTGCTCTGTAGACACTGCTTTCTACCATCACAGTTTACATCATACATACCTTGAGGAGTGATTATCAGGGGCTCACTCTCCCTCCCCTCCTCACTCCCACAGTTGACACCACGTACTGTGATGTTGTACTCATAGCCTGCCATGAAACCAGTCAGTTCATGTCGTGTGGCACTGCCATTGGTGATGTTCAGAAGTCCTCCATATGGGGACTGGGGAGCGTTAGTGGTGATGCTGATGAGGTAGAAATCAGCACTGTCTCCACCACTCGGTGTCCAGCTCACAGTGACATTCACAGTTCCATTGACGTCTTCAGAGAGGTCAACACAGGACAGGGTGGGGACAGATGGGGGACCTGAAGAACAAAGTGACTTGATTAACAAACACAGTGGTTCAACCAATCTGATCCCAATAATCTACTGTGCACATCCTTTTCATTATAGAAAATTATAATTATGCACCATCAGTTTGGCAGCTGCATAGTGAACAAAGCATCTGTTTTCAGGAAAAAGTAGCAAAAAAACAACACGCAAAAAGATAAGACCAAGAAAGTTGCAGGATGGATCATCTTTCAGCACAACTTCCTAGCTCACTATAGTTGATACAGTTGCCCATACAAAGAAGTATACTCAGCAAATTTTCAAACTAGTTAGCTAGAGGCAAACATTTATTCTTGGACTGATAAATTTTCGGACCTCACACTTCAAAGGTCTAAGCACAGTAGCAACTGTGCTAGATCATCTGAACAAGAAGACATGCTGGCGCTGGGATAGTTTTCGATACCCGAAACTGTTGTAGCACACGGGGATAGAAAATCACGTCCAAAAATACCTCATAAAACAATGCGTAACTTTTTTGCTGCCTCCTCGAAAAGGAAAGACTAAAGTTCTTGCCCTTCCATTGGCCTTGCCTAAGAGCCCATACCATACTGCAGCAGTTGGCAAATTCAGCTAGCGACGTGATATAATACATGATTATCAGACTTGTCTGCTAGTAGATTTTTTTTTTTCCGAGGATAGGCGCTTGAACAGATGCAATATTTCGTTTGCTAAATCCCTGATAGAAGACTGTTTGGAGTTGAATTTTAAGCATGTTGATTATCAAGCATTAGCCCACCTATCCTACAGTTCTTATGTCTGCTGGATCTCTCTGCCCGCAACAAGAGCGCAACGTTTCTCAAGTGTCCCAGTATCAATTAGTGCCTATACATGAGTATGTGGTGGTAATGTGGCTAACAGAATTGTAGAGTGTGTCGATTTTTGTTTGTTGCTGACAAGTGCCAGGGCATGTAACTATCATGAGTGAAATGGATAAGTTTAATTATTGAGAGTAATTTGATAAGACGTCTGAATGATGCTACGTAGGAAAGCTGATCTGTGTGCATGTGGCCATCTGGTCAAGGAAGGAACTGACGACTTTGTACCTTGGTATCACAGTCCACTTTTTCACCAAAGGTGACCACACGAGGCATACTGCAACAATTGCTTTAAGGAGGCTGCCTTCCCCTCACACAGAGACAAAGTAGATGAGATTGTGGATAAGGCACTAACAGAGTGGCAGATAACCAGAACAAAGATCAGGGCAATTCTGACCGACAGTGGAGCATGATAACTGCCTCCTGTGACTGGCTTCATGGAGTGTGGTCTGAGTCTGCGAATGCAGATGGCAGAAACCGTACCAACCTCTCCCAGCCTGTCCCCTAGTGAAGAGAATATGCACCAGGATGATATAAGTGATGACAATCATGACATGGAGGAAGAAGTAATTTCTAGTGAGGTTGTTGACTTTGAGCAATGTGCGTTGGAGGAGTTGCTCCGCAGAAGCAAGTCAGCTGCTTTGCATACACTTTGCAGCTAGTAGTTCATAAATGTAACACACTGAAGAAACCAAAGCGTGTATAGGCTTGTGCACACCAATTGATAGACAAGGTTTGTAAGTTGACTAAAGCCACGGCTCATGTTGTCTGGCCCAAGCCTATGATTGGTCAGTCTGTTATATGCTGTTACCTTAGATGAGGGATGTTTTTTCTGTCGTTTGAGCTTAAGCGAATTAGACAGAAAACAAGCTCTCATTGTTGGTGTCTGGTGCATGTAGACAGGATTCTAAAACAGGTGAGCATGCCTCTGTATCTAAGGACAGTGCATGGTGTTTTGCATTGTGTGTTGGAATGTAAGGCTGTGAGGTATAAATACCAGTATGTGTGGCGTGCAAGTTATTCTCAGGTAACTGCTGGCATCGGCGTGCAAACTTTGTTGTTTATGGATTCTCTCTCTCTGCCGAGGTGATGTGTACTACCAGAGGACAGGAAACCTGATGGAATGATGCAGTCAACCTGCTTACACAGTGTGAACTTTAGTGAAGCCAAGATGCTAGTTGGTTGGGATGTTACTGTACACTCAGTTGGTTTTTTCCTCTCTCGCACATTTTTTCCTTTCTAAAAAAGTTTTTTTTGTGTGTGTGAGAGGTTTTTTTCCATGGGTACCCTGGCCAGGTACCCTAAATAAATTTTGGTGCCACTGTTATCCTTTGCCCATCCCAACAGCCTTTGTGCTTTAGCTTGTGCTATAGCTGGTTTTGTTGTGCATTGAATGAAGTTTTTGTACATGTTTCTGTATGTTTTTGGCACCAGCAATTACACGCTTTGCCAGCTGCCTTGTTGCCTGGCCAAAGCCCCCATGTTGTCTGGCCCAAGCCTATGATTGGTCAGTCTGTTATATGCTGTTACCTTATATGAGAGTGTAAGTTGACTAAAGCCACAGAATGGTCCAGGCTGCAAGCTTATTGGTGACTGCCCTACTAGATAGAATTCCACCTACTTATGATATCTCGCATGGTTGAAGTTTGAAATGAACTGTCGCAAGTCTTGGAGGAACTGAACTGGGATAATCTTCAAAACCATGATTGAAGGTTTTGGAAAGTATGATGAGTGGTGATGAGATTTTTAACTGTTCCAGTGCTTATGGAACTTGACTACCATCATGCAGGAAGAATGAAAGTGAAACCAATCCTAAGAGAGAGTCCCTTCTTACTACAACAAGAACTTTCTGACTGGTTCCTAAAAGCAGTAGTTCCAATCAGTTTTAACTTTGACATAATATTTTGTTGTAGATACAGCACTGGACCCATGATACGGGGTTCTCCTCAATGAAGGCATGCAAAAGCTCATTATATGGGAGTTGAGCAGCATTGCGGAGAAAGAGTAGTGTAGTTCCTGGTACTTCTGATGTTGGAGAAGGTGAGGAGGAAAATCCAGAGTCTGATCATTCCACCATTTCGTTATTTTCCCTGTATCTTGAGTGAGAAGCGAAAGCAACAAGCACATTCCACTTTTGACATTTCAACAAGAAGAGTGAGGAAAGTACCTGAGCACAACTGTCCAAGTTTGTAAGCGTCCTGAAGCGTATTTCTAGTGAGCACACCTACCCCCACATTGCTCCACTGGCTTGTGACTTGCTCACTATACCAGTTTCAAGTGCAACAGTTGAGTGTACATTCTCCATGTATTGAGTTCACTTAGAGAAGTGTTGATGTACGTAAATCCAACCACTATGTGTGGAGATCCAGTCTAAGTCACAGTAATCAAGATATTTGCATAGGCGACAACAGTACAACTGACTGTTGTGGAGCAGTGTAGAAGTTGACTATGGCGCAAAAAACCGGAAAAAATAGATTCCACAATTCAATCAATATGTTGTTTGTTTGCAGCAATACAGATTACATTTTTCGATTGATTTAGAGTAAGTTAGCAATCATCAGATGACAGGTATATTCGGACACTCAAACGCGGAGGGAAAACTGCGTAAACATTCTGCGATACCACAAGGCTGTAGCGGAGGTACGCGGTACCTGGTGTACCAAAAATGATGCCCGCTCATTGTTTCCTGTTGCCGCTAGAAGCGATAAAATGGCCGTCCGAAAACATCAATATTCGGAGAAGTGTATCTATTTTCAGACACTGTTGTTTGTACCTTCTCTGAAGCTGCTTTTGGAGAGATTTTAGCATCGATACAATGCCCCAAGACCTCCCCAATTCGCAATATATTTTGGTAGCGGTAGCTGCTTTGAACACTCAGGGGCACAGCTGAACATGGGCCAGTCCGATTCGATCAATAATTGGACGGTGAAATTTGTCGTTTCTTGCTGTTGTCTCCAAACAAGTTGAAGTCTCCACCATATTAGCATCAGTAGAATCTACAGGCTCTTGGCTACATGCTGGTACTTGTCCGGTGTTTGTGCGTTGAGCAGTTTTAGGTGGTTTTAGGCTATTCATTTCTCTCAAGAACATTCATACCCATCTTCCAAGTACTATATGTGTGCATATTGTAGGTCTAGAAGTACAAATTTTGTACTGCAAACATTGAACACTGCAGATACCTAGGAATCAGGCTACAGTAAGGTCAAACAACTCAGAACTACTACAGAAGTTAGACTGTAACATTTCTGCAATATGTAATGGATAGTCGCAATATTTCTAGGTATAAGTATGCTCCATTAGTTGTGTAGCTACCACAGGAACACGCAGGCCTAGTCCTTGGTGAATATTCCTAGTGCTAATATCTCTGGAGGTCAATGATGCTGGTGTGTCACTACTTTCATATTGGAATTGTGAAATGCCATGTGCCATACATTGGCACACTGGTGCCTTTTATTGTCCCATGCAGGATGCAGAATCACAATTGTGTACTGATCGTCAGTAGTGACCTAGTACATAAGTACATGACAAGTGCAAGGTAATACATAGAGCATCACGTGACAGAGGGGCTGGCCAACTATGAAACCTTATGAATTCAAAAACCAATGGAACCTGAAGACTGCCTTTTCCCACTACTCAGTACACAAGCCGTGAAATATGGAACAGAAGTAGTCTCATCCCCAGACCAAATTTTTTGTGCACACCCTGCTGCATGCCTCATTGAATAAATAGGGTCTGGACACATTCAATGTGAAAACTGAGGCCTATTTATAAGTGCATTGGCATGTTGTCACACCAATCGCCTTGAGGAAGTAAAATATATTTATACATCACCACAGGTAGATGCTTACAGATTTTTGGCTTACATTACTAGTAACTGATTGTGCAATTAACACCTACAAATATAGCCGTATGTCAACTGCCTCCAGTTTCCTAGTAAAAGTGCCCAGACCCTATTAATTCACAAGGCTGCATGGCATGTGTGAATAATGTGGTCTGGGAAGAGCCTACTTTAGGAGTAGAAATTTTGTGTAACTGGTGATAGATTACAAAAATGAAATCAATGTTGTGTAAACTTTCACTTTCATATGATAAAAGACTGTAAAAATATAAACCAAGTATATCAAGTGCAATTTACCTACTGTTTCTACTTCCATCAAGTGAGGCAAGGCAAGGCAGTAGAGACCATGGATATCTATTCCTCATATTTTATTTGTTGACAATATGTACTAAAGTGGCAATTCTGGAGATGTTAGAGAGCACTTTCATAGCACATAGCCTTTAGGCTGCATGTGGCATGCAACTAAACAAGGTTTGTCACTCAACTGTCTGCAAAAGTGCTTAATATTTTAAAGAAGATTGTCATGATTGCAAAGAATAACTTGTTTGCCTATCCTGTACAATAGGTAGATGCACTCCAGCTCAGTAAATCTCCTCTGGTTAGCGTTTCAGTTTATGAGAGGAACTCAATATCACAAATAGTTTATAACATAATTGGCTGGAAGGTCACCCTAAGACATACAATATGCTATGGCACTACAAAAAAAGAATGCAGTAGAATGACTTACACTGACCTAATATCCAGAGGGTGCTGCCATTGACCCTGTTTCCAGTGTCTACAGAATTGGCTGGTCCAAAGCACTCAACTAGTGTACCATCCAGTTCAGAGGTTGCAGTGCCACTCAGTGTTGATGAGAAGGAAGTAGCATTTGTTCCAAACCCAGTCCCAGGTGTAGCTATTAAGTCATTGCTTGGCCCGCAAGTAGCAGTGGAAGTGGATATATGTGGCAGGGTACACAGGTTGCTACTGTCATTCACTCTCCAGATTGTGACCCCCTTCATTACACCGTTGACATTACATGTGAAGGAGAAGGTATCACCAGGACAGGTGGGGGGAGGTGTAGTCAACTGCCCAGACACATCACCTGTTGATGCACACATATACTTTACATGGTATCTGTGGTCCGTGTATGTAAGTAATTCCTATCTAAATGGAATTGCTGACCAACAAGCAACACTCCTCAAGATGCAAGAAATGTGCCGTCCCTACAAACGTGATCCCTACAAATGTGATGCGCTTCTATAAATTATTCTGATATTGCTGGTATATGTATATCAAATACATTTAATATCTCACCATGTAAATAGTATCTTACCTGAATGCCTCAAAACTATAGCAAGTAGCAAACACTGAGAGAGGAATAGGACCTGTGAAGGAGTATAAATATTATAACCCAATGTTATTAACAAAATAGTTCTAGCAATCTTCATGTGGCTTAAGGGCACTCATAAGTCACTAAAGGTATCATGGCGTACGGTAGTACGCCATATGTAGGGATGACCCCGAAAAAAAAATGGCGGCCACATTCAAAGTGCACAAATGACACGCTCGAAATGTCCGCGTTAGATAAGTCAACGGCCTCCATGAGCCATATCAGACATTATCGAGTGCTTCCATGGGCAACAGGATCGTTAAATTTGCTGGAAAGCATCGCTAAGTACCTGACAGTCAAGTCGCTAAAAAAGGCAAATCGTCTATCTTCTGACTTCTTCTTCTTCTTCTTCTTCTTCTTCTTCTTCTTCTTCTTCTTCTTTTGCTCACCACGATAGCACGACAACGGCTGAAGCTATTACAACGATTCAAACGCGAAAGATCAGCATAAATTACTGGGTATTGTACCCACCACTCATCGTTCTCAAAGAAAGAAGTCGAATTAATCGGCGATTCTCAGGTAACCCCACGCTTATGCTTGCTGCTATACGCCATTTTGTTAGAATAGAATATTCATAGTGATTACGTCAACAGAAGTTCAACAGCTACAGCACGTGAAGTTGGCATGCAGCTGCGGTTATTCTACTTCCGTAGAGAACTTGACGATCGATTGATTCCCAAACGATTGCATATGTTGCTACTTTCATACAGCAGTTGACGTACTTGTGCTGGATTTGACAAGGAACGCAGTATGCGTAACGTCCACAAGAAACGGGCGCGGGATAAGCAGAACTATCTGCGAAACAAAGAAAGCAAAAGGCAAGCGTCCCGTAACAAGTACTGGAAGAACCCGGAAAAACACTCTTACTCTCCAAGGGTTCCTTTACCACAGTTATGCCTTACCTCTTTATGACCTATGTACCTGCCACCCACCATACACAACCTACACACACCTGCCCACAATGTATAACCAGCTATAGAAACTGTTCCTTGGACAACACACAACATACAGTGTTACAACCCTGTCATACAACAGAACAGGTAGACAGTCATGTATATACCACAGTGCCTTAGAACAACCACTCACACACACATGCACATACCCAATTAGACAACAGTTACACCCATGATTCCATTGTCAAGTGGATAAGTGCAAACAGCTAACATCCTCCAGAAATCCATCAACATCAACAATAAACTACATAACAAGTCATTTCACTTGGGGTGTGGTTACACAACAACAAAAAAAACCCAACAGAAACAAGTCAAAAAAAAGTTTGCCAAACGCAAACAAGCACATGTAGGGATGAAATCCTCAAAAACCAACCAAACAAGACGGGAACGACACCACAATACTTTTACACCATCCCTACATCTTGTGCCATTTTGCCACCTGTACACAACACAAAACCCTCTACATTTGTACTTATTAGCCCACACCAACCACAAACAAACATAGTACTTCACTCCATTCAACTATCTCACAAAATAACCCATCCTTCACAAAGCATTACAAAATTACCACTACTCACTTCACAGCCACCTGTATACAAGACAACCCATATCTATCATGCTAAACAGGCATAAAACTTAACTACATAATGCACATTCCAACATAACACACACACTCACCACTCCTCACTCACTCCACACCTTCTACACACAACTTGGACCATACCTGCTACACTCAGTAGCAACCACCAACAACACAACATACTCACTATGCACAACACACCCACGCCACACCCTTCCATCTACAAGACAACCCTCTTCTACACACAACTAAAAAACAAATACAAACACACAGTTTTGGCAAAATGGCACAAGATGTAGGGATGGTGTAAAAGTATTGTGGTGTCGTTCCCGTCTTGTTTGGTTGGTTTTTGAGGATTTCATCCCTACATGTGCTTGTTTGCGTTTGGCAAACTTTTTTGTGACTTTTGCAGTTAGCATTGAGTGGTGATCCTTGTTCCAAGTTGACAGGTTATCCACTGTCATATCTGCATGATTTCATGGTGTTGTAGTTTGTAAATGTACGTACATGTACCTGTCCAGAAGTAATCAGTTACTAAAAATTGTGGGTGCATACAGGTTAAAGGGTTAATTAAAATCAATGTGTTTACAGCAAATCACATCTTTGGCTGCCACCGTAAATGCAGCTACTAATAAGCATTCAGTACAAGTGTTTTTGGAATTTTTAAAACTTTTGAAAATTTTTTTGTTTATTTTTAACTTTGATTATTGGTTGATTGATTTATTGATTGATGGGATCGTACGTTGTGTAATTTCTGACTTGTTTCCTATGTAGGGAATACAGGTGAAAAACTTAGACATTGAACTTAAGAGCTATAGCTAAAATGTACAAGCACTGGACTTGCATCAGCAGGTTACTAAGGATTATCAACAATATGCATAACAGAGTAGACACTGATGATTGATATTCAGCCACATTTTCAAGTATGCTTGTATCATTATCATTGCATGTTATCTCTCCAAAAAAAAAACACTTGCAAATCAGATCCATGAACTCATAACAGTTGTTAGTTACATGCTCAATATAATTGAGAGCCAGATTGAGTGGCTTAACCCACAAATGTTGAGTTAGCCCCCTCTAACATGGGAATACTCTATGGTAACGCAGTAAATGCACTTCTCACATGTGTAATAACAACCATAATTTATGGTATTAATTTCCAAATGGGTACTGGAAATATTGAGGCCCTTCAAATTGGGAAGGAAAGCATCAAGGGCTTACTTTTTATATAAGTTATTAACAAAATTAGGATACCAACCTGGCTTTAACAGGACTCGAACCCATTCAATGTTCAGCACAAATACCAAGCAGCCTTGTTCCCAGGCTCTAGGGCAGGAAACGGGGCTACAATTCCAAGGCATGCACTTGGTATCCCGCCAATCAAAACAATAGATAATTATGGAGAGGCATGAAGGAAACTACTGAGTTCGTAATCAATGGGATGCCATTTGTGTAGCCTCGTTCCCAGGCCTCCCCCAATTTCGTTCTTCGGTTTGTGTTCAGTATAATACACAGAAGCGGAAGAGCGGTGAAAAATGGGGAAGGCCTGGGAACACCTATCATGTGAATGACATCTGGTCACTCTGGTAGACGCGAGGTGGACGTAGGGGAGGCATTGCCCAACTACACATTTGTGTCCAATAAACCATAGAGCGAGTTTCTTAGCATGAATGACGTGATAGGTGTTTCCAGGCCTTCCCCATTTTTCGCTGCTCTTCCACTTATTGTGAACGCAAACTAATTAATACATATTTATATAATGCTATATTAAGGACTCTAGTATGTAAACACATGACCACACATTTATAAAAGGTACACCACATTTATGCAGATATATGTAATGCCACACTTAACACAATTAAGTCATGTGAGTGGTCATGTGACTAAGACAAAATGGTGATATAAGTAAGTGAAAGTCACAGCTAGCCTTAGGGACCACAGTGGACAGGATGACAACTCAATTACAACCACCAGTGTCATAGGATTCGAAACATTGGGACTCCCCAAAGTGGGGGCCCCAGGTCCTTCTCTCAGATAAATGGTCTGAGTCCCAGGAAACATGAGGACACAAGAACACTCATGTATTTAAAGAAAAATAATAGGGAATCACTTCAGAGTTGCATTTCACACTGTGGACAGATCCAAGCATCTGGCTCAGATGGCTCTACACACTCGAAGTGACTATACACCCTTAAGCACCAGCAATCTCTTTAGTGTCAGACATACATGTCAGATGATCATTACTTTTGCTGTGATGTAGTCAGAAGTGGTTTCTGGAGGTTATGATAGTCACATGATTAAATGCCACAAGTGGTTTACCAAAATGTAGTGTACAGCCATCAGGATAACACTGTGTATAGATTGATACGCAACATTGAAAGTAAACTGTTCTTGCTATAAAGTGTTAGTTTCTGGCAACAGAGACTTCATATAACCATTAGGTAGCAACTGTTGTGAATGTATAGAGGGTGTGCATGTGATTTCATCGGCAGGCAATTTCTGCATATTTCCACATACTTCCATATACACGCTGCCATCTTGAGATTCAATGAATAGGGAAATTATACAGCGAGGCCTATTCTACGAGCTCGCTTTGAGGTACACAGCATGCATTCAACATTCAGCTTCAACTTTATATTATGCAGAGCTGTTTAACATACCTATACAAGAAAGGAATGCTACTTGTAGGATTGTTGCTAGCACAGGGAGTTCGATGTACTAGCACATTGAACTCCCTGCGGTAGCAATGATATACATATTAAAGCCCCATTAAAGATAGATTAAAAACTGTCCATTTTGCCTCTCAATATGGTGGTGTAACAACGGCTACTACACTGTGATGACATGAATGCATGCCCTCTATTGGCAGGACTGACTAACAGCTATTTGTTCTACACTTTTCCAAACAGGTACTGATCTGACAGGTAAAGATGAAGCTTCACTGGATACTTGTGTGAAAGTCATGGGGGGGGCCCTATTTTCCCAAAGGGTTCCCAGGGAATTGAAGACTCGGGTCCCCAAAACTTCTGACATTTAATAGAGTTTTAAAAGAGACCCACAAAGATGTCCCGAAGTAGGTCCCCTTACCTCAAAATTAGGAGAGTTATTACAATAAAACTTTACCTACCTTAGGCATCTTACATCCAAGTTGAAACTATAACTGACGCAGCAACTCACATGCGAATCTGGTTATATCCTGTCTCCACTAGCCTCGTTCCCAGGCCTTCCCCGCCTCCAATTTTTGATCGCTTGCAGTTTGCTAGCGCAGCCTCGTTCCCAGGCCTTCACTACACGGTCTAAGAAAGTTGAGCAAAGGAGAAACAGGCTGAAGCTGTTTGGTCAGTGTTTGGAGAGCCTTCCCTTATAAGGAAAGGCTCTCCAAACACTGACCAAACAGCTATATATATTGCTGAAGTGGCAATTAAGGGACATCGGCTGTCTCAGTTTTGGGGAGAAATAGTCTACACAACTGGGCTGCTGAAATTGAGCAGAGTCACAATGGAAGAGGACGGTATCCTTACCCACTGTGTGAGAACTCAGAGTTCAGAACAACAGTTATAGAACACATTGTGGAATGCCATAAGCCTGATCTAAACCTGGAGTAGAACTGGACTGCATGAGGAAACTAGAAGAACTCAACATTTCCTTTTTATTAGAAAATTTTGTTTTCCACTGATTTTAGAACCTGTTTTGTGCTCCTGGTAGGCGATGTCGACATTTATTCATTCATTCCTACGGTCACAAACTAAGTGTTCAATTATGAAGAAACTTGGCCTGTCCCAAAATGAAGCTATTTTGAAGTTCCCCTTGGATCCATGGTTGTAGGGTCTTTTCTCACTGGTGTATATGCTGTGATTTAATGTGGACATCTGCTGTATTCTTCAGCTAGTGCATGTCTCGACAGATAAAGATTTTGTAGTTCATCATCCACACAATGCGTACAAATATAAATAATAATAGCTATTCACTTTATAAATGTGCTATCTACAAAGTATAAAAGTTCTACTGAAGTGCAATGTTTGTTTGGCAAGTACACACACAGCCACAATGGATTCATCAATACTCCAATACTTGGAAGCCCTCAGCAGTATAATACTGTGGTACAGCACTTAGGTATTCACCCATCACGACACAATCATCAGCATGACTCTGGAGAGTTCTGCTTAGATACCACCACATACATCATAGAGAAGCTAAAGTGTAGCACTGGATGTGTACGTGCAAAATTAATAATGATGATTTGTATCGTTTATACGACTGTGTAAATGAGATGATAAGAGGGCTTTACTATTCATTTGTCAAAAGTTTCACACTCTTGCCTTGAAGCACTGTACACTACAAGAGAAGGGGGTAGTATACTCTAACTACATGCCAAAGTGCTGAGTGATTGCATGTTTATGACATATAATTTACAATAGCAATTTACATGACATTCCTGTTAAACTTTCTGCAACACCAAATGCTTGGGGAACCTTCAATGGTCTGTCCGCATAGTTCAACCATCAATTTTGTCATGTAGCTAGTGATAATGTTTAGGGTGGAAGCCAACAAGGTTTATCCTCTAGAGCCAACTTCCATGGTGATGCATCCAGTTTCAAAACTTGAGTTACAGGCTCCAGTGACCAGTTCTTTATATGTCATAGCTGATTGTCAGTTTGGCAAACATGCGCGACTTCTGATGCGAGGTTTATATCCATCACTGAGGTCAACAGTTAGCTAGTTGAATGGTGGTTAGAGAGAGCTTGGGTTGGATGACTTTGAGTATCTCTTGGAGAGTGATTTGTAGCTACCGCCAAAGACTTCTAGCCACTTTGCAGTTGTTGAGTACATGCAAGAGCCTCCATCTTTCATCACATAGAAGGCAGGCAGTCCTTCTTCCACAGCTGCTGATTTGGCATTATGTGGAAGGGTGTCATGTGCGGCATTAATGGCAAGCTTCATGGTGTTGGATGGTATGGCCTAGACCACCTTTGCCCACACAGATGCTGTGTCAGGTAGTGGCATGGAGCATCTCTCCTTGTTTCTGGAGGTCTTGCACCTCACATGCAGTGTTCCTGACTTTTCACCTTCCTTTTACCTGAAGGCTTTCCTGGCATGACTGAGATCTTAGCAAGTGCATGTAAAACCATCACTGTGGGGTTGAAGATCTTTGTGGTCTGCTGGTCTTCCTTCTGTAGGTGCTTATCTGCTAGATGGCGTACACATGGATTAGATAAAGTCAGGAGCTAAGACTGTCTGGAGACCTGCAACTGCTTATGGAACACAGATGGTAGGTTCAAGCCACTCATCTTCAGGGGGAGGTAGAGTACTGTGTGGCTGTTGACCCTAGATGCCTCTCAACTAATGTGATTGGGAGCTCTTCAATAATCAGCAGCCAGCTAAGATGTGGGCATATCCCAGCCCCTATGAACGTAGCTTTTGTCTGTGTGTTACTGGGGCAGGATCCACAGCTTTAAGCATATGCTGGAGTTGGCTACTAACTCTCTCTTTGTGCCTAACAGATCAGCTAGAACCTGTGTAGTCATGCCAAGGAACTTGATCGGGTTACTTCTGATGAAAGGTGGATTATGACTGATAGGTGGATATCATAGAGCTTGCCTGTGGATCCTTGCAGGGTTAGGCAGTGACATTTTGAAATCTTGGCCCTTATCCATGACCATTGGAGTCACGTGTCAACCATATGTCCAGGAGATGGTGAGCAGCTGCTGGGGTGTTGGCAGTGTGATGTGAGGTGTCATCTGCATACTGCCGGAAGTTATTGATGGCAGGAGTTGGGGAAAAGAAACCCAAGATTGGTCTGATCTGCAAGGTGTCAACCATAGTGGTGTTGAAGATCACAATCTCTCTCTCTCTCTCTCTCTCTCTCTCTCTCTCTCTCTCTCTCTCTCTCTCTCTCTCTCGTGTGAAAAACTCTTCATTAAGTTGCAATGCAATATACATACACAACACAATGAGGGGTAGAGATGTCCAAGGTCATACTGTCTGAGTGTTCTACAAAAAGCACTCCACAATCACTTGGCTCTATCCACAGAGGTCATAAAGCTACATACAGATTGTTACTAATAATAGACCAGTACAAACAGATTACAGTACAACATAATTAGAACACTGAGTTTATGGTGTTGTCTACTTTTGGTTTCTCATGCACCATATCTCGAAAGAACTAGTGATGGCTTGTCTCGATGCCGTAACCATGAGATTGACTAGTGTGGCTCTGGAGAGTCCAAGGTTTGTTTTCAGCTTGAGGAAGCCAGTGGGATTGGGTATTCCTCATGACCCCACTTCTATTGTCACCAGGCTTGCTGTGTATCCGGCATCCTGAATGGTATCCAGTAGTTCCTGGTACCTGTCTTCTTTCCGCTTGATGGCACCTTCAAACAGAGTGTCAAAGCACACTGTTAGTTCAATGAGGGACACCTTCTTTGTTGTCTGATCCCAGTAGATGATGTCTGGTCTCAAATCAGTGGCTATAATGTGGCAGGGGAAGGAATACTCTGAGCTGATGAGATCCACTGTTGGTGAGGTTGTGTCTGGGAGGTGTTCTTTGACCACTTCATAGAGAAGGGCCAGCACTGCATCGTGTCTCTCATTGTATCGTCTCAAGTCTCTTGCCACCCTGCAGGAGTTGAGGACATGGACCAGATTTTGGTGGTCATCCCCACAGAGGGTGCAGGTGTTATGGTCCTTCTTTTTCCAGAGGTGCAAGTTTGCGTTGTGGGGGAGTGTGTCATGAGCAGCATTCAGGGCAAACTTGAACTGCTCGTCTGGGAGTCCCTGTACTGCTTCTGCCCAGACAGCTGGCATATCAGGTGGAAAGGATCGAACCATGTGGCCTTGTCTTGGGAGACTCTGGAGTTGGGACAGTCGTGCATGGTCTTCTTTTGTCACACTTCTCTTTGCTGCCACTCTCAGTGCCTTCCTAGAGAGAGATGGGTCCTGTTGCATAGTGTCACGGACAGTGATTGCTGGACGGAACTTCTTCCGCTGTACCAGTTCCTTAGACTGAAGACCTTTCTCAGCTATCCTCCTGACACAGGGGTCAGAGGATGTGAGAAGCTGGCACTGTCGAGAGATTTGGAGCTGCTTGTAGAGGGATGATAGAGATGGCAGACTGAGGCCTCCACTCTCTTTCGGGAGATAGAGGAGGTTGGGGTTTGCTGGTTTGGCTAGACCGGCCCACTTTTTAAGGTAGCGTGTAGCAGTTGCCTCCAGCTGTCGCTCAATCCATGTGAGAGGAAGCTCATGGATGGTTAGTGGCCAGTTCAGTCGTGGACAGACGCCCAGTTTGTACAGTTTTAGTTTCTGCTTTCATGTGACTGGGCACTGGTCTACTGACTTGAGCATGTGATCAAGGGACTCCTTGAGGTTGACTCTGGCCATGGTGGGATCATGAGGAATTCTGATGGGGAGACCAAGAAACTTGATGGTTTGGTTTCCCATGAATGGGAGTGTTTGGCCTTCCAGCGTAAGTTGGGGGTCAAAGGTACGTCCTGTAGAGCTCTGTAGAGCAAGGGAGAAGCACTTTGGTACCTTGGCTTTCATCCCTGACCATGCAAGCCATCTCTCAACCATGGTCAACAAGTGTTGGCAGGTGGCTGGACCATCAGCAACAATGCAGGTATCGTCAGCATATTGCAAGAGGTTGATTCTGTCTTGGGTGTCTGAGAGGCTATAGCCAAGGTCGTCTCGTGTTTGTAGGGTGTCAACAAGAGAGTTGATCACTGTATTGAACTACTGAGAGTGGATCACCCTGATACACACCGATCTTCAGGGGAATGCTGGGAGTTATCCACTCTTGTGTTAGAATGGTGGCTGACAAGTCTGAGTAGAGAGCATCTAAGATGGAACACAGCTCAGGTGGAGCATGATAGTGCTTCATGGAAAATTGGATGAGGGAGTGGTGTACACTACCATAGGCGTTGGCTAGGTCTAGCCAGGCTACTGCAAGAGACTTGTGTTTCTTTCTGGCTTCGAATAGGATGGAGGCTAGTTTCGAATGATGTTCTGTGCATCCTGGGGTAGCTGTCATAAAAGCCTTCTGGACTCTTGGTCCATTCTCAAGCATATAGTTGAGCCACCTGTTCTTCAGGATAGAGGTGAAAATCTTACCAATGCATGATGTCAGTGCAATTGGCCTAATATTGGTGGGGGTGGATGGGTTGTCAATGGCTGAACTCTTCCCAAGCAGTTTGATCCCTGCGGTCTTCCATGCTAGAGGAATGGTCTTAGTGGCCCAGCAACAGTTGAAGAGGTCAATGAGGGCTGCTGTGAGGTCTGGGCATCTTTTGAACATTTGGTATGGAACCTGGTCAAAAGGGGAGGGGGAAGAGCCAGATTTGGTGCGTTTGACCACTGCTTGAATCTCTTCAGCCACTCTCTCTCTCTCTCTCTCTCTCTCTCTCTCTCTCTCTCTCTCTCTCTCTCTCTCTCTCTCTCTCTCTCTCTCTCTATATATATATATATATATATATATATATATATATATATATACAACTGATATATTTCTGTGGTACATTTTTCCATACATTTAATGTAGCATGCGTGTGCTGCATACTGACAATAAGACTTACCCTCTGGTCTGCCTGAACAATTAATGAACCACATCTCCATAAAAATAGGTCTAGATATTATGCAAAGTCACAGGACTTTTTTGGGCCAGTACCAGTCTTCATCAGCTGCACTGGGGTGACCAGGAAATGGCCCAAATGTGTATCTCATGCACAGAATGCAGTCAAGTGGCTGGTCTTTGTGACATCAAGATGGAGTCAGGGGAGCCAAGAGGTAGAGTGTTTCAGAATACGAATAACTGTTCATGATGGGTAGATGAAGCATGAGCCACATCATCATTTCAGTAGCAATAACAGTCTGGAAAATGTGAGAAAGAGGCAAGACATTGCTACTGCAGCAGCTGTAATGACAAGTCAACTATAGTTCTTAGGGAAGAATGCACACCTTGCAATAGGTATTTCAAGAGTTCATTATTTGAAATCTGATTAAGTCGTCCAGCTAATTGCATTCCAGTGGGACATGGCTTGTATACATAGTTCACCAGACCTTTCTGCAGAAGTGGCTGGATCTAACCAGTGCAAGGGCCTTGGGTTAGGCACAGCTTTCCATGTGTCTGGTACTGTCTTTCTACCTGACTACTTGAGGTTACATGACATTGCTACATTTGACGAGCTCTCCCGACCTTATCCCACTGTTATTTCCATAGTACACACTAACAGATTGGTTGTTTTAACTGCAGAATGGTTACCCTGGTTGCATGATTTACTTGGTACTATTTGTATAAGCCTGACAACCAGTTTCCTGGTTGTTTCCTTCTCTTTGGAATAGAGAAGGAAACAAGGAAACTACCTCTCAAGTTGTTTTATACCAATACCAAATGAACCCATGCAACCAGGGTAACCACTCAGTGGTTAAAAGTTAAAACAACCAATCTGGTTTTTCAGTGTGGAAGTAATCAAATGCTAAAGATTTGGAAATGAGGCTATGCTCAAGGTCAATGGATCAATACGTTAATTTTGTATGTCAAGTTCTCATATTCAGTGAGATCAAACTGTTAAGCCAAATGGTCAAACTTTTGAAACCTTGGTCTTAACAGTGACTAGGTACAGTATAGTGACTCTGGGAGAGAACCCTTACCACAGTAATTTTATAGCATATAGCTAGTGGTTGCATGACCAAGCAATGGCCACTACACTACTTCAATCATTGTGGCAAACTTAACATTGTCATTTACTATTGTTTACCTAGCTAGTATGAAAGTGGTTCGAGGTTAGTATGATAGCCTCATCTTGCTGTACCTACGGTAGGTACTCCACCCACTCATTCATGTGCAGTTTGTTAGCAGAAAATTGTGAAGAGACTAGGTTCGAAAAGGGATGCATCAGATATATACTGAAATGTAAGGTCAAAAATCTTTAGACTAGTATTTAGCTGCCCATGAAACACATTTAATCAGTTCCACTGAAAAGGATCTACAAATCAAACGTTTGAACTTTGCTAAAAAAAATTGTTCATTCTATCAATAGCTCAATACGTAATAGTCTCCACATGGTACTCTCATGTAATGGAGGTAAATTAGTGGGTTAGACCACTCTGCTTTCAGCCCTTCATTAAATGTGTGTGCAGCATGAACACTCAGTATATTTTCTCAAGTGTGGACAAACTCACATGTCTCCACTGCACCGGGGTATGAACAAAGGCATCAGTCCTCACCACACTATGCACGAACTAGCCTGTCTCCTCCAGACTACGGACAAAGCTCACCTACCTTCATCACACTATGATGCAACTGCTCTGTCTTTACCATGCTATGGCAGGACCTCTCTGTCTTCACCAGAGTATGGCCTGGCTTGGTAGAGGGGAAAGGTGGCAGCAATGATAAAATGGAGATAAACTGTTGTGGTGGAAAGGAGTGTTACCACCACAATTCAGCCATCTAATAGCTACTGAGATATAATCTCATTCTCCCCCTGGTTTACTCTACCATCTATGAATTCACTCTAAAACTTGAGCATTAAACAGCTTTCAGACCTTCTTCATCTGTACACTGCGTGAGACTAGTGAGACCTCTGCTCAGCCGGTCACCCCACCAGTGGAAATCACATCATTTATTTGCAAATGATGTCTTAATTCTGGTGTCAAAAAGAATACCAGTGTATTTGCTGTGACCTTTTCTGGACTCTTATCACTATACATGCACTACCTTCCACTAAGTACTAACCATGAATGATGTCGCATTACATCATCTAAATCACCAACTTAACTCTTCTTATTATGCTAGTGCATGTGTTATCAGCTGACGTTTACAGGCAACATGTTATCAATTTACTTGTTGAACAAGTAGCTATGCATCCTAGTATGATAAATATCATGATATAAAATGGCTTCTACAAGGCAATGCATAGCATAATGAAACATGATGGAATATCATGGCATAGAAACTGTGTTTGAGAGGTAACAGTTAGTAAACAATGCTGATTTTGATGATTGTATAAAAGCAAAACTCTGGAAAGACCTTCGATGTGGTCGTCAAGCAACCTAGGTAACAGATTTGTAGTAACAGATATCAGTATTATGCTACATCTGTCATGCTGCATACTTTCTATAATACTTATATATATATAACAGCAGCTGTGTTTTGAGCATTGCACATAAATGCGCATACAACATGGAAATTGGCTATGAAAGTTAGGGCAATAGGGGTTGTCATGCCTAATGAAGTTCAACAATTTCTGTATAGTACCAATCACATTAAGAGTTGCACTATCTCACCACTGTAATGCTACAGACTTCATGCAAGTACATAGTTAACTCAGAATTTGTCAGTTATCATGCTCTCCTGGATACAATTCTATAAAAACAGTGTCATAGTCTCCCACCAATGGTATTCATTACTCACCTGTTACTATAGAAATGGTTGAAGTAGCAAACTTATGATGTTTGGCTAGCATGAATTGTGTCTCAGAAGTAAAAAAAAAATGCATATAAAAACAGACACAATGAGATGCTATAGACATCATAAGTCACTATGATACACCATAAGACACCATGAGACACTAAGAATCAGCTACACCTATTCACCTACATGACTATATTCTAAGGTGCGGTACAAAATTATGGCGGCATGCAGTTTTGACAAATATTATACAAGCACAACCATCTGTATGACAATAGCAATCTCATGGGGTACATATATTGGATCTGTATGTAAAATACTGCAACACAAGAAAATACACAAAAAGGATGATTAAAAAGCTTTCTCAGTGTAGAACTGCAATATAATCTGTTTGTAGTTAACCTCTTGTCTGTAGTTAACATCCTGCTGGCATAAGAAGTGAACTGTGGTAAGTATTTATAGTGCTTATAAGCAGATCAGATTTACTCTATCTAGATTTATAACCACAAATTCAGCATTATGATGTCGCTTCCACCCAACATACGTACACTCACACACACACACACACACACACACACACAAACACACAGACAGACAAGTTGCCAGTCTATTTTAACCGCTAGACATCTTTAGCTTTGTCAAAAACCATGCACACCAATTGTGCCCATCATGACATTGTCCACAAAGTCATTCGTTTAGCATCCATGAACAATCAACGAACCACATCTCCCTTATAAAACAGGCCTAGATGTTATGCAAAGTCACCCACTGCGCAGGACGTGTTTCGGCCAATACCAGGCCTCATCAGCTGCGCTGGGGTGACCAGGAGATGGGGACTGCCATATCATGCACAGAATGCAGTCAGGTGGCTGGCCTTATTCAAAAGTCGGTAGAGACTCTGATCTTCGAAAGCACCGTCTCTTCATGCAGCTGTTCTTCGTGCAGCTGTCTTTCGTTTGAAGATCTAGCGTAGCGATCGTAATCATTGATCGTCACGTGTTATCGGTGCGTAAACGCGTACGTGCGCGCGTGCGCGCATACAGAGGCGCTGGAGGTACCGGAAGTATTAATGGCTAGTAAGGCACAATGCAAACAGTGTGAGGCAAACAGTGCGTGTTTAAAGGCTGTGTGTGTATAAATGTGTTAACTGCATGTTCAGGCTGTGTTAAACAGTAGGTAAGGCAATGCATTCAGTAATAATGTTTTTCAGGCACCTCCTGTACTTCTGTAAAGTCCTGGGGTAGCGATGCACAAAGGTCTTGTAAGTGCTACAGAGTTTTTGGTATACGTATCCCTGTCTAAGTAATCTGGTTGTGAGTAGTTTAGATCTGTAAGCAAAATCTTGGTAATTACAACATATCCTCAAATATCGAACTAACTGTGAAATTACTACTCCGTATGCAGGTTTTGAGGGTATGGTGCTATCCATGTGTGGAAAATTGACTATTGAAAAGCTGAAGGTATCCCTCTTATCATACAAGTCTGTGCAGGACCTTAATGTTAAGATCCAGGTAGGAACAGCTGTCATGGCTCTCTGTAGTTTTCTTAAGCTCTAATTCTGGGGGGTAAATTTGGCCTATGCATGCTTGAAAATCAGGGTTGTTAAGTGTAAGCAAGTCATCAATATATCTGCAAGTATTACTAAATTTAGCTGCTACAGAGAGGTCAGTCTGGATTAGGGATTTCATAAACTCAAATTCATAGGAGAAAAGAAATAGATCCACGACTAATGGAGCACAATCAGTACCCATAGGGATGCCAATTGTTTGTTGGTAGACAGCTGATCCTATATGGATGTATATGTTGTCTATCAAGAAATTGAACATCTCAACTAACTGGTTCACTGTTAAGTTACGGGTATTAGCTACAGGTCTGGAAGTCCAGTAAGCATAATCTTTCCCTAAGGCCATGTGGGAGGCATCTCTGGTATTGTATGCATTTCTAATTAACTCTTCCATGCGTGTTTTGAGTTGACTATGGGGGATGTTAGTATGCACACTTTTTGACCTTGGAATGTCAGTTGATTGTCACTATCACAAAAGTATTTATGATTAACACACTCTGTAATACTCAATAATCGTTCAAGCTATGAAGGCCATGCTTATATGCACATTTAATAGGTTATACAGTATTCATGTGCATGGCTGACAAAATGATATAATTTGGCACAGTTATTGGCCAGTTTCCATCTTTGGAGAGCTGTAGTATGCATAATAATCCTTCTACCAGTAGAAAAAGGAGCACCATAAGCAAAACCAGGTGCCCCCTCAGCTATTTTTTTCCAGTTCTGCGGTACACTTTTTTTCAGCATAGCAAAACTACTTCCAATTGCCGACAAATATTTTTTCTCTCACTACTTGCATCTAGAATGGCAGTTATTTGCTGCTGGCGTGCATTCCAATCAGCACAAAACCTAAGTGTTACATGTAAATTGTCAGTGATGTATGTGCTTACAAAAACAGTAAACAGAGTGAGGCACTGTTGTGCACAAATCATGCATTTTCTGAGCAAGGTGCATGTAACGTTGGTTGTAAGCAGGCTTTGCCATAACTACTCATTGGAATGGCATGCATATCACTGATCAAAAATTTTGTCTATTGGTGTACACATGCACAATGTACATGTACACATATATATATTTTACATACCTATCTCTTTATGTTTCACAAACACAGATACTCATATGGCCACTATAGCAACCACCACCACCAATCCGGGAACCACACCTCCTGCAATGGCTCCTGCGCTGGCTGTACCAATGGAAGAGAACTCTGGATGGAAGAAATAATAAGTCAGTTACCACAAATCAGGCATCAATTCACAACCACAGATGTACTATAACTGAAGTAGATACTAGTAATTAGATGAATCTCCACCTCTCATTGGTCGACTATAGTTTCTGACAAGAGCTTTACAACAATGACAACTAGATTCATAAGTAAGTTGGTGTATGATGGAGGGGGTACTGCCTCCAATTTCAAGCATAAAGGACAAAATATATGTGGCAGTGTAGCTTCTGGACGTGCACTGCCATTATATTTACAGCATGCGGGTTATTAACTAGTTACAATAGGGAAGTATGCCATTAAACAGCATCTAAGGAATGTGATTATACATCATCTGTTGTGCCTGGTGCAGTATGTTTTTTGATATATTCCTTTCACTAACATGCATGCATGCATCAAAACCGAAGTTGTTATATATTTTAGTTAAATATTTGGCTACTACAGTTACATGACTGTATCCTTACTATGTAAATTTTATGACTACAGTGCTGGAAAGGATTCATGCAGTGGGAGCTGATACTTGAGTAAACTTTACTATATCCTCCCACAAAATGTTTTACAAGCACTACATTCTTATATAGGAAGGACAGTCATGCAATTATAGTAACCAAAAAAAACCCAGTAAATTTGCTTTTACATGTAGTACCTATACATGGCCACAATACTTTTCAATGGAGGATGAAGTAGAGTTAGTACATCATAAATTTCATAACATACCACATATGATAGGACTTCCAGACCATGTCACATCATTTCGGCAGACCCTCACAGCAGTGGTGGTTGTATTTAGTCCATACCCACTGCTCTCATCACAGACAAAGCAAGCTCTGGAACCAGGAGTAGTGCCAGTGTAGTAAGCCACTGTGGCTGTGCTGAGTCTATCGTCCCTTAGTACAGCACTCCCAACACTTCCATCATCACAACTTGGATACTGAGCAGCGTCATCACCCAGTAAACTAACATCAGACAGGAATGTAGCATCAGCAGCTGACAGGTTCCAAAGTTCCATGAGAGAACAATCTATGAAATGATCAAGCAAGTGAAAACAGAATACCTTGTGATTCCCATACCTATAGGTTGTTTAATTTTCCCTTTGAATGCATACCATCATACAACTTTTAATTGGGGCAAGCCAGAGTGAGCCACACACTAATGGGACTGTATTGCAAGGTATCTTCCCCTTGGTCAATTCCTATTTTGTCAATTCCCATTTTGTCAATTTCACACTTTGCCAATTCCCACTTTGTCATCAGCAAGGAGACCTACGATCGCTCTTGGCCTTGAGATTCTGTCCCACCCTTGGTAATCGTTGATCTTCCCCATTGAAAATGTACACAGGACAGCCAATTCATGTCCAAGGAAGGATCCCTGCCTATAATGGACAAAACAAGGATTTGCATCTTCTGGTAGTCAAAGGCAAAGGACCGAGTGTTCTTGGCTGTGACTGGCTACAGCACATCACTCTCAACTGGCCTCAGCATTTTTATTAACTCAACCTGTCTAAAATGGCTCATCACACTGTAAAAAAGTATTTGTCATAACGACTGACAGTTTGTTATTTCAGATTCAGATGAGTGAACACAATTCATTACTATGTGGACGAGAACTACATGACAATCTTTTCCTCATTCTCAGGCAACTATCCTCCACATTATTATACCATCTTGGCAATTAACTGTGCCCATGCATCAAATTGGTTCACTCATCTGCAACACACATGACAAATTGATGGTCAAAATGACAATTCTGTTCTTACTGTGCACCAAGATATCTTGGAATGACTCCAAGATGTCTTCAAAGATGATATGGGGTGCATCACCAGCATGGTTGCAAATTCCTGGTCAACTCAGAACATCCTTCTGATCCTCCCACTACTCTAAGGCACTCCACCAGCCACCTGTTAGTTACATTTGCACTTTGTTTTATCCAGAATGGGAGGAGTGCAGTAATGTGTAATGGAACTTTGAACTGAACTTTGAACTTGTTGTGTTACTGTAGGTAAGGCCAGAGCTAGATGCCAATCAAAAATTGCTACTCACCAATGGCTTAAATGTGTTTCCTAGAAAGTAATGGGGCATGACATTTTCAGTTTCAATGAATTCCAACCACCACCAAATTTCAGCAAGTTCCAAATTGAGTCTTATAACAATCAGAAAATATGCTTGAAATTTCTAGGGAGTTTTATTGCTAAAGCAAGAAACAATTCTAATGGCTACAGTATGAATGACGTGTATGGGAAAATCACACCCTTGTGCTTCATACACTTGACAAGGTTCTAAATTCTGTATATGGTACATCCCAAAACTTTGTAATACACCACATACAACTGGAGTTCTGGACCATCTTCCATCATTTTGGCACGCTCTCTCAATGGAGATAGTTGTATTTGGTGCATACCCACTGCTCTCATCACAGACAAAACACGCCCTAGAACCAGGAGTAGTGCCACTGTAGTAAGCCACTGTGGCAGTGTTGAGTGTAGTGTTCCCCAGCACAACACTCCCAACACTCCTGTCATCACAACTTGGATATTAAGCAGCATTTTCCAGTAAACTAACATCAGTCAGGAAAGTATAGCACCAGCAGCTGGTAGGTTCCAAAGCTATGAATACTAAAATCAACCAGGGTTGAAATATGTCACCATGCATGCTACCGTAACTGGTATGCAGCTGTTCACCTTGTACATCCCTTTGCCACTCATAAACTCCTGGTATCATGCATGGTGACATATTTCATCTTTAAGCTGCCTCAGTACTAAGGTAAGTATACAAACCATGTATTCTAATTGTCATTTAGTTGATTGACAAAGACATTCTTTCTATGAGTGATTTGTTGTGTGCTAAGGAAATATTGTTGTTGCTATTTGAGAAGCAAAAATCATGCTCAAGCTGTATAAAGGGAGATCTGTGTTTCTGTGAATCCTTTCCAGAAGGTCTAACCCCAAGATGTCTAATCCTTGAAATCTAATCCCTTATACCAAGGTGTCCAATAGAGGGCTAAATAAAACTGCATCAGGAGATCTACTAACCAGAACCAACCCTTGACAGGTAGTGTGGTACGAGATTTTGATTTAGTGCCATTCCCAGGTTCTTGCAGTGTTTAGTTGCTTGTAGCCTAATATTCTGCAGGCATTTTGTAATGAAGTGATGAATGTTGCAGTGGCCGGAGAACAAGGCTACGTTGCAATTGGCTACTTATAATGAGGTCATCACAATGCAAAAAGGAGGAGAAGCTATCATCTGGCTTAACCACAAGATGGGAAGTGTGCAATATCTCACAACAGAGGGAATTGAAGTCCTAAAGCAGAACAAGACATTACAAGCCTAGAGTCCCCTCCTGTTGTTCCCAAAGAAGCAGCCTATTCACTTTCCCTTGGATAGAAGTTGAGGATTGACTCTTGCTTGTATTGATGCTTGTATTGATTTTTGATAAAGTCATACTAAGTAGATTCTCTTGGTACAGTTCTAATTAGCTCTCTGTAAGCATTATGGGCTTAGCCATTGGGGTTAGACATTCTAGGACGTTCCGATTCTATGGCTACCAACAGGCTGCTTTGGAAAGTAAATTAGGGGAAGGGGCCTAGGAATAAGGCTATCATTGACTTTACAGTGGGGCAGTGAGTGTGAAGCTGACTGAGACGTGCTAAATCTACACATTCAATCATTAAAACACGTGGACTCACTATACAGTGGTGTTGTGAAGGTCCCTCTCACTACTGCAGTGACATCTCCACTAATTGCAGACACAGTGTAGTAGTACACAGTTGAGGAGTTCAGTCGCTCCCTCAGTACCACACTGACAGAGTCCCCTACTGTCCCAGTCTCAGTGGACTCAGCAGAGTACGGGAGGTTCATGTAGGTTGGATCAGTCCCATACTGGACTGCACAGTGAGCAGAGCCTCTGAATCCAGATTGAAATGTACAGTTAATCTTTACATTGTCAGGCAAACTCACATCTACCACATCTCCAGTTAGGAGGTTGTTGGTTGTGTCTGTATGGAGAAAGATGTATCACCTTAATCATTCCATGTCGGATGGAGAGCAGCTATTGATTGGACAAGAACATATAGTACAGTGGGGCTGGTAGTTGCCAGATTACATAAACTGGCAAGAAGATTTATAACTTTGCAGTGTAGGGCAGTTCTCAGTTTGTGAGCAATTCTTGTCACAAAACGTTCATCATGCAAAGGTGTGTAATTTAATCTTGATTTTGTACTATATCATCAACATGCATATGTATATTGCATTGTGACAAAGGGGCTAGTCAATGAGAGTGATGTTGATAGCCCACAAAAGCAAGACACTCCCGCATAATCTGAAGCAGTCAGCTCAGCTGAAAGTGGTTGAGTTTATACCCAAGAGCTTTGGAGTAGTGATTTCGGAATCTTGAAAAAAAAATCAGTTTGTTGTCCAGACTGACCTCAACGATTATGTTGGGGTGTGGTTTAGACTTGTATACAAATGCATTGTTTATGGTGAGAAGGCAATGCTGGCTGGATATGTGCTGTATCTGTACAAATTTGCATGGGCACACACAACATCCAGCCATACTATGCCTTCCCACCTATGATGTCAGACTGAAATAAATGTACACAGTCGGAGGAGGTTGGGAATTTGAGTGACATTAGGGCATGTCAGTTGAAGCTGGAGTGTGTCTAAATTAGAAGTTGTGCTTTCTCACCAGATGGGAGAGGATTGACACCAGATGCAATAGGGGTCTGAGAGCATAGAACCGATTTTTCATTGTACACTGAGTGATCCATCAACATGATAGCTTTGTCTTTATTAGTTGGGACAATGATGATTGAGTCCTCTTTTTTTTCAAATCTCCAATTGCTCTTGTTTCATCTGGCAATAGGTTGGTCAGTTGTAATCTTGCATGGTTGAGAATGTCAGTGATCATGGTCATAGCCGTCTATGCCAGGGTAGAGTTGAGGCAATCCTTTATAGCACTGGTGATTATAGACTGAATAAGCACAAAGGAGGGCACAAGGGAGGTCTGCGAGCATGGCTCATACTCGGCACTAATATTGCTAGCTAGCTCAATGAAGTAGAGCTCAGTTACTGATTTAATCTCTGTGAAGAATCTGTCCGAATGTCATGGCCATAGATGTACGGATGCACATTGCTAAATTTGGCTAGGTAATATATAATAACTGAAAGCATGACAAACATTTTTACAGAGAATTTATAGGTTTAAAATACTGGTGTGGTTCCTATTGATGCATATTGTTCAATCTATTAAGCAAAGGCCTTGAATCCACAATACCAGTGAGTAGCTCAAAGCTGTATGCTTAAAAGTACGTACTCCACGGGTAATCACACATCAAGGTTATCAATTATGTCTAGAGCCATAAAAAAACCTGATATTAAGGGTACCATGATTTTCTATGCTTCAAATTGCTTACTTTAAAAATAACTAGTTACGTATATGCATAAAATTTAGGGTAGGCATGCAAAAAAGTCTGCAAACAAAGTAGGGAAGATCAGTATACGAAGCCCCATCCCTGCAACTTTTTCACACTAGAGTGCAACTGTAGTGTAAAAACATGTAGGGATAGGGGAGAGACCGTGCTAGTTTCATTCTTAGACCAATGGCTGTGTCTTTGGTCTGGGAATGAGACTACATGTGCGCATGTGTATAAGATTAGATAATGTTGTCTACACAACTCACAGCAGCCGGACAGTGCTGTAAACAGCTTTATTGACTAGGGTGAATTTGAAGGTATGAAGATACTGAGTGGTCGTAGAGCTGCATGCTGTAGTAAGCACCGAAGAAAGAATAACAAAATTGGCACTTTTGCTACTGCACACTTTTGCGTTTATACCTGTCTTCTGTGAGGCTTTTGGGCAACTATATGGGTCTTGCTGATCATAAAAGCACTCAAAAACGAAGACTGGGCCCTTAAATAAGCTATTAGCATACTTGTGGTGAAGTTGTATGACATTTAAGTATTGTATGTAATGTTTGTCTGTGCTATACCTACATAAGAGTGTACTGACTCTGATAGATGTATGTATGTATGTATGTTTGTATGTAGAACATAGTATTTAGTAGTTGTAGTCCGAACTTCGCTGCAGATGTCTTCGGGGCAACAAATTTTTAATACACAACGTTTCGACCAAGGCGGTCTTCTTCAGGTGTACAAAATAGTGGCATACAGGCATATGTTTGTATGTAGTATGGATAAGATAATTATTTCTTAATGTTTGTTCACATGGCACATATGAACATAATTTTACGTAAGACCTCGAAATCAAGAGTACAAATACATGATATATACCCTTTTAATTGTCGAAATACAAGATGGTGATGTTCAACTCACTGATGGTTTGTGTTGTACATGTTCTTGCAGCTCCCACTCCCACCACATTCTCAGCAGCCACTGACACACTGTCATAGCTTGAGGGAGGATTTGGGGGTGGCTCAAAGGTGTAATTACACCTCCTGGCTTTGCACATAGTAGTCCTCACAATAAAAGCATGATTGATAATAAAACCAGTTTGGAAATTGATCTGGTATTGTATAACATTCCCACTTGGGCCTGGACATATCTCCCCTGGGTCTGGGTCTACCGGATTCTAAGGGAAAGATTCCAAATACAAGTCATTAGGAAGCAAGTGGCATGTATATGTTGATAGCACATGTCAGAGTTGTTATTTTGTCTTTTGAAGTTCAAGACCCTGTTTACCTCACCCTGTCTTATTGGTAAAAATAGTTGTGTAAACAACTCGTTATAGTTTGTCATGTGACTTACTGGTACAGAAGTCCATGTGCTGAGTATGGACAGAAGCCTCCCTGGCGACTGGTTGTATGACAGTGTGAGACTGCAGTTTACAGAAACCTCTGGAACTAATAAAACAACATATGAATGACTCACTGTGTGAGGGAGGAGAGAAGGGATCCTGTTCGTGCATGCCTAAGATGCCACTTAGTAACCTTAACACTACTTCATTACACATAACCTATTTAGTACCTGCTGAAAGGCCATACTGTAGGGACAACTTATTCTTCCACTGAGGCAAATTTGGGAGGTAGGCTCTAAATTTAGGCTAACTGCATGCCATCATTTTGAAAACAAATGATGTTTACACAGTTGTGTTTGAGGCAATTGGCAAGCTCCAAAGAAAAAGATTGTCATTCACTTGCCATTGTGTTTAACTGAAATGGACAACAACATTGGGGTAACTTTTCTGCTGAGCAATTGTCCAGTCAAGTTAAATGATATTCTAATATTACCTTGAGGTCTGATTGTCAGGGGCTCACTCTCCCTCCCCACCAGACCACCACAGTTGACACCATGTACTGTGATGTTGTATTCATAGCCTGACAGAAATCCGGTTAGTTCATACTGTGTAACACTGGCAGTGGTGATGTTCAGAAGTCCCCCATATGGGGTCTGGGGAGCATTGGTGGTAATGCTGATGAGGTAGAAATCAGCACTGTCTCCACCACTCAGTGTCCAGCTCACAGTGACATTCACTGCTCCACTGACATCTTCAGAGAGGTCAACACAGGAGAGGATAGGGGCAGAGGGGGGACCTGTTCGATATAACAATGTAGGAAAAAAAGTGATGTACACAGCAGTGCTATTAAAGTCTGTTTAATGTTCAAGTGCAGTGCTTGATATGGCTTCAACATGAGAACTTGGGGGGTAGCAAGCAGTAGCAGAAAATTCAGCACTTTCCAGCTAGCAGTGGATTAAATGCTACTACTTGGATGCCTGTTGTTGATGTCCTACTAAGTGTATGCAGTTACGTTCCATTGTGAAGTAATATCACATTACACCCGAAGTGGGAAGGAAAAAATGCTGATCGAGCGAAGACCTTTGAAAAAGCCACAATATTCCTTGCATATGCCTTACTAGTTTAGCCATTCTCTCCCAGCCTAAGAGGACTCACCTAAGTTTGAAGCCACAGCTGGAATCTATTGTAATTGAAGTAGTTACAGTGCAAGTGTTAAGGCTGAGGGGCCACTGTACGTATGGTGCCAAACAATTGCCACCAACAAATGGGACCTATGGTCAAGCAGGATTTTACAGTCACCAAGCCAGCTATCTTAACATGAAGATACTTCCATTTGCAAAATCTGGGCACATGCCATTTTTTAAACCACTGCTAACCTGAGCTGGATTGTGCCGATTCCTTGTTCCTCGAGTAACTACCCCTTGTAGTTTTCACACTACATGTATGCATGTTAGGTGTGCTTCTCTTACAGGTATACCAGTAAACCTCTCAAGGCTTGCTTAGTGGCACTGTCTGTGCTAGCTGTAGTGAACGAAAGATCAACAGTGTGTAGCCCCCTATCAGTTGTACAAATAGTGATAGATCTTAGGCATGTAAACAATTGCCTTTGGAAGCAGATATTTAAATATGAGGATATCAGAGTTGCACTCCGATTAATGAGGCCTGGGGACTATGTGGTGCGTTTTGACTTGAAGTCAGGTTACCACCATGTTGATGTGCACCTATAGCCATTAAACCCACCTGGGTTTTGTCATGGAAGCATGAAGAAATAGACCGCTAATTTGTCTTTCAAAGTGCTGCCATTTGGGTTGTATACGGCTTGTTAACTATGCATTTACAAAGCTGTTACAACCTTTAGCTAGTAAAGGGCTGAAGAGGAATGGGCCTTTGGCTAGTTTTGCATTTGGATGATGGTATATGTTTTGCCGAGAGCTGCAAACCAGCTCTCACAGTTTCCCAGATCTTACAGCCAGATCTCAAAGCCTCTGGTGTCATAGTAAACAGAGAGAAGTCTCAGTTTGATTCATCCCAGTCAGGCAGGCGGTTGGGATACGGAATTAACTTGAAATTAGGCACACTCAGTCAGCATTGTGGACATTTGATAGAGAGCATTCAGGAACTGATGGTAGTGACGGACAACTGTGATAGCTAGACAGTTATCAACTGTTGCTGGACAGATAATCTCATTGTACTATCTCGAAACCCCATGGCAATCCCAAAACCATTTTACGTCACTTAAAATTATGAGGCAAAGGAACATCTAAAATAAAAAAAAATATTTTACATCTGTTTTTGAGAGAGCAAAGGTCAAAGTTCATTAACAATGACCCCTCACCTTAAACTTTATGGGATATACTTATTAAACATACCAAAAGAAAGGGAATTGTATGAGCTACAAGTGGTACAAACATTGTAGGTGATTAATCGTGCTCAAAGTTATGATTGATATGACATGTGCCATGTCTGGTTCTAACTCTGAAGCCATACAACATATAAAGCTGAAACTGACTATGGGTGAATGTCTCAACAGACACTATGTAGGAACCAAGTTTCATCCAAATCTGTTAGGGTCAGGTAATTTTTGTGTTGATTTGACATCTCCAATGTGATAGAGTGTGTAAAGAAGTATGTTGCATTGTCCACAAAGCTGTACCAACTACATACTCAGACTTCATGGACACTGAGACTACAATTCTTCCAGGCTTACATGCATAGTATCTCTTCATACCTTCGTAGTTAGTCCTCTGATTCTACTTATAGGTGTTGAGAAGAAAACACTGCTGGCTACACTGCTGGCTACACCGCTTGTAGCTATTCACCTTGGGCTATGATAATGCTTAGCCCTATCTGTGATGCCAATGTTGGTGGCTATTGTGCTTCGTGACATATGCATGTATGAGGCCAATTGGTTAAATGACGACATACCATATGCTATGGCAATACCGAAATATGCTGTAGATTGACTTTCACTGACCTACAATTCGGATGGGACTTTCTCCAACTCTGTTGTTTAGGTTTATACTGATCTCTGGTCCAAAGCACTCTACCAGCATGCCCTCTAGTTCAGGGATTGCAGTAGCTTTCAGTGTTGATGAGAATGAAGTAGCATTTGCTCTCCCAGGACTAGCTGTGAAGGCACTGTTTGGTCCACAAGTATCCGTGTTGGTTTGTAATTGTGTTAAGGTACACAAATCATTAGTGCCATTCACTCTCCAGAGGATGATTGCATTCATGCCACTCATGGTCGTAACAGTACAACTTAATGTGAATGCAACGCCTGGACATGTGGGAGAGCTAGGTACAGTCAACTGTCCATAAACATCACCTGTAGAGAAATAGAATATTTGAGTCATGCACATTTATGCATTAAACACATTAATTTTTGTACTGTCTCATTCTCTTTTGTGCAATTTTAAATATTTTATGCAAAATCTTTAGCAAAGTCCAAAAAGTCGAGTAAAATCTTTAACATGCTGCCTAAATTTAGGCAGCACATTCTCCAAAATAAATGCCTGTAGATTTGCATAATTTTGTTTCCAAATTGATGCAGATACCTAAATTTAGGCAGTGCATATTTTTGTGCACCTTTAGACTACCTCCATAGCATGACTGCCTAAATTTAGGCAGGCATTGCTAAAGATTGGCTCAAACTGAAGACCATATATATTATGGCTGCCTAAATTTAGGCATCATTATATACTTAAAATTTGATCAAAGTGCCTAAATTTAGGCAACTACGCTAAAGGTTTGAACAAATTTGGAGAAAAATCCTAAAAATTTAGGGTAAAAAGATCAAATTCCTGCAAAAGAGAATGGGACGAAAAAAAGAGAAAGTGTTTTTCTAGACTATAGCAATAGCATCTGTAATCCCTCCTAATGATGGAATGTCTGGAGACCAGTAAGCGGTCCAATAATTGCAACTTATCCCATACGGAAGGGCACTTATGCGGCCTGTCAAGTACAACTTGACCGCAAAACATGAGACTTGGGGGTAGGCCCCTATATATCATATTAAGTAGTAATGATGCTAGACCACACCTTGTTGGTGACAACATTACTCTGGAATGGCACAGGAAACTAACTATGAACAATTTCCGCGTGGCTAAACTAATGTGTAAATTATTTCTGCTTTAACACCTATAGTGGTTACATCATACTGTGGAGCGTGTGGAAGAGATAGTCTCTGGATGCTAGCATGCAAGCACTTGCAGGGGTGTGGACGGGATCGCCCACAATTCAAGATACACATTATGGTTGCTTTGGTTGCTGTAGAGAGGCCCTGATTGGTGATAGGTGGCACTGTGTGAAACTGGGTGGACCAATTTTCCCTTCCTTTGCACAAATGGGTGTACTACTCCCACCTTGCAGGTACTCCATTTCCGGTAATGAAAGTAGTTTGGGGTCTGAATGAGTGTTTGCCACCCACAAGTGTTTCACACCCATGTCCCCCTATCTGGTGATACAGAGCCTAAAGCTGTTCAGTGCACTGTGCTGTGCTGATGAAAGCAAAAGTGTACTAACATTGGGGGGTTAAGCAATTAGTTTTGTCCATCTGCCAGTCTGTCAGTTTGTCAGTCTAGTGAAAAATGTTAAAATCAGCCCATTTACAGGCAATTGCTACACATGGCAATAGCATTCAAATTGAAATAAATGTATGTAACTGTTGGAAGCTGAAAAGATCCTATACTTGGATTTTTGAGCTATTTCCCCGTTTTACATCAGTAGTGTCCATCATTTTAATAGTCAACAACTCCGATATGGCAGGGACTGGGTGTATGTATGTGCACTTTGGACATGTGTTCATGGCAGAGTATACACTGAAGTAAGCTATATGAGTCCAAAGCTGTAGGTGGGGTAGATCCAATCAAGGTCACACCTAGTAAGATATCACTGTAGGGGATAGCAGCGAAACTGAGAGTTTTGGAGTAGGTCAGAGTCTACAAAAGCAGGGTGTGATGCTCCACTATCAGTGCATGGACAAGTGGATGGGTGAACTCGGTTTTCACTATAACTTTCTGTCCAAATGTGCTTCCTCGGACTGTCCAGATGTGCTTCCTTGGACTGTTTCCATGAGTTATGCTAACCCTATCAACATAAAGATTGTTAATGGTGCTGGACAAGCTAAGGTATTGAATGCATCTGTTGTTCTAAACTGGAAAAAATCCCTCACTCTCCAACACACTTGTTGGTACTGGACTCCATAAGTAGTGAATGTGGCTGAATCACAGCTGCTATCAGTTCCCCTTCCACACAGTCGTATAGTAGATCAGTGGGTCGCTGGTTGATAGCTAGCTAGCTAGCTACAGCTTAGCTTTATAGCTAGCTTGGCCACATGCACAAATTTCAGAAAATAGCCTAGTATCTCACCTGAATGCTTCAAAACTAAAGTAAGTAGCAAACCCAGTGAGAGCAGTAGAACCTGTGAAGGAGTAGAACCATTATATAAATACTTACTAGAAACAAAAGATATAAACTATATGTTAAACTGACATCTTCAGGTGGGTGAAACTGACTCCTGGATAAGTAGCTACGTACTGAAGAAATTTATAAATGCAACATTAGGAACTGTAGAGAAGCCCACATGTGCACTGGGAATGAGGCTTGATATCAACTGCACTGCTTTGACTGAACAGAAGGGGTAGCAGTGGGCCATTGTTTCAGGGACAGTTTGGTATGATACACAAGTTGATGTATGTACTACACTAGTGTAAAATGAGTGTAGTAGGCTAAAGTAGCTATCCAAAGAGCATGACATTTGACAGGCAATTCTCACACATGACTGAGCGGTTACGCACCAGGGACTTTTGAAGAGGCAACCCTCTCTTCCCCTCAGATTTGGTACAGGTGCAGACTACCTAAAATCTGATGGGTGGCCCAAGACTTACAATCTCTCAGAGCTCTCACCTTCCTCATCGATTCTACAACACCTTAGTGCAAGCAACGAAATTGTGCGTGGCTTTGTTGCATACCCTACTCCAGCCAGACCCAACCTCAATACTTGGGAACAACTATAGCTTCACAATACAGGCTGGCTTTGGTCCACCTTCTTGAACTTAGTGTTAGCTAAACCTTATAGCAAAAGCCATGGTAGCATCCTTCCCATTTTTGACCCACTTTGTTTTTGTGACTTGCAGTGCCATAATTATAAGTGGCAAATGCCTGGAAGTGAAGCTTAAGCGACAAGTCAGTAGACAACTCTGTGCATAGTACATTGTACTAGACATGTGGCAAGAAGAATTACAAATGGTCAGTGAATGTGAACTTCTACAAACTAATGGACAAAATTGTCAGTACCTCTACAACTGGACATAGCACAAACACTACCAGTTGATTTTTCAGCATTGGTAGACCCTGCTGATATCAATACTATTGCCATTTGGAAGCTTGTTTTGTTACAATGTGTAACCCGTTTTCACATTCCACGTAGAGTGAGAATAGTAGGAGCAGCATCCAGTTTCTCGCTCTGCAGCAAATTGGGACCTATAAAACAACAAACACTGAGCATGCACCAGAAAAGGGGCGGTCCTTCCCAGTGATACATAAAACTCTGGGAAATTTATGTGATTGTGAGCACATGAACGCTGTTTGTAGATACATTCCTGAAGTCTGAACAAAACTGTGTCTGAGATGCTAGCATTTTTCCTCCATGCAGCAAGATGGAAAGCAGTATCTAACCATGTTCTCTAGTACTCTGATTCGCTAAGCCTGTGCTAAAATTTGATGCATACCCTACCCAGTTAGGTACAGGGGAATGTCAGGAATATGTGCTATTTCTACCTTACCTGCTTTTGTACTGGCTTTGTCCTTTATCATTTGTATTTGTAGGTTATTAGCTATCATTACAGTGCTAAGAAAGGAAAAAACACTACAATGTAAACAATAAATCAATGAATTAAGGACACAATGAACATAAAGAACACAAAGAATAAAGTCCTGGCTCAGTGACAACTTATCAAGGCTAATGGAGTGAAGCAGAATGATGAGTGCCAAGATTAAGGGCAAAAAAATGTTTTTTTTTGGGGTTTTTTTTTTGGGGGGGGGGGGGGGGGTCTCTAGTCAGCCTCAACCCCAGACATCACCTGCATTGGTCTGGGTATGAGACTAACTTACTCACGTGAATCTTCAGTTGCATCTTGTGCATTGCTGAAACATTGCAGAAACGTTGGAAATGTGAAATGTTGAAAGCTGTCTCTTGGCCACTTCTATATACCAAGCACCAAAAGACAACTAGTACATGTGTGAGAGTGTACTACAAGCGATTATGAGTTCACAGAGTTTTAGGTAATGTCTACAGTGACACGCTAATGTGCATGTTGCACAAAAGTGTTGTTGAGTGGATGTAACCTGAAGAAAGGACGTGGGAGACCTGTAAGTAGGAGGTGTATAGTGTTAGTTCAGGGAGACCTGTGGGTCCCAAAAAGGAGGAGGGGTATGGTGTTAGTTCAGGGAGACCTGTGGGTCCCAAAAAGGAGGAGGGGTATGGTGTTAGTTCAGGGAGACCTGTGGGTCCCAAAAAGGAGGAGGGGTATGGTGTTAGTTCAGGGAGACCTGTGGGTCCCAAAAAGGAGGAGGGCTATGGTGTTAGTTCGGGGAGACCTGTGGGTACTACAAAAGAGGAGGTGTATAGTGTTAGTTCAGGGAGACCTGTGAGTACCACAGCAGGGGAGGGTATGGTGTTAGTTTAGGGAAACTTGTAGGTACCACAGCAGACCGGAGGAGTATGGTGTTATTTTGGGGAGACCTGTGGGTACCACAAAAGAGAAGGGGTATGTTGTTTGTGAGTTTGGGGAGACCTGTGAGTACCACAGCAGACTGGAGGAATATGGTGTAAGTCTAGGGAGACTGGGCTGTGTTAACTGCTACATAACTTAATGAGAGTAATCATGGTGTGCCACATGTAGGGATGCCCCCTCCCCCCCCCCCCACCCCCCCCCCCCCCAAAAAAAATGCGGCCACATTTAAGGTAGGACAACCTTGAATCACATACCTCCGAGTCATGTGGACGGATGGATGGGTAATGTCTAAGTGTACTCAAGATTCACAAAAAGTTTGTACCAAACTGCTTTCTCTACCTGATAATGCCAAAAAACTCAATTTTTAGTCCCTCAGCTAAAATAAAAATTTGCACCCTCTCCAAGGCTCCACCCCACTCTGACCACATCATCAACACACACACAAAATAAGTAAAACCTTTACGTATGGATTTGTCCTGGGACCACTTCAATTCCAGTCTACAGGCCAAAACACACATTTGACCTCAAAAACAGTAATTTTGGCTGTGCTGGCTTTCAAGAAAAATTCAATACACCTCCACTCAAACCAACCAAAACTGAGCCCAGTTACAGAAAGCCCAACTCACCCCCTACAAAATTATGTATGCTTTTTCCCGCTCACCTCCAGGCCAGGGAGTAATGCCCACAAACCTACTCCCTGTCATTGCCCCTAGAATGGAGCCAAGTTACACACATTCCCACTAGCATAAAATCGGGCGGGGCCTACAAGCCCGAAAAGTCAGCTTTCTACAGTACCTTTGCCAGACAGCTGTGTGATGATACCCGTCTTCCAGGATGGCTCTCTGCCTTTCCACCACACTCACAAACATTCAAGCCCACTCAGGCAAGCTTTGCACACACAAATAGCCAACCATCACATTCAACGAGGTAGAAAATCTTTTTACTGTGTTTTTTTTTTTTTTTTTTTTTTTAAAGTGTTGGAGGATTTTTTCAAAGTTCCGCCCAGCCACATGAAAGTGCCGCCAGACCACTACAAAGGGCCGCAGGCCACATCGAAGGGACACGCCCCCCTTGTTGATTCCGGTTGCCGCCATGGGAAAGTGTAAACAAGCCAATGAATTTCAATCGTGCCATTATGGTCACCCGACCTCATTAATTATTCATGAGTGGAATCGGCCCGATTCGCGATTCAAGGTTGTCCTACCTTAAAGTGCACAAATGACACACTCATAATGTCTGTGTTAGATTAGTCAAAGGCCTCTATGAGCCATATCAATCATTATCGAGTGCTTCCATGAGCAACAGGACCATTAACGTTGCTGGAAAGCATCACTAAAGTACCAGACCAGCAACTCGCTAAAACGAGCAAATCGTCTATCTTCTGACTTCTTCTTTCTTTCTTCTGCCTACCTTCCACCACGATGGCAAGATAACTGCTGACACTATTACGATGACTCAAATGCAAAAGAACAGCGCAAATCACTGGGTATTGCACTCACTACTTATCGTTCTAAAAGAAAGAACTCAAACTAGTCGGCAATTCTCAACCAACTCCATGAATGCTGCTATATGCCATTTTGTTAGATTATAATCTTATTCATATTCTTCATATAGCAAGTACGCCCCCAGAAGCTCCACTGAGCACGTGTTTATATAGAAACAAAACATGCATGTAGGAGGGTATCTGCATGCTTCCAGGAGATTATAAGGTATGTATTGCTAAAGCTGCTGTAAATGAAAATGTATGTACCAGTATGTGAGGGCTCCACACAACTGAGCACGTATACATAGTTTCCAAGGGCAGCAGTTTCTACTTCTGTAGAGGAGTTTGATGGTTAGTTTTACAATTTTACTTGAAACATTGTGAAAGCATTTGAATTTACGACGACTTTGTTCTTTGTGAACAACAAAGTTCTATACTTTTGTACTTTACAGACCATGAATCTTGCCCTTGGCTCCCCTCCCACCTCTCTTTTCTCTTAAAATTCCTAAAAAAAAGAAGAACAACAAAATAAAACAAGCAAACAAACAACAACAGCAACAAGTCACAAAAACATTTTCTGAATGAAAACAAGCACATGCAGGGATGGAACACTCAAAAACTAGATGGGAATGACACCACAATACTTTCACAACATCTCTATACATCTTGTACCTTTGTGCCAACTACAAACTCTCTACATGCACATTAGCCTATTTACACCTGCGAAATGCATAACTACAAATCATCAAGGCACTCAGCACTGCTCACTCCACAGTGTTTCACAAATAGTAATTGCAGCAACCCACAAACACAACATACTCTCCATGCACGTCAACATGCACATCAACATGCACTACATACCCAGTACTACCCACTCCACTGCTTTCCACAACACTCCTATGCACTTAACAAACACAAGGCATAGTCGGCAAAATGGCACAAGATGTAGGGATGTTATGAAAGTATTGTGGTGTCATTCCCATCTTGTTTGGCTGGTTTTTGAAAGTTCCATCCCTACATGCACTTGCTTTCGTTCAGAAAACGTTTTTGGGACTTTGTCACTGCTGGCTCCAGGAATCATCCTCTGCTCAACGGTGTCGCTGCACTCATGAATTAACCATGATATGAGTGCAGTGACACCGTCGGAGGCAGCAAAGACAACAGGCTGATCGATGTAGGTGTGAATGAGGTTGTGCCAGCCTCTCGTCCTATCTGGCTCCAGAAATCATCCTCTGCTCGATGGTATCGCTGTATTCGTACCCTGTTAATCCCCTCCTCCTCTCTGCATCCGACTCCATTTCTATCTTATGGTCACACACGTGCACCGCTGTAGATTGCATTCCTAAGCATTACAGGCAAACCGAGATTCGAATCCTACACTGTACAATTATTTGCACCGCTTTCCGCTCAGCAATTACAATTTCAGTTGCAGACTGCATTGCTAAGCAATGTCACGTCTGTCTTGGCTCCCATTTGACTAAGCTCTGCTTGCCAATGTGGTGACGAGCAAAACTGCTGCTATCCATGTTACGTGCATGGCAGCACAATACGTGTAACTTTTTGGGCTGGAGCATAGAGCTAATTGTTCAGTTTACTAACTAGGAAAGTTATGACTACCAATTAGGAATAATTAGTTATTATAGTGAAGTATTGGTACATTTACACCCACTCATTTAACGGAAAGCTAAGTGCATGCAGCAATATGAGGGTGCTGTGGTTCAGGGTACTAATACGTTGTATATGTACATGCCATTGGAGGACATGCTTCAGAACGAAGCTGTAGGCATGGCTTTCTTTATAGACATGAAGCCAGACTTGAGCATAGCATGAGGGTCTGGTTGTATTTTGTACTTGCGGCTGAAATGTTTCTAACTGGATGGAATGGAACAAAGAAATCAAAAATGGAATGGAATGGTAAATGTACACAGTTGCATGTAACTGGCACTGCGCAACCTTGGTCGAGCTACCTATGGCTGCTATTTCACCACAGAGGCTTTATGAACAAGTCGGCATTGTCCAACTGCTTCTATGTATCCAAGCATGGTACTGAAGCTAGCTCATCATCAGGTAATAGTTATGGTAGTTATGAAAAGCCTGAGTTATGGAATGTTGTTGAGGACAGTTTATTCCCACTTTGTCAATCCCCACTTTGTCAACACTGACCAAATGGGAATTGACAAACTGGGAATTGACGAAGTGGGAAGATTTACCATTTTATATACTTCTAACCACTGTTATAGATCAGTGAATTTTTTAGTGCATCAGAGAACGTTTTAGTGGATGTATGGTGCCCATGGGTGTAATGAAACAGCTGTCTTTGATAAGCACAGCTTACAAAAAAACATTCATGGGACACTTGTTCCAGCTTGAAGCTTTTACTGGTAGATGTCATGAAAGGAGAGCAAGCTCTAACAGATCTTGCTGCAGTCCAACTTGATGCTGGATCACAGCCACCGGCAGGCGAAGGAGAAAATGCATTGCTGTAGACCATGCAGCGTTTGAAGCTTCTTAAAGAAGTGTACAATGGTGGTGATAAGACTTTAGCCCTAGAATCATCTTAGGTAGCTCAACCTAGATTGAACAGCACCAGCCACACGAGTTAGATGTACAATGACCATTCCATTTCATTTTCCATTCCACCCTTATTCAAGTCCAGCAATTAGACACATCTGTAGAAATATTGCAGTCCCATGAGACTGCAGAACCTGCAAGTGACAAAATGCTGACATCTGGTGAATTTCATAGGACTCAAAATTTGCCAAAATTTAAATCAGAAGCAGCCAGAAGTACAGCTAGGAAACTGGACTTCTAGACTTGTTCCCTGCTCCAGTTTTTTTTTTAACACTCAGTGGGGTATGCAAAAACATACTGTACTGTATTATTCATTACATAATTATAATTACATTCCTCGTAACATTCCTCACGACATACAATGTCACAGACTGTCACAGTGCACTTCAAGCTTTGGACTGGCTTCACCAATGTCAGCATGTCGCATGTTCTCGTGCTATCCAAACAAACTACTTCAGTCTGGTGAAGCCAGACCTAAGCATAGCGCTTCGAGCTCGGGTCTGGCTTCGCCAGACTAAGTGGCCTTATGTAAGTTTACGGATCAGTTGGAATAGGCCTATATGGTGCCAGATAATCTGGATTAGCGTTGGAGCACAGATAGGGTAACAGTAAATGTGGTTGGGCAGATAGACAGGACTTCGTTGGCGTATATTCCTTTACCGGTTCTTTCCACTGTGGGCGCGGTTAATACCACTCAAAAACGCAGTGTCCATTGACACTGATCGTCAAATTATATCATAGGTAGCTAAATGAGTTAGGCAAACTGAGTAGACAAAAATTATGAGAATTAGTATAGGCAAAGAAATTAGACGACCGGGTTGGTGTCAAACGCCGACTTTCGGCGCTTTAGGATACGGAAAATCATCAAGCAACGGTCACACCGATAGACACCCCGACGATTGGCAAACAGCCACGGCGAAAAACACCAACAAAAATCAGACTCACATTCATGTTGACTCTATGATTCCGTAGTAGAGATAGCAGAGCTGGAGATACACCTCTCTTTATACACCGCACTCACAAATTTGATGTGTGTTTACGGGCTGCTTCCGTTATGTCTTAATTGTCTGAGAGGTACAGGTATACGGATTTTGTATTCGTACGTTACATCTTCCGGTGATATCCGTTAGGTTCTCGTAAAATGCAGACAGAATGTCGCTAATAAATTATTCATAAGTCATTATTTTAACCCCGTAGATCATTGTATACTTAAACAACCTGACAGCGCTGACGGCTAAGTGTTCTGAACGCTCTCATATATCCAAAGGAGGTCGAGGCAAGCTCTTTCTCTCTGTGGAGGTACAGAATCTACATACATTACTGTTATAGTGGATGCTGGCCCGTTTGGAAGTGTTGGTTGTGTGGCACGAGTTCCAAGCATGACCCCCGTCTTTGATAGCTCAGTCCTCAACTATCAACACTTGCGGCTCAATATAGGGATAGTAAGAACATTTTGGGTGAAATTATAACATGATATAAATGTTTTAATGGTTATAAGGGTTCTACTGTTATATGTCATACTCAGGGAATGAAACATTACCATACAGAAGGAAGGATGGGTGGTATATTTGGTTATTGTTATATAGGGTTATGTGTGGTTATGTATAGGTTATACAACGAGGTGGAGGTCTCTACGGGATATACACTACCGAGGGCCGCAGGCCCGAGGTTGTGTATACCGTAGAGACCGACACCCGAGTTGTATAACCGACTTGTACCAGGGGGCATAGCAACGCACATACGTAGTAACAGTATAAAAAGAGCAATCAGGCACGGGCAGTGCCAGAGAACCGAGACTGAACGGGAGAGAAGTGGAGCTTCGCGAAATCGGCGCAAGACTGCTGCTATTGACATCGACCTGGAGCGCCATAGTCTTAACTAACCGCGTGAGCCAGACTATCATGATCGACAGCCCAAGCAATGGCGCCCACAAATCGACTCACCGATCAACCGTGGACCCCTCCTGGGGCAACCCGTGTCGTATCAACTTCAGAGAAACGGTCTTGATGGACGAGTGACGAGTCCGCTAATTCGACCTGTACGACGACGTTTTAATAACTAACCGTTATGAAATGACGCACTCACGCCGTTTGCGGCCACGCCGCGCGTGTAACCGCAAACTGGACACCCATCTGGCCCCAGCTAACGTCCCACATTCAAGAATAATGCAGCCACAGTATCTGCTCAAAGTGGACCAAATCCGATCATCAACATCACAGGATGCTCCTCCATTTGCAGTAACAACATCCGCATGCATAACAACTTTGTTTATTGTAAAATGTATTTAGTATCTGTGTACACATGCATTGCAACCATTGGCCATCATTTAAGTCAACAGTAAACATAAACCGTCTGGAGGTGTATATTAAAATTATATACCTCGTCTGGAGGTGTATATCACATTTATTAACCTCCAAGCATGAAATCTGATTGGTCCAATTGTTACAGCCATGGTACAAGGATGGTTATATGTGGTTATAGGTGGTTATGGGTTGTTATATGTGGTTATGGATGGTTATATAGGGTTATAGGGGGGGAAACCAACTTCATTTCGAGTGAAATATATACATGTACATACAGAAGACGGACCCCAGAACTCAAGATAAACAAGTATAAAACTTGGGCTTGGCAAGGGCAAAAACTGCACAATATGAACTAGACAAAACATAAAAACAATGACCGGAGAAAAGCAATAATGTTATGTATGAACATTAACAGAATGGTTGAGTTGAGTTCCATAGTGGGTTGAGGCGAGCACAGAATATTCTGTGTGAAGCAGTTACTGCAGCTTTAGCTGCTGAATCAAGAAGGTGTGTGGCAGCTGACTTGGAGAGTGAAGAGACCTGCTGCCGTAGTGAGGAGCGAGTGTGTGGCAGCCAGTGGCCTAATGCACCAATTTCAACAGTCACTAGTTCAGATATCATTCCTTTTGTTTCTAGATCGCTCAAAGCATGCTGGTATATTTCCTTGCTCTCTTTTCTCGATCTTGCATTTTGGAGGCAGTCAGGTGAGTTATACGGAACAGTTAGTTCAATAAGGATGATTTCGCTAGCACTGACTATGACAATGTCCGGGCGGGCTGAGGTGTCCAGGATTTCAGCTGGGATGGTAGATGGGGGGTTATCAGTAACTCTCAATCCCGGTAGATCTGCGTATAGCCTTTCTCCTGGTTGGAGATACTCCCTTAGACCATTAGCCAAGATCTTCAAGGCACTGTCATGTCGCCAGGTATACCTTCCTTGTGTGAGAGATACAGGGCAACCATTTAATATGTGCTGGACAGTAGGCCATGGGTTGTTGCAGAGAGGGCACTTGGCATCTGGCCTTAATCTCCATCGTCGCAAGTTTAGAGGAGTGGGGAGCGTGTCTGACCCAGCCCTCAGCAGAAATGACAGCTGTCCAGCAGGCATTCCTTTCTGGATACGCTTCCAAACATTGTTCTGGGATTCTAGTTCTGTGATGTCGGTGAATTTGCTCTGGACTGTCAATTCACTAAGTTTGTCATTCCAGTGTTTGACACGACTTTCCCGATGGATACTTGTGCATTTACGTGACAGAGTTTTGGTGGTGATAGTGGATATGGAGTTCTTTGCCAGAGCCAAGAGCTGATTCACCTCAGAGGGTATGCGTTGACTTCTAGTGAAGCCCTGATCCAATAGCAACTCAGAGATTTCAGTGATCATTGGGTCCTTCGAGGTAAGGATAGAGGAGAAAAACGTTAATTTTGCTTTCGTACGATACTCTGAGATGGCTGGGATGTCAATAACATTGGGGTGGTGTATAACAGCATTTGTAACTCCTCTTGTGAGGCCGAGCCAGCTCTTGATCTTTCTGGTGCATTGAGACTGAACTTTCTTGATGCTTGAATCAGGTATCACATCTACTGATAAGACGAAGTGAAATGAGGGAATAAGGAATCTGCGAAGAATCCATAGTTTGTATTCCCCTCGAATGGGAGATGTGTCCAAGCTATCCAGCTTCTCCAGGAAGGAGATCATGAATCTCTTGCCTGACTCCTTTTTGGAGACTGGTATCTATGATATCATTGTCTCGAACGAAGCGTTCCAGTCGGAGAGCCAGGATTTTGTTGAAGAGTTTGCCTATTGCTGAAGTCAGTGCTATAGGGCGAAAGTTCTCGGGATTGGACAGATCCTGATTTTTGGGGATAAGGGTAATCTTGGCCTGGCACCAGGATTCTGGAGCAGCATGATTTTCCAGTAAGATCTTTGAAAACAAGGTCGCCAGGAAGTGGTGGGCAGAGGGTAGCTTTTTCAGATGGTGGTAAGTAATCTCGTCTTCCCCTGGAGAAGAGTTAGAGGGGCGACTTTTCAGAACCTTTCTGATGGTACTAGGAGTAATGGCAGATAGGTCAAACTCGGTTGGCTCATCACGTTTGGTGAAGGGCATAACTTGTTTCACCCACTCTGGAAGTGTCTGGTAAGTCTGATGACTGCTAGCAGTTGAATCTAGGAAATATGCGTAAGCTGTTTCAGCACTGAAGTCAGGTTCTGCATGGGTGTTTTTCCCAGAACAGCACTTCTTTGCATAGAGCCAGGGATTGTTTCTGAATGCTCTTTCGTGTTTACGGATGTTTGTGGAGTTCTCTAAGTTCCTCTTAGCTTTTAAAGCTTTGCTATATGCTCTACATGCATCATGAAAAGCACGTGGTGCATTTTTACGGTTTTTCCTGCAAACGGACAGTAGTTGCTTCATTCTCTCCACCACTTTCTCAATTTTCCTAGTTCTGCGTATTGGAGCGGAAGGTTTTGTCCCGCCAGGGGAGCTTCAAGGAAGGATCTCGTGCCACTCAAGGTGGGCATTTAATAGAGAGGCAAAGATGGAGGCTGCCTCTCTAGGTTGCGTCTCTCCTGAGGTTATGGGAGATGTGTATGTAATTTGGGACATTGACAATACAGTTTTATGTGGATTTAAAGGATAGTGTACAAACGCAGTGTATAATTATGAGGTGTAGAACTTAAAATTAAACTGACGTAACTAACTACAATACAATCAAACATCACCTACATGCCTAACTCTAGGTTGGACTGGTTTCCTGCCAAGTGCATAACATAAACTTAAATACTTATTGCGCCTCTGCACCATTCTGTGTAGATAAAAATGGTGGTGAGTTTTTGGCATTGCACTTAAAATCTTTTTATAGCGTGACATCCACGCAAATGTCTGTTCACAAGCCATAGTGTTCATGTCCGGTATTGTCTCCCTCACTATATTCGGGTGATACTGCTGGCAACGAGGGTCTACATGGTTTTTAATGTGGAGTTCATCGATGATCTTCATCACATCAAGCCATATGTATTGGAGGTCACCTGGGAGGGGGAGTGGTTTTCGGGCCACCTTCAAGTTGTTAAAATGGCACATGTTGTTATACGAAATGACTAGCTTCTTCCAGTCTTCTCTTGTCTTGTGCCCAAATGCAGCAACTAGCCATGTCAAGATAAGCAAGTGCTGGACCTTCAGACCTATGCCAAGACAGCAAAATAATAACATTGATGATCATCACAAGCTTTGGTATATCAGGAGTGCATAATAATGTGATACGTCGTTATGTGCTCCTGGTTGTAAGATTAGTGGGTGAGCTGTTACTTACTGGTAAAGTGGCTGCCACATTTGAATATGTCCTCCTCCACTAACGCAAAACCAGGCTCCCCTGGTCCACTTCTGCAGCCTCCGCTTTCCACCTGCATCCTTATTGCAGGCTGTCTTCGTAGCTATCTCCTCTTTGCCCTCATCAATTGGCTTAGCAACAGCATTATACTGAGCCAGAAGCTGTGAAGTACCTGCATAACCAAAGAGTATAGCATCAAATGATACCAGGAAGGAAACATATCTCATTCCCAGCCTCACTGTTCATGCATGGAACCTGAACCTGAAGACTACAAGGAAAGATAACTTATGACACTACATAGTTATAATTATTTTGTATATACATGATTTACCTTGGCAGTCTGCTGCAGCTGTCTTTGGTGGCTTGTTCTTCATCCAATCTGGGTGTTCTGTGCATGCAACCATAGAGAAGAAAGTAACATAATAAAACAGTATTTGATCTTACTTGTCCACACGCACATACCTTTAGAGTACATGGTAAACTCCTTCAGGGAAGTTGGCACACTCTTACTCTCGGCACTCTGGCAGTGATCTGCACAGAACACCCTGCCAGGCTCAGGTTGATTAGGGCAAGCGTTCACATAGTTCAAAGCCCCACTGAAACTAGCTACAGTCATTGAAGGCTGCCACATGCAGTGTGGGTAACAAATCTTCCAGTTGCCGTCAATTGAGAACAGCCTTCCACAACCTAAAAATAAGTACAGTGAATGTCATACTTCAGGATATACTATGTAATGCCAGATGTGCAACAAAACTCACCTCTCATCTGACATTCCTTTGAGCAGACCTCATGGGGGTAAATGTTGACTGCCCTTACTTTATCCACCTCCTGCATCAGTCGCTCCCGGTCAGAGGGCACAGCAAAAGGAGAGTTAATCCATCCCCTCTGCCGCAGCTCATCTTCAAGCTCAGCATTCCAAAATGCATAAGCCACTGTTTTCCGATGCAGTAGATGTAATCCCCCTTTCACCAGATCTTCACAGTCTACATATGTGTGCAAAAAAATTGCTATATGAGTGAGTCTTCAGTGCAATCTATGTACACAAGCATGCTCAGGAACATGTAGGACAAGCAATTAATCCATGAATATCAACTACAGTACTTACATGTAGCTCATGACATACCTTCAGAACACTGTTTGAAAGGATGGCGCCTGAGGAACTCCTGGAAGTTTGTTGCATTGCTGTTTTCAGTTGATGCCATTACTTCATTGTACACCTCAGCACTAGCCTCAAAACTCACCCACGCATGATGACTGTAACAAAATCAGTCTATAACCACCTATAACCACGTATAACCATCTATAACATCCTATAACCATCTATAACCACATATAACCATCCATAACCACATATAACCATCTATAACATCCTATAACCATGTACAACCACATATAACCACATATAACCATCCATAACCATCTATAACATGGTACACAACCACATATACACTTGCAAAACCACCAGGACAATCTCTTTTCTCTATCTTGTAGGAGAAGATACCAGATGATGGCTAGCAATAACCATTTCCTTCCCAATAACATGTTATAAGACATTTTATAAAAATCTGTCCATCCCTATTTTGAGCCTGGTCTACTAATCAACTAGCCTTGTCCCCAGGCTCTCCTGCACGACCATTCTGGTGACGAGGTTAGATTTGTCTTGCATGGGAGTAGTCTTGCCTGATAGACTTTTTGAGTGCTACAGTGTTGTGTGTGTAGAAGCAAAAGCAGTTTTAGATACGACAAGTCTGCATGTAAGCATATCAGTGCTAGGAGAAGCCATGGTCTGGCTGGCAAGGCCAGTATTTAAGTAATGGGAAGGTTACGTTGAGCTGACAAACGTGACGTAACCATTACCAAGAGTGCATGAAGTCAATGGCGGCTTGATATGCCCTTATATGATTCAAGAGCATATAAGAACGGGTGGCTAGAGTAAGAGTGTGTAACTCCGTAAATTTGAAACCGGTTGGAATTATTGAACCGTACTAAAAATAGTAACACGTATTGCGCAGCTGCGCATAAACATAAGCCATTGTTGCTAAGCACATGTCGGGTGTTCTATTTGTAGTAAGGTTCAATAATTTTGACCGGACTGTGGGCTTCTATTGGAGTTACACGCTCTTACTCTAGCCGCCCGTTCTTATATGCGCTCTTGATGATTGGTACGTTATCGATGCATTAAGTTTTGTTTCATGTTCATGGGAGTCGCTGGTGATCCTCAGACTCATGCCCAGATCCCACCCTCACACTAGTCTTGCGAGCCAGCCGTATTTTTCTTTATTTCCGGTGGGAGGAAAGAAAAATACGGCTAGCTCATGAGACTACCCTCACACAAGGAAGATGGTCTGGTGAACCAAGTCAACCCTCTTGGGGTAGTACACAACTAGGGTAACCTAGCAACAATCAAAACATTTTGCACAACACCCACTCAAAAATGTTACTGCAGTAAGGGAAGTGCTATGTAAAGATCTCACAATCTCATGTCCTTACTACAATTTGGGAATTGGCCCAAGAAATTCGTCTCTGTTCACCAGACCACTTCTCACTGCATGGGAGGCAATTGGGGGTTGGGCACAAGACTAGTGCTTGGTATGTTTTGTGAGGTATGTTAGAAGTTGAATGTGGCTAGTCAGATTGATAATTATTATACCAGATACATTTCGCTGAAGTAAATTGCTCAGTTACTTATTCTGCTGTGTTTCTATGCCACAGTAGACTTCAAGTCAGAAATCATGACATGAGCAGTAGCAAAATACTAAAAGGTTTAAGTACCATCAGTCTGCAACCTGATGAGTATTTTCTCGTGACTTCGTTAATACATTCCACATACTATTACTGATAACATGATGTGTAATTTAGCAGTTGAATTAGCCATGGAATCTACGGCTAGCACTGTTGACATTGAGGATGGCCCCATTCTAAATGAAACAGATGTACATTGAAATAATTTTGAATGGCTTACTGGTTCATCTGAACCTGATGGTTTCATGGCATGCAGAGTAACTGGTCTGGGACACACTATTTATGCTCAACTAAGTCAACTAGGTAGTATACCAACACTTCAAACACACTATGGCATATGCACCTCTAAAGAGCTTGCTTCCACCTCAGAGTATGTTGTGGATTGAAGTTTTGTTGCTTTGCTACAATACTGTAAGACTCAGTTCATTATGTAAGATTGTGTGTCACAAGGCAACAGACCTGTGACAAAAGGATAATATTAATGCTCTAGTTCTACAAGCATGAGCAGTTACAAACCACATTTCTTTAGCCTGATGTTAAACAGCTGTGTGCAACTAATAGGGTAGGAGCACGCAACAATGTCCTGAATGTATAATTATGCTATAGTGTCTGGGTCACCATCTACTATTCATCCTTAGAATCACTGACTGTTGTTCATCCAGTGGTCCGACTTATATTACCCTGTGCATACAGACATTTGTACCAAGTGTATATGCTGTTGTATAGCATTACATTTGCATGCCCACTGTCTATGCTAGATGCATCTTCTGTTTGAGAAAAGATGTGTGCTTTGTTTGGTGCAAACCACATGCATTTTGAGTACATGGTTCATGAGTTACAGTGAGAAGAATTTCTTGCAAAAAAAATGTTCAATGTACAACTTCTCCGCTTGCAAATAAAACCTTCCATATAAGGCAATTATGCTACGCTAGGCGGACCACTGCATCTAGAATTAGGTTTTGGTATTCCTATAGCAGTTCATGCAGAAATGCCCCCTCAGGAAGCTGCAACTTGCTCACACTTCTGAACTCAAGTGCAACTTAAATCCAGCAAATAGTTGGTAGGCTTAGTTCTAACCGAGCATCACCAGAATTAGTCTCGTCCCCAGACCCACCCTCTCGCAAGGAGAAATGCGGTCTGGTGAACCAAGTCAAATTTCTTGGGCTAGCGCACACTTTTGCAACAGTGTAACCTAGCAACATTCAAAACATTTTATGCCAAATCTGCTCAAAAAAGGTACGGATACTCGAGTAGATAAAAAGCTGTAAGGGAAGTGCTACGTAATAAATCGACCTTGCAATCTCATTGGTCCTCACCACTTTTTGGGGAATAAGCCCAAGAAATTCGACTTTGTTCACTAGACCGTTTCTCGCTGGGAGGCATGTGCGGGCTGGGCACAAGACTACACCAGAATATGCCAATCACATAACCATTACTAAGGGCATATCAAGCCGCCATTGACTTCATGCACCTTTGGTAATGGTTGTCACATTTGTCAGCTCAATGTAACCTTGCCATTACTTAAATCCTAAAACTAGTCTTGCCTGCCAGACCATTGCTTCTCCTAGCACTGATATGCTTACATGCACTCGGACTTGTCGTATCTGAACTTCACTTCTACACACACAACACTGTAGCACTCAAAAGTCTATCAGGCAAGACTACTCCCATACAAGACAATCTAACCTCATCAACAGAATTTGATGGTCGTGCAAGAGAGCCTGGGGACAAGGCTAGTTGATTAGTTGAGGACTGAGCTATCAAAGACGGGCCATACTTGGAACTCGTGCCAAACAACCAACACTTTCAAACGGACCAACATCCACTATAACAGTAATGTATGTAGATTCTGTACCTCCACAGAGAGAATGAGCTTGCCTCGACCTCCTTTGAATATGTGAGAGCGTTCAGTAGAACTCTTAGCCGTTTCATAGCGCTGTCATTTTGTTGCAAGTATACAAGGATCTACGGGGTTAAAATAACGACTTATGAATAATTTATTAGCGACATTCTGTCTGCACCTATCCGTTATCAGTATCGGAGTTATGCGATTGTTGTACAGCAGATCTGTTCCAAGCTGTGTGTCTTTCAGGTGGTCAAGAGCCCACACAGTTGCCAAGACCGTCGTTACTTCATGTTTAATAGTCTCGCGGGCCAGACTCTAACGCGGGTAGGAGAGAGTCTGGTCAAATTCCCATCGGGATCGTCTAAGTTCACATAGCTCCATGAGGTTACGTCATAAAACTACATATGGGAGTTCCCCGTGCCCATGTTTAGATTTTAATTAACCCTTTTTCTACGTAATTTAACTTAGCTGGCATGCATTTAGAGAGTATGCAGCATATCAATGAAAAAGAGAATAAGGAAGGATAATACCAGCAAGCCAAAGTAGTCAGGATGAAGGTATAGGCCACTCCAAGTTGATTCATTGTTTCCCATTACACTGGAAACTTGAGGACATGCGGGCGGGCGGTTCACTATTCATTATTCATTACTAGAGGCTATGAGCCAAAGAGGGTGTAAAAAGTTCAAAAACATCGCTATCGCAACACTGTCAGTGCTATCACAACTGTCAGCCAGGACCAATAATGAATAAACGTATGCATAATGAACAAAATAATGCAGTTCAAAATGGTGCGGGCGGGAAATGGGAAACAATGAATCAACTTGGAGTGGCCATATATTGGTGGCAGCTGTGGAGGGGGAAATAGATTGTACCGCTCAGAGCTAGCTTCCATAAGAGGCACATTGGATCAACTGAGATGATCATTTGAAGGTACAGTCTGTTAAATTTGTGCTCTATTAGGCAGCAAAGGCTTGTAAAAGGTTTTACTATTCCACATGAATTACTTTTTGATCATTTGTGTCCATCATTCCATAGCAAGCCCAGGCCAAAGGGAGCAGTGACAGTGTGCATTTAATATTGGCATGTCCTGCAAGCTAACTGTGCTGTACTCAAACTCTTCGTAGAAGTGTACCTTCTCCTTTGACTACCTATACCGCTTACTAGTTGATATGTCGCATTCTCACTCAATGTATTGTCACTAGAGTGAAACTTGTCTATAGTGGTTAAAGGCAGCCACCTCTCTTTCTTTACGGCCACTACTCCTGGTCCCAGTTGTACTAGTCAATCTTGAGTCCAATCTTGTTAATCTTGGGCAAAATGACCTGTATAAAGCAACCACCTGCCTGAAACAGCAAAAAAAAAATGCTGATCCCATGGTGACCATTATATCACTGTAGCATACACAACAAGTCTTAATTTACAAATTACATCAATGAGGAGAAATGGGGAGATACTCTGACAGAAATGGTAGGTGATGGTTTGGCATTGTGAAACCTGAGACTGTCTCAAATATCTGAACATAGCCTTGTGTTGAGAGTGCCTGGGTACAAGGCTAAGGGAAACCTATAAATGTACGATCCATGCACCGTGAGGGACTGATCACTGAATAAATTTGCATGATTGAGAATCCAAGATTCAATGAAGAGTTCAGCGAGACTTCTGAGATTGCAATGTGAGAGGTAAAATCACACTCTATTTCTGCCAATTTTTAGGTAGTCTTTAACAAAAGCCTTTTCCTGGGCTCAGTCTAATAGGTTGGGGGAGAAGCTTCCCCTAGTCTATTTCTTGTTGATCTGACAGTGGTATTAGAACCTGTCTGAATTTGGTAGTCGTTTTGTTGGTGAAGGTGAGGGGAGTGCATACGCAAGTTGAGCATAGCCTCATTTCCAGGCCTTCCTTACTTTGCTTTCCATCACTTGCAGTGCCAACAGAAAGCTGGGTGGGAGCTTGGGAACAATTAAGGCTGATTTCAAACATACAAGTAAGCTAAAGTAATGATTGGTATACTTGTGTGACACGGTTTTGGGCTTGTAGTGTGAGGCTGGCTGTGTATGCAAGTGACACATAAGTGTCACCGAGTGAGAATTTAGCATATCAAGTGTAATAGAATCAAGTAAGCAACATAAGTAGTCAGTGCAGAAGGTAAAAATTTCATGGATAGTCTGAGTGTATGCATCGCTAGCTCAAAATACACACAGCTAACTGTACACAGCAGGTTTGCAATGGCTAACAGATTATGCACACAAACACTTGAAACCTTGATCGACTTGTGTGTGACAAGAAGTTATCATGTACATGCTTTCACTGCCCAAATTTAGTCCTCATGGACTGGTTGCACTCTCACATGATCATCTTTACTAAGTATGCAGTACTCAGTCTATATCATATGCATGTTTTATGGAGGCTAGCTCTAGCTGTGCTGTACGGTCGATTTCCCCCTCAACAACTGCCACGAATATATACCTTCATCCGGACTACTTTATCTTACTGATATTATGCTTACTCGGTCTCTTTTACCTTGATATGCTGCATACTCTCTGAATGCATGCCAGTTCAGAATAAGTTAAATTAAGTAGAAAGAGGGTTAAGTACATATCGAGATCATGCGGTAGGGTATGTAGTTTTATGATGTAACCTCATGGAACTATGTGAACTTAGACAATCCCAATTCCCATCAGTCTTTTGTATTGCCGTAGATAGTACTCTATCTATGGTATTGCATACTCAGCAGCAGAGTACCTAATGAAGTAGGTGTGAACATAATTGGGACATGTTCTGAAAAGGCAGGACTTCCGTTAAACACTGCGCCAAAAAGGCAACCGCGCCCCCCATTCGCCACTAAGTGAATTAACACGCCAAGAAATTCTTGGCATGCTAAAAACAAGGGAATTTGACCAGACTCTCTCCTCCCCGTGTGAGAGTCTGGCCTGCGAGACTATCTTCATGTGAGGAGGTTGTAAAAAGTCGAGTCTAGCTCTAAGCCTCTGAAGACGGTCAGATTCAAGCACCTGGTGCAAGAACACAGGGAGCTATCATGACCGGACTTACACCAGATGAAAGATCTGTCTTTGTGCTTTCTGAAAATGCTCACATGATAGAGTGAAATCCCTAAGCCCCTGGAGTTAACTATGTTTCATGTTTTTGTTGCGCATGGGTGAATTTGTGCAATCAGGTTGGTGATAAGACACATATACCTCTAATGGAAGTTGAGACAGGGATCGGTCTTATCGCCAACCTTATTCCTTCTTGTTATGGACCCTCTTCTGAGAGATCTTCAAACGTCTGGCGTTAGTCTCTCCATCAACAGCTTCTATGCAGGGGGTTTCCTCCATGTCAATGACATACGAACACTTGCCTGAAGTGAGACCTCCCTAATGAAACAGTTCGACATGGTCAAACTATTTGCGAAGAAACGTGACTTGAAACTGAATGTTACCAAATGCGACATTGTTGTGTTTGCAAACAGACCAAGTGGTGCTGACAATCTGCCCGTGTGTGATGTGGATGGTGTGGCGGTGCCGTCTGGGGATGTAGGAAGGTGTCTGGGGTACTGGTGTGGAAAGGAGATCTTTTGTCCTCCAAGTTGATCGAGGAAAACATCAACAAGGCTTGACGGGCTTTCTTCCATTTAGGTAGTATTGGTGTTTTCTGTGGTGACATCAGCCCCATATCATCAAGATCTGTACTGGAGACATGTGTGATGCCGATACTGCTTTACGGGTTGGAGAATTGGATCCTCACGGAGTGCCTCTTGAAGAAGCTAGAGTCGTTTCAGGGAGAGCTGGCAAAACGAATCCTGAAATGGCCAAACACCTATCTAATACTGCTGCTATGACCTGTCTAGATTTACCATCAATGAGTTTGGTGTCCAAGCTGGGTTTTCTAGTGAGGTTGTTGAAGATGATCTAGGCGGTTCTGCAGTTCTATCACTGTGTGATGATTTTGGTGAGTCCTGTTTGGTCAGAGAGTGCAGAGAGCTTGAGGATATGTTTGGGACATGGAGCATGCACCACTGACCTGAAGTACAGAACAAATTAAACACACGACTGACACACACAAGTAGCTAGCAACTAACAACACCTCCTAAAAGTAAGTTCATCTTTTTTGGCATTCTGTACTGTCATACACTCAGAGATAGGCTTGAGTTCATTATGCCTCCATAGCTTTCAGAAGAAAGGCTGAAATTACTTTTAGTGGTTAGGTGTGAAGGAATAATCACGATGCCAAAATCTGCTTTCTCCAGGCTTATGCTGACAGAGAATTTAACTAAACTGTCCTTAGAGTCAATCAGGACAAAACAGTTTGTGAGGTGAGCAAATGTAAACATCTTGTAGGTCATGGTGTTTTCTCTTCCAGAGTTGTTCCTGCAACTTTGCACCCAATCTTGCATGTTTGGTGCATCAATGATTCATTCAGCTGCCCTGCAGCAGAAGAGAGCCTAAACATAAGGCTGGTAGCATGGATTACTGTAGCCTCATTCCCAGGCACTCGGAAAATCGGAGGGAGCGCCTGGTACACACTGTTCGCGCATGCGCGAAGTCTCCTAACATCATGTGAATAGAAAATGGCGATCTGAACGCAGTTGCCTGTGAGGGGAGTTCTTGTTGATTTGCGCCAGTGGTTACCCATCCCAAGCACTATGGGTGAACGGGCAAGGGTGGTAACGAGTGCTGGTACCCTTGTCGTCCGTCTGCATTGAAGCTGGTAAAAATCAAGGGAACCGCTTCTAACGGCGACCGAGTGGCCAGACGAAAGAGGTGGCAGCTCTGGATAAGTTGTGACAATGGAGGTGGCAGCTCCAGCAAGAAGTTTTTAGCACACCAAGACTGAATTGGTCCCGAGAAAGAGTGTGAAATAAGACTCTGACCAGGTTATCAATTCCAGGAAGTGGGCGGAGCCATTGACAAAGACCCCTTCAGTCTGCTTAACTGTTCTACTGTGTCCCCCTTCCTTGTTAGACAGAATGAGTGGCCAATGGATCATCTTTTACATATGTGGTCCAGGGTGATGGCGGATCCAATGCTGTCTTGTCTGTGGTGGCCATGCCACAGTTCATATTGCCATTCATCAGATCCTCTGTTTTCCTCTTGACGTGACAGCCCCAGAGTGCAGACTGTTACAAGGACTAATTATATGTGTCTGCATGTATACTGGTTTGATGTTGTATTCTGTCTGCTCGTACTGGGCGTGTTACAGATGAATGAACTTTGAACTTTGAACTTTGGTAACCTGCATACTATCCATTCCACTAACCATGCACTAACAAAACAGTCTATTTCAGTTTACCTGCTGACAGTCGCGACGCAACCGTGCACGGAAACGTTCCGTTTCAATGTTTTGGTTGCACGCGTCTACCCACGCACAGGGTAGATCCGTTTCACTCCGCTAGGATTATTGCCCCCAATGCCTGCTGTTTGACCTGCAGAGACTCTTTACCCCATTTCATACAACTTGAGTGAACACATCTATCACTCAATCCTCAGCCAACTTTGCAAGATGATTGTGTAGCAACCTGGTGTACCCCAACACAAATATCCAGCAGGTGAATGTCCTATTGATATTTGTGTGACAGCATTGTGGCAAAAGCTATAATTTATGTGATTCTGACATCAAGTAACTGGTCCCATCTAACTCTGTGCAGGTCAAACAGCAGGCATTGGGGGCAGTAATCCATGCTACCAGCTGATGCAGAAGGGTGGATACTACTCATTGTGATCAGTTTTGCCAGGTGTAAGTGAGAAACTAAGCAATTTTATGGCTTGTATCTGTATATACACTCACCTGTGAGTTGTCCTACTACAACGGCAGTTCCGTGTAGTCCTGTCAGCCATAAAACTCTTGCAGGGGCTGATCCAGGATTTCAATGAGGGGAGTGGCTAAAATAGTTAGTTAGCAAAATTTGTCCACTGTAATTATTTATGAGTGTGTTAGTTATTGCTGTGGAAAGCATTTACTCTCAAATTAAGTGAACTTTGAATCCTTTTGTTCGTGTCATTAGCGATTTGATGATGATACGATGAAACAGTGGGATGAAACAACATGGTAGGTGGAAAAAACTTTTCGATGCAAGGAAAGGGGGTGGCTAGCTACCCTTCCCCTCCCCCTCTCAGATCAGCCCCTGTCAACAAATTGTGACTTAGTTCGTTTGTTTGCCCACCTGCAACTATAAGTTTCTTATGTGACAATTGTTACTAGGCTCTTTTAGGATCAAATGAAGAACCTGAAAACAGGAGTAGTACTTTGTAGTGGTAGTTTTTCCCACACTTTTGAAAAACGTTTGGAAAGAGTGTGACTGATTTGTGTAAACCCATTGTTCTGAATTAAATAACATCTGTATCCATTTTGAAAACATTGCTCGAGTGATTTCAAAACATTATGACTGTATTAATTCTTTCTTGACTGTTACACTTCAGAAGGCAAGTAGCATTTGTGTTGTGATTTGAAAATGGGCTGGTGGTGGAGGAAGACACTGAGACTTCAGATTGGAGACTGAGTGATGAGTGTGTGTGCGAGCACACAGTAGCTGGGGTGGTGTAGGGCATGCTTTCCCGGGGAAAATTTTTTTTGAAATTTGACCTCATCACTTTGTCTTATCTCCTTCTAACAACTAAATATGTGCTCACTTATATGATAGATAATGCTACTAACAAAGTCTTTCAGGGAGGTTCTGGGTCAGCATGTTGGTGCTTCAGCCATATTCTCAAACTGGACACTCTGAACAAAGTATAGTTGAGATGCTGATCCTTATAGTCAATTAATCTTCAATGGTTCCTAGGACTAGGACTAAGAAGCATCATGAGACCTACCCATGTGGAGTTGCAAGTGGAAGTTGACCCAACACTGTTAATACAAATGTTGGGCACTTTGTCAAAAGACAAGAGAATTACTCAAGCATTAAGTGACAGTTACATTTTAACGCACAGAGTGGGATACTAAGATGAAAGTATTCTAACTTAACTACTAGGGTAATTGTGATTTGCTATATTTCTCCATAGCTATGTTGGGGTAAAAATTTTAAAACAATGCTCAAAAGACCACGAAGCAGTGATACGTACCAGTATCAATCAGTCCATTAATTAAGCATGCAGGTTGTACAGGCATCCAATTGAGATGAAACTTGTTGTGAAGGTTAGTCAGTTTAAGTCCTTGTGAGCACAAGAACAAATCTGGGCAGACAAATCATAGCACTCTAACAATGTGGATAAATTAACGGCTTGTGTATAAGATAGCAAGATAAGCTGGTAAGAGGTCATATTGGTAAGTTTACTAATGCAGGATGCAATTCTACAGGTAGGCAAATCAGTGGGCATAAAAATGATTTTTAGTTCACAAAACATCACTTCAATTCCATGGTAGTGGACCCGAGGAAAAATAATAAACTTGACTCAAGTATGCTGAAATCCAAGAACCAAGTGACCTTGTCTGTAAACTACAGTTTCTACGACCTTCGTTCTGATAAAGCGAATGCAAGGTATGCGCCAAAATATGGGATTTTCCATTTTATGTGGGGGTTACATATGAACATACCTTTAACAGACATCCATGCAAGTGGTCCACCTATTTTTATACTCTACCAAGTAACTAATCGATTTCACTGCTAAATTTACTTGTCAAAAGTCACTTCAAACTATCAATTATTCTTCTATGGGAATAATGTATTGCAACATAAAATAACAACTAATATAGTGTCTTGACAGAACTTGAGTGGTCCAGGCATTTTTGCACAAGATACATCCTGTGAAATCCATTAGTAACATTAGTTTCATAGCGAGGCTTCAAAAGTCACTTGAACCGAGTATTGCCCAATTTTCGATACTTAAGCCTTTCAAGTCCTAGACGAATTGGCTAAAAATAGCTTTGCGGCACCAGGTATATAGTCCAGCTTTTATGTATCTCAGATGGACATTTAGTTTAACGCAACAGATTTGAAATATTATTGGTGCACCTTTGGTTTTTCCGTCAGGAGCCCTCTCCATGGTACCTATATCTCGTGCACAGATGAAGGGATGGGACTAGGTAGATCTATATTAACCTACTCAATATTCTGAAAATTAGTCCGCTCACGCACTTTGTAACCTTAGGGCTTACGTTAACAGGGAAACTATCGTGCCTTTCAAAGGGGTCTGGGCACGAGACTAGTCTCTAACATGGCTTGCCCGGTGCTTGTAGATCCTCTACAACTCCAGGTAGTGAACCAATAGCAGGGTAGCTTGCTGTGTAAGATGCAGTGTCGGCAAGTATTTTCACTTCCGGTACTTGTGAGATAATTACTGTTACTTATTCCGTATTCCAAGTTTTACAGAGTTTCAGCAGCGGATCGGCGGCGAAACTAGGCTGAACCCCCCAACTTGTGTGTATAATATTTCACAGTTCTGTGGTGAAGTATCGTTGGACAGCTCGGCTCTTGTACGTATTCTACAGCATGCAGGTGAGATTTAATAGAGAAGGTTTGATCATGGTTCTAAGTTTGGTGAACAAACCAATTTACTGACCTTGAAAGAATACCACCCCCCCCCTCCACCAAATTGCACAGTATTGCAAATTGGTTGTCAAAATGTATTATTGACTAAGTTAGCAGTCTAGGACAACAAACTAAATCCACAGAACAGCAAGGCATGATTGCACTCACAGTAGTGCTGAATACCAGAAAGTACTGTACTAGGTGGAGAAAAGTAATCTATTCATTTGATTCAGAAGTACAAACTATGCATGACAGGCCAGGCTGTGAGGTAGCAGAGGGCAGTGAGAGATCTATGTGTAGGTAGGAAAGTGGTACCTCTTCATGGCAAGCTATTCTCTGCACTTCTGACACTGTCATGAATGCAACAAATACCTCTAAACTACAAATAGCTTCCTCTAAGCTGCCTCATGTAAGGACATGTAAAGCTTGCGTGGATTGATCTTGATCAGTAAAAGGTGACTAGCTGCTAGCTCCATGCGTGGTTTGTGTGCTGGGATCTGGAGTGGTGCTGGTGAAATTTAGCTAGCCAACCGAAGTTCAATATGCTGTTCTGCTTGTCTATAGTCTTGGACTATTTCTCAGACAGAATCAATTTCAGATGTGTGGTAGCAGTTTTTGGATGCATGACCCTAAGCATGAATTGTCATATCCAACTTGAGCACAGCTTACAGAAGTTTTATTACTTTCTTTAAGTTTCTTACACTATATCAACTCTCACAACTAAGTAATGCACGTAATGCAGAGGAGGTCCTATTCTATTTAGTACAGAATTAATGATGACGTATGCAGTTTTCACCTGACACCTTATGTGACCTAAATAATGTGGAGGTCAAATAACCCATCTGTCGCATTGAAGGAGTTATTCACAAAATTCCACTTGAATAATATTTCCCACACCTGCATGAGTACCTCGCATGGGGAAAGCTGCAGTCCATGCTCGTTCAGAGCTGCAGTGACGGGTCTGAACAGGGTTGCAACTCGCATGTGTGGCTTGATCTTAGCTAGACAATCAATACCTCCTGCTAAAAGGCAGCCAGTGGTCTATCTTGAGATCTACCTATAGTAGTTGACTACATCTGCTGAGTTCAGCACTAGGCCATGCAGGCATCATATTATGGTGTGGGATTGCAAACAATACTAATCATCCAGTAGTGTGCGACTGTTCCACTACTATTCCACTACATTGTATATGTGTGTAATGCTTAATTCTGAGGGAGCAGAGCGGACTCTGTCACTTAATGTTATTGTACCTTTGTGCTATAACCACAACATTATGATAGTGTGATAGTGAAAGAACATGCTAAAACAGCATACTTTTTTTCTGAGACTCTCTGGTTTGTATAATCTCTTGTACCACAGGAGATTGGTGAAGGCAATATACTATGATGACTTTGCCTATCAGCTGACTGGTAGCTATATCAAGAGCCATGCTTTATCCCACCTTTTTGCTACAGCAAACCTATCTTCAAAACAGATTGCGCCAACTCATAAGTCAGACAGTGCCAAAAGGCGTCATCGGTGGTTAAAGGGTTAATTAATCACCATGTGTCACATATAATTATGCTTTGGTTAGTATTAGTAATGGTTCTACTCTTTACAGGTTCTATTCCTCTCACTGTGTTTGCTACTCGTTATAGTTTTGAAGCATTCAGGTGAGATACTGGTGTTGTGTTACAGGTTTTTCATTTTCAATATTAAGAAACCTAAAACAAACCACTGCTTTACATTATAGGTCATCTGTTGTTACTGTAGCTGAAATATGATTTTGAGTAGTGTCTCAACAGCTGTATATTGTCATCTTAACATCAGTGCTGTGTGAACTAATGTAACTTTGTTAGTCAGCTTTAGTTACTCATCTGAGAGATTCGTTAATTTGGCATACACACATGCTGTGAATCATTACCAAGATCATGGATGCCATGCGAAGTGTGCATGAGTGTGCATAAATGAAAAATCTTGTTCTTTCTAGGTGATGTGTCTGGGCAGTTGGCTGCACCTCCCCCCACCTGTCCTGGTGACACCTTCTCCTTCACATGTAATGTCAACGGTATGAGTGGGATCACAATTTGGAGAGTGGGTGGCAGTCGCAACCTGTGTACCCTGCCACGTATATCCACTTCCACTGCTACTTGCGGGCCAAGCAATGACTTAAGAGCTACACCTGAGACAGGGTTTGGAACAACAAGTGCTACTTCCTTCACATCAACACTGAGTGGTACTGCAACTCCTGCACTGAACAGTACACTGGTGGAGTGCTTTGGACCAGTCAATTCTGTACGCACTGGAAACAGGGTTGGACACAGTAACATTCATGTTTTAGGTCAGTGAAATTCATTCTAATTTGGTTGGTGTCCATTGTACGTGAGCACAGGGCGCTAATAACAGGAAGTCAACCATACTTATAACCATACTTATGGCTCGTTATCATAATAATATTATACCAAATCATGAACAATAGATAATATATCAACTCGGCAAGATGATCACAAAACGTTTTTTTTTTCAGTTTACTTGTCAACTGAAAATCAGTCCAAATTGATAGTGGTGATGAATGTGAATTTTTCCTGTCATGCTATAAAAACCTTTAAAGTATATATATGCAGCTGGAATCAAGAATTTGTTAAGAATGGCCTGATCACGACTGACCTTGTTTTGGGACCAAAAATGCCACTAGAATGTTTAAATTCTTTAGTCTTAATTATCCGTAGTTTTGGCAGGCAGTAGTCTGATTTGCTTCACTTTTAGCCCAAATGGAAAGTACTGAAAGCAGATTCAACTACATGGACGAGTTAAGTAACAAGTTCACTCTAAATTAAGTTCAAGAATCAATCACTGCTCTATGAGTCTTGACTGGTAGAACAACACTGTGATGTCAAAAGCTGCCAAAGTTAGGTGGTGGAGGATGGGTTTCACAATGGAGAATCTTGAAGCAACTGAGCCTGGTGAGCTGGGACCAAGCGTTTAAATACGGATAAGTACTAGTGTAATATGGAGCAGAGAGAGAATACTGTCAACCTCATGTATGTTACCAACTGCTGTCATGAACAGTCTTAGGTAGCATTTATGAATGACGATGTTCTAGCTAGTATCAGTAAAGTACACGTATACTTATCCAAAGGAGACAAAGTCACCTGCACTTAAGCATTAGTCTAACACCTAACTACCCATGCAGTAATGGAACTTTGTCACACAAAGGAGTGCTGCAAAGCAGTGTCTATACTGCATGTGTGATGCAGACACACTCAGAACCTGAACCTTCATATTGTCATGCGTTAACTCTTTAACAACCGTAGGCTATTTACTGGAAGTGTTTATTAGGCTATGGATACCTTCCATGGTCCGTATTTTCACTTCTGCTTGGAGCTAGCACTGGAAACTTGACTCAAAGCTTTATTGACACATTCTCTGTAGGTTCATGACCTTGGACACACCCACTCATTAGCGAGCGTTCAATAGTCAGGGCCCTCCAACCAGAGAGCGCTCCTCCGGACTAAAAGCTGCCTAAAATGCCAGAAATGGAGTCCCTACAAGGTGAAAGGAGCGTTTTCTACGCCCGTTTGTGCAAGAAAGCAGACAAATGGCCCACCCGGCATTGACCAAGGCTTTTCTACAGGCAGCTGCAACCGCCGCCATGCACTGTCAGCCAGAGCGGTGCACCCACCCACCTCCCCCTGTCCCACCCTTTCTGCTAGCGCAGAGCCTATCTTCAAAACGGATTGCGCCAACTGATAACATGCGGCCAAAATCTGACGACGCCATATGGCGTCATTGGTTGGTAAAGGGTTAATCTTAACTGATAGTGTATTCCTAGAAATTCCCTTCCAAAGGGAGCGTGACGCAACAGCATCCTGATATGGGCATGAAACGCCCTGTTTACATAATGCTATTGAAATGTTAAGTGGGAAGCCAGGTCAGTAACAGCTCCATGTGGGCAGGATTTACAAATATGCTCTTACTTAGGGCAGTGGAAAATGCTGAAGTATGAAAATGGAAGCATGGAAAAGAGAAGAAAAGCCGCCTATCCGTGTCTAGTGCCTTATTGACAAATCGGACTCCAGTCCTGTCTTAGCATGACACGGTGAGTGCTGCAGTAGTAGATCCCAAGATCTGGCTCACCCTTTGGCTGCAAGGCCTCAACACACACAGTCATGTGTCATTAAGGGACTAAACACTGATAGGCGACTTTTCTTCTCACTTCCATACTTTGGTTTCCGTACTTCCGTTTCCGTACTTCCGTTTCCGTACTTCCGTTTCCGTACTTCCGTTTTCGTATTTCGGTTTCCGGACTTCAGCGGTTTCCACTTGCCCCTCTTACTTACACATCCAAATGGTGCTGCAATAACCAAATGGTGCAAAACCATCTGCTAAATGCCTAGTAAGAACCCTGTGTGTATTCCTGAGCATGTCCTAACAATTTCCTGTTAAATGCAAGCTAAAATCTGATCTTTGTCTTCACAGCACAATTAGCAGCTTAAAACACTTTGCATTAACGTTATTAACTACTCTCTAATAGTTTGTTATCTCTTCTGGATTGATTGTAGTGTAATTTACACTTCAAGACTTTAAACCTTCAATATAACCCGTTACCCAGGCAACATCTAAGAATGTTGCCCATATCTCTCTTGTACAGTGATGTTGCCTAGGTAACAGGTTATATAATAGTTATATCCCTCCCTGGGGTGTGGTCTTGCACGTTGGTGTCGGGCTACGCCCGACACCAATGTGTAAAACGACCACCCCCCAGGGAGGGATATAACTATTACTTGAAGCATGGAAGCAATGATTTGGATTAAAACTGAAGTCTCATACATTGACTTTAGTTTACTGAAAATGGCTCTCCTTACTAGTTAGAAGCTGCTACCAAGGAGAGAGTTGTAAATAGAGGCTTCAATGAGTGTACAACTTCTTGTTGGTGTAGGGTAGTCCGAATTGTGAAAGTCCATGGAGACTCCAAGATGTGTAGTCTTCAACTGTGTAAAATGTTGTAGTTTGTGACATTCTTCTACAGATAATACTTTGTATCTCTTTCATAAAGATTTACCTTTATTATCTGTACATTAGTCATCTTATAGGTGCTGGTGTAACTTGGAGGCTAAAAACTATATTCTACATGGTTCACTTGATACAAGTATAGATTTTGCTGGGGGTTGTTTGAAGCACACTCAGTTTTCTTGGCTTTAGTAAGGTGCATTGTCTTTTTTTGCATTTTTTTTTGAGGTCAGCTTTGATTTGAAGTGGTCCCATGCAAGATTTATGCATGAACATTTTACCTGTTTTATAGAGATGATAGGTCAGACTGCTGATGTAACCTGCACTTTTGCAGAAATCCTCAAAATTGAGTTTTTAGCCATCAACTTGATTCAGAGATTTGCGATCCAAGATTATACTACATCAAAAGCAAGAACTGCAAGCCTAGACAAAATTTGCACACTTGAAATTAGTCATTCGTTTCTTCAGGCCCCCCATCTGTCCCCACCCTCTCCTGTGTTGACCTCTCTGAAGATGTCAGTGGAGCTGTGAATGTCACTGTGAGCTGGACACTGGGTGGTGGACACAGTGCTGATTTCTACCTCATCAATATTACCACCAATGCTCCCCAGACCCCATATGGGGGACTTCTGAACATCACCACTGCCAGTGTTACACAACATGAACTGACTGGTTTCATGGCAGGCTATGAGTACAACATTACAGTACGTGGTGTCAAATGTGGAAGTCTGGTAGGGAGGGAGAGTGAACCCCTGACAATCATCCCTCAAGGTCAGTAAGCTTTAAAGAGGTAGAAAGCTGACCGGCATATATATGCAGAAATGTTAATACTATTATCAAAGAACTGGGTCAATAATTGAAGTTCGCTCATTGGGGAAGGTTGAAAGTTAATAATCAGTATAACCATAGTTAAGGGTTGGTAGGACTTGGGCCATACCAGTGTTTTGGCTAATTTTATTTTCAGATGTAGGGTCAAAGTAAGCAGTACGTATGACTACTCTACAATTTAATATATTAATACTATAAGTAGTTCTTGCATTAATTTTTAATGGTATACTAGACCTTGCTTCTTATTTGGCAGTTTTGCTTCATGCAGAAATGATCTTTGAGCATGAAATCACCTGGGAGATCATTGTCTTTCTAAACTTACCTATGTGCACTTCGAACTTTACAAAGATAAAGATAAGATAAAATCAGCTCTGTCTAGCTTCCACTTGCCTGTACTCTGTTATATAGGTATAGCATGGGTTTGACCATGACATCACTAATTGGAGGCATTGCTTCCTGTTTACGTGGCAAGCAACAAGTTTTGTTTTACTATAATTATGCTGTACACTGGGAACACTGATAGATATCCATCACTTTTTACCTATATAACTTTTGTTCTTTGCAGTAAATAGTTTAGACTTGGAAAGCTGGGGTTGACTGTGTTTTTAGCTGTTTGTGTACCACCACTACCACAAATCAAGCATAAATTGACCACAAAGTAGTAGTGAGTGACTATCTTCCTAGTTTCCACGAATGATCCTTGTATCCTACCTCCTGGTTCCAGGTCAAGAATTGGGGCAGCTAAAGACCCCCTGTCCCCCCTCCTCCCCCCCCCCCCCCCGGGTTCCGCCACCTATGTAATAAGCACTATTGCTGTTCATCATTTACTGTGCTATATCTACTGAGCAACTTTTACCTGAGTGTTTTATGGTCATTACTCCTACTTACATTCACACATCACTTTCAGTTCCTACACTTCTTAGTAGCTGTAACATCAACCTGTTTTATAATCAGGTGTCAAAAATACTTCTGTTCATCAACAGCAGCTGGAATTCAATGCCAGTAAGTCACATAACTAGTAATGTAAAGATGTATTCTAAATAATTTCATACTACTGTCAAGTCTGGTTAGTAAGCGCATGCAGCACTTATCACATGGAGCAAGTTCAAAAAATATAAATGGGCATGTCCAGTGTACAAAGTGCAATGCAAAACACAAATGTAAGTTAAAACTAACAGTACAGCCACCAGAACTGGAGACTGTTGGTTGACATACCAGGAGAGAAACTGTTTAGGGGTGCACTTTTGGCTAATAGACACCAAAGTTGCTATATCCTTTGCCATGACACGTTATCGCTCCATGAGGTGTCTGCCATGTGTCTGTCTAGCACTACAGCCCAACAAAGTCCAAAATGGTTGGAACTGAGTAGCTGTATGGTTGGCAATGAATATCAAAGGAACTACCCTTCTCATGCCTCCAAAAGTAGGATAGACCCTTATCCTTGTACCACTGTCTAGCAGAGCCACCAAATTGGTTAGGGGTTCTGCTCAAAGCAGATCATAAACAAGCATGTGGTTTTATAAGAGAAAGCATGTGCTCACCATTGCCTCAACATGGATGCATGAGCAACTGGTTCTGCCTATCTGTTTGTCCATATTTTGAGCAAAATGCTTCTTTCAAAGAAGCGGAAGGCCTTTTGTTTACATCGTTTATTAGGTCTTCTGAAGTCTTGTTTACTCAAGAGTATGGTACATTGTTCGTGGCTAAATAGCAGAAACGATTTCTGATATGTGGCCCTACTTTTTATGATGTGTATATACATGGCTACATGAATGCTATACACGTAATCCTGATGGTGACACAATACTATACACGAAAGCTATTCTGTTCCCTGCATTTCCATTGCAAAAAAATTCTACATATGACATAGGCTATAGCTAGATATAAGCAGGCCCTGGACATGGTTCAGATGATTGGAATTGTAAGTCCAATGCTTCGACTCCTAGACTATGAGCAACTAAGGCCTGTTTGTGTTGGGAGATCATTGAGCCTGAGGTAGTGGAAATTGAGAGGGTATACTCAGGCAGGCAAGGTGCAGTATACAGTCAATTCATCCAGGCCCACAATCCCATGCAAGGAGATCTCCACTTACAACTGGAATAACCTCTAGTGTAAGTATGCTTGCCTCCACTTCTCTACCAAGGGTACAATGGTAATAAGAGCACCTGACGAGTATTTGATTCCCAGTGGGCATATTGCAGACCTAATACAATCCACAGGTGTGCTATTGAAACCACCCAATGTAATTCCTGCAGTAATTAGTGACAGTGTCTAACACCTTTTATTTCACCAACTACTTGTATTAACCAGAGTTTGTCTAAGGTATTTCTACCTACCTTTTGAATCTCTCCTTTTCAGGACCCAGTGGACCCAGAGGTGGCATGTAATGGTCCAAGAGGGAATGTCACACGGTACCAAATCAGGTTCCAGACCCTTAACATGAACTTTACTGAGAATGTGACTGTTGCTGTATGCACAGCTGGAAGTTGTAGCCATACCTATGAACCAGCCTCAAATCCTCTGAATGGCATTGTCCCCTCAAGTTATCACAGTGTGTCAGTGGCTGCTGAGAATATGGTGGGAGTGGGAGCTGCAAGAAATTGTATAGCACAACATTCTATCAGTAAGTTATGACCTTCATTTTACCCTGAGAATCGACCTACGTACATCCTAATGGTTGATTCTGCATATATGTGTGCTACGTTACTGTGAAACTCAAAAGAGATTTGAACAGTGCATTCATATTCATGTTTCTGTCATTTTTGTGTAAGTAAACTGACTGCGCCAATCTTGTGGTTTGCATGCAAGTTTAAGCCATAGCAACCCAGGCTCCTTCAGTAGCTACACCCTAAGTTATAGTTGGGATGAACCCGAGCAAGTACCATTGCATGTGTGTGTATGCTTGTTTGTTTGCTTTACCATACGATTTAAATGAGTGTATTTATGAAGATCAAATGTCCACAGCCATGAGCACTTTACTTCAGCTTAATGCACTTCACCATGACAGACCATAAAGGCAGGCTTCTCAGTCAAAGATGGCAGAAATTGTAGAGCAAAATCAGCCTGCTACTATACAAAATGACAATGAAGCCATAAGAGACACTCCAAAGCTGTAGAAGTCGAGATCACCAGTGCTGAACCTTTCTGTTCAACAGGCCAGTTTCTTGTCTGCGGTGGCAGTCTTGATACTTTGTAATCGCGAAGGCTTCCACATGAAAGGAAGACTAGGGGTTGTTGTGTAAGCTTGTTTCTTCACTTTGTCATTAAGTGTCGATTCTTCGGTTCGCATGTGGGGTGTGTCCATCAACTTGTAGGGGTTCGGTCCGGGAAAATAAAAACCGCGAGAAATTATTCTGAAGGGTCTGGAAGCATTTCCATGAAATTTTGCTCAATCGAAAATTTCCTGCTATACGGTAATGGGACCTACAGTGACAAGGAGTTTACAGAGGCCAAACTACAAATTCCTGGTAGCAAACTACACCTATTACTATGCAGTATCCGACCTATGATGTGATGATACAGTCAACCTCTGTGGGGGGAAGAAAGACTGCTTGGATGGAAAGCTTTCCCCCTGTAGATGAAACCCTGAAAGGTCTGCTGACAGACTGTTTAGACCAACCAATCACAGCCATACACTGACAATTTATATATATATCACTGTAAAAACACTTGGGTTATTTCAACCACATTTTAAGGTTGTCTCGGTTGCATCAGTGTGACTAAGGAATGCTTAGCAAGTAGGTTTTCTTGAAAGTCCACTGAGGAGCTGCTTCTTTAGTTACATTAGTTAGTCCCTTTCTTCAGAAGACCTATTTGTGGCTACATTCCTGGTATTTCAAGGAACTCTTCCAGGGACAGATGTGTAAGATCAAAGTAAACAACAAACCTCACCAGAAATGCAAATTGTTAGATCTACATATAATGAGTCATGGGTCACTCTTACCTTAGATGTAGACTTTGGAGGAGGAGGAACACCTTCAGGACTGGAGTGAGCATTGAATGGAGTTACTGCTGACTCAGAGGTAGCCAGTGCAGTTGCTGACGGTTTAACTACATTACTTCACACAATTATTAGAAATGCTGGGAATTGCCTGTTGCTTCGTCTTTCTGCTTTTTTGCTTCTTCCTAGGCTTCTTCACCTTAGCCTTTGAGTGGTGGTGGTGGCAGGACAGTAGAGGCTGACAGAGAAACCAGAGGCAGAGGTTTTAGATGACCACTAAAGCTCCTGACAGTTTGAGATCCCATAGCTGGAGTTTAGGCTCAGTGCAAGAGGCAGACCTAAGCCGCACAGGTCACCTTCAAGAAAAGCCACTTTAATCCTGGACCTGTTGGCCATTTGTTTATTTGTTTATTTATTTGCTTGTTCATTTGTTCAATCATTTATTTGTTTGTTTGTTTTTTGCTCTGGGTGTTTACGTATTTCTTTTTGATAAAGTGGACTGTCTACTTGCATTGAATTCCTTGCTTGAAGTGCGGTTACCACTTTTTAGAATAAAGAATTCCTTCCATTTAGGCACGACTAACAACCTCGTAACTGGAGAAATAGTAGGTGTGAGCTCACCAATTGATGCAACACTTAACTGCACATTTCTGTCTGGGTTCACTGGCTCTGCTCACTGCATAGTCCAGTATGGGACTGATCCAACCTACATGAACCTGCCATACTCTGCTGAGTCCACTGAGACTGGTACAGCAGGGGACACTGTCAGTGTGGTACTGAGGGAGCGACTGAACTCCTCAACTGTGTACTACTACACTGTGTCTGCAGTTAGTGGAGATGTGACTGTGACAGTGCAAGGGTCCTTGACAACTCCACAGTATAGTAAGTATATGGGCTACTACCATTTTATTCCCTGAATTGCATGCCCATTGTATGCGAAGTTTGCTGTGTGCAATGTTGTGGCACAATAGAGCATTGTAAACACTGTATTTGAGAGACACTCATGGACTGGACTCACATTTGGCTTGCGTAGCATTAGATTAATTCCTGAAATTGAATTTCTTACGTTAAATTGGATCATATGTAGTATTCGAATAATTACGGTATTAGTCCACATGTACAGCAGATTCGTTATGGTATGTACTTTAATGTTTTAAAAGCATTGAGATTGCTTATACATCGATTCTGCATCATTCAAAGCTAATCTTTGTCCAGTTCAAACTAGTTATGGCCATGCTAAGTTACTTATAGAGTGCTGATTTCATGCTACCAAAACCAGATGTCCACTGTCAGTGTCTACAAGTGTGGTCTCTAGAAACCGTGACAGCATAGAGATCATGTAGTCACACTTAGCAAGAGACTAGGGATGTTGCCACCCTCTCACAGAATATGCCGACAGGAGTCTATGAAACCCTTTTGTAGACGTACATGGTAGCCTCAGAGGCTATCTAGCCAACGTAGGTTGTACTAGTCACTTGGGTATCGAGTTACATTCAGTGGGTGTGATGAACTAGGTTCGCACAATTCGTGACATGCATACCTTTTTTCTACCAATTTGCGAATATTTTCTCCTGTGAAGAAAACCCATTATACGTTATATACATTTAATGATCTGTCCTAGCGACAATAGGTTCAAATGTTTACTGCTACTTGTGACTTGTTGATGTTTATCTGTGTCAAACTAGCCGAACAGTAGAAACACTGTGAGCCATAGAAAAAAGATGTGCTGAAATCTGCTAATGGCATATATGAAATTACAGTTGTCAGCATGCATTAATTTAGCCTACATGTACACATGGCCGGCTGAAAAACCTATCACTAGCACCTTGACTGATAACCCATTCAGCCTGCTTACTTAGGCCATTTTGGGAGTGGCTTATTCTCTCAGATTGCATGCACTCTGCTGTCATTTGCCTTCAAAGTCTATAGGTATACGAAAGGCAATTATGCATTCTGGTTCTATTAGGAAACAATTAGACTCACATAAGACACTGTGACAATATTGACAGGCAAAATTGCACTCACTATCATGTGTGGATTTATATTTCCTTTATATACTTGCATTGTATTTTTCCCAAATCATACTCACCTGTTTAACCATCTCAACGCTAGGTGATTGAACACTAGACAGTACATGCTGTATGCTTTATGTACATTGAAATTTGCACATTTATAAAGATTTCTGTTGTATGATTATTACATAGCTTGTTTCCTGGAAGAGTTTTGGAACCTGCCAGCTGCTGGTGCTACTTTTTTGTCCGATGTTAGTTTACTGGACGATGCTGCTCAGTATCCAAGTTGTGTTGCTGGAAGTGTCGGGAGTGCTGTACTGCAGAACACTACACTCAATACAGCCACGGTGGCTTACTACACTGGCACTACTCCTGGTTCAACAGCTTGTTTTGTCTGTGATGAGAGCAGTGGGTATGCACCAAATACAACCACTACTGCTGAGAGAGTGTGCCGAAGTAGTGGAACGTGGTCTGGAAGCACTATCCTATGCGGTACGTTGTAAAAAACTTGACATGTTATGTTAGTTAGTTATACATTCATTGAAGCAACCTTCAGAATAGCCTCAAACATAAATTTTGTGACACAGATATCAAATGGCTGCTGTGTGTAAGGTTTTGTACTGTACACGTATACAGTTGGCATGCAAGACACTAGATGGGAGCAAACTTGGTAACCATATTTGCCTAACTCGAGAATAACCGAGCAGGCCCACCTCGACAAAATCTCAAGGATTCTGTTGATACCCATGCAGTTTATCTGTGTGTAAACCTACTGCATTGTTAAAATCCATCAATGATATGTGTACAAGTGGTATATCATGTTCCTTTTTTGCTCTTTGGAAACACGGTTGTGTTGTCACTACAGCATTATTTGCTACATACTGGACCTTTTGCTGGGAGAAAACTTGAGGCTGCCTTAACTTATCAGAGCTTTTGAATGCTATGCATGTACATGGGTGTGAAATGAAAGCATGCAGTCTATCATAAGTCAGGTTAGATCTTGTCAAATGCTGTTTGGTGAGCTCTAGACTACAATAACAAGCATTAATCAATTTTTTTCTTTCTAGTTCCAACAGTGGTTACGGTGCCCTACCCTACGGATGACAGTAAGTCTTGTTACAATACTACCTTCCCTATCACTTCTCCCGATAGCTACCATGAGCCCATAAGTAATTGAGTGACCCAAGGGCTTGTGCATTAGAATGTAGGCACCCACCCACCAACTGGTACCTCAGGCAATGCGTAGACAGAGGGTTTGTAAGCACACTGCCTATTCCTAGTGGTGTGGTCTGCTACAGTAGGACCACTGCAAGATCAGAGGCCGTATACATCTGCAAAGATAGTCTTCACCAGGATGGTGCAGCAACATGAGTGTGCGAGCACCCTTGTGGGGATGATATGGACGCGACCATTATACCATCTTGTTCTCTTAGATCTGAGAAGCATCGCCATTCCATTGCCAAAATAATATTATGAAGATTAAATAAACATCAAAGAAAAAGAAAAGGGATGGCATGCCAAAACATACACAAACAAGGTAGGGATGATATAGGAGTAGCTAAAGGTGGTTACACTTGTATACTAAGCATTATTTTTTCACACATTTGCGATAGTTTGGACTCAGAAAGCAGACGTAAAACTTAATGGTTGTTACTACTACTAGGATGGGATACAAAACCATAGAACACACAACACACAAGTTATGACTGAAAACGTCATTGCAAGAGTGTGTATTAATTAGAAAGTCACTGTTTTCACAAAAACAGTTTGGATTTTTATTTCTCATCCAGGATTTTTAGTGGTGGATAGGTGCTTTACCATTAGAAGAAGTTGGTAGTTGGTATAAGGTGTTAGAAATGTTTCGGAAGTTGAGCTGGCCTTCAACATAAAGATCTCAGATCACTAGAGTGGACATGGTCTCAAAATTTTAAAGAGTTTTCAATAATGTACTTTGTACTTCGCTAATGAGTTAGCATTTAAGGCAGTGTTAATAAGATGGCTATGCCTTAATGCTGTAGATTACATTCTTTTATAGGCATAGCTACTGCAATCTTGTGATACAAGTATTTGTGTTTAGGGGCAATGAAAGTTTCAGCTGTTTATAAATCTCAAACTAAAAGTTTATTAGTCCTTAGAATTCAGTGAAACTGTAGTTTCTCATTCTGAGACTGCATGCCTTTTCCATTGGTACTAACAGCAGGAAACCGGGGATAGCATAAGTGTTGTATGTAGCAAGAGTTCATAACAGTAAGAGTGTGTAACTCCCATATGGTTTCTATATCCACCATCTGGATAGGATGACGTAGGCAATCAGCAGTGAATAATTATGCTAAGCTGTGAAAACACAGGCAGGCTTTTGTTACAATGTTCATATAGCCAGTGTGCACTAGCACCTAGAATGGCTTCACATTAAGTACCTGCTAAGCATATTCACTGCTGATTGCCAACGGCATCCTGGTGAGTGGAGTTGCACACTCTTATCGTAATAAACTCTTGATGTAGCTAACACTGTAAGTCTCTCTCTGTATAGGTCCTGTGGAGCCCCTCACTGTTAGTGCTGCTGTGGGGGTTACAGTAGCATGTATTGCAGTCGTGATCTTTATAGCTGTGATTGTGGCTGCAGTTCTGATGTACCACTGCATCAGCAAGTACCGATTCCAGAGCTCCAAACCTCAAACATCCTCCCAACACCAACAGCCACAGGCAGTATTATCTCCCAATTTATTGCAGCAAACTGATCCAGATTATGCTGAGGTGATTAAACTGAAACAGAACAAGGCTTATGAACTTACACAGATTGATATTGAAATGAGAGCAAATTAAGCTTATTGACCCACACAACACTGATTTGCTGTTACTAGCTGTACTAATGTAGGCCTTTTTACTGCTACTCTATGGTATGTGCCGAGTATCAAGCATCACAAAAGCACACAATCACAATTTTGTTCCTTGAATCACATAGGACTTAACTTGATTTGTTTCTTGAATCACACAATTACTTCAGTTATTTTTTTTGCATCACACCTTATTCTTCGGAAGTACACACAATCACCTAGCTACCTTGGTTTGATATACTGACCTTTTTGATTTAGTGCATAAAATTTTGTACCTGTCCTTGTACGTACTGTTTATGTGAATTGAGTTAGCAAGGGGAGGGCTTAGTCCAGTTTCAGTTCTCACTGCAATGGCATTGAACAATGCCGATGGTATCATATCAGCAGATGGATGCATAACTAATCATGATATATTTAAGCCAGCAGACAATAGTCCTCTACATTATTATGGTATTAGGAAGATAGCTTTTCCTAACGAAGCTCAATGGAATAATGGTGAGTCAAATAGGATGAACAACTTTCTCAGCAACATTTTTATACAGATTATCAACTATCAGCATTCTACCACCTATGCATCAAACTTTCATTGTAGTGAGATTTTACTGAAACTGGATTAACCACTCTACTGGTTAATTGTAGCAAGTGCTTCTTAATGTTGCGAAACTGCTACAGTCTTTTTTGTGTGTGGATGTGGTTTTGTGGCTTTATATGTGACAGACTCAGAGAAAAGGATACACTTTTACCTTCCAGTAATTTTCAATGGCAGCACTGTAAAGTTGATAATGGCAAAATAGAGCATAATAGACATATCACTGAGCATTTAGAGTGAGAAACCACTCAGCATGGGTTCTTTCCTGACGGAGGAATTTTTTGGTCGACCCCTAACGGAGTTCTGACGGCACATACTGAGTGGCTGCCAGGTGTGTGACTAAGGCATTCAGTACCATCTGTGCAGTATATATAGAGGATTGTAAGGGCGCCGGTTGGTTGTCCGGCTGTTGTGGCTCAGTGGCAGAGCACTGGTGGCTCAAGCCAGGTGTCCTGGGTTCGACTCCCAGCAACTCCCAGCTTTTTCACTTTCCTCTGTTTTCGCCTCATAACATCTAAATTCATTTATTTCCAGTGTGAGGCAAGATGCTCTGAGCTCTTCTTTGAGCTTTGTTGAACAGAGCATATATAGACTCCAAGGGACCGAAACACGTGGTCATGCGATGACTGGAAAGGGTACTCCCCTGAAGACCAATGTTTTTTGAGTCCTAAAACAATAACTCGCTTTGTCCCATTTAGGCCATAGATGCCCTACACATTTAAGTCATAAATGCCCCACCCATTTAATGCCCCATCCCCATATCCCATTATGTTTTAACTTCACACTTTATGTATGTGTGGAAAATTTTCACATAATGAACATCAATGTGCCAACTGCTGTTGGTGGTTCCCACAACCAGGTATAGAATGTTTTGATATTGTAGCCAGACCTGCACAAGTATTACAACATAAATCTGGTACAGCCTCTCCAACAATTTCCTGTTTGACATATCTAATATCAACATTATATTCGTTGATGACAAGCTATCCAATGTTGCATGATGATGAACTGATTTCCATATTCACATTTGCAAACGTTACTACTACATTCTTCGTTGCCATAACTACATTCCCCAACATGTACAGAATTGAACCAATATTCATCTGTTGTAGAATTTTGACCAACAGGATATAAATTTTAATGTATTATCACCAATAAACACACATCTTGGTGCAGCTGAAGTCATTAGATCTGAGTCCTCTGCCTACTAATAACCAAAGCATATTATATAAAATTCAGTCCTCCAGTTGTGTAGGCAATCTTGCAGTTAAGAATTCGAAGGTACATAATACTAAAACGCATTTTAGTTTTAGTTTTAGTTAACTAAAACAACACTGGTACATATGCATTTGAATACTACAATATCACGTTGTGAAGTGACTCATACATGCATGGCTACACCTTTATTCATTGCATTCCAGATGAGCACTCCCCAACTGAGTTGATGATTGTCTATGATTTTCCATTACGCATAAAGAAATATGTTAGTAATCCTTGCATTCCAGATTGGCACTCCCCAACTGAGTTGCTGAGTGTCCATGACTTCCCATTATGCATAAACAAGTAATTATGTCACACTTATGATTGATATCATGCTTAGCTAAGACATGATAATCAGAATCCTCCTCCACCCATCTTATGCTATTATCTGGCTGGATACATATTTCATAGGTGAGGTTGCCCTACAGTTGTGAAAGAAACATGCAGATCAGCTATGTATATATTACACTAGCAACATACATAATCTGGACTAGATAGCTAATGAGATTATGTTAGGCAGTAGTATTTGAGGCCAATTGATACATATGGCACACTTTGTTCTAATGGTTCACAATGGAGTTGAGCAGTCCTATCACATCATATGGAGTACAGATCTGACAAGCCTGTGGCATTTTTGCTGCCCAAATAAGTCCAATGAACGACTCTCATAATTGTGAATGAATTGAACATGTATCAAAATACTAGTTTCAGACTGTACAAACAGTGGATCAGAAGAACAGCTACACAATTTGACCACATGCAGTCATGTAAAGATCATGGTCGCTGCAACATAGCTACTACTTTTATAATGGTGAAAATTTTCTCATGATTTATTGCCACTATGTATATTACAGAATACACGCCACTACCCTCACTCGGCTCAATATGCACCCATTATGTACGTAAGGAAATGTCATCCTCATGGAAACTATAGCAGTGAATGTTGGGGTATATTATAGAGACTGTACTACCTACTCCATTCCCATGTCAATATACAGCATACCAATATATCATAAGTGAACATCTCATTATTCACGCCTACATCATGTGCACACACAGCAAAGGATACAATGTGTCATGGACTTTTAGTATACAGTGGAACCCCTCTGTAGCGGACACGATTGGTAACCAACATTTTGTCTCTTATAGCGAGGTGTCCCTAACTCTTGCTGTAAAGGTCGACAAGTGTCCACTGCATGAGGGTCATTAAGTATTGTTAGCATACAATTGGGAGCACGAAAACTGTCCGTTATATGGAGTAGCAGGGTGTCCGCTATTCAGGGGTCGCTTAAGCATTGAAGTGAATGGAAGGAAAGTTGGGAATATTGTCTGTTATATTGTGGATGTCTGTTATATTGTGGGTGTCTGCTGTTAAGGGGTGTCTGTTATAAGTGGGGTTCCACTGTATCTTAACTCTCCAGCCACAGTATTTGTGTAGTGTTCATGCATACATTTGGTGATAAGATCATACAATGTAAGACACAATATTAGTGCATCAACTCTGTATCACATAGCTAGTCAATCAGTCACTCCAGACTACAGCAGTTTTAAAAGCTTTTTAGTACATAGATACCTCATGCATGCATTCACAGTGTGGTCAAAGTTTGCTATTTTTGTAGTGTGCAAATTATGCATGAAAAATGCATAAACTAATCTGGTCGTGATATACAAAACAGTGCTATACATAGTGAAACTGCTTTTATGCATAGCATCATCTAGTGTTCTACTGCACTATTGGTACTCCATTGAAGTTATGTGACACCTGTTGGGGAGAGAATTGAACTTTCATGTGTCTGAAAGCAGACCAGAGGGTTTCCATAGGACAAGATAGGCAATATCCATAATTAGATATAATTATATAATTATTTACACATGATGTATACCAAAACCCAACCTGCCCAACCACTTACTACAGCCATGCCAGGTACAAACATCACAGTATGGAGGTACACACTATTATAAAGTAATAATGACAGTTCAAGGAGTGACTATCAGATTGCTATAAACACATGAAGCAGACCGTGTGTATATACACCAAAACAGTGCTAGTATCTCAAGCTGTGGCATGCCTTGATACATAATTACGGTGGTTTCCTGACAGCATTATCAACTGAGAATCAGAGGATTATGCGATTGTCCAACAATTCAATGCTTGTGTGTATAATCACCTAGCACAAGGTACCTTGCTGTTCTGTACTGCAAGTACCCATTCGCAATTTTCCTTACTCTAGAGTTTTCATGCCTCGATCAACTCTACAGTATACTGCAAGTTAGACTTGTTGCTTACTTTATTCATGTGCTTTATTTTGCTTTCCTGTGTATGTGTGTGTGTGTGCATGTTGTGTGTGTGTGTGTGTGTGTGTGTGTGTGTGTGTGTGTGTGTGTGTGTGTGTGTGTGTGTGTGTGTGTGTGTGTGTGTGTGTGTTGTGTGTGTGGTGTGTGTGTGTGTGCGTGTTGTGTGTGTGTGTGTGTGTGTGTGTGTGTGTTGTGTGTGTGTGTGAAATGGTTTATCTCTCCCTCAATTTGAGAGTCAGTGGCAAGAAAGTATGCAAGGAAGGCTTCTTTTGCAAGCAACATACTGTATATATATCACCATACCTAGTGGATGAAATTTAGTCCTTTGCACCTTAGAGAACTTGTTCATGTGCAGCAGTCACAATAATTTCTGCAACTATATAATTATGTCAGCTTTCCAGTCTTTATTTGCTCACAGAATTAGCCTAACTATCAAGACAACACCCATAATCAGGCACACCTAAAATTTGAAGGCTTGCTTGCCCATGTAATTCTATTCACTAGAGCTTTGAGTGCAGTGATAACTCCCAACCAGGCTAAAACAGCTCTTAAATACAAACCTGAAGCTCACACCCATAACTTGACTGTGAGTGAGCCTCACACTGACAACTCAGTAACTGTGAGTGAGCCTGATACTCAAAACCCACCCTTGAAAATAAGCCCACTCCCCTTTTTTCAATGAAGTTGTTTCAAAGGGTGCTGTACTCCCACCTATTTATGCCACAGTACATGTTGTTACGCAAGAAGCACTGAAGAAGCAAAGAAGAAGCAGCACAGTGCAAAGGGAGGGACTACCAAATGAAGGCAGGCACCATTTGCATAAGCAAGCACATTACAAAGAGGCATTGCAGGATCACTACATGTGTACAAAAAGGGGTGGGTGTATTCTGGAGACAGCTCTCGAAAATACACCTACCCCCTCTTTGAGGAGGCACTTATGTTATTGCCCATGGGTGTATTTTTGAGAAATTACGGTATAATTATGCAAAAATTGTTTCTATGCATGCAATATTTCTATATTCGACATGGCATTGATGAGTAGTTCTACTTACTTACTGTGCTTGGCTCTACATTTTTATGTGTGGCTAGAAGCTAATTTAGAACTCCAGGTAAGAATGGAGGTAATCATTAACCAGCTCTACAAACAATGGCTGCTTATTATTGCAATTGTTACCATGCATATTACCTGTTTGTTTTCTTTGAGTTCCATTTCCTCTCTGTAAAGAGCAAATTGATATAATTTGCACCATGCTTACTGCATATTACCAGCAACCCAATGGCATAAAGAAAACTGTACAAATATGCTTTGTACATGCCATCAGTACTGCACTGTGATCATTATCAGTGGATGTAAAGGAAAGTGACATTCGCAGCCACATTGTGATGACTTGCATAGTAGATAACATGCTGTTCTTGCACCCCATCGTCACTGTGAGAACATATATTTCTTTTCAATTTTATGAACACCAAGCTAATGTTATGCTTAGCACATTCAAAGTCAGTGATTAAGTGAAAGCTTTGGTACAAACTGTGGCATGTGTGTGCATGCCCAAAACGTCATTTCCAGTATAGAATAGCAACATGCAACAGATTGCTTCATCGGCATTTGTATAAAATTACACCGATGTATGTGTGAAATATAAACTTAGCGATCGAGCTTAAGTGGGTGACTATCAATGACCTATGCAATTTTGTCCTGTAAACTTAGATTTCCTAATATCTATAAGATATACATGAATTATAATATTATTCAGTTGATGTTTGTGTTTTCCTATTTCCATACCATGCATGATTTTGCACAGATGTTATTGCATGGGTGCTGAGGCTATGTGATATATTAGCAACCATGATGTGCTTTCATGGTTGCATGCATCCGATGGATAAAGTGTTTTAGCTATGTAGCTTGCATGTTGCTATTATTATGATTCATTGGCTGCATTTTCACTTGGGCTTGTGAAAGTACTCCTACCCACTTGTGCAATAACTTGTGATACTGCGTGCTGACTCGTGTAATAGAGTATATATAGAGCTATATATATATATATACATATATAGTATACGTGCATACAAATTTCTATGCATGGATCTATGTGTGTGTGTACATACCTCTTTAGTCTGTTCCATTTTATCACGATCAGTGTTACTGCCATTAGTTTGATTGTCATGTTTATCTCTATAATGTACTGTGGAATACAAAAGAATGCATTCAAGATCCAGTGTCCTCTCTATGCTTTTTTACTACTACATACATATACTGCGCCTATAGTGTGTGCACTCTATAGGATCTACTAATGTACCCCTTGTAAGTGTTTCACAGGGTAAAATAAAAGCAAAGTGTGCCTTAAAACAACACTTGACTAGACAAAAACACAAGTCATTAAGTTTTCCTAACCAATTCATGTCCATGTTAGAATGCTATGTATATCATTATGTACCCACTCAAAACAAGTTTCCAACTGGCATGTTACAAGGTTATAACGTGTAGACAGCGGCGGTGGAAGACATTTGATATTGAGAGGGCGAACGTTGTTTCGCATGGCCAACCTCCCCCCCGTTATGGAAGGGGGTGTGGCCACCAAGACTAGGGCTGTCCTGTGTGTATGCATGCATGTGCATTGTGCTAGGGGGTCTGGGGGTATTCTCCCTCAGGAAAATATTTGTGAATTAGATGCTGTAGGATCGCTGAGGCCATAGATTAGATTAGCTGTTCATTGATTGGGTTCACCAATCATGGAGCTCAACTCCAGAAGCTAGCCTCATTCTCATTCTTGAATAGATGTATGGCACCTTTAAATGAACTTGTATTTGGTAGTGAGAAAATGTCACAAATGTGGGTGTAGCTGTCAATTACAGCTTACATCAATAAGAAAATATATCCTCTAACGTGGAACAGGTCACTTTCGTGATACACACATAAAACATGGTTTAGATCTATGTGTATCTAATGACAAAAAAAAAATGTGTATCCCATACCTAGTGTACCTGAACATATCTTTGAGGTTCATGGCTTGTGTTATGGACTTACTGTGAACCAACACTGCTGATGTAATCCAAAGTCCTATTCCAAGGAAAGTGAGAATAAAAGCAATGAACAATATGCGTCTCTTCTTTTTGCTCTCCTTTATATTCTCTGCAAAGGAGACAAAATATATATATTAGTCATTTTAAGGTGACTATAATAAGTTTCCCCCTTCCAGTCAGAATCATCACAACTGAGAAGAGTATTTCCTTACCTCCGTGGTAGTAAACATGAATCCATACAGCAGTTGCAGCAAAACTGTACGCAGCAATCGAGGCTACAAATGCTGAGCCAATTAGTCCATCACGGGTTCTACGCCAACTTGGATCACATGTATCTGAGAAGGAAAGAACAATTATAATAACCTACTTCTTAGCTTTTTACCACTATGGTGCACAAATATTTGAATTGCATCTGAACACAGACTCACAAAAACATGTAAAATTTTCAGCAGCTCTTACTACACATTTAGCAGTGACATATACAATTAAAAGGTGACTATATTACATGCCGGTAATTACCTCTGAAGGGCACCATCCACTTATTTGAAGCCAAAGATAAGGTAGCTATACTAATAGTAATAACGAATGCACATTCTCGTGCACCTTGGTTGTCTTCAGTCTCTGCAATTGGGCATATATGAATACACAAGGGACCTTTGAAGAACCCATAGTATTCTGATTATAATGAAGAGGTAAAATGATGGTATTGATTTTTGCTTACTGCCATTTGGAGGGTTAGTCACTATCACTCCCACCGTGATCCAGAGTACTACTCCAATCACACAGAAAAAAGTAGCAATCACCAGCAGAGCAAGCCAGCATTGATTCTTCCATTCTGCAGGTGTAAGAGATTGGGTAACATGTCTTACCAGAGTTACAGGACTCTGTTTGATGTGCACTCACAAGTGAACTCCATTACACTCACAACCAGGCTCCACCTCCATGCGTAAGACAAACTTTAGTGACCCCTTGCACAATACTTTGGCAATGGGCATGTGCACGTGCACATTGGGATGGTCTTTTGCATTGTTCACCTGTCAGCTATTTATTGTAAAATTCATTTCCTGTTGTCCGTAGGCACTGGCTGAATCCTCGAACCCCACCAAAGGCAATCCAGGAATTAGCCCAGGCTTGAACTTTGCTTGCCTTGTGCAGTCTAGGACTCACATTCACTCAGCAGCTTCCACCCATAAGCCTACATCCTTCCACAGCCAACCCTTTCTACATAGACACAGCAAATTTTGCTGCCTGTATAGATATAAAACATATACCTTATCCATAGTCAGTTTTGCTCTATTTCGAGCCATTGTGACATGCCAAATTGGATGAATTGACAATGTTGGACAGCTTTTGGAAGAGGAAACTTAATTGATTAGCTTGGGGCATCAAACTATGTACATGGTGCTGAAAGTAGCCCCCATAAAAAAGGAGTAGCTTTGATCCTTGAACAGAATGTACAATTGCAGTTGCAGCCCTACTAGCATATTTAGTTTTGCAAGCCCAGCAATGTTCAGGCCCATTGTTTCACATGAAAATGAGTGAGTGACTGAGAGCAGCATTGTAACAATTTCTCATCAATCGGATCAGGCACACTAACCATCACTTTCAAACAGGGCATGATTAAGATGCATAATTATGCGATAGCATCCACAAGGATGATGAACCCAGAAGGCAGAACAACTGCACCTGAGCTGAATTTTCAAGTCCAATGGATTACCAACAAGGTTTGTAGACAGAGCTACTAGAAGAAGACAAAGACCTCATAGTCAGCAACCAAGTACAAGAATCTGCACCACTTACATAACAGGTAAATGGATCAGGAAAATTTGCAACAAGAAAGGAATCTAGGTCACCTTCCACTCATGCTGCACTCTGAGGATGATATTCATGAAGGTCAAAACCACATGGCCAATACTGATATCAAAGATGTTGTATAGAGCATCCCGTATATAGACTGTTACATTGGGAAGACAGGAGGGACACTAAAAACCAGACTACAGGAACACAAGCATGATGTTAGACTTGGACATACAACCACCAATGTGCAGCCAGCTGCAAAATTTCAATGAAGACGAGGGCTTACAACTCAGCCCAACCTGAAACAACATACTATACAATAACATTGTTTGTTCTTCCATGTACTGTTGCATATGTATAACTATTACGGTGTGATTATGTAACTTCAGGTTCTGTTCTGTTAGCACTTCCCATTGCCTGATGAAGAATAGCAAAGTCAAAGACTATGTATTTGAAACATTGCATAAAATTTGTCAACTTCAGTCTGGTACTCTATGATATGATGAGATAATGACTATATCATGAACAAACTTCGGTATATGTTTGTTGGCACAGTGTATGCACTACTGACTAGAGGTTCAGTCTTGCTTGATTTTGAAAGTCCAGGGCCCAATGTCCAACTGTCCTATACAGACATCACAGATGTGTGAAAAAGATTGATGTAGGATTGGGCTTCATACTTTCATATACATCATTCACAGTTTGTTTTTATACTTTTGGCATGCCATCCCTGCACAACTTCAAACAGCATTTGACAGCAGTAGTTTGGGTAAGTCCAAGCATGTAATAGGTCCTGTACTATTGCCAGCTAGAAACTGTTGAAGGACCATACCATAAATTCTGGTTATTAAGCTATTGAAAGCACATTATCATTAGGCACATGCTTCCTTCATGGTACACGACACCATCTATTAATGTGCATCTCCAGCAGCAAGAGTTGCTAGTGGATTTTGTGCTAGAGATTATAGTTTGCTAAAACACCTACCAGATTACTACAGTTGCAATGTTATGCATTTTGACCACCTTCCCCAATGTATGTTTAGTAGGTTTTGTTGTGGATGCTTGGATTCTGTGCAAGAGGTCAGACAATGATATATTTTGTAGAACACACCCTCTAGAAATAGGAGATACATAAGGCAAGCTGCATAACAATAACTCACCGTCCTTGATATCTTTTCGTATTTTACTGCAACAATCTCCAATCCTTTGGTTCTGCTTTCTCAAATTAATGTAGCAAACAATGATCCCATCAATGGTTGTTACTATGGCACCAACCAGTGTTGCCCCTATGGCAAGACCACCCATCACAATCAGAGGAATAGTCCATGGTGGTAGTCTACACACTGTTGGAACAACGATCGGAAAGAGAGAAGGGATGACTATGACTAGGTTTGTGAATAAGCCTCCTTTGATAAAATTTGTGAATAGGTTCCTTTGAAAATGTTTTTGTTATAATATATGAACAACTATTAAAACTTTCTCCCAAAATGCAACATTATAAATGGTAAGTTTATAACGTACCACATACAATGGAATTTCCAGACCATAAACCACTTCTTTTGCAAAATCTCTCATCAGTGATGGTTGTATTTAGTTCAAACCCATCATTACAGACAAAGCAAGCCATTGAACCAGAAGTAATGCCAGTGTAGTAAGCCACTGTGGCCGTGTTGACTGTAGTGTTCACCAGTGCAGCACTCCCAACACTACTGTCGTTACAACTTGGATACTGAGCAGCATTTTCCAGTAAGGTAACATCAGTCAGGAATGTAGCACCAGCAACTGGCAGATTCCAAAGCTCTGTTATGTTACAAGCTGTGAAGTGACCATACAACATCAATTTCATGCCACATTAGTCACTTAATCGATAAAACTGCAGTATTGATTACCGTATTTATTCGAATAAACACCAGCAAATTAAATAATTTGAGTGGGCATGCACTAAGTTAGATCCTCCCATAAATTCCAGGAATTGAATTTCGTGGGTAAGATTAGATCATGTGTTGCAAGTGATTCAAACGTGAAAATTTTTTGGTCACACAGAGATGCAAGAGTTCCTGGGCTTCAGTTCTCCATAAATGAGGTTCTTGGTAGACAGTAGCGGCTGCAGCAACGAAAAGTCCTACAAGCGCCAAAGTAGAACATTTATGGGATAGCTCCTTTTCCTGGAAATTGTTCTTGACCACCCTTTGTTGCCACAAAATAAACTGACTGGGACAACTTAGAGGCTTCATTCCTGGTATTGTGCTAAATTGGATCAACCCAAAATTAATTAGTGGGAGCTTGCGCTAAGTTGGATCCACGCATAAATTCCCAGAATTGGATTTCTTGCAGTAAATTGGATCACACGTTTTCTTTGAAAAAATTTGGTATGCTAATTACAACTCTAAGATATAGGTTTCATAGTACATACCATGCAGCAAAAATGTTTAATGTGTGAGCCATGAGTGAATTTACATACTTACTGTACTCCGCTATTTGGAAGTACTCACTATACTGTGGTGTTATGAAGTTCCCTTGCACTGTCACAGTGACATCTCCACTAACTGCAGACAAAATGTAATAGTACTCAGTTGAGGAGTTCAGTCGCTCTCTCAGTACCACACTGACAGAGTCCCCTGCTGTACCAGTCTCAGTGGATGTAGCAGAGTACGGCAGGTTCATGTAGGTTGAGTCAGTCCCATACTGGACTGTACAGCGAGCAGAGCCAGTGAACCCAGACAGAAATGTGCACAAAGTTCTTGCGTCAGTGGGTGAGGTCACACCTACCACTTCTCCAGTTAAGACAGGGTTGCTTGTGCCTACATACAGAAGAAGGAACTTGGGTTATCTGCATTCCAACAAAAAAAACAGCTTGTTGGTTGTGCCTACATTAAGAATATATAAGTAATCACATAAATTTGAATGTGATTTGTCAACAGGATTGCAAAAGTAATATTGCGAGTGATAGCAAATGTATGCATGTGTTGAACAGTGTGAGTGAATAGGCTATATCCCAAATAGGCCAAAGTAAGCAAGCTGAATGGTACTGTTTATGTCAGTCGAGAAGTCTGACAGAAAACTCTTCAGACAAAAACAAAGCAGGAGAAAGGCAGAGGAAAAAAGGATATGGTGGAAAGTCTTTTATATCTATAGCCATCAATAGGCTAAATAATAACCTGCAAATATTCTTCACATATTAGGCACATCTTTTTTGTACATCCTCACAACATTTTTTACTCTTTTTAGCTACAGATAGATATACTGATAGCAACACAGCACAGTAGCATGATCGTCCAAGAGACTGAGTAGTCTGTTAACAACTGTCACCAGTCATTGTGAAACATGCATGCACAATTCTGTCGATGATGAACAAGTGTGCAATTGAAAAGATTGCCCTTTGTGTGAGAGTGAGTGTATTGATGCCTTCAGAGATTGTTGTGTCAAGTGGGAGATCTCCAACAACAACAGTCACATCATTGTTTCTATATTTCTACATTAAACATCTAAATGGGTTACTAGTATGAGGCTCACTTGTAGTTAAGCTAAATTGTGTCTGAGTTACTTGCAGTTGGGGCAGTTAATTATGTTATGTATTATGCGTGAATGTTGTACGTGTGTGGGGAAGTTTCCATGTATGTGAAAGATTATTTTAGATATGCTTAAACAAAAGCACTGGTCTTCAGGGGGGCACCCTTTTCAATTATTGCATCACCCTAGGTTTCGGTCCCTTTAAACTCCCTAAACATAAGACATACCCAAGTTGCTTCATCCACGTAACACAATCATGTAATTGTTGCATAATTATATTATTACAACAGGATTAGTTATACAAATTATATGCTGTGTATATAGTGATCACTGAAATGGAAAGTGACACATTTGTACCAGAGTTACTAAATAAAGGTATACTGTTGTGCCCATCACACCCTCTACAGGAAGATTAGTCAAGACATCCAATCAGCAGCAAGCCACAACATTTCTCCCCTATACCACTGTTAGTGATAACGTTTTCTCTCTTGTTGCTGAGAAACGTCAAAATTGCTATTACATTTACATCTACAAACATTTCGAAGTAGTCTGGTGTATGAATCTCAAAACAGTCTACAAAGGAAGACAATATTTGTAATAAAAACCAGCTTGCTGTATAACATTGCAAACATTAGCTGCCAGAAGGTGAATTAGCTGGTTTGGGTCTGCTCACACTGCAGGGACCACATGAGGAAGTACATATTATGGTCATACATTTCTCCAAACACCATGCAGTTCATGTTTTCTACACAACACCTTTCTGCATAGCACCCTACAAGCTAGTACACACACACTGAGTGTGGATGCAGATATTTTGACTTTGCTTGTGGCATCCGCATTGCTCAAATGAAAACATACACTAACACACTGCAAACATTGAGAAACCTTGTCGATATTGTATATTGCTCCTTGTTTGTCAGCCCACAGTCCATTGTTGCATGATATATGTATATGTATAGACAGACAGCTTTATTCTGGCAGTGCTAAGTCTACTATGAAACTCACTCAACAATAGCCAATGGATTCTGGACTGGATTACTAGAATGGACTGATGAACTGGATTATTGGATCAATGTTTGAACTGAATTTGCTCATATCACCTGACCTTTGGTCAATCAGAAGAGTGGACAAGTCACGTGTTGTACCAGCAAGTACAATGTCCGAATATAAAATGTCAGCTGTAACCAACATGGTTGTCCACTTACAAAAATAGGTTTAGGCATGCTATACACAACATTCAGTACTTTTAAAATACAAACACATGCTGAACAAGTCACTGGTGAAGTTTTCTGTTGGTTTTGAAGTGGTTGCAATTGTCTAGAAGTAGGGCCATGACCAGTTTATGCATAATAAGTAGGGGGTCTAGGGCAGTCCAGATAATTGAGCAATAATTATTACGCAAGTGGTACTCCGTGTTTAAAAAGCAATAATTTACAGAAACTTTGTTGGCCTACCGCAAACTCCAGTCAATGATAATAGAGAACATAAAGCACATGTTCTTGTATCGTGCTACATTGTAACAATATGCTAAAACAAACAATTACGTAACTCTGTAGAATAAGAATTTGAACATAATTATGTAGTTGTTGTGCAAAGTAGGGGAGCTCCAACACTAACTGGCACATCATTGTTTTTTTACACACACTCACAGATTAAGTCCCACTTCGTGAGTAACTAAATTGGATGGGGGATTTGTAGTTAATGGGTGGAGTAGTTGTAGTTAAATGGGTGGGTAGTCACAGCTAGTAGGATAGGGGATTTGTAATTAAATGGGTGGGGTAGTTAATGCTAAATGAGGCTTAAAAACAATGGTCTTCATTAACTCACTTAGGCAATGAGTCTCACTATCCTGTACAAAAGTACTTCTTTATTGTGTGTAAGCAGTTTGTAAAGCTTCACTTTACTATTTGGTGGTAGCTAAATTATAAGGTCAGTAGATAATAGACATGATAGACTGAAGCTCAAGTTCGGCTACACATGCTAATACGGAGGCTGTGCAGTGGCTGTCCGTTTCGTGTGCAGCGCAAAAAAAGTTTTTACTTTCGTTAATTGAACTGTCAGGAAGCAGCTCTCAGGATGACTAGTGAAAGTAATCTGAGTTCATTTGGATGATATGGCAGTTTAATACATGCTGTACACAAATTACTCATTCATACTATTAACTCTCACTAATAATGATTCATGTACATGGGTGGCGGAACCGGTCCGGTTTTGGCCGGACAACTTTTCGGTGATCAAGTAATCAATATTCAAACAGTGCAGTGCAGAAGCGGAATGACATGTTCTTTGGAAGGCTGCACCAAGCAACACATTATATAATTATCTATGATTTCTTTAACTACTTATACTAGCGTCCCAGCCCGCGTGTATTGACTGCACATCTTCATCCTGAGAGCTGCTTCCTGACAGTTCAATTAACGAAAGTAAAAACCTTTTTTGTGCTGCACACGAAACGGACAGCCGCTGCACAGCCTCCGTATTAGGAGCCGGACCACTCTTGAGCTGCTTCTGCCACCCTGATGTATATAGCTTAATATGTCACAAGACAAATTTTAACTCACTGATGGCTTGTGTTGTACATGTTCTTGCAGCTCCCACTCCCACCACATTCTCAGCAGCCACTGACACACCGTCATAGCTTAAGGGAGGATTTGAGGGTGGCTCAAAGGTGTGGTTACACCTCCCAGCTGTGCACATGGTAATGTTCACACTCTCAGTAGCCACAAAAGACCCAGTCTGGAATATGATCTGGTACTGTGTGATGTTCCCAGTCACATCTGGGCATGGGTCCTCTGGGTCCTGGAGGAAGTGTCTGGTATGTTAAATCTTACTGTGCATATCACGAGTGAACAGTTTCTTTCAGTATGACTACGCTAGATACATATTCATGACAAGAAGTTTTAATTTTTAGGTCCTGAGGAGAGACTTAATAGAAAGCAGTTAATTAATGACTACAGCTTTATGATGGGTGATTCCATTTGGATGTAAAAAGACAAATGGTTACCCAGTGCAGATCAAAGGTATCCGATAGCCATTAAAACAGTCACTATGTACTTGTTTCAAGTTTAGAAACACTCCTCTTGCACCATGTAAGGGCTCCATTTCTGCCTCTGCTTCAGACTGGATGGGGGACTGAGATCCTTGATTATTGTGATAATTGTGGTCAATAAGTGGTGTTGCTAGAGTCTTGAATATGCACAGAATGGCTGGAAATACCTCAAGTTTGAGGAGTGCTAAATCCCAGCAGAACTGGTAATACAATGAGTGGTTCATCAAACTTTATGTCACATGACTCAAGTTCTATTAGAATTGAGTTTTACAGCAATGGAAAGACTCGCAGATTATTGAAGTTGCTTTTCTTCATCTACAAATGTGCAGGTATATTACTAGCTAGTATATATATTACCCAGTGGGTGTTAGCCACACCCACCTTAATTGGCACGTGATTCTATGAATGTCATTAATATTTGAATTTTACTTGAACCACTCACATATGGTATGTTGAAGGAATCCATAGACTAAAATGACCTCTAAACAACAAAATGCAGTGGTGAATTACATGGAGGAGTTTTGATATGTGTATATGCTGTTCAAATATCAAAAGGCAATCTGAAGCTAGAGTGTTTGTGCGACTTACTGGTACAGTATCCCATGTGCTGTTGACAAACAGAAGTCTCCATGATGACTGGTTGTAAGACAGGGTGATGTTACAGCTGCTGGGAACTGCAGGGACTGTAGGAATGAAGGCAAGTATAGCGATCCTATATACTGATAGGTAAATGGTTTAAACCCACAAGCCTCCTTTGTCTCTTACGAAGTTCACTCATCAATACAGCTCTATAAATTAAAAGCTGGATATGTAGGGCTTACAACTTCCATTGATTAAGTACTAAATATACCTACCTTTCCAGAACATTTTAATTTCTTCAATATCAATTACACTTTGCGTCAAATGTGACTTGTTGTAGAGGCGGACAACATAGGGGAAGAGGTAGTTAACAAATTATACCATTTCTTGTACTTTAAAAACTTCCTGCAACGCTTCAAATTGAGAAATCATGTCTCATTCATTAACTTTTCCTCCTCTTCTTTTCAAAGTGTAACACAATTTCAAAACCACTTTTAGGACTGTTTCTCATTGGCTATTCACATCAGATTTATGCTCCCAGGTGGAACTATATGCCTGATTAACCATTTCTTTACCAGCTCAAGATTCCTGTGCTAGGACATAGCAGTTGAATTACAGATCATAGAAGCTATACATAGTCTACCAAAAGTATATTTAGCCATTCTGTACAGGTTCACATCCCTGACCACACCCACTCATTAGTGAGCTTTATTAGTCCACAATCTTTGACCAGCAAATACTTGTCCACACTCAGAGGAGGTATGACAGCATCACATGAGCAAGACCACAGGTTTCAGTTCTTTTAACCTCCCAACCCACTACAGAAAGGGTGAGACCACTCCCTGCTTAAAGAGTTTTGGAGGAATCTATATAGCACTTGGTCAATTTTAACTACATATATTTTGTATACCCTGATGTTGACTTTTCAATGCGATAATTAGAGTTTTAAATTACTGACACATATATACAAAGGATATCCTCCGTCTATTGGTTACATCACTTCCTTAGTATAAAACAGCATAACACTTCTATTTCTTCTTTTTAGCCTGCAGTGACCATAGCAGATGGAGTTGACAGTTCACCAACTGAGTACATCTTCTCCTATGGAACTGGATCTCCAATTTCTGTGTCAACAGGCTCAACTCCACAGTGCACTAGCAGCTCATGTCAACACACATTCAGAGACACTGACTTCCAAGTACAGCAATACAATGTGTCTGTGGCTGCCAGAAACGTAGTAGGAGTGGGTAATGCAAGCACACTTGTGACAATTGGTATGTAGTACAAAAAATTCAAATATGCACGCTGCTTCTTCAGCATGATACAACTAATTGTGCAACAGCCAGCACTTTGATGTCCACATGTATATATGTATGTTGTGTGTACATAATTATGTATGTATATGCATGTATGTATGTATGTGTGTATGTATGTGTTTGGATGTGTCTAAGCAACCAAATTTTGAACATGAATAACACAAAGTGGAATGGGTGGAGGTGATAATGAGTGTGGCAGTGGGTTGCTAGAGGTACAACCAACAATTACATTTCCCAGATAGAACAGCTTCGCCCTTTGGACTCTGTCTTGAGAATTGAGACTATTATATGTATGTATGTATGTATGCAGGTATGTATGTATGTATGTATGTATGTATGTATGTATGTATGTATGTATGCAGGTATGTATGTATGTATGTATGTATGTATGCATGTATGTATGTATGCGTGTATGCATCTATGTTTATACATAATAATGTATAAGGATTTGTCCCCATTAGGTTCAAAAAACAACATTTTTAATGTGATTGTTGATGTTAGAGTTCCTGAAGTCACATGTCAGTTTCTGAATGGCCCAGTTACATCTGCAACTTGCACTTTTCGATATGGAACTGACTCAACCTATGTAAATCTACCATACACTGACTCATCCAATGGCACCAATGTCGGCAATGTGACAGTTCCGCTTAATGCACTACTCCAGAGTGGCACACTCCACTACTATGTTGCATCCTCCATGGGAGTACGACTGCAGGGGAATTTTCTGACAGGTATGCACAACTATTTAACTATAGCATTTCATGTGATGGAGCATTTGTTGATCAGCATGATTAGTATGCACTTTATAATAATATTATATTTTATATACCTTCCAACAAAAGCTTGTAATGTGATCTGAATCTGTACAATCATGAGTTTGGTACAAATGTCAATTGTCATTTTATGTAGCCATGCATGCGATTGACATCATGTAAGTGGGAAAGTCCCTTCTAGAGTTCCTGTGAGGTGTGAGGTTGGTATGACTATGAACATGTATTTGTGCACACATGACCCATGTACTGGTTTCTATACATCCACTTATAGTCATGCTATGATACCTGCTGTAAACAAGACACTTGTTGTCGTCCACTAATTTACCACCTACTTTGCAACATTGTCAGGTTGTACGGCAGAAGACCTTGGAATTACAGGTATAACTCCAGATGAGAGGTGTGCTGGGCTGCAGTACAGTGCTCAGTTCCCAGACGGTGTTGTGTGCTACAGTGATGCCACTGTTGGGTCCATTGCTGTCTATATGTGCAACTCTACCCATCATCTGGAGGGATCCAGGTTCAGAGAATGTCAGCACAGTGAAAACAGTGGAAACTGGAGTGGTTCTGTTCCACAGTGTGTTGCTGGTTAGTTATTTTATTCTGGCACTTGATGTGTGTTGTCTTAATTATATGTATGTTGGCTGATCACTTATAATAAGAAATTAGCATTCATGTCTCACAACTTACATAACGTTATAGCTACTATTCTTAGCACTGTAACTAATTCACAATTACTGAATCATTAACAATGACACATGTACTACTACTAGCTAATGTCTGTTGTAGTAAATCTGATTGGTCAACTCTTTATGGATAATAATAACATTTGCTAGACAAGGTTATAGGCTTGAGATTCTCTAAAATGATGTTGGTAGTCATTGCTAACAAAATCATATGAATTGGCTACGATCACCTATTTTAGTGTGTTTGTGATGATCTTTTTTATGTGTATAGTTTACCTTCTGGTACAGCTAAAATACACCTTGATTTTTGTTATATTGCACTGAGGATGACATCTGTATCAAAAGTACAGCAGTACTCCATATGTACTTCAAAAGTTATTAGTCTGATAGGTTTCTAGACCTTGTCAAGGATACTGATGACATATCGCAAGGAAGGAGGAAGTGTAATTGCCAAAAATTCAGAAACTTGTGCATGTAAGAAGTACCTTGAGAAATGGTACAAGATGTAGGGATGGTGTAGCTACAAATCTAACCCTCTTCCCTCTACATAGGTGCTGTAGAGTCCTTCACGACTAGTGCCACTATGTGGATTGCAGTCTCAACTACTGGTATAGTGGTGTTCATAGCTGGTGTCCTGGTTGGTATTCTCCTGTTCTACTGCATTACCAAGTGCCGATCACAGAACTCCAAGCCCAAGCCGTCTTCCCATCAACCACAGCAAGCAGGTCCACAGTATGAAGAGGTGTCTGAAATTGGGGAGAGCGAAGTGGCCTATAGGCCAACACAAAGAATTGAGATGAGAACAAATGAAGCTTATTGGCCTATCCAACACTGATTTGGCACTACAGTTTTTAAAACTGACACTAACTATACAACTATAGCTACTTCCATTTTTGCCACTACGTATACTTAGAGGAGTATCAAGAATCACCACAAGAATCCCTTTCTTGTTCCTAGAATCTCAACATCACTTTCCTTGGTTTCTCCACTAATGTAACATTACATCATTTCTTATTCCTCTATATGAGTTGCACACATGGTTGCTGATTTTGTACTGAATACGTACCGCCTCTTTCATAGATATCTGTGTATATGCAATGACACTGAGACTTGTAACCCTAATGACTAGCAGATGCTTCCCACGAGACTGTTTTTTTTTTTTCATTCCATGGCGATAGCTAATCAGATGCATGTTGGGGCGTACATGGCTGTATACTTATTGTGGCCCATAATTCTGAATGATTTGTGTGCCATTTGTGTTAATACACTGCATACAAGGAAAATCAGGGTGGAGGCATCAGTAACAGGTCATTGTAAATAGTCATTACTATTACTAGTATGCCATGTTATGCAATGGCATAATGAATTGATTTGTAATTATAGCTTCCCATTCCCATGTTTGCAAAAATCAATACTATATATACCGATTCCTACATTCCTCTCTAAATTATTCATCAGGTGTGCTCCCAGTTTGTGTTTGTGCACATAAAAATATTCCAAACTAGTAGCATGCCACAAGTGGACTGATAATCATCTGTACACTATATTATACCATAAACGTGTTTGGTGTCATGTTTCCTGCACCCACTCCAGTGCCCAGTCTGGTTGTTCAGGTACTGACTATACTTACACTACTGGTAAGCTTGAAGAATTAAGCAACTGGCTGTACATTTGAATACTAGAATGTATCACAAGGTTCATATACAAAGTAATTCATAGCATTCCAAACATTACATTATCTAAAGGTGATAGATGATTATCACTTTCACTCCATGAATTTTCAATTGACATGAATAATAATTATCACATGATGTCATGAATTTCTTCCCATGAATTTTGCATACTGTAAACAAAGATGATATCATGCACATCACATGTTATCATCAGAGTGATTTACCCACTTTAATGAATATGTACAGCTGTGCAGGTGGTCACACAGTGACACTGTTAGCTATACGCTCCATATACTATTCACTCTGAAAACAGCCTTAATCTTTGATGTGAAGTAGCTAGTATATACTCTAGTAGACATTAATTTTGTGTACAGTTTCACATTTAGATTTTGAACAGCTACAGTGTATGTAATAATCACGTTTTGCTTCAGTCCTCTGCCTCCAGTTAATTTTTTTCATGGCCACAGGTACTGTAATATACTATGGCCACACCATGATGTATTACAAAAAGTGCATAGCTATGTAAAACTTTTAAAAATCCATCAGATTATACTACATAAATACTTTGCCTGGCAACTGGCTATGAATATTAATATCAGTGATGTAATGATTACATTTCTAAATTGCAATTACTAATTACTAACATAATTTGCAATTCATAATATTACTAATAGAAAGTAATTGTTACTATTACATTTACTTGTGCGGTTACTCAAAATGTCTGACACATTTATAGTTAATGTATTGCTTAGAGCTGTCAGTACATGTAAATGAGGTTGTAAGTTTGTGAGGATATTCCACTTGCAACATCTTTTATACTTGGCCCAAAGAATGAGAAAAGGAGAACGGGATGAAGCACAGAAAAGGAGTTTGGGGAAAGATTTTACATACAACCATTACATGTAATTGTACATAATTGACATTGCAAGGCAGCTATGATGGTGGTGTTTCAACTTACAAACTCCACTATGATAATTGCAATGGATTACAATTACAAATTACCATTACAACATCACTGGTTAATTTTGTAATGAAGTCCAATAGCAACAATGTCATAATGCACCCTATAGCAATTGGTGATTGTACAATATCATGTGCAACAAAGGACACCCAATGTGATATCAAGTTTTATATCAACTTGTCAACATATTACAGAATCAAGGCAATATGAACTCTTAATAGTTTCCAAAGCATATTATACTGCTCTATACGAGTTGGTGCTCTTGCAACATCGAGCACGCTCACACAAATCACAATGCACATGAACTGCATGGTCAAAGTATGTAAAATATAGAATACAAATTATAAATGGTTAAAGTAATACTATTGTGAATGAATCGGTCAATGTATGCATTCTCTCTCTGTTGCAAACCAAACAGAGCAAGATACACACAAACAGCGTGAAAAAATCTTCCATGCAGTATGTATGAAACTAGAAATATATGCACAAACTCTTACTAAGTATATAGATTTGCAAGCAGAATGTTTTTCTTTTACAATAACGGGGAATGAAAGCTATTTACAATTCCAGCAAGTTACAATTATAAAATGCCCCTACCAGCTTAATACATAGACAAACTATGTGGGTGAATGCCACTTATGATACATCTAACTTCAGGTTGACAGGATCAAGCTGTGGAAGTTGCAAATTTTTAACATGTATGGTTTGCTTCATGTGCTGCTGTTTGGCAAATCACAGTGGTTTCAGTGGTGCACTGCAAAAGAAGAAGGCCTTCAGTAAGAATATTGAAATTCAACTCACTGTGGCTGCATACAAATCACACAGATATTATTTTATTAACCACTGCTACACATGACACCATTTTCTAGCTCCGTTGAGTGAGTACATGTAGCTACCTAGGTAGAAACTCAACTGCAGCTGCTAATAAAATCACATGCACAAATGCACCACATATTAACTATATACACATGAAACATATAAGCACAGGCATGCAGCTTCAGAGACTCGTTATGGAAGTTGTGTGTCAAGTGGGGGAGCACCGACACCGGTTTGCACCTCGGTGTTTTTATCCTCAGGAACTGACTGGTTTCTACCAGAAATGAGTAATGGTATAGGTGGCTGTAACTGAAACAGTTTGGCAGCAACAGCTTATTTTGGGTGACACCAAAGTGCAAATAAATAATATGTGAAGTATATGTGAGTTCTGCTGTATGCAGAGTGAGCGCGTAAAATCATTACGAGTACAATTGGTGATTGAGGCCAATCCTTAGTGATGAAGTTGAACACGGGTGCAGCTGTGCCACTTGTGTTCATACACAGATGTCTTGACAAGCTTCAGAAAGAATCTACCCTAAGTCACCTGAAGAAAGTCCTCATCGAAGCATAAGCTCGAGAAAACTATACTGTGAATTGCTCACAATAGATCGTGAATACACGTGCCATTGCAGCTGCAAAGACAATAAAGAATGCAGACAGTAATGCCTTGTTCTCAAGCGTAACTGCCGCAAGCAAATTGTTAGGATTCAGCCACAACGGCTTCAAAACGGCCTAAAAAAGTGATTCGAGAGCAGTTAACATTTTCTAGGGGTGGGGTACCAGGTGGGGGGAGGAGGTGGGGCGTGCCCCAGAACATTATGTGTGTGCTTCGCACTGCAATACGGCTGGACTATTTCAAATTTGCTTCACACGGGCCTGTAGTGTGAGTACTAATTCAAAGATGTGGCAAATTTGACCACCATACCTCTTTGAAGTGAGAGTAATTGGGGTCAGCAGGGTTTGGGACAGCATGGGGATGACCTCCATGCATCGTCTTGCTGTATGTATCCCCGCCTCCTGTCTCACTATGTTCTCCCTGCAAGGAGAGATTGGAAAACACGAAGATCTCTTAGTTGACACATTCTAGTCGGATATTATTTACCAATTGTTGGTTTTCATGGAAACTGGCACACCCACACATAAACATTGCAATAAACACTAACTCCTCATTTTCTAGGGGTGGGGTACCGGATGGAGGGAGCTAGGGGAGGTGGGGCGTGCCCCAGAACATTATGCGCACGCTTCGCACTGCAATACAGCTGGACCATCTCAAATTTGCTTACTACAGGCCTGAAATGTGTTTGCAGATAAAAAAAAAAGCTATCTACTTTTATTTCTTCCTCATTCTTGTTCGCAGTTGGTTGCATGCATCTTTCAGGTAAGAGGAATCGTGGTGTTTAGTTTAACAAGCAAATTCCCAAATGCCCTGGTAAAACTTAGTATGTACAAATTGTGTGTTCTTTATCTGCCCACCCACAAGTACCTAAGAATGAGGCTAAACATGAAATTGGTTTATTGATGATGTAATTTATTTCCCTCCACTGAACAAAACTTGAGAAATGTGGCTGTTAGTTTCTCATGGTGTTAGGGTCTCTGCTGTACTTTCCATGTATCCACATTACTATGTCATGCCACAATATAACCTGAGCTGGTAGTGAGCGTGCTGTACAAAATATGGATAGCTGAGGTGAGGCATGAAAACAATGCTATAGTTATCCTATGAACTATTATGTATGAGGTCATTATGAGCATTTACTAAAGTATGTTTCTCTCTTACCATTTTTGAATAGTAACATGACTTGTAGAGAATATATGGTTCCTCCTGAACATGAATTTAAAACAAGAATGATGATAAAGAATACAGCCATACGTATCTATGTATCTATAACTGCAGTACAGTTCCTCCTGAGCAGCCTATAGCAAGGATTGATAGATCTTCCAAGAGGGAATATAAATTTGTATGCCGTTCTATGTGCAATGGGGGAGACAATCGTTTAATCTCACATTTAAGTTCCAATATACGGTAACTTGCACACTTGAAAATAAAAACCTGAGGTCTCCAGAGAAGACATACCCTGCACTATGCTACAATGATAAGAGTACTGACATTCACAGGTAGCTGTCACTATTAATATCCAAATAGCATTGGAGAAGGAATGGATCCTGATGGACTGCATGCATGGAATTCAAACTGTTACCAGTTGATCTACTTATAGTGATAACTTATCCAAGCAACGTAAAAATCTACTACTCCCACACCTTCAGTTGCGCTTGTAGCCCCTTTCTCACTTCAACTGGACTTTGAATCCACAAATAGATCTTGGACTGCCATGGACTACCACAGTTCCAATTGAAGTACTTTGCTAGGATTCCCCTATATTATGAACACAAGTCTATATATTATGCTTGAATTCCCACCATATCTGAGTTGTCAACCGTATTAAAACGGTAGATGATACTGATGTAAGAATAGAAAAGAGCTGAAAATGTGGAGGGATAGAATCAGTTCAGACTCCACTACATACACACCTGTTGATTTTTTTCAACTTCAGTTTTATTGTCAACAATCATTTAACCCTGTAAATATATGCATTACTAAATTCGTCACCAGACAGACAGACAAAAAATATAAAATGGTTTGCATGCATGGGTTAAGTTAATTATACACAAGTGTGACTTTCATACAAGAAACATTTAACATATAGCAGTGAGAAACAAGCAAAAATGGAATAGCCTTGAGCAAAGGAAATACGAAAGAACGCCTGGCACACACTCTTCGAAGAGGTACAGACTCTAGATTATTTCCATTACTCATGTTATATATATGATATCAGAGTTTAGTAGTATATATACTTTAGAAATGGCGTTGAAAGGTTCACTGCCAGTCCTTGCAGCATGCATGTAAGCTCTTTGTGAAGCTAAACAAGCTGTAAACAAAGCTGCATGCTGACTGGCTTTTAAAACTGTATATGGTTGATGTCTCTAAAGTGAGATTTGGTAGGCTATCATGCAAAACAATCCATGCTGGAGTGGTTGGTTCTGGTTTGTGAGACTAGGTGACTCCTTATATATAACAGAGGATCTGCCAAGGTGGCATAGTGAGTCCAGTATTTGGACTCATCATGGCATATATGATATCAATTTTGTTGGACAAGTGGCAACCGCACTCTACCAGGAATGTGGTTGCCAACTATCTAACAGACTTGCCAAATCATATCACCTAAATGCAGGATAAACACAAGAGTCTATATATAAAGTTTAATTGAACTAAGTCCCATACCATAATTATTGCCCTGGGCAAGTACACTAATAGGGCACTCATAGCTCAATCAAGACAAACCAGGAGTGGAGCCTGACAGCGGGTCAAGCTGTGCCATGCAAGCCAAGAAATGGAAGGGTGTGTGCAAACCTCGAATCTTGTTTTTATAGTAATGCATTTGCTGTTACATGTACATTAGCAACAATACTGGCAAAACACTTACTAGCTAATGCTATGAGTCACCATATAATGTGATTATGCAAAAAAAATGAGTCCCACCTAACGTTATTTTGCAAAATGCAAAAAGTTTCACCCACATATCTACCAACTGTTTTGTGGTTGCTAAGAGCAATATTACCACTCTCTTTACCTCAAGGTTTGGCACGTTCACTTTGGAGTCTTGTTTTGTTGATGACAGCAGCCCTCTGACGCTGTCCCCACTATAAAGGAGGGGAAAAATATTACATTTTCCAGAACATAAACTTGCATACAAGTACAGTTGCTGCACTGTAATCTAAAAATATATGCAACTAAAATTAAAGTCAGTGAATCCTCAAAAGGGGGAGTGCACACAAAGTAAGTGTTCATTGAGAAGCACTTCTTGAAAACCATAATAATTAATATACCAATAAGTGACAGTCTGGATGGACAGATTTAACCCTTTTGAAGCTGATAGATCTTGGTTTCATGATATCACTTTGTGGAGTGCACTTGGGAGATAGCCATAAAAGCTCTGCACCATGATAAGGATGGGACAGGGGGAAGTGGCTGGGTCCAGGGTGGAAAGCACATATCAGCCGTTTTTCTCTTCCTTCCCCAAATGGGCTTAGAAATGGCTCTATTTCTGACACTGTAGTCATGTTTCAGTGTGGAAAGCTGATTATTGAAAGCTTAATCATCACTGGGTGTGATTACTACAGTCAGGGAATTGCTGGATTTCCTGTTGGACTGAGTCAGCATAAATACTAACACCAGTCCAGCATTTCAGTTTTTTTGTGCATGGGAAGAAAGAGCCTTGGTACACCCCAACATGGTAATATATTTACACCCCAAGATACAAATTCATGTAACATCTATGTAGGCCTGCCTTTTATCAGGGAGATGGAGATGTGGTTCATTACACGTCCATCTGGCTTTATGGGGATTTGGAAAAATCGTCAGGTTCAAATTCAAGTCAGTTTTGCAACACACATGCAAATGTACTGTAGCCTTGTTCCCGGGCATCATCACTCTGCAAATTATGTATTTCACTGACAAACACACGTACAATTTGTATCAAGTGAATGCTGTGTGAGGTGTAGTGTAAATATACTGAGACATTGCATATTCAGTTAAAGACCATGCTAGGAACAATTTAAAGTTTTTTTGTCCTAAATTTGAATGCAAATTTTTCCACCCCCACACGATTGAGTTGCATGCATTCTAGATGCATTGGAAACTGCTCATTGTATTTGGTAAATGCTGTATATTAGCCAAAAAAATCTGTGAAAGGAAGACATTAAGAATTCATTACACAAAGTGGGACGGTGAATTGCCAAGTAAATGTATTTTCCTGGATGGTGTGTATACCTATCCATACAGTGTATTTACATGCAAGTGTACCTTCCATCTGGTACAGTACGGCTCTTGTTCTCGGTCTTGTCTGAATGCCCACCTATTTCACCGGTTCCCCTACCACCTATGTCATGACATGCACAAGGACAGAACCATGTTAATGCAGGTCCAGCCTACATGTAGCCATATCTTGCTGCTATCTTACTCCCTACAGTGTAGCTTTGTTCTGTCCACAAACGTTCATCACTGCCATACTTTGACTAATATGAAAAAACCTGCATTATTTGTAGAATGGTATCATACATGGCCACAAGCTCTTATGATGATGTCATGACTGTGGGATAACTTTCATGGCTTTGCACTCATCAACTGTCATAACAATGGCCAATGGGATCCCCACCACTGACAGAATCAGGAGGACTATGATGGTCACAAACACGCATTTAAAAACTGTGGAAAGTGAACATAAATTGTAATGCGTTCATGGATTGTTCATACATGAACAACATAGCAATGTGCCTATACACGTCTGTCATTATGTCATGTATCACTATAAAATATGCCATGTATTCTATCATACGTTTATATATGTATTGAGTGCAGCTACTGTATCGGGTAACCCCATACAGTATAGCTGCACTCAGTACATAAACTTATGATAGAATACATGGCACATTGTATAGTGACATTTCCATACAGGCAGTATGCACACCTCAATGCAGCAATAATTGTGCTTACGGCCTGTATGGAAATGTCAGGCTTTCTCCACAAGTACCGGTACATGTATGTAGCCAGTTGTGCACAGGATATTATCTAGTGCTTGCCAGACCATTCAGTAATGTAGGGTAGCCTATAAGCATTTAAAGACCAGTAGCTACTGTTTTGTATACTGCTGCTTCTCATGTTGCTAAAAAGACCTATATAATACATCAACGTCAATTGCAGTTGGTGCCATACGTACTGGCACTCTATATATCAGCATTGTGGTGCCTTTAAACTGGTAGGGTAACTGTAACAAACCTAGTTACAGTATTATACCTTCCTTGGTCCTGACCCTAAAGTAAATCACAGCAAAGGCAATTGGGATCCCAACCACTGTCAGAAAGAGAAGGACCACGATGATTGTAAATATCCATGTAGGAACTGTCGGAAGAAACATAATACAAATGAGATACATGAATAGCACAACAGTGTGCCTACATGATTGTGTGTCAGTGCCACTGCAATATGCCATGTACCTTATAATGTACTGAGTTCAGCAGCTGTAGGGGGCATTACTACATTGAGGTGTGCATACTGAATGTGAGTAACTGTCAGGCTTTCTCTACAAGTAACAGTACATGTATGTAGATGTGCTTTGTACACAGGATATCATTTAGTCCTCGCTAAACCACTGAGATTGCTATTATTCCTTACTACTATCATATTTTGCATGTAGAAACCGCAACCAGAATGCTGTTGTGTCTTTCCACATAAAATATTTATAGCTACGTGTATGCTCACTAGGGTTGAATTAATAATATATACATCCATTTTACTTGATGTTTTGGATGTGCATGTAACTAATGTACAATGTAACTAATGTACACTGATGGTCTACTCACATTGTTTATCAGTTCGTGTTGGTCGAGGTGAAGGATCACTCTCGGGCTTAGTTTCCCCACTACTTGCTTTATCCTTGTGCTCTCTACAATGTACTGATAAACATGGCATACACAAAGATAAGACCACATGAAAGTAATATAGTATGAAGCCAACAACCACATAGCCATATTTTCCTCACAATACAGACCCTACTGCACTATAGTCATGTAAGTTATATGCACTCCTGCAATAGTTTTAACATTGGTTTACTTACCCACTTTGAATGCTAAAATGTACTGTATGAAGACAGAAAATTATTGCCAGTTAACACACTGAATTTAGTCCCAGGCCTAAAGTATGTAACTCTATATGGTACTTTGTTATATTGTGAAACACAAAGCAAGATATAAAAGGAGGGTTCAATTTCCATATCTCAGCTTGGTGCATCTCTTCACTGCAACAGGTTCTGCAGTGACACTATTAAAGTCACATGACAAGGTGTGCAAGAAATAATGAAGAGCACCACTATTATGAAAACAAGGTTAATAGCAACAAAAGTCCTAGAATTCGCTTAACTGATGAGGCCTGATATGCGTCCTGCACAGTGAGTGCTTTTGCATAACATTTAGGCCTGCAATGGAGATGTGGTTCATTAATTGTTCATGTATAGGGGTGTGTGGGTTCTCTCCATATCTATCATTCTAAATGCACAAGTATACCCACTGGGTCTCACTCATGGCTTTTACATAGTATTGGATAAGCTAGTCACTTACTGTAAACTACCACTCCTAATGCAATCAAGAGTCCTATTCCAATCACAGTGAGTATAGCAGCAATCACCAGCAGAACAATCCGCCACCGCCATATTGTCTTGCTCTCTGCAAAGGGAGGAAAAATTTATTCTATAACAGCTAGATAGTAAGTTGCCTCCTCATGCACGATCAGTCAGAGTTGTTCCAAGTGTGACCATTGAGGACATGGTTATGCTTTTCAACTAAAATACACCGTAGCTAGTTTCTCAACTGCTGCTATAGTTGTAGTAGACATGGATCCAGACCACAAGTGCAGCCAAAATGAAGGACAAAATGGAGGCAATAAATCCTGAGATAAACAGTCCATCACGAGTAATACGCCAAGTTGGATCACATACATCTGTGAGGAAAAAAGCAGTGCATGTACAATGAAATGTACCATAACACTATATTGCATGATGGGTGATTACACAAAGGACCCTAGGATTTTGATAATCATTGTTATGTGGGTACTTACATGGGAGAATAGGGTGTTATCACTTACTGCCATTAGGAGGAAAGTGCAGTATCACTGTCACAGCAATCCATAGCAACACTCCAAGTACTAAGAAGATAGCATCGTATACATTTAGAGCAGTCCACCCGGTTGTCCTTTCTGCAAGTGTGTAATGTGAATACGTAACATGGCTTATCAGAGAGACTAGAGTGGACACCAACTTTAAACACAAGTGAATTTCAGAAACACAATGTAAGTTTTGGAAAATTGAATGAAGTCAGCCTGGAATACAGTCAGGTGCTCTTATCACTGAGCTGAGCCACTGGAATCATGACAGGCTATATAGCAACACAATGTCATGAAGACCAGAGACAGTCTCCTATGTCTAACTGAGAAGTATAACTGCTGGAGGCTGAGAAGGTGAACAGTGAAATTGTTTGGAATTGTAGGTCTCACTTGGTACCTAATTGGCATGTACACACCTACAACTTGTAGCTATGATAGTATTGGTGCATGATATTCTCCATGACATAACTCACATGGTACTTAATTGGTACTCACCCTTTCTAACGTCTTCAGGCAAATAGTAACAGGTACAAATCCCATCAATGATTGTTTCTACAGTACCCACTATGGCAAACAGTAAGGCAAGGGCACCCATCACAACAAGAGCAAAGTTCCATAGTGGCAGTCTACACTCTAATGAAGAAGAGAGGACAACATTACTATTGTTGGTAGTCTCTATTAATTAGCCACATTTGACAATATACCTGACCTAAATAAATATGCACAAATATGATAGCTTCATGCAATCACGTTGTAACATACCACATACGATGGAATTTCCAGACCATAACGCATTTGTTTGGCAGACCCTCACATTGGCGGCTGTATTTAGTTCATACCCACTGCCATTATTACAAACAAAACATGCCCTGGAACCAGTAGCATTGCCATTGTAATAAGCTACTGTTGCTATATTGAGTGTAGTGTCCTTGAGCACAGCACTTCCAACACTTCCATCATCACAAGATGGATATTCAGTTGCATCATCCAGTAAACTAACATCAGACAGAAAAGAAAAACCATTAGCTGGCAGGTCCCAAAGCTCCATCGGAGAACAATCTGTGGAGTAATCATGCAACAAGATTTGTGATACACAATTATATCTATAAGCAAATTAACTTGTGTATTTTACTCATAATGTAGATTTACATACTTACAGAACTGTGGTGTTGTGAAATTTCCTCGCACTGTCACAGTGATATCTCCACTAACTGCAGACACAGTGTAGTAGTAGTCAGTCAAGGAGTTCAGTCGCTCCCTCAGTATTATACTCACAGATTGCCCTGTGCCAGTGTCATTGGACTCAGCAGAGTATGGTAGGTTCATGTAGGCTGGGTCAGTCCCATACTGGACTGTACAGTTAGCAGAGCCAGTGAACCCAGATAGAAATATACACTGCAGCTGAGCATCTGTAGGAGAGCCCATATCCACCACCGACACTCCAAGCACATTATTAGTTGTACCTGCATGGCCAGGTATATTATTTTGTGTGGGTAAACCCAAGAAGAATTACATAAGTGGGGCAAGGTTGAATGAGCTGTATACCGCAAAAAAGTTTGCATATGTTTGCCTTTTGTGGAAAAGAGCTCATTAAGGCTTTCTCCCATCCAGTTTTTGATCTCTTCTAGTTATGCAAAAACAGAGAGAGCAGGCGCAAGGCTTTAAATTTAAGATGAGAGAGAAGTCCTACTTCTAAAACATAATTATCTAGATGTGAAGCAACAATGCTGAAGAATGGTTGTGATACCAAGTCCAACAGTAGCTCCTTTTTGACTACAGAAGGTAAATTTCGCCACTGTAGATATTTCACACTTGTCACTTGGTAACCTTTGGAGCTATACATTCCAGGTCAGATATGTTTTGTACACTTGATGTGGTTCTCAGATGGTGCTTGTCCTGTCATTGTGGATGGTACAGAAATCAGTCTTAGGCATGATGACATACCAGTATAATAGATCACATAAGAAACATGCCTACTACCTTTTTGTATATTGCAAGTGACCAAAAACTGTAATTGGAAAGGCCTGAGGATGAGGCTTTAACACTTTGTATGATTTTACTGAACAAAAATGGGATCACTCAGAAGACCCAGGTTACAATCCTGACTAGATCACATGACAATGATATCTGAAGTTTTATACCTGTAAGAGTACACTTTTGAAATATTACACCCATTTGCAAGAAAGTGAAGCATAGGACATGCACATCATATTAATATCCTGTGACAAGATGTATAGGGATGGCATAAAATCATTGTGGAGGTACTCCTATGTACCTTGTTTGGCTGGCTTTAGGGATTTGATCCCTATGTCTTTTTAATTTTATGGAAGATTGCTTGCAAAATGAACTTTTAGATGTTTTGCAACTTGCCATGATCAAGTCCACTACAACTACATAGCTACACAGAGAGGAGCAATATTACCTGTTAAAATACAAGATGATGAAATTAACTCACTGATGGGTTGTGTTGTACATGTTCTTGTAGCTCCCACTCCTACCACATTCTCAGCAGCCACTGACACACTGTCATAGCTTGAGGGAGGATTTGAGGGTGGCTCAAAGGTGTGGCTACACCTCCCAGCTGTACACTCAGCAATGTTCACATTCTCAGTAGCCACAACAGACCTAGCCTGGAAACTGATCTGGTACTGTGTGATGTTCCCAGTTACACCTGGACATGCTTCCCGTGGGTCCTGGAGGGGAATATAACAAGTACATAATACCCAAGCTGGACCTCTACAGTACTTACCCAAAGTACCCTTAAAGCAAGATAAGAAAGCAACCCTTTCATTCAAACAGCTGCTTGGCAATCTTGGAAAGGGGCAGCATCCTTTTCAGTTAGTTTGAAAGGCGCCTAACAACATGGAAATTACGATGTATTACATACAACTTACTGGTACTGTATCCCAGGTGTTGTCAATGGACAGTAGCACACCTGATGACTGTTTATAGATAACGGTAGTAGTACAGTTGATAGGAGCATCAGGAACTGTAGGAGGGTATACATATCAGTAACTTGTATACGAAGAAACAACAAAACTATGTTAGTTGAATCAATATCCTAATGGTAGATGGTCATAGTTGCATACAGGCACAACTGGCTATAATCGTACATCTCAATAAGTTGCGGAAATGCAGTATTTGCACACTCATATGTCTTACCCACAAGCAAGCAAGTATGTGGATAGTTTACATCATGGACAACGACAACAAGATGACAATTTCTATATAAAACTAATGCAGCAGCACAACTACATAAGAGAGGGTATAAGTTCACTACAGTATTAACACCAAATCACTCATATCACAAAGCACAGGAGAAAAGTTGCTAGAATTGCTAGTTTTCAAATTCTGCCACTAGTACATTTTGCAATATTGCACGTAGCTACCTCATTGCACACAAAAAAGCTGCTATGCATACATGCCAAAGTTCTCAGCATGGGACCATCTTGCAATTCAAGTCCTACCACAGGGCTTTCTTAAGTAGTCAAAAAAAATTATCTCGAGTACTAGTAAAGCACCACAGTATTAGAATTGCTTATGTATCTGACAAAGACTGCGAGCCATTCTAGCAACTGATGGCAGTGGTGGTGTGTTTCAATTCTGTGTTGTGTACTGAGCTCCTGCTATCTAATTTTTAGGCTATTCCAAAACCAATAGCTAAGGTAGATGCAGCTATTGACATTTCTGTGGCTGCTTGAGTACTAATAGTGCATAGTATAAAAGTTAAAAGCAGGTCACCATGTGCAAGCTCTAATCTGATTGGTTAGTTTAGGGTTAGGTTAAGTTGCATGAAAAATACTGCAGGATACATTGTGTGGCTGAACATGCACTTCTTGGAACTATCCCCTTGTCGCTGTGAGTTGCCATTACATATTATGCTCTTGTGATTGTACATGATAAAGGAGTGAACTTTCATAAAGTGAAGAAGCAAGGGAAGAGTTTGGAAACTAGCCATTCTAGTAACTGATGGCAGTGGTGGTGTGTTTCCATTCTTGTGAAGAATATTCCTGACCTTCACACAAAGAATTTACATAAGTAGGGTAAGAACTAAAGCATGACTGTTTGCTACATGCAAACTTGCCTTGAGGAGTGATTGCCAGGGGCTCACTTTCAGTCCCCTTCAGATTTACACAGTTGACACCACGTATTGTAATGTTGTACTCATAGCCTGCCATGAAACCAGTTAGTTTATGGTGTGTAACACTGGCAGTGGTGATGTTCAGAAGTCCCTCATATGGGGTCTGGGGATCGTTGGTGGTAATGTTGATGAGGTAGGAGTCAACACTGTCACCACCACTCAGTGTCCAGCTCACAGTGACATTCACAGCTCCACTACCATCTCCAGAGAGGCCAACACAGGAGAGGGTGGGGACAGTAGAGGGGGGAACTGCATGAAGAATGGATGACTAAATTGACTAACGAGTTCTTGACAACTGTTTCCCCCCCCCCCAAAAAACGGGATAGTATGATAGCAGTACATCAGTACATGTGATGTAGGCAGAACATTTAAGGATACAGAATATGCATGTTATTCAAGATGTCATAATTATGATGGGGCATGATCCTAAGTGACAAAAACTCTTTATAATTATTGAACTGATGCACCCTGAAATGTAGATCTTTAATAGATTGCTGGGAAGCTAGCTGTTCTTTGTTGCAAATTCAAGACCACTGGTCAGAGGGAGGTAACATTCCACTATATAGTGGTTTCTGCTCAAGTGAAGATGACAGAAAGGTTCAAGCTGATCTCCACATGCATGCATATTTTAACGCACCCTATTGTCATGTTTGTCGAAGCCTTGACTCCAAAAGTGAACCCAAGTGCACTTTCACCAAAATAAGCAGACTCGTGACTAACTACACCCACTCATTAATGAGCATGCAATAGTCAGCATTGTTGGCTAGCAAACACCATTGCAGAACCCAAACAGCCTTCCCTGCCGGAAATGAACCCCCTTCAAGGTGAGAGTAGCACTTTCTAAACCCATTCATGCAGCCAGGGTGAGAATTGGCCCACCCGGTGCCAACCATGGCCCCTTACAGCCAAGTCTAGCAGCTGCCATGTGCATAGCACCCTGCGGGTGACCCCACGTACCTCCCACTGTCCCACTCATTCTGCTGACACAGAATCTGTGCACAAGTGACAGAGACTGCACAGTGTGCAGTATGACTTAACCAAAAGTGAACAATAGGGTTTAATGGGTGAAAAACCTTGGGAATCTTACGTCACACTGTTCATGAATTGTGATCAACTATGAGATACAAGAAACTATTAAACTAGTGGAATCAACAATATATGTTTCGTATGTCAGTTGAATAATGTGATGGATTAATGTTATATTACCTTGGACTCTAACTCTTCGAGTATTATTCATGCTCCTATCTAGCCCATTGATGCAAGTGATGACTGTCCCATTCTCTGCAGGGAAGGTGAGGTTTGAAGTGAAGCTCCCATTGACCACACCTACGGGGAGTGCTCGGAAGTTTCCAGTTACTTCTTCCCTACTGCCTGGTGCAAGGGTAATTTCCTCCCCAGGAAATTTCCAGATGACTGCTCCTCCTGAGAGAGTGCACTGAAAGATCACTTCCTCTCCAGAACATGGCAACCACTGCTGTGTAAGTCGCACCTCACTGCAAGCTGGAAAATATTAAGATGTCACATATAGTGGGCACAAGACATTGACAGTGTATGTCGGTACTTAACAGACAACAGGTTTCCCAATTTGGTGAACAAAAGCGGTCAAATCTGGTAGGATTGCTTGCTTCACATACCTGAAGGAGGCCAATACAGGAAGCAAAGAACTAGGAGAAGAAACAGAACTGACGGAACCTGTAGTCAAGTGAAATAAAGACAAGGAAATGATCACATGTAGAATGTCACTGTAAACATTTGGTACAGCTGACAGAAAGAGTTTATTATTATGATAGTTACAGTGTGTAACACATCCATGCATGAACACTTTTAAGATACAGAGTTCATAATGTAGCTATTGTACCATGTCAGGGAAAGTAATAAACATTCAACCTGAATGCACACTCATTAGTTCCATGGTGTGCCTACTTCAGGAATCCATATATATTCCTCACAGAGCTCCTTGTGTCTTGGAGAGGGGGTTTTAGTGGGGGTATAAAGCGACGTACAATAGTTGAGTGGCCACTAATTGTTTACATAGCTACAGCATGACAATCCACAACTACAACCACGTGTTCCCATTGTCCATTGGCTCTGTTGTCTTACCCCTCCCACTAGTAAGATTACTATATTATATAGATGCACTTGTAACTCAGGTGGTACCAGTTGCACAGAAACCGTCTGCAGTAGACTCACAATACCTTTACTAAAGTTGTAGAAGTTGTTAAAAATGTGTAAAATAATCCAGGATGAGAAAGGGGAGGGGGCAGGAGTAGCACAAGCATGTCAGCAGTGGCGGATTTAGGGGGTGCAAATGCACCCCCCTTTGGTGGCTAGTAATGTATTTTTGCGTACATAACTGCACAAGTCCATCAAATGATTATGCAGCAGTGGCGTTAAATGCACACGTTTTCTTTTTTTCCCGCACCTCACGGCTGCTTTGCAGCCTCTGTGGAGCAAAGCAAGAGCCACACCTTTAAATTCTGCGAGCGTTTAATCAAACACAATAACTAGATTTGGCAGTAGGTCATCCAACTCTTGCTATTTCACCCCAAAACGGCACCAGAAACGATCTCAGAAGGTCTGAAATCAAAAATTTTCCTGGGGGGGGGGGGCATGCCCCCACACCCCCTTAGCAGGTGCACTTCGCGAGCTTTATTACACTCCACCAAGTAGCTATAGTGACCAAGTGCACACTGGAACCCCCCTTTCCAAAATCCTAGATCCGCCACTGGTCAGGGCTACTCTAATTGAGAGTACTACATCAAATGGTGTGGAATTAGGCTTGGTCAGTGAAATGAAGTGTACTTACCATGCCTTAATCAAAACCTGGCCTGCTATAAGGACACTACATGTTCACACATTAAACTTCATTCTTGCCGTAGGATGTAGAGGTGAATGCATAAATTTTGGTTAGGGTCATTCTTCTTTGGGATCGGTTCTCTTTCTTGCTAGATCAATTGCTCAGAAAAATGATATAGCACCTACAATAATGCAGCGTCAATTGCTCAGAAAAATGATATAGCACCTACAATAATGCAGCGTCAATTGCTCAGAAAAATGATATAGCACCTACAATAATGCACCGTCAATTGCTCAGAAAAATTATATAGCACCTACAATAATGCAGCGACATAAATTTATATGTGTGCACATTCTAGACTAATCAGGCTAATGTGGTGCACGGGACCAGCCAAACTAGATAGACAATTTCCTGAGGATTGTAGCTAAGGGTCGCAGGGTCAGTAACAATTTTGAGGTGCCGTCATGGGGTCACAGCCAAGTTTAGGCAGTCGCAATCCCAGTCGCGGCAGTTAATATGACGCTAATGGGAGTGACGACCCTTGTAAATGACCACTGAACCACACCTCCTTGAAAAATGGTAGTTCCAGATGTTATATACCCACTGTAGAGGAATTGTTTAGAAAAAGATCATACATGACAGACCAGGCCACATGGTAGCTAGTGATTGACTTTTCTGATAAAACCACTTGCGACTTAAAACAACCAGAAAGTGTGACACCACAGCTTGCCCTCATTGCATGGCTGGTATTTACAGTATGACACAAATGGTGTGGGTGCAACTTTGATTTTGTATTGAAAGTACAAGTGGCTACACTCAACACATCTTACCAAAAGATTTTTCAATTTGGGTATAGCTATAGATATTAAAATTTGGTAATGACTACAGCTAGGGCTTTATGAAAGAACGTTTGAGGATTCAGAGTCACTACATGTGGTCACAGACAGCAGTAGACAGGAAGCTTGGTTCACTATAGTAGCTTCTTGGGAAGGAACTGCCATCTGCTTGAGGTAATATGATACTGTTTCATGTAAAGAGCTCCGCACATGCATGGCAGCTTGAATTTGAGAAGGGAGTGCTGCTAGCTATAGTCTGCGCCAGATTAGCTAGCCCGACGATTATACTATCAAGTAGATAGCCACTGGGAGTGTATTTTGGACTGACACATGAAATCTGTCTTATTAATATTTAACATAGCAAACATCTTTTGTTGCGTACCGTGTAGCCCATATTTTAGCGTCACGTACTGCCCTAGCCTTCAAGATTGACACACCTAGAAATTTTGTGTCTAACGATCTACACACTCAACAAAAATAACTCACTTTATCCATAATCATACAGCGAGCACTGTCACGCCATACCCAGGTGAAACGATTTAAGCCCTACAAATGTCTTGTTTACAATATTGTAACCAGTGTTGCGTGTAAGCTGGAATCTGATTGGACTGAAGGTCGGCGGCGCCAGACATGTACTCGCTTTCCGTCGCTTTGTGGGACTTGGTGAAATAAACAATGCATTAAGTAGTATTGTGTAGACAATGTGTTTGATAATTTCAATACTTAGGGTCATTCCCGTTCGAAATTTCGCGAACCCGACTTTGTGCAAGATCTGGGGTACAAGCTGTTCTCTGACACGATGTTCGTTCTTCGCGGAATTTCCAGTCTCCTTATGTTCAGCTTATTGCTTACAACAGGTACATTTTTATAATTATAAAATGATTATAACAGAAAATAGAATAGAGCTGATGTAGCCCACGTTTTCCAAATTGTGAATGAGTTTTGCCAGCTGCAGGTCTACCAAGTACCCATCCATAACGTAAAATATCCTCCACTATTACTCACCGGTGAACAATATCCTCCCAGAACAGTAGTCACTGACACTGGTGAATATACTGTGTGCCCCCAGGACATAATTCACTTAATCGGTCACTACGTAGCAGTTCTGTCTCAGATACAATGAAAATTCAGCATGGTAGTGGATTATACATAGCTATGCTTGCTATAGACCTCCAGGCAGTCTGTAATGTTGTTGATTGAGCACCCCACATCACATGTCCTGTATTTTGTTGCTTCTAACCTGCATACTAGAGTTTTACTACATATGGAAGCCTCAAAATTGCATGGTACATGTAGCTATAGATCACTGTCAGAAAGAAATTATCATTTGGACTTGCCATTTGAGATCCAAGAACATATTACATGCATGGACAGTTAATTAGATTTGTCAAGAACGTACAACTTATTACAACAATCCTTTTGGCATCTGAAAGCCTACCATTTACTTACTCATCTGAATCAAATATACAAACATGTAGCCAAGAATGCCAAAATAGTTTTACTGATCTGCATCAGAAATACCAGACTACTTGCTTCATGGTGATATATGTAGATGGGTAAATGTCCAGCTTGGAAGGAAATGGAAAGGTGATTGCCGCGGTTTAAAGGATGTTTTTGGATTCTTAACTAATTAACTGTCCATGCATGTAATATCTTCACTCACCTGAAGCTCAGATTGAATTTGAATGGCTAATCCAAATGACATTACGATTTTTTACAGATACATAGTAGTTCTCATTTTTGTTATAGCTGAGTTATAGCTCCCATTAACACAAGCATCATGAAGGGTTTTTGTCTTCTAGCAACAACATTTATTAGTGAATGTGACTTTATTAACAAGGCAGGTGCATCGTGGCACAACTCAATATGCAGATGTCCATTGCTCCACCTGGACATTGGATTTACTTGTTGATATGAGCAACTTGGATGTATTATGCAATCATTTAATATTATAGCTAGTTATTCAACTATGTGGAAACATACAGCATTAATTACTTGATGATGACTGTCAGTAAAACACTAACTATTCTGTGACTTACCCTTACTATTTTCTGAAAGGGTGTGTCCCCTGGATTCCTTTTATGCTTATTTATTTCACACCAACATTATCACAACACATTCAGTGTTCCTCTCAAGTATGTACCCTAGCTATAATATAATAACACTACCTAGCTACTGCTGGAGAAGCAATAGTACTGTTGAGCACAATTGTGATCTATGCTGTTATCATCTTCAAGACTCTTTGGTTTAGTGCAAGATGGACTCATGACCAATCTTGGGACAAGTGTCTTGAATGGGCTAATTTTTTTCATTCTGCAAAAAGCTTTAGTTTAATAAGAGGTGATAGTATCCAAATGTGTCCAACTACAACCATATTGGGCAAGATTTGGTGAACTGTTTTTGAATCTTCTTTTGCGGAATTACTGTAGCATGTGTGCCTTCTTACACAGCCTACAGTGAGGTACGTCTTACACAGCAGTCACCACTGGGTCTGCCATGTTCTGGAGAGGCAGTGATCCTCCAGTGCACTCTCTCAGGAATAGCAGCCATCTGGACTTTTCCTGGGGGCGAAATTACGCTGGCGCCAGGCAGTAATGAAGAAATAACTGGGAACTTCCAAGCGCAACCAGTGGGTGTGGCCAATGGAGAGTTCACTTCCACTCTCACCTTTCCAGCAGAGAATGGGACAGTCATCATTTGCAGCAATGGAGATAGGAGCATGGATGACACTCAAAGCGTTACAGTTCGAGGTACAATAGTCTTACTGACATAAACAAGATTGACTGCCAGACACACAGCGTCGTGTACAAATGTAAGCTTACTGCATGTTTCAACTTCAAGAGAGGGAGCAGGGAGCAGCATCTGAAACTAGATCCTTTTTCTGAGATGGTTAGCTACAAAAAAGGCACTGTCTCAAATGGGTCGTAATAAATTGTAATTGGGCAGTGAGGAACGCAGGTTTTACATTTGGCTCGGTTAAACTGAAAATGCTTTATTATGACTGCAATGTGAATTCCTGCACTGCACATCACACTGAGATGTCTGTGGCATGTAGTAGGACTCCAGATAGTATTTTCTTCCCACTCCTTATGGCTAAAGTACAGGTCGGGAGGCTCCCTACATAGCTGCTTGCTCAACTAGCATCACTTGCTTGTATATCTAATATGCAAACTGGCTAGTCTTAAGTAGATTGAAACATTTGTAACTATCTCATCACCTTTTGTCAATTTGCTACAGCTAACTAGCTCTTAAAAAATTTATGATAAAGCGTTAATCTTTTATTTCAAAAAGAATACCTTTCTATCTCAAATGTGTAGAAACCTGAGTGAATAGGTCTGTATTTTGGGGATTTGTACAACTCACTAACAACTATCTGAGACAATAAACTGGAAAGCTCTTCCAAGTGATACCTAGTTGCAACAAAGCCTGGTCTACTCTGTTTCGAGTAGAAGCAGCGCTGCAAGAAACTTGTTCAACAGCCGAGAGAGCGGCTAGTAGCATAGCTCGCAGACCGGGTCCACAAGAATCTACTCCAACAGGCGAGTGGCTAGTAGAGTAGCCCGCTGACCAGGTCCACAAGAATCTACTCCAACAGGCGAGTGGCTAGTAGTGTAGCATTGCATGCTAAGCCAGTTAGAACAGCACCCTAACCTAACCAGAGGTTCTTAGGGCTTCAGAAGCCTGATGAAGAGTTTACATAATCCCTTTGGGCTTTACCCTCAGGAATTATGTAAACACTTCCTCAGGCTTCTAAAAGCTCTAGCTGGTTAGGTTTCCTACCTACACAGAAGAACTATCGATACTAGTTCAATTTTTGGGGGAAAGCAAATTCATTCACCAAGTGTGAAGTAAGCTAGTTAGTTTCTCCCAGTATTGTCTGCATGCAATGGAGACCCTTTCCAAGTTGTGGAGTGTGTGCATTTGTTGGTGGCATGGATTACTCTCGAAAGAGGAAGTTGGCTGGCTCATGTGAAACTAGTCACAGACAGTAGCTTGCTAGCTGAGCCAAAAGAGAAAGTGGATTCTCAGAGTTTGGTAACTGTCTTCATACATCAAATTCGGACGTCAGCTGTTCATCGTAACAGGATTTTATCTTTCTCTTCCTCCCTGCAAATTTTGATGCTGACTGGTCACCTTCAATTTTCATCTTCCCTGATATCAGCTGCTCATCTTCACTCGGTTTTCTTCTTCTTTTCTCCCTAAACGTTGGCTCTAAGTCCTGAGTTACATTTGGTTCTCTGACAGCCTTTTCAATCTCCAGGAGCATATATCACACATGCAGATTGCAATCTTGCTAGTGTGGGATTCACTCCAGTTATTACTGCTATAGATAGTAAAAATCAAATTTAGACTAGTACCACATGCAACCTAGCTATCAATTCATGCAAGTAGTTACATATTAATTGCTTCAGGTCCCCCCTCTGTCTCAACTCCCTCCTGTGTTGACCTCTCTGGAGATATCAGTGGAGCTGTGAATGTCACTGTGAGCTGGACACTGAGTGGTGGAGACAGTGCTGATTTCTACCTCATCAGCATCACTACCAATGCTCCCCAGACCCCATATGGAGGACTTCTGAACATAACCAATGCCAGTGTCACACAACATGAACTGACAAGTTTCATGGCAGGCTATGAGTATAGCATCACCGTACGTGGTGTCAACTGTGGGAGTCAAGAGGGGAGAGAGAGTGAGACCCTGACAATCAGACTTCAAGGTAAATTATTGCAAAACCATTATCACAAGTTCGTTACACTAGTGTAATGAACTGTTGACATCAGATCATACTTCAAGAGGCAAAACAAAGAATTTGCAGAATTCCGGGCCAGAGTAAGCAATTGACATCCAATTAAATTAGTCTCATGATGCACCTACCGATTAATGTCTCAACAACAAACCTAGGAGAGTGGTGCTAGATGGCAAGACATACATGGTTTGCATATTTGGCTGTGTAATCACAATACAGGCATAAGAAAGCATGGAGTCTAAACCATGAGTTGCATCTGCAGAGCAATAAACTGGTTGTTTGGCTTGCCAATTTCTTCCAGCACAGTTACGATCATATTACACAGGTCATGCATGTAACCAGCACCCGGGTCTGTCACTTCTCATCGTTTGTAGCCCAAAACTAACTCTGGCCATATATATAGTTGTGAGTAGTTTATACACCTGTTGAAAGCTGGTAGGGTGAGTATGCACAATGCACTCAGGTTTTCCCCTACTACGTATTTCCTGCATTCATCTAGTAGCTGATAAAGTGGGGAAAGTTGCAAGTAGAAAGTAGCATTATAAGCCAAGAACGGTTGAAGGGTAGCACCCCATATAAATAAATCCAGCCTTGGGTTTCATACTACTATCAACAAGATGGAAGTCTACATTCCTAAAAGTAGAAGCCTACAACCAAATATGCATGGTTGTAATAGGTAGCTCTCTTTGTACATTACAAATTATATATCCTCTACCCCAGTTCCTGATGCCCCTACCAACTGTGCTACTACTGTTATCTATAGGCAGTCATCAGGTGTGCTACTGTCCATTAACAACACGTGGTTTACAGTACCAGTAAGTCGTCTAACTACCACATAGTAATTTATTATGCACACTGATTGTTAATCAATAAACTACACCTCCCTCAAAAAAGGCAGTCTTACATGCATGGTATGCAAAGGCACTCACCTCAAAGGATGTGTTTCAGCCAATACCAGGCCTCATCAGCATGAATTTGACATTTCAGTAGCTTCTCAGTTGGCTTCTACATAAATGAAGGGAAGGTAATCTTTTACGAACTTGAGCTCGGAAAATAACTTGCCGACGTTTCGACTGAATGCTTTCGCCCTGATGACAACTGGAGCATTCAGTCGAAACGTCGGCATTTTTTGAACTCAAGTTGGTAGCTAACAGATAACCTTCTCTTCATGAATTTGACAGTTGCATGAAGAAATGCTACACTCCAGAGCTGACTACACCACTATACAAGCAAAGCCATGACCAACTAGCTACCTGAATGCCTTCTTGCATGAAATAGTAGTCTCCATCTCAACTCATTCCTTCTTGTGTGTAAAACTATAGGTTGGCGGAAAGAACTGAACGTATGGCTGTACACTCACTGTGTTATAAAGTGCTTCCCTTCTACCTGGAAGATCTTGACCAGGTGGTAGATTATCTGTGGTGACATATCACTGAGCTGTTTTTTGAATACCTCCATAGTTTCTATGCATGCAAGGTCTCCTGTTGAAAAGACTCATTCTATCAAAGCTGACTATGTACTATAGATCATGTTTCTTAAAATCACCACAAACTGTGCAGAATTCTTGGTAAGAGTTGCGACATCAGCTAGGTTTTAATAAGCAGCTGTAATTATGTTACTGGAGATGAATTACATCTTACAGAAAGCAATGATTGTAACTATGTCTCAAAGACTCATAAACTTTTTTCAGACTAAATTGTCGATTAGAAAGCAGAACATGGCACTAATGAATGTACATGCATGGTGTCCAATGCTTCCGTTGGCCCGTCATTTGTCAATAATGTTTTCATGCATCTTGGAATGTAACCTTTTCTGACAAAATTAGAACTCCACATTTAAGTTGCCACGTGTTTTAAATGCATCTTTCTTTTGAAATCTACGTTTAGAACATTAATGTTTTCTCCTCTATGTAATATTCACTTCCTTCAGGACCCAGAGGACCCATGCCCTGATGTAACTGGGAACATCACACAGTACCAGATCAGATTCCAGAGTGGCTCATTATCAGCTACTCAGAATGTGAACATTGGCAGGTGTACAGCTGGGAGGTGTAGCCACACCTTTGAGCCTCCCTCAAATTCCCCCTCAAGCTATGACAGTGTGTCAGTGGCTGCTGAGAATGTGGTGGGAGTGGGAACTGCAAGAACATGTACAACACAACCCATCAGTGAGTTCTCACTCTTACTTTGTCATGTTCCATACAAACATGCATTAATCATCCAGCCATGTTAGTAAACTACAGTGGGCTTTGGATTACTACTACTACCGTGTGTATTCTATCAAGAAGCATCAGTGAAGCATAATAGACTTATAACTCATCATGGTCTAGCGCAACCAACTCATCCTGGTCGGGATGGTCCAACTAGTACAACCAACTCATCCTGGTCAGGATGGTTCAACTAGTGCAACCAACTCATCCTGGTCAGGATGGTCCAACTAGTGTAACCAACTCATCCTGGTCAGGATGGTTCAACTAGTACAACCGACTCATCCTGGTCAGGATGGTCCAACTAGTGCAACCGACTCATCCTGGTCAGGATGGTCCAACTAGTGTAACCAACACATCCTGGTCAGGATGGTCCAACTAGTGTAACCAACTCATCCTGGTCAGGATGGTTACAACCGACTCATCCTGGTCAGGATGGTCCAACTAGTGTAACCAACTCATCCTGGTCAGGATGGTCCAACTAGTGCAACCAACTCATCCTCGTCAGGATGGTCCAACTAGTGTAACCAACTCACCCTGGTCAGGATGGTTCAACTAGTGTAACCAACTCATCCTGGTCAGGATGGTCCAACCAGTACAACCGACTCATCCTGGTCAGGATGGTTCAACTAGTACAACTGACTCATCCTGGTCAGGATGGTTCAACTAGTGCAACCAACTCATCCTGGTCAGGATGCTCCATCTAGTGCAACCGACTCATCATGGTCAGGATGGTCCAACTAGTACAACCAACTCATCCTGGTCAGGATGGTCCATCTAGTGCAACCAACTCATCCTGGTCAGGATGGTTCAACTAGTGCAACCGACTCATCCTGGTCAGGATGGTCCATCTAGTACAACCGACTCATCCTGGTCAGGATGGTTCAACTAGTGCAACCAACTCATCCTGGTCAGGATGGTTCAACTAGTACAACCGACTCATCCTGGTCAGGATGGTTCAACTAGTGCAACCAACTCATCCTGGTCAGGATGGTCCATCTAGTGTAACCGATTCATCATGGTCAGGATGGTCCATCTAGTGCAACCGACTCATCGTGGTCAGGATGGTCCAACTAGTCCAACCGACTCATCCTGGTCAGGATGGTTCAACTATTGCAACCGACTCATCCTGGTCAGGATGGTCCATCTAGTGCAACCGACTCATCCTGGTCAGGATGGTTCAACTAGTGCAACCGACTCATCCTGGTCAGGATGGTCCAACTAGTGCAACCAACTCATCCTGGTCAGGATGGTCCATCTAGTGCAACCGACTCATCATGGTCAGGATGGTTCAACTAGTCCAACCGACTCATCCTGGTCAGGATGGTCCATCTAGTGCAATGACTCATCATGGTCAGGATGGTCCAACTAGTACAACCGACTCATCCTGGTCAGGATGGTCCATCTAGTGCAACCGACTCATCCTGGTCAGGATGGTTCAACTAGTGCAACCAACTCATCCTGGTCAGGATGGTCCATCTAGTACAACCGACTCATCATGGTCAGGATTGTCCAACTAGTGCAAACGACTCATCATGGTCAGGATTGTCCAACTAGTGCAACCGACTCATCATGGTCAGGATTGTCCAACTAGTGCAACCGACTCATCATGGTCAGGATTGTCCAACTAGTGCAACCGACTCATCATGGTCAGGATTGTCCAACTAGTGCAACCGACTCATCATGGTCAGGATTGTCCAACTAGTGCAACCAACTCATCATGGTCAGGATGGTCCAACTAGTGCATGGTCAGCTACGGTTGTCCAACTAGTGCAACCGACTCATCATGGTCAGGATTGTGCAACTAGTGCAACCGACTATTGTAGAAAAACAGTCCAGAAACATGGTTTACTCTTGTTTGCACACCAGTTCTCACTCTTACTTTGTCATGTTCCATACAAACATGCATTAATCATCCAGCCATGTTAGTAAACTACAGTGGGCTTTGGATTACTACTACTACCGTGTGTATTCTATCAAGAAGCATCAGTGAAGCATAATAGACTTATAACTCATCATGGTCTAGCGCAACCAACTCATCCTGGTCGGGATGGTCCAACTAGTACAACCAACTCATCCTGGTCAGGATGGTTCAACTAGTGCAACCAACTCATCCTGGTCAGAATGGTCCAACTAGTGTAACCAACTCATCCTGGTCAGGATGGTTCAACTAGTACAACCGACTCATCTTGGTCAGGATGGTTCAACTAGTGCAACCAACTCATCCTGGTCAGAATGGTCCAACTAGTGTAACCAACTCATCCTGGTCAGGATGGTTCAACTAGTACAACCGACTCATCCTGGTCAGGATGGTCCAACTAGTGCAACCGACTCATCCTGGTCAGGATGGTCCAACTAGTGTAACCAACACATCCTGGTCAGGATGGTCCAACTAGTGTAACCAACTCATCCTGGTCAGGATGGTTACAACCGACTCATCCTGGTCAGGATGGTCCAACTAGTGTAACCAACTCATCCTGGTCAGGATGCTCCAACTAGTGCAACCAACTCATCCTGGTCAGGATGGTCCAACTAGTGTAACCAACTCACCCGGGTCAGGATGGTTCAACTAGTGTAACCAACTCATCCTGGTCAGGATGGTCCAACCAGTACAACCGACTCATCCTGGTCAGGATGGTTCAACTAGTACAACTGACTCATCCTGGTCAGGATGGTTCAACTAGTGCAACCAACTCATCCTGGTCAGGATGGTCCATCAAGTACAACCGACTCATCCTGGTCAGGATGGTTCAACTAGTGCAACCGACTCATCATGGTCAGGATGCTCCATCTAGTGCAACCGACTCATCATGGTCAGGATGGTCCAACTAGTACAACCGACTCATCCTGGTCAGGATGGTCCATCTAGTGCAACCAACTCATCCTGGTCAGGATGGTTCAACTAGTGCAACCGACTCATCCTTGTCAGGATGGTCCATCTAGTACAACCGACTCATCCTGGTCAGGATGGTTCAACTAGTGCAACCAACTCATCCTGGTCAGGATGGTTCAACTAGTACAACCGACTCATCCTGGTCAGGATGGTTCAACTAGTGCAACCAACTCATCCTGGTCAGGATGGTCCATCTAGTGTAACCGATTCATCATGGTCAGGATGGTCCATCTAGTGCAACCGACTCATCGTGGTCAGGATGGTCCAACTAGTCCAACCGACTCATCCTGGTCAGGATGGTTCAACTATTGCAACCGACTCATCCTGGTCAGGATGGTCCATCTAGTGCAACCGACTCATCCTGGTCAGGATGGTTCAACTAGTGCAACCGACTCATCCTGGTCAGGATGGTCCATCTAGTGCAACCGACTCATCATGGTCAGGATGGTTCAACTAGTGCAACCGACTCATCCTGGTCAGGATGGTCCATCTAGTGCAATGACTCATCATGGTCAGGATGGTCCAACTAGTACAACCGACTCATCCTGGTCAGGATGGTCCATCTAGTGCAACCGACTCATCCTGGTCAGGATGGTTCAACTAGTGCAACCGACTCATCCTGGTCAGGATGGTCCATCTAGTACAACCGACTCATCATGGTCAGGATTGTCCAACTAGTGCAAACGACTCATCATGGTCAGGATTGTCCAACTAGTGCAACCGACTCATCATGGTCAGGATTGTCCAACTAGTGCAACCGACTCGTCATGGTCAGGATTGTCCAACTAGTGCAACCAACTCATCATGGTCAGGATGGTCCAACTAGTGCATGGTCAGCTAGGGTTGTCCAACTAGTGCAACCGACTCATCATGGTCAGGATTGTCCAACTAGTGCAACCGACTATTGTAGAAAAACAGTCCAGAAACATGGTTTACTCTTGTTTGCACACCAAATTGCAGTCTAAATACCCATGCTATTGATGTATTTGTAAATGCTTTCCTTATAATGAGTTTTCATAGGGCTACCAACTTGACAGTGGTTTCAATTAAGTAAGGTGCACCTTTTTACGGTATCACATTGATGTATTGATATGTATAATGTTCATTGTCCCAATTGACTCTTTTTCGATATGATATCGTGTCACGTAAATTTACACGTGTTCTTGTAAAAAAGCAGCTTGAAAGTCGGCAAAGACAGTTGGGAAAGACAGCGGTTGTGAAAGCGGGGGCTTACATTGTGTCTATGGACAGAAAGACAACCGTGTACGGACGGGAAGCTGGTAAAATCGCGTTTTTTGAAAAACGCGTACAAGCTGTCCATAGCAACGCGTTCCCTTATTTCACGGGCCTGCCTGTGAGTTCGAGCTTATATCGTTGTTATAGTAGCAGAGCCGGCCTTTATAATTCAGCATCATACAGTGCAAGCCCCCTGTGACACGTTGGTGCAATAATCTGAGTTTAGCTGGGAAACGACCTGTGCGGATAAAATTGCCTCTAACTCAAATTCAATATTTGCGCGAAGTGCCGGGTTTTCGCTCAGCGGGTCACATATTATAGCTCATTATATTGACCATTATCATGCACTTCTTTGTCTCATCTTGTTTATGCAATGTTAATATGTAGCATAATTTTAGAATTATATCGCAATCGGCATATTGGTACGGTGAAAACTAACTCACATAAAGAATGCAAACATATCCTGCTATACACATGGTGAAGACTATAGTCTGAAACACTAGTAAACATATGCTTAATTGTGAAGCAGTACCTTTACTGTCACAATAATGATTGATTTTAAGTCTACACACAGCGGTCCCCATATATATATATACAGAACATCTGGTTAATTAAGCTGATTTGAACCATCATCTTCCCATGCAGGTATGGCCAACAACCTCCTAACTGTAGAAGTAATAGGTGTAAGCTCTCCTGTTGACACCCAGCTGCAGTGCACATTCCTACCTTTTTTCACTGGCTCTGCTCACTGTACAATCCAGTATGGGACTGACCCTACCTACATGAACCTGCCATACTCTGCTGAGTCCTCTGAGACTGGTACAGCAGGGGACACTGTCAGTGTGGTACTGAGGGAGCGACTGAACTCCTCAACTGTGTACTACTACACTGTGTCTGCAGTTAGTGGAGATGTGACTGTGAGAGTGCGAGGGTCCTTCACAACACCACAGTATAGTAAATATGTGCATGTGCTAGGACTACAACAACTAGCATATTAGTCAATTAATCAGTTGCAACTTCAAGTAAAGGTGGTCAACTACAACCTTTCTTTGTTGACAAATGGACATACATTAGCTACCATGTTATGATGGCCATCTACTACTGTAAGTGTCTAAAGATTGTATGAGTATTTGAACTAAGAAAATAAGAATAATTAACTATCGTCAACCACCTGTGCAAATCTTCTGTTTTATTGGGCCTTAGATAGTACATGTTATGTGCCTTAGTGGGAGAAATAGACATTGGTAAACAAAACTTCAAAGATTTCATTGCACGGTCATTTCATAGGTTGTTCCCTGACAGAACTTTGGAACCTGCCAGCTGCCGGTGTCACCTTGCTGTCTGATGTTAGTTTACTGAATACTTCTGCTGCTCGGTATCCAAGTTGTGATGATAGAAGTGTTGGGAGTGTTGTGCTGGAGAACACTACACTCAAGACAGCCACAGTGGCTTACTACACTGGCACGACTTCTGGTTCAACAGCTTGTTTTGTCTGCGATGAGGGCAGTGAGTATGCACCAAATACAACCACTACTGCTGAGAGAGTGTGCAGAAGTAATGGAACGTGGTCTGGAAATACCATCCTTTGTGGTATGTTGTAAAACATGACATTACTTCCAGCTTCACAGGAGCAAGTTTTATCCTTGTAGGTACACTATGGTAGTATGCGTATTCATGGAAGCAAAGCTTGAAGCCTTGATAGATGCTCAAAACTGAAATTGTATCCACATGAGGTTGTACATACCCTTAGAAAACAATTTGGTTGTACCATCCCAAATAATTCATATAATCTCAGGGATGTTTCGATCCGATGTGGACCTTCATCAGGCTTGACAAAATCTGTACAGCAATATGTGGATAAAACACAGCAGTCTATTGTCATGCAATCTAATGCTGTGTACTTTACCAATGGTCCCAGGCTAATATGGAACTGGACTGGTTCTTGGTCTGCAAATTTATTGTTATCAAACAATTATTGCAGTAACAACTTTATAAATTATTTTGTAGCACATTGTTTAGGTAGATCAAATTAGGTACTTATGTATTGATTAAAGGTACTTGTGTTATTGAGTAAAACCATATTAAGGAATTTGTATTTTAGCTGAGGGACTAAAAATTGAACCAAACTTTTTGTGAATCTTGTGTACACTTTGACGTTACCCATTCATCCGTCCACATGACTCAGAGGTTTGTGATTCAAGGGTGTCCTACCTTAAGGAATTTGTATTTCACACCTGAGGCACTTTCTCTGAGATACGGTGCCTTTCACATTTTGCTGTACTGCATTTGTGGAGGATTTATAAAAGGGATTGTTTTTGTATCCTAATTTGCTCATTCTGACCTGCTTTTATGCACCTTTTACACTGCAATGTTTTATCAGCATCTAATAATTGAACTTGTACTTATTTCCGTTCAGGTGCTGTAGAACCCCTTCCTCCTGATGCTGCTATGTGGATTGCAGTTTCAACTACTGCAGTAGTGGTGTTCATAGCTGGTCTCCTGGTTGGTGTTCTGGGTGGAGTTCTGCTGTACCACTGTGTTATCAAGCACCAGGCATCCTCCCACCAACAGAAGAAGACCGTATCATCTTCTAATCCACTGCAGCAAACTGGTCCACAGTATGAGGAAGTGATGGAACTGAGACAGAATACAGCCTATGAACCGACACAGACTGGTATTGAAATGAGACCGAATGAAGCTTATGGACCAATGCAACACTGATTTGCTACTGATGTATAACTGTAGGCCTTTATAGTATGTTTTTTGTATCAGAAGGCACAAGGATAAATGAGAATATATATGCATGTTGTGTATATTTCATTCCAGTAAAGAGAATTATAAAGTGTATGATCTTGCAAGAGAAATGTCTCTACCCATGTAGCTACTCCATCACTCAGTCTACTGAACTCATCTAGCTGTGGTGATCAGATTACTGGGTTACTGCAGTCACTTCTATACAAAACCATGACACTCTAGCATTGTTCCCAGGCCTTCCCATTATCTAGTTTCTGTTCACTTATAGTATTATATATTTTTCACACACATGTAAGTGATCAAAAACTGGACAGGCTGCTAGTTACACCAGTAATCAGTATCCAAATGTTAGTCCCTTGTGCACAACCACTTTGAACTTGACATCCTTGGACAAAAGTTATCACCAACAGCTAGCCAATTCTTCCAATGATTAATACTACATTTCTCATCAGTTATGGTTATTATTGGTATTAATTGGTGCATAACATTGCATTTCATTCTAGTGCCCATGTGAGTGGGCCAATGATTATCTCTCTGGCGATCACTTTACACCATAGTATAGGATAAAATTAATATATGGTTACATTGTGTGGTACCTCATCATGCCAAGTTATTTTCTGTAATCCTCTAATCTGCCTCATGAAAGGATGTGATTATGAGGCACTCAACTTACACTGAATACAGTAGATAAACCCTCCTGCAGCTACCTACATGCATGGCCCAGTCTGTTTGCTGTGATCTGAAACTGCACTGTGAACCAGACAACAATTAAGTACATCTTTGCACATACTGCTTACTCAGCTAGGATCATCTCCAAATTGCTCTAGTATACAGGCATGATAGCCTCGTACCCAAGCTCCTCCCCAGCAGGGGAGGAGCCAGCAGGGAAGGAGCCTGGGTATGAGGCTACAGGCATGACACAAATACAGTTAATGTACATAGCTCTAGCTGTCCAAGACTCATTGAAGTCTACACTGTAGCTTGGAACACACAGAGAAGTAGACCAATCATATAGGATAGTTCTCAGATTACTCCAATTTCAACTCAGTTTGTTCTGAGACTAGTTGTCTTAGTGTGAGCAGCCGATAGAATCAAATTATCACTGACTGTGATCAATATTGGAAAGTCGTTTTGAAAACGACTGGAATAACTAGCCGTATGCTGATCTGTAAATGTACCGTGATGACCCGCATAGGGCAATAAAGTGGGGTATTAAACAACACAGTTTATATTAAAAATGTACATGTCTTTAAATTTTAAAAAAATACATGAGTGAATCTGAAAGTTTGGTGTGTTGGAGGGCATAGGAGGTCACATAAAATGATAGCCTTGCTCCCTGTTGATGGAAGAGAGAAAAGTCATTTTCACTTACTTGGCTACTATAGCTGCTGTACAAGAATAACAGCCAGGTGGTCCTTAATGTGCAGTGTTGAGTTAAAATCAGGTATCTTCGGATGCCAAAATTGGCACATTTTGGAAACTGTTTTCTACCACTTATGGTGGATTGTGACATGCCAACTCTGGTTTGATTCCAAAATTGGCACAAAATGCATTCTCTGTTCTACAGAGTGACTCATGTGCCATATCTGCCAACTTTGGTTTGATTCCACCAAGTCATAAAGGTACGCAACCAAATGAAGTGTGAGAACATGAACTGAGACAGAATACAGCCTATGAACCGACACAGACTGGTATTGAAATGAGACCGAATGAAGCTTATGGACCAATGCAACACTGATTTGCTACTGATGTATAACTAGGCTTTTATAGTATGTTTTTTTGTATCAGAAGTCACAAGGATAAATGGGAATATATATGCATGTTGTGTATATTTCATTCCAGTAAAGAGAATTATAAAGTGTATGATCTTGCAAGAGAAATTTCTCTACCATGTAGCTACTCCATCACTCAGTCTAGTGAACTCATCTGGCTGTGGTGATCAGATTACTGGGTTACTGCAGTCACTTCTATACAAAACCATGACACTCTAGCCTTGTTCCCAGGCCTTCCCATTATCTAGTTTCTGTTCACTTATAGTATTATATATTTTTCACACACATGCAAGTGATCAAAAACTGGACAGGCTGCTAGTTACACCAGTAATCAGTATCCAAATGCTAGTCCCTTGTGCACAACCACTTTGAACTTGACATCCTTGGACCAAAGTTATCACCAAAGTTATCACCAACACCACGTTATTTTCTGTAATCCTCTAATCTGCCTCATGTAAGGATGTGATTATGATGCTCTCAACTTACACTGAATGCAGTAGATAAACCCTCCTGCTACCTACATGCATGGCCCAGTCTGTTTGCTGTGATCTGAAACTGCAACAAACAACTATTAAGTACATCTATGCACATACTGCTTGCTCAGCTAGGATCGATCCATGTCCAAATTGCTCTAGTATACAGGCGTGATAGCTCGTGCTCAGCTAGGATCATCTCCAAATTGCTCTAGTATACAGGAATGATAGCTTGTGCTCAGCTAGGATCATCTCCAAATTGCTCTAGTATACAGGCATGATAGCCTCGTACCCAGGCTCCTCCCCAGCAGGGAGGAGCCTGGGTACGAGGCTACAGGCATGATACAAACACAGATAATGTACATAGCTCTAGCTGTCCAAGACTCATTGAAGTAGCTTGGAACATACAGAGAAGTAGACCAATCGTATAGGATAGTTCTCAGATTACTCAAATTTCAACTCAGTTTGTTCTGAGACTGGGTGATGTCTTTTGTTGTCTTAGTGTGAGCAGAATCAAATTATCACTGACTGTGATCAATATTGGAAAGTCTTTTTGAAAACGACTGGAATAACTAGCCGTATGCTGAAAGAGAGAGGTCTCAAGTATGGGCCAATGAAACGCTTTGCTGCACACATTTTCAGTTTCCAAAACTGAGTTTTTTTGTGGAGTCTGACAATGTCCAATATTCTGTGCACACTGGAGGTGTAGCCACATCTTTGAGGCACCTTCAAAGGTATGCAACCAAATGAAGTGTGAGAACATGAATTTACTGAATGCACTATTAGAAAACCTATTGTATATTTGATATCCTTTCTTCATTACATGCAGGCCATTGGTGTGATTCCTTGCGGAGGGTCATAAAGGAAGGATACAGGCATGCTGGTGTTGATGTGAACACATCAATGTTCGACTTAGAAATACACACAGAAGACAGTGAAGATGAACATGACTTTCCGCCAGGGTCAGTTAATAGACGAGCTGATTGCTACATTTTGTCCACCAACTCCAAGAAGCCAGAACACGCCGCAACACCAAAGAATCCCACTATCTCCACTCATAACAACAAGTGTTCTAGTTCTGAGTTTTGGTCTTTGTCTTTGTCTGACATTTTGATGTTATGAGATGAAAACAGAGGACAGTGAAAAAGCCAACAGTCACTAGGAATTCAACCCAGGACTCCTGGCTTGACCTGCCAGTGCTCTACCACTGAACTACATACAATAACCTGACAACCACAGCCTCCCCCACAGTCACTGCCGTGATTGAGTCACTACATGTAGTGAAAATGAATGACTGAGGTCTGTACTCAGAAACTGAATAATTCAGAAGTAAAGGAAATCATTTGATGCCCCAGTTTACTGCCAAATTGCACCAGTATTAACCTCAGAGCGCCTGTTTTCTGGAGAAGCATGTCCCCAGCCACACCCAGGAGGAATAGTAGTAGTTGTGGGAAGTTTTAGGCCCGTTATCCATAGAGAGTACAACAATTGAGAAATGTGGTCACACAAAGTGCTCACATAGTTTTCATAGTTTATAATATCCTCATAAATGTCCGTTTGTATGGTACTTTTTATGAATATGAAATAGAAGCGAGGCTATATTTCATTTTGGCTTCTGTATACAGAAGCTATATTTCATTTTGTCTTCTGTAATCATACACCAGTACACCTAGGGAATGCCCTGGTTGCATATTCAAACACTAGTTGACATTGTTTACTGCATCATCCAAATTTTGACATCACCCACAATTGAGATATTCAGTCCCACAAAGTATTCGTACAGTTCTACAATTTAAGTATGATAAGGCAAGTTGTTTGCCGTGAAGGCCCACTAACATGAATTTCCTACTGATTTCTTACTGATTTCTTACTGAGTACAACTGGAGGAAACTGACATGAGTCATCACATGCTACATATGCACACATGACTGTACAGAGAGGCTCTGCTGGCTATCTAGATCGTGCAACATACAGTAATGTAGAAAATCTAACAATGGGACCGTGGGAAGGCCTGGAAACAAAGCATAGTAGCTGCCGCAGTTACGTGTGGAGTCGTGATGGGCTAGGATTGTGATAGTGAAGTTGCAATGTGTGGCAGCCGTATTTTACCATTGTGTTTACATGTAACCATGGGATGATGATGGTGATTATATTCCCATGCACTTTGTACACACATACTGTACATGCACTTACACAGTACATGTGTTAACATGTGATCAGATCATAGCCTTGTACATAGGCCTTCTTGCTCCTAGACGAAATGAGCCTGGTTATGAGGGTAATCATTGAAATTGACTGAATGAATATGGGGCACTTCAATTGTATCAGGTTCTTTACTTTTGGCACATATAATTACACAAGTATGCAGAACACTTGCAATGACAGGTAAAAGGTTTTCTTTTTTGCACTAGTTTCTCATTGTATATTTCAATGTGGTTAGTGTTTCAATAACTGGAGTGTTCACATTTTAACTAGAATACCATCTGTGTGATGTGTGCTCATGAAGGGTACAATTTAAGTACTCCCCTCTCTCTTCGGTTTTGAATCATGCAAGAAAGTTTTGAATCATGCAAGAAAGTTTGCTGATCGATGATGAGCCATTCATTTCTCTGCAACCACAAACAACATCTAGTGGTATAGTATGAACTCATACTGTTTGTCCATTTGATAAACAACAGTTAATACGCTTTGCACTCAAAAGCAATTGTCACGACAGACTTCAATTTAATTCTGTAACTACATGAGTACAAAAACAATGAAATAGTTATGTTTCAAAGCACACAATATTGTTTCACTGCATTATAGTTGACTTAACATCTTATTTAATTCACCAAACATTTTGCAACACTCCAAAAATTAGTTAATGGAACCATAAGTGTACACAGGAGTCAGCCTTCTCAGTTTTTCATTGTCTGGCTCTTTGTTTTCTGTGAGCTCAGCAGCTGTGTGTTCTTCTGTGGTGGGTAGCACTGGTTCATACTCTCCTGGGTTTATCAGCCGGTCTGGCAGGGAGCCAGTATCAGACTCAGCCTCCACATCTGCTTCAGCTTCAATTGTGGGTCTGGTAGACTGCATACATCTTTTCAAAGTTTTGTATCTCCTTTTAAGGCATTGAGTGATGCCTATTTTCTTTGCTAACTTGTGGCAAACACAGAATATCAGTATCATGTGTGGAACGAGTAACAGCAGTGTTGATCCCAGAATAACGTATGTTAAAAATGGTGATAATGGTAAAGGGCTGCTTGTTACAAATATTAGTGTCTCAAGCAAAACTAGTATGACGATATCAACATTGTTCATGAAGTTTAACTTGTATGGTCTTGTGATAGCATGGATACAGGTGGCACATGCAAAAAGGACACCTTGCATTTCTAATGTACATGAAATTGAACGATGGTGATTTACAAACAAGGCCAGTATCAATATCCTGAGGATGAGGAATGATGCAGAAACCATCCTAAAGTCACGAGTACTATTGGTTCCGTCCTTGTACTGTCCCTGAAATGATTCCACAAACATGTGCAGAAAATGCCACCTTCGAAATCCACAACATGAGACACACCTTCTGAATAGTCTTGTTGGGTACAGAATGAGAAGAATTGTTGGACAAATGATAAATATTATCAACACACAATAAGCTATAGCTGCAAATGTGTAATACTCTTGTGTATGACATTCTACTGTTGGGTCATAATACAAAACACACTTATTTGGAGTATCAATATAATTATACTTAAAAGGGAAGGTGTGCAATAGCATGAAAGATACAAATAAGACTTTGGAGAAAGAGAGAAGCAGAAATGCTGTGAAAGCATTGATTATTGATGCTGTGGAGTCCCATCTCCTCCTCAAGTGAACAACATGTCTGTGAAATGGCTTCCATAGCCAAACAACTGGTCTGAAGTTGTTGTCATGAAGTTTTATACATACATAAGTGATCAAAATGAGAAAGCTGGGATAAAATGCTACTACATACTCAAGTGCAAGGGCATGAACAGTCTTGATATGATTGCTTACACAAAATGGTGGAATAACAGCACGAAAAATGTCTAAGCTCCAAATGCCACACAGTACTAGTAACACTTTCAGTGCAACATATGGAAATCCTGTTACTTCATTCTCAATGTACATGTGCAGGGGTACGTTGAGTCGCATTGTATACACTACAATCTGACTCATGAATACTAGGGCACTCAGAGGGGAGGAGGTGGCTCTTATGTGGAAGATCACCACCAGAAAGTACAATACGCTTATTGGAAAAAGTTCCAGGAAATAGTACAAGACCAGTCCATAACCATGTCCCCAGCACTTGCTACATTCCAGAGTGTATGAGTACAGTGCAGTGCCATAGCCATCTTTACACTTCCCACACAGTTCACCTTCTCGATTTAGTGGCCCACACATGAACTTATTAAGTGAGGACACATTACTCGGCAACTGAATATAGAAGTCACCAGCAACATAAGTAGTGGTATTGTATTGTGCAATGTACGGACAAGCTCCAAATTCAGTAGCCCCAGTTGTATTGTTGTAAGTCATACAGAAGCCAAAATGAAGTAATGGAAAATCTGGACCACACGTGACTTTTGAAGCATCATGGTGGCAAGAGCATCCAGTGATAGATGTGTTGTCAGGGATGAACCAGGGAGGGCAGACATCTTGTTGGGCAGTAGTTTGCTCTGTGAAACAGAACAGAAGGATCAGCAAGAAGAAGCAATTAGCTTTCATGATGCAATTCTTATGACCATCAAGCAACATACACAGTCTAACACACTAACTAGCAATGTTCAACTTTGCAATATCCAAAAGTAGAACAGGCTAGCGCTGCCTCGGCTTCTAATTGAATAACTGCCTCATGTATAACCTGTTATACACTGCACTAATGTGATAAACGGTTGATGCCCTTATTTGGTTATAGGGAACAATTGTTGAGGCTGTCACTAATGTGATAAGCAGTTGATGCCCTTATTTGGTTATAGGGAACAATTGTTGAGGCTGTTCTAACCCAGAAGGGATTGTAGTAATTGGTTACCTAAACTGGTATGCAACCCGATATATTATTTTTGCTAGGATTGTAAATACTAGCTATGTTTACTAAATGTCATTACAACTGTACATGTTTCCCTTGCAAAGCTCTGTATCATTGGTAACTCCCTAGCTGTCACTACACTCTCAGCCAGTATTCATAACAACAAAGTAGCTGGCATGTCCATCGCGCCGCTGTGGGCAGTCCGCATTGTGTGGTAGACACTTTCAACTGTAGACAGCCGAGTGGCTTAAATAAAACTTTCATCTCAATATTTCGACTTGGGATGAGTCTTCTTCATAGTTAAACTTCTTCACATTCCAGCACTTTGAGCACTACGTCACCAGCCTCGGCCTTTCTAGTTCTGAGCCCTTCGGTCTTTGTTTTTATCTGAAAGCAATACTTTAAATGCTTTGAAACTCTTACCTCAGCCACGACATTTTGATGTTATGAGATGAAAATAGAGGACAGTGAAAAAGCCAACAGTCACTAGGAATTCAACCCTGGACTCCTGACTTGACCTGCCAGTGCTCTACTACTGAGCTACATACAATAACCTGACAACCACAGCCTCCCCCACAGTCACTGCCGTGATTGAGTCACTACATGTAGTGAAAATGAATGACTGAGGTCTGTACTCAGAAACTGAATAATTCAGAAGTAAAGGAAATCATTTGATGCCCCAGTTTACTGCCAAATTGCACCAGTATTAACCTCAGAGCGCCTGTTTTCTGGAGAAGCATGTCCCCAGCCCCACCCAGGAGGGATAGTAGTAGTTGTGGGAAGTTTTAGGCCCGTTATCCATAGAGAGTACAACAATTGAGAAATGTGGTCACACAAAGTGCTCACATAGTTTTCATAGTTTATAATATCCTCATAAATGTCCGTTTGCATGGTACGTTTTATGAATATGAAATAGAAACGAGGCTATATTTCATTTTGGCTTCTGTATACAGAAGCTATATTTCATTTTGTCTTCTGTAATCATACACCAGTACACCTAGGGAATGCCCTGGTTGCATATTCAAACACTAGTTGACATTGTTTACTGCATCATCCAAATTTTGACATCACCCACAATTGAGATATTCAGTCCCACAAAGTATTTGTACAGTTCCACAATTTAAGTATAAGGCAAGTTGTTTGCCATGAAGGCCCACTAACTTACTGATTTCTCACTGATTTCATACTGAGCATAGGCGTAGGAAGCAAATTTGAAGTGTAGAGGCCATGTTGTATCGCGCGAAGCGCGGCGGAAAAATGTAAAATAATTTCGCATTTTTTTTCAAAGTGTGCACCTTTAGACTGCAAAATAAAGCCTTTTTTCAAGGGTATAAGCTTTCAGACCTTCCCAACCGTCCAGTAAAATATTTGGAAAACAGTAAGATTATACATACTGACTTCGTCGTTGTTCCCAGGAGACCGCCCAGCTTTCGTCGCTTGTAGTAGTCTCTGTGAAAATGTGCACTAGCCTCGTACCAAGCCATCTCACTGCCAAGATTTTGATTGCTTTGTAGTGTACTTTAAGCGGAAATGTACGCATGTTACTGCAGATGAGACTCATGCAGGTGCAACGAAGAGGCTGCTTGAGCTTAGGCTCGTTCCCAGGGAACGAGGCTAGCTTTAGCTATTATATTAACTTTAGCAGGTTATGAATATTAATTTGCGGCCTAAAATGTGTAGCGGCCAAAGCTGCTACGGCCGCTACGGTTCCTACGCCACTGCTGAGTAGCTACAACTTGAGGAAACTGACATGAACCATCACATGCTACATATGCACACATGACTGTACAGAGAGGCTCTGCTAGCTAGATCATGCAATATACTGGAAAAATCTTAACAATGGGACCATGGGAAGGCCTTGAAACAAAGCATTGTAGCTGCCGCAGTTACGTGTGGAGTCATGATGGGCTGGGATTGTGATAGTGAAGTTGCAATGAGTGGCAGCTGTATTTTGCCATTGTGTTTACATGTAGCTATGGGATGACGATGGTGATTATATTCCCATGCACTTTATACTGTACATGCACTTACACAGTACATGTGTTAACTATGTGATCAGAGTATAACCTTGTACATAGGCCTTCTTGCTCCTAGATGAAATGAGCCTGGGTATGAGGCTAGTCAGGGTATATGTACATAATGATTTAAATTGACTGAATGAATATGGGCTACTTATAAAGTATCAGGTGTTTCAATTTTGGCACATAAAAATTACGTATGTATTCAGAACACTTGCAATGACAGGTGAAAGGGTTTTCTACTGCACTAGTTTCTCACCTGTGCTAGAATGTATATTCTAATGTGGTTAGTGTTTCAGTAACTGGAGTGTTCACATTTTAACTAGATTACCATCTGTGTGATGTGTGCTCATGAAGGGTACAATTTAAGTACTCCTCTCTCTTGGGTTTTGAATCATGCAAGAACGTTTGCTGATGAGCCATGTATTTCTTTGTGACCACAAACAATATATCTAGTGGTATATGGCTAGTACAAACTCATACTGTTTGGAAAACATGTCCATTTGATAAACAACAGTTATCAGTCATTAGGTACAGCATTAGAAATTTCACTTACAAACAATTGTCACTACAGGCCTTAAATTTAATTCTGTAACTACATGAGTACAAAAACAATGATCAAAAATAATTATTTATGTTTCAAAACACACAGTATTGTTTCACTGCATTATAGCTAGTCGACTTATAAATTAGCTAATTTACTAAAAGTTTTGCAACACTCAAACAATTAGCTAATGGAACCATAAGTGTACACAGGAGTCAGCCTTCTCAGTTCTTCATTGACTGGCTCTTTGTTTTCTGTTGGCTCAGCAGCTGTGTGGTCTTCTGTGATGGGTAGGACTGGTTCATACCCTCCTGGGTTGATCAACCGGTCTGGCAGGGAGTCATGATCAGATTCAGCCTCCACATCTTCTTCACGTTCATTTGTAGATCTGGTAGCCTGCACATATCTTCTGAAAGTTTTGTAAATTCTTTTAAGGCATTGAGTGATGCCTATTTTCTTTGCTAACTTGTGGCAAACACAGAATATCAGTATCATGTGTGGAACGAGTAACAGCAGTGTTGTTCCCAGAGTAAGGTATGTTCCCAGAATAAGTGGTAATGGTAAGTGCAGGGCTGCTTGTTAATATTAGTATCTCAAGCAAAACTAGTATGACAATGTCAACATTGTTCATGAAGTTTAACTTGTATGGTCTTGTGATAGCATGGATACAGGTGGCACATCCAAAAAGGACACCTTGCATTTCTAATGTATGTGAAATTGAACGATGGTGATTTAGGAACAAGGCCAGTATCACCATCCTGAGGATGAGGAATGATGCAGAAGCCATCCTGAAGTCACGAGTACCATTGGTTCCATCCTTGTACTGTCCCTGAAATGATTCCACAAACATGTGCAGAGCATGCCACCTACGAAATCCACAACATGAGACACACCTTCTGAACAGTCTTGTGGGGTACAAAATGAGAAGGATTGTTGGACAGATGATAAGTATTACCAACACACAATAAGCTATAGCTGCAAATATGTAATACTCTTGTGTATGACACTCCACTGTTGGGTCATAATACACAACACATGATTTTGGAATATTACCATAATTATACTTAAAAGGGAAGGTGTGCAATAGCATGAAAGATACAAATAAGATTTTGGAGAAAGAGAGAAGCAGAAATGCTGTGAAAGCATTGATTATTGATGCTGTGGAGTCCCATCTCCTCCTCAAGTGAACAAAGTGTCTGTGAAATGGCTTCCATAACCAAACAACTGGTCTGAAGTTGTTGTCATGAAGTCTTATACATACATAAGTGAGTAAAATGAGAAAGATGGGATAAAATGCCACTACATACTCAAGTGCAAGGGCATGAACAGCTTTGATGTGGCTGCTTACACAAAATGATGGAATAACAGAACGAAAAAGTCTAAGCTCCAAATGCTGCACAGTAATAATAACGCTTGCAGTGCCACATATAGGAATCCTGTTACTTCATTTTCAATGTACATGTGCAGGGGTACATTCAGTCGTATTGTGTACACTATAACCTGACTCATGAATACCAGGGCACTTAGTGGGGAGGAGGTGGCTCTTATGTGGAAGATCACCACCAGAAAGTACATCAAAGTTATTGGGAAAAGTTCCAGGAAATAGTACAAGGCCCATCCATAACCATGTCCCCAGCACTTACTGCATTTCAGAGTGTATGAGTATAGTGCAATGCCATAGCCGTCTTTACACTTCCCACACAGTTCACCTTCTCGATTTAGTGGCCCACACATGAACTTATTAAGTAATGACACATTACTTGGCATCCGAATGTAGAAGATTCCATCAAAACATGTAGTAGTATTGTAGTGTCCAATATATGGACAAGCTCCATATTCAGTAGCCCCAGTTATATCGTTGTAGGTCATACAGTAGCCAAAACGAAGGAATGGAAAATCTGGACCACAGTAGACTTTGTCACCACTCTGGAGGCAAGAGCATCCAGTGATAGATGTGTTGTCAGGGATGAACCAGGGAGGGCAGATATCTTGTTGGGCAGGAGTTTGCTCTGTGAAACAGAACAGAAAGATCAGCAAGAAGAAGCAATTAGCTTTCATGATGCAATTCTTATGACCATCAAGAAACATACACAGTCCAACACACTAACTAGCAATGTTCAACTTTGCAATATCCAAAAGTTGAACTGTAACTGCACTGAATATCTCCTCCTTTACTGTTAATGTCATTCATAGCTTGGTATTTCAGGCATTTGTATAGAGTACTTTGCTCAGTACTCTGACCAAAATGGGTTGGTGTTTTGATCAACTGCTTTGTTTTGTTCTACAGTAAGTTCCAGTTCATCATTTGTTATACGTAGCAAGGTGTATTCCCAGGAGGTGTAGCTCTGTGGAGACAAACAAGATTTAGTGCTACACAGGTAGCTACGTGAAACTCACTTAGACACACACTGTTAGAAGCAGAATTGTTTAGCTGTAGAGCTACTGTGGTCAACAATGCCACATGGTTTGTACTTACTTGTTCCAAACTTCTAGGTGTAGACTCTGAATTTCTGATGAATTAATGATAAGATGTAAATGAGGCCATATTGATGGTAAAGGACTATTTTGGCCTAGCTGCAGTGTTTACAGTAACATAGTCCAGGATTTTTGAACCAAGGAACATGTTTTTATTTTATACCTGTGGCAACAATCATTCTCAATCATATTGTAATTTACACATAATTTGATTTTCAACAACAAATGTCACTACAGATTTGAACCAAGACTGTGCATATACATGCTGCACAAGGACACAAAAATAATTTTTCAAATCAGAGACACACAATTCCTTTTACTATGTTGTAACTGGGACACTTTTAAGTGCAAAAGAAAAAAAGGAATCTCATTTCTTGTTTTGTTTCTTTCAGAAAAAAAGAAAATGTTTTTTTCCTTCCGAAAAGGGAAAAGGAATGCATTAGTTTTAGTTTGTTTTTTGTTTTCTCTAGAAAAAGGGCAAAAGCAACATGTTTCCAGAATTCTGTTTTTCTTTTTGCACCTTTTGTTTTTGCCACGGAAAGGAAGAAGGAAAAATGCCACACGGTTTTGATTTTTCATTTCCTGGTAGGTCAAAGGACGATGAGATCAGCTGACCTCCCTCCCTCTCTTCTCCCTCCCTCTTTCCTCCCTCCCTTCCTCCCTCCCTCCATCCCTCCCTCCCTCCCTCCCTCCCTCCCTCCCTCCCTCCCTCCCTCCCCCCCTCTCTTTTTCTAGAAAATTAATTTTTTTTTGGACAGAAAGTGCACCTTTTATGTATGATACTCGATGAAGGCCAAGTTGAAACAGAAATGATGTCATGCATTTCTATTTTGGGTTCTGTATACAAACACGTTGCATCTAGGGAATGCCCTGGCTATCAGGCTACGATGAATATACTTAGTTTAGTTTGCATATTTAATTGGTCGACTGCTTGTGCGCACTGCCCACTAGCATCCAAATTGTTACAAGATCCACAAGTGAGACAGTCACACAAAGTACTCAGAGTTTCCACAATTCAAGTCAGCCAGTTGTTTCAGCATGAAGACCCACCAACAGGAATGTTATAACTGGAGGAAACTGACTTGAGTCATCACATGAGCTACATAATTATATGCACATATGATAGTACAGAGGAGTTCCACTAGCTAGCTAGATCATGCAACATGCTGTGGTGTACACAAATCTGAACAGTGGGAGTATGGGGAGGCCTTGGAACAAAGCTTAGTGGCTGCCGCAGTTGTGGTGGGACGAGATTGTTATGGTGATGTGGCAATGGGTGGCAGCTGTATTTACCATCGTGCTTACACAAGTGAGAGAGAGTCGGACAACATGCTCATATACTTTCCGCAATTCAAGTCAGGTGAGCTGTTTCAGCATGAAGTTGTTAACTGGAGGAAAAGCTACATGTGCACAGCTCTGCTAGCTAGCTAAATCATGCAACAGACTGTAGTGTATAAAACTATGAATGGGACTGTGGATCTGGAGTCATGATGAGATGGGATTGTGATGATGGTGAAGTTGCAATGAGCGGCAGATGTATTTTACTAGCCCCCGTTGCCAGGCCTTCCCATCATCAAGTGTTTAATCGCTTGCACCTATGATTAATGCATGCAGAACACTTGATGGGTAAAAGGTTTTGTGTACTGTACCAGTTTCTCATCTGCGCTAGATTGTTTATTGTTGTTGTGTTTCAGTAAGCTGGGTGCTTGCATTTCAACTAGAATACCATCCGTGTAATGTGTACTTGCAAAGAGTGCAATTTAAGTGCTTCCCCCACTTGGGTTTGAAACTGAAAGTTCACTGGTGTATTTCTTTGAGACCACAAACTATACCTATAGTGGTATGTGGCTACTATGAACTCATACTGTTTGGAAAGCATGTCCATTTTGTAAACAACAGTTATCAGTCATTAGGTACAGCATTAATATGCTTTGGAATTTCACTCAAAAACAATTGTGACTAGAGACTTGTATTTAATTTTGTAACTACACGAGTTCAAAAACAACAATGAAATAATTATATTTCAACAAACACACAACAGTGTTTCACTGCACTATAGTCAACATACAAAATAACATCTTATTAATTCAACTACAGTTTTGCAACATTCAAACAATTAGCTAATGGAACCGTAAGTGTACACAGGAATCAGCTTTCTCAGTTCTTCATTGACTTGCTCTTTGTTTTCTGTTGGCTCAGCAGCTGTGTGTTCTTCTGTGGCGGGTAGGACTGGTTCGTACTCTCCTGGGTTTATCAGCCGGTCTGGTAGGGAGCCAGTATCAGACTCAGCCTCCACGTCTGCTTCAGCTTCACCTGCATACACCTTTTCAAAGTTTTGTATCTCCTTTGTGCTTGAAGATGAACGATGGTGATTTATGAACAGGTACAGTATCAGTATCCTGAAATTCCTTTATTTCCAGCCTGAGGAAGATGCTCTGAGCATTTAGAGTAAGAAAACCACTCAGCATTGGTTCTTTCCTGAAGGAGAGAATCTTCCGGTCGACCCCTAACGAAGTTCTGACGGCACATACTGAGTGGCTGCCGGATGTATGACAGAGGCATTCAGTACCACCTGTGCAGTACATATAGAGGATTGGGTGGCTGCCGGCCTTTTTTCACTTTCCTCTATTTTCGCCTCATAACATCTAAAATAACATTTACATCACAGTTATTGGGAAAAGTTCCAGGAAATAGTACAAGGCCCATCCATAGCCATGTCCCTAGCACTTACTGCATTCCAGAGTGTATGACTATAGTGCATTCCAGAGTGTATGAGTATAGTGCAATGCCATAGCCATCTTTACACTTTCCACACAGTTCACCTTCTCGATTTAGTGGCCCACACATGAACTTATTAAGTAGCTAAGGACACATTACTCGGCAAGTGAATATAGAAATCACCAGCAACATAAGTAGTGGTATTGTAGTGTCCAATGTATGGACAAGGTCCATATTCAGTAGCCCCATTTGTATTGTTGTAGGTCATACAGAAGCCAAAATGAAGTAATGTAAAATCTGGACCACAGGAGACTGTATCATACTCGTGACAAGAGCATCCAGTGATAGATGTGTTGTCGGGGATGAACCAGGGCGGGCAGACATCTCGTTGGGGAGTAGTCTGCTCTGTGAAACTGATCGAACAAAAATTGAGCACGCCGAAGGGTGATAAATTTGCTCTCATTACTCTATACTATAGCTTGTTGACTCAGTTCCAAACCACAGTTATCTTCCTTTAACATTAGCTAGCTGCTTTTCAACTCAAAATTCGCTATATAGCTACTGCATTAGTCCTTCATCTCTATATATAGCTACACTTAGCTAGTTAGCTATATAGTTGCCAAGTTGGCTATGACCATCAAACAGCATAGCTACTTTGCTTGATGATGCTGTTAGTACACTGACCAAATATAGATTGGTGTTTTAGAGAATGCTTTGTTTTGTCAAGGCCATAGCCATCAGATTTGGAGCGGCAGGCGTCCCCAGGCCCCACCCCCGGTCACGTAGTATTTGGACCCTCGTAGTATTTGGACCCCCGTAGTAATTGGATCCCCGGTCCAAATTTTACAGAAGTACCCCTTTGAGGAGTATTTGGACCCCCCCCTAACAAGCACACGCGCGCAACGCGTTGGTTTGTCAGTTCGCTGTCTTTCTGCTGTTTGTAAATTCTCACAAGTATCACTCCATCTATCTGTCGTAGCTTCCGCACTATCCCTTTGCACTCGATTCGACTAGATTCAGTGAGACACATGCACACGCTTCTTTCATCGGAAACTTTCAACATGAGTCTGATCACGTGATTACAATAACCAATAAGTATTACTAGAATTCATGACAAGTACAAAGTTGCTTCAGCACACACTCCCCCCCGTTGACCAGACGCCAAATATTCTTGTCATCAACAAAGAGATTGAACTGCTTCTGTTGGACCTTGAAGTCAGGCTGACTCACCAAATGTTGTTGAGCACTCCTGATCCACAACATCTCAGCATGGGCTAGCTCTTCGGAGGTCAAGCCAGGCGAAACATATCTTCCCTCTTGCCCTTGAAACCCTTGATTGCTCTCACCACGTAAGCAGTCACTCTCAGTAGCTTGGAAAGAGTACTGAACCTGTCACAGCTCATTAGGTCGCTTATCGAACCTCGAGAGTCAGCGGTCACTAAGTTGAGTGATGGTAAGGGTGTAGCCTTCAATTCAACAGCACACTCTCCAGGCATACTAGTACAGGGCTCAGGTTCCACCCAAGGTACATCTGCATACAGCCATTCTGGTCCTTGCTGCCAAAGTTGATTCACTGTGAGCTCCAAAGTGGTGAGACCTCGCGAAGGAAGGTCTGCAGGGTTTGAGATCCCTGGGCAATGGCTCCACAAGCTTGGATGGATGTTCCGACGGATTTCGTTTACCCTGTTTCGGACAAAGGGTTTCCATTCTCTGTTTGTTCCACGAATCCAGTACAGAGCAATCTGAGAATCAGCACAGCACTGGACCTTCAACTGGGATAAGGTCGACTGTAAGCTGTTAGAGACAGAGACAACCAGCCTGGACAGCAGCAAGGCTGAGAGCAGCTCAAGACGGAGAATCATCTGTGTCTGCAGGGGTGTAACTCGTGTCTTGGACACCACAAACTGAACACTGGTGTTGACATCTGTTTTTGTCATCAGATACACCACTGCTGCATACGCATGCGTGGATGCATCACAGAATCCACAGAGTGTCACTGAAGTGGCTGGCACACTGGTGAGGTGGAAGTAGCTTCTAGGTATCGAGATCAGACCTCCCTCACCGAGATCACTCACTAGCCTGTTCCACTCCCCAATCAACTCTTCTGGTAGGGATTCATCCCACTCCAGCTTGTCTCTGCACAGCTTCTGGAAGAGCACCTTGAACCTGATCGTCACTGGTGCGAGAAACCCAAGAGGGTCATAGAACCCCCCAATCAGCGAGACCGCATTCCGTTTTGTTGGCTGTAGACTACTGGCGAGTCTTGCTAGCTCGGTAAGGTTGAAAATGAGATGATCACTAGTGGGATTCCATGAAACTCCCAAGATCTTGTATTCTCCGATGCTCATGTTCGGAGTCGTTCCAAGCGTGGCCTGTGCGAAGGACTCCTCCAATTCATGGAAGGAATGTGTCACCCCTTCTGCACAGTCGATTCGCTGTTGTAGCTCCTGGGAGTTGGATACAAATTTCCGGAGATTGAATCCCCCGCGACGGAATATGTCCTTGGACTGAGTGTAGAGCTCAAATGCTGCTTCGTCAGTGTCAGCACCCGTGACTATATCATTGACGTAGGTAGAGTTGAGTAGACATCTGACCACTGCTTCATTTGTCCCCAGAAATCTCTCCAGATGGTACTTGATTGTTGCGTTCAGCAAAAATGGGCTCGATGACACACCAAAAACAACTCCGGTAAACCTGAATACTCGTATCTCGGGGTCTGCCTTGGATATGTCATCAACCCAGAGGAACCTGAGGACATCACGATCTTGGTCATCAACGGAGATCATAAGGAATGCCTTTTCTATGTCGGCAGTCAACGCAATTCTGTATGACCGGAATCTCAGCAGCAGATCAAGAATCAGTTGATTGAACTTGGGCCTCTTGTGAAGGCAATCGTTCAGAGATGGACCAGTAGACCTCGCCGAGGCATCATATACCACGCGCAGCTTCGTGGTTGCCTTGTCGGTGCGCACCACGGCATGGTGGGGTATAGGTAGTGTACCTTGACGGCGGTTGGCTCAAGCGGATCCACGGTTTCTATGATGCCCTTCTCAAGCTGTTCTTTGATGGTGTGATCATACTGCTCCAAAAGAGCTGGTTCTTGCCTAAGCTTGCGCATCAAGCCGTGCAGTCGCTTGCGACTGAGCTGGTAATGATCTGGGAGTGTATCATGGAACTCCTTCCAAGGAAGGGCTACTTGGTAGCGGCCTTCGTTAAAAGCAATGCCGCCAGCAAAGTCGTCGTAGAGTGTCTTCTCTACCTCCTGTATGCCAAGTGACTTTAATTTCCAGAAGGATCTGAGCTGCTCCTCGAGACCTGCAGACTCTTGCTGCTGCGCATCGGCTCGGAGTACGTGTGTGGTTACTAGAGTTGCAGTACAACAAGAGCCACCTTCTGCCAGTGTGGGACCTGACAGCACCCAGCCCAACTTAGTGTGAATGGCTGTGGGCCCATGCTCACTTCTACACACATTCCCAGTGACAAGCTCCCAATAATAATCACAGCCTATAAGCACATCCACCTGCAAGGTTGATCTCAGTATCCAGCTCTTCGTCGGGGACGAGTACTACAATCTCATCGTCAAGCTCCTTCAGTGTCTTCTGCTTCGCTTCGAGCGTCAGTTTCAGCATAGAGAGTCTTTCTACGTTAGGCGGTGTAGCTCCCAAGGCGGTAGTGATCTGGCCTTGGATCCTCGTGGCTGATGCTCTATGACCAGCACGAACTCTCTTCTTACGTTGTAGTGCTTCGGCTTCGGCCATGGTGGGTGTTAATAGGAGAGTGTATGGCTTATAGGCGATCAAAACTTCTGAATCAGCGATCCGGCTCGGAGGACCATGTAAAATTCTCACAAGTATCACTCCATCTATCTGTCGTAGCTTCCGCACTATCCCTTTGCACTCGATTCGACTAGATTCAGTGAGACACATGCACACGCTTCTTTCATCGGAAACTTTCAACATATAACCAATAATAAGAGAGTAATAGACTAGAATTCATGACAAGTACAAAGTTGCTTCAGCACACTGTTACTTGTCCGCTGTTTGTGTGTTGAGCAGTTCTGCATTCCATGTTTTTGTCCATAAAGTACGCTAGTTGTAGCGATGTCAGAGTCTCCAGAAGTATGCCAGTTTTCGTCTACAGAGGCCATATCTACACATTGCTACAACGCATCTGCATCAAATTGAGTACAGAGGTTTCTTAGATGCTTAGGTACATTTGCACTTACTAATTTTGTGAAAATGTCTGCCTTAGTCAAGAATGCATGCACTTTTTTCGTCATATTTCATCCCTTTTCTGTGTATTTTTGAGGTAATAACAGACTTTGTACTCCTGCTCACAATGACTTTCAATATTCAACGATGAACAACTGTATTTGTATACCGGACTGGTTGCCCAAGGGGACAGTGCAGGTTTTTGATTGCAACTTTGATCCAACTCCTGCGGAAATGCTACTATTTACAACCGAAAAACGCCGTTTATTAAGCGTTTATCAAGCCTAGTGCAGGCATTACACTAGGTATTCAAAATGAACAACCTTCACTGGACTGAATAGGTACTGACTAACCTTCACAGCGAGTTTCATCTCAATTGGACTAGCAGTCGCTTGCGGAACGTGTACCGGACGCATAATCACGCAAAAACAACGTATAAATTTTCTGCAAATCACTTGAGCTCATACAACCTGCTATATGGACTCAAAGTTAATGATACTGGTACCGTTAGAATCGCCGTTTCATGCTCTTTTCAAAAATCATAGTTGTTGATGCGATAAATTAATTTCAATTTTTACTCCGATATCGCTACTAGTTGATTTATGTACAATGTAAATAGGTTCGAAAGATATCGTGCAATATCTCGAGAACTACTCAACGGACAAACACCGGACAAGTACCAGCATGTAGGCAATGGCCAATATTGTGGACAACACAGCAAGAAACGACAAATTTCACTGGGGCATCGTATCAATACTAAAAAATCTCCAAAAGTAGCTTCAGAGAAAGCACAAACAACGGTGTCTAAAAATAGATACAATTATCCGAGGATTGATTTTTTTCAAACGGTCATTTTATTGCTTCTAGCGTCAACAGCAAACACTACTACCCTTCATCATTCACTTCTACCTTTCATCATTCACTAGTACACTTCACCATTCACTACTACCCTTCATTATTAACTGCTTCTCTTCATCTTTCACTACTACCATTTATCATACCCTGCTACACTTCATCATTCACTACTATCCTTCATTATTAACTGCTTCTCTTCATCTATCACTATTACCCTTTATCATACCCTACTACCCTTCAACATTCACTACTACACTTCATCTTTCGCTACTACACTTCTTCATTCACTACTACCCTTCATCATTCACTACTACCCTTCATCCTTCACTACTACTCTTCATCATTCACTACTACTCTTCATCATTCACTTCTACCTTTCATCATTCACTACTACCTTTCATCATTCACTACTACCCTTCATCATTCACTAGTACACTTCATCATTCACTACTATCCTTCATCATTAACTGCTTCTCTTCATCTTTCACTACTACCCTTTATCATACCCTACTACCCTTCAACATTCACTACTACACTTCATCATTCACTACCAACCTTCATCATTCAAAACTACACTTCATCATTCACTACTACCCTTCATCTTTCACTACTCAACTTCATCATTCACTACTCAACTTCATCATTCACTACTACCCTCCATCTTTCACTACTCAACTTCATCATTCACTGTTACCCTTCATCATTTACTACTACCCTTCATTCACTACTACTCTTCATCATTCACTACTACCCTTCGTCATCCACTACTTCCCTTCATCATTCACTACTACCCTTCGTCATCCACTACTTTGCTTCATCATTCACTACTGCACAATATGCACATTAGCATTCACTACTACCCTTGATTCACTACTACACTTCATGATTCACTAATACACTTCAGCAATCACTACTACCCTTCATAATTCACTACTACCCTTCATCAGTGTGAAAACGATGCAGGGATGAGGCTTTGTATATTTACCATCACTATTATATTATCATCCCTACCTTGTTTGCATACTTTTTGGCATGCCATCCCAACATTTTTTACATTTTCAAGTCTTGTACTAAGTATATAATAATTATACATATATACAAATAATGTTATTTTCAAAGTTTCGACTAAGCCTTGATGGATTATGCTAGCATAATTTTGAGAATAATAGGTAGCAAAAAGAATCGAGAATTATTTGAGAATAATACGTTAAAAAATTCTAATAAAAAAAGAATAATAGGTCCTAGTTTTGTAGACTACACCTAACAGCAATTGGTGTTGAGTCTAGGCGTACATGTAGCCTCGTCCACAGGCATCATTTGGCAGCTGCCGCCAATGAAACATTGAAGCCTGGGGAGAGGCTAGTGCGCATGCGCATTTCCACTCAAATCATGTGTAGTAATGTAGTAGGCATTATTTAAAATGAGTATTTGTACAGTTTTTGTTATTGAGTGGGGCTATCTATATAACAAGACTCTATTTGGTGCATGGTGTATTGTATTAAGACTGGGAACAATAGGCGTGATGAAAAGAATAATAGGTAGTATGAGAAGAATAATAGGTAAGAATTTTGAGAATACAAGAATAGGATAATAGGGTAAATAAAAGAATAATCCATCAAGGCCTAGTTCTGACCACCACATCATGGGTTCCGCCAGGCCACATCTTACTGTAAATGCATAATTGGATGCTAAAGCCGATAGGAAACTGGGAAAATACGGACAGTGAAATGTTAAAGACTTCCAAAACTGACTATTTGCTAACAGATTAAGAAGGCAAAGTAGTCTTAAAAATCTGACTATTTGCTAACAGATTAAGAAGGCGAAGAAGTCTATCAGCCAGGTTTGTCGACCTTGAAAATACAGGGTTGAGTACCACCTTAATATCACCAAAAAATTATACTAACAATGAAGAACAGTTACATAAACTAAAACTCATTGATGCTAGCTACATAAGCCTAGTTGTGTATGAAAACAGCAACACGTTTTTTCCTGTGTACACAGTTTGCTGCATTGGTTTACTTTCCATGAAAGATACTCTTGATTTATTACACCATGCAAAATTATAGGCCATTTAAAGATACAGTCAGTGCTGCACAGGTCCATACGCTATGTTCCCCCTCAATTCAATCTTGTGCACAGGTCCATATGCTTCATTCTCCCTCAGTTCTATCTTCTGAACAGGTCCATACGCTTCATTCTCCCTCAGTTCTATCTTCTGAACAGGTCCATATGCTTCATTCTCCCTCAGTTCGATCTTCTGCACAGGTCCATGTGCTTCATTCTCCCTCGGTTCAATCTTGTGCTTCCCACTGGTGGTAGGCACCTCCTCATACTCTGTACCTGTCTGCGGCTCTTGGCAGGAAACTAGCATGGGTCCATAAGCTTCATTTGCTTTCACCTTAAAACCAGTCTGTATGGGTCTATGGGCCTTCTTCGGTCTCAGTTCAGTCACCTCCTCATACTCTGTACCTGTCTGCTGCTCTTGGCAGGAAGCTAGCATTGGTCCATACGCTTCATTCTCCCTCTGTTCAATCTTCTGAACAGGTCCATACGCTTCATTCTCCCTCAGTTCGATCTTCTGAACAGGTCCATACGCTTCATTCTCCCTCAGTTCAATCTTGTGCTTCGCACTGGTGGCAGGCACCTGCACCTCATCATACTCTGTACCTGTCTGCTGCTCTTGGCAGGAAACTAGCATGGGTCCATAAGCTTCATTTGCTTTCACCTTAAAACCAGTCTGTATGGGTCCATAGGCCTTCTTTGGTCTCAGTTCAGTCACCTCCTCATACTCTGTACCTGTCTGCTGCTCTTGGCAGGAAGCTAGCATGGGTCCATAAGCTTCATTTGCTTTCACCTTAAAACCAGTCTGTATGGGTCCATAGGCCTTCTTTGGTCTCAGTTCAGTCACCTCCTCATACTCTGTACCTGTCTGCTGCTCTTGGCAGGAAGCTAGCATGGGTCCATATGCTCTCAGTTCTATCTTCTGAACAGGTCCATACGCTTCATTCTCCCTCAGTTCTATCTTCTGAACAGGTCCATATGCTTCATTCTCCCTCAATTTAATCTTCTGCACAGGTTGCTGAAGTGCATTGCATGATGGTACTGACTGTGGCTGTTGGTGAGAAGCTGATTTTGGCTTGCAACTCTGTGATCGTTGGTTGATGATGCTGTAGAACACTATTACTGTCAGGACTCCAATGACCAGTCCAATGATGCCAGTCACAACTACTGCAGTTCCCACTGCAGCACCTCTGCTGAGAGTAGCACCTGTACCAAGGGTAGCACCTGTACCAAGGGTAGTACCTTTGCTGAGTGTAGTCTGTGCAATACCTGGCACAAGTAATTCAGATTTGTGGCCAATTGTATATTTTAACCTCTTTTGACACTACATGGCCAGAGGGGGGGGGGGGTACAAATTTGGTACACACTAGTCATAAGAGATACCCTAAGACAACTTTCAGTAGCTCTTTGTGCCAGAAGATGTAGATTTATCAGTGAGAAACAAGAAGAGGTGCAAAACTACGCAATATTGAATTGAGGCCAGAAGCAGCCAGTGTTATAAGGAAGACTTGAGTAAACCCCTTCCCACACTGGAATGGAATAATAAACAAGCTGGAAGCCCTAGTATACTATTTTGTTACCACAAGCTGCCTGTGAACTATCTCCTATTTAGGAGTCCTAGGGTTACATGTGAGGTACAATATAGGTTGGAACAACTTTGTTAATCTTCTAATAAGAGACAACTGATGCTTACAATGACAGTAACAATATAATGGCAATGATTTCTAAGGCAAACATGGTGCATGCTACCAAACTTTCCTGTAATGGCATAAATACACCAACCTGTATTGCACCTCATATTTAGTCCTGAGACTCCTATTATCATTGGCTCAGCTCCCAGTAAGTTGAACAGTAAACTCATACACCTTTCACCGTATTTTGCTTTGCATACATGATATTAGTGCACCTATACATATTTTCCTTCCCATAGCTTGCGTGATTGAATGATGCAACAGGTTTGTTGAAATTAGCTGTTTGTTCACTATAGTTGAAAGTTTTCTTGTTCAAACATGGATCCCATGGGTATGCTCTCACATCATTACAGGACAGAAACTCAGAGAACAGGGATTTGGACAGGAATGTAAGTAATACAAGCTACCAAAATGGTTCCTAAAAGTGTCAGTCAGCAGAAAAGAAAGACAGTTGGCTTGCCATATAGTAGATTTACAACTACCTATAGTTAGCTGGTAAATGTCGAGCTGAGCAGCTAGATTTTCAGCATGCATGACAAAACTATCTGTGATATGAACTGTGCAAGACATGCAGCCAACCTGCTTTGGCTATATACTACAGAATCATGTTGGCAAAACATGACGTCCTTGCTTGCTCATGACTCATCATGATAAATAATCTCCCTAGTTATCAACATATTAAATTAAATAAAGTTTTGCCTATATATTGCCACTAACATCTCATGGTGCAACATGTCCACTTGGCTAGGCACACACCAAATTGCCATTGACTTGACATCACTTAAAGTCTGTTAAAGTTTTGACCTGAAAAGGGCTGATTTTAACATGTGTGCATTACTAACGAAATGCTATACATAGCTTACACATAAGACTTCCACTTACTAGGATAAGACACTGCTGTCATAACAATTCCAAGTACAGTAAGAATGGCAGCAGTCACCATCACAATATGCCACCATTTTATCATTGTGTCTGCAAGAGGGCAACTCAAGGGAAAATTAACAGTTTTCCTGGTTATATAATGCACCTAAACATAAGTTGTATATTCCCAAGGCAGAGTACATGCAAAATGTAAATTACACTGTGCATGAAGCACATATATATTTTATATAACAACTAGATGCCACATCCAGAGATCTATGTCATGATGTAAACAAAATCAAGGACACTGCAATATAGAGTACTGATTGTAGTGAGGGTGCTATTGAAACGCATTAACCCCTATAGTGCACTTTTGGCTACATCACACCTGCAGGGTGCTGTGCACATGGCAGCTCTAGGCTTGGCTGTAAAAGAGCCATGGTTGGTACCTTGGCTGCATGAATGGGCTTAGAAAATGCCACTCTCACCATGTAGGGGGTTCATTTCCCAAAATGGGAAATGACAGGACAAACGTGGACATTCGTGGAGCAAGGTCATTTGCTATCTATCCCTGGTAATCCTTTTGATGCCGTGAAGTCAAGTCGTACCTAGTCTCGTACCCAGACCAAATGGAACACTTTCACTGGTAAAACTGGGTATTTAGATAGTGCATCGGGATGTTGTTGCACCAATCAGATTGCTCAGGGAACTAAATTACGTGTATACATCATCACAGATAGCCAGCTTGCAGATTTTTGGGCGCCAAGACTTATGCGGCTAATAACCGATAAAAGCATACAATCATTGAATGCTTTATATCAACTGGCCCATGCTTATAAAGTGGAAATGTCCAGACCCTACTTTTTGACAAGCGCACATTTTTGTCTGTGGACCGCACATTTATAACTGCATTTGTGCAGTATGACTACAACCACATGCTCACACTTGCTGTGTGTGTTAGTACAAGCATAAGCTGTTGACTTGTGGTTTCATGGAATATGCGTGGGAGTTGATTCTAGCGACACACCTGATATTTATGAATGCGACGTAAATCTTTCAAAATGCATTCTCTTTCATCATATTGAATGTCATTGGAAAATTCCTTGTGAATTCCCAATCTCCCTGTCACACACTATGTATGATGGGAGATACAGTGGGGTATTTGTAAGTGATATGTACTTTGTGCCTCAGCTAGGTATGGGGGCTTGTTCCATTAGGATATGTCCCTCGTATCCTTCATGTAGGTGTTGTAGGTACGGCATACCACTCACTGCAAAAAATATTGGTTGTTTTAACCACAGAGTGGTTACCCTGGTTGCAGTCAAGCTGAGGAGACAGTGGTTATGAGAAGCTTATTTTGGTACTAGAGGCTAATTGCATAAGCAACCTGAGCCCAAATCATACATTACGCCCACAGAACATCTGTGAGGAGTCACTACAACTTAAAGATGATGCTTTTGACAAAAGCTGCATGGTGACTCTCTCACAGATGTTCAGTGGCTACTATATCTGCAAGATCATGGTTGTTGTTGCATACAAGCAGGTATAACCACAGATGTTCAGTGGTTACTAACTGCAAGATGCTGGTTGTAAGATAGTCTGGGAAAGCTTTCTCTCCAGTTGTCTTATGTTATCAGCAAAATATATAGTACATAACCACTGTCTCTTTGGCTTGTCTGCAACCAGGGTAACCCACTCTGTGGTTAAAACAACCAATTTGTTTTTGCAGTGCTGATAGGCACAATGGAGAGGCTTACATGTACGTGTTTAACATGTGCATGGTGAAGCCCCCACTGACTCATTAGGGTAGGTATGCCTTTGTATACTGAAGATAAGTACAATGATATCTTTTCTGTATACAAACTCAAATGTGTTGATTAACTGTCTGTTGAGCCCAGGCACAAATTATAACCTCATCCATTTTGTATGTTCCTATTTGCTATAGGAGATTTCTCCGGCAAAAGCCTGTTGAGATTGGTGGATTTGAAAACAGGTTAATTGAAATACATGGTACTACAAATTTGGATGAGTTGGTGCACAAGTAGGGTAATGCACCTATCAATGTTATGCCCTGCTACCACACGGGGCCAAAAAGAAGCTGCCCCTAGAGTCGAGAATTTGATTGGCCCCGAAGTGTCTCAAAGACAGCAGGCAACGTGGTCCATATTCTGCAAAATTACACTATATATGTCAAATCCCCAGTTACCCCCCACTTTCTGCAAGGGAATTTGATTGTAGGGTTACCCCATATAATCAGCAAATTGATGGTCCCCACCACCTTGCCTCTCTATAGCCTGTACTGGAGATAGTGGGGCATATCATGATTTTGATAGGCACATATACGGTTTAGGGGTGACCATTTCTGTTGCCATACATTCCAACTTATCCACTAAAACATGGCTATCTGTTCTAACATAGTCTTGTGTACAGACCCCACTACTAGGCAGGGGCTGGGCTACAGCATTTTTCTGAATCTTTGCACCTCTACTGCGCTTTGCAGGTAGGTTGTCAGAAGGAAACGGACAGCGTGTATCTGTGGTTGATTCAAGTCCTTTGAAGAAACCATAAAACTTGACTGTCAGTCTTTGTAGCCTATGAAGCCATTGATTGACCTGGTAAACCACAAGTTTACTTTACTCTTGTAACTGCTGACCAGAGGAGGTCCGACACTTGTGATGTCATATACATCAACACGTGATCCTGATTGTCAAGTTAATTACTAACCGCCTGCATTCCATTGCTTCAAGAGCGATTTCTGGGCATCAGAAGCTTCTAGCGTGCTGGGTTCACTCAGGTTGGGGGGTATTTTCAACCATACTGAAGCTGTCTATTAGGTCGAGATCGATCACTGCCGCTCATCTAGCTCTCAACAGCCACATAAATGCCGTTTGAAGGTCACAAAGGTATGCAATGTTACTTCTGACTGGCGAGACACTTTCAGCATCACGAAAACCCCCCTAAACCCATCATGATCTTTGCCGCACAGCGTTTCCGATTGTTGTATTGGTGGCTTTTAGTCCTTGGAATGTTCATTAATGCATAGCGCATGTGACCGTGTCGGACCTCCTCTGACTGCTGACAACCTACCTGCAAAGCGCAGTAGAAAGCACAGAAAGCACAAAGCGCAGTGCGTTGTGTGCCCTAATGCAATTTGTGGGCAGTTAGTGTGCAACATGGCTTCCTTTATTATCCTGCACTGCTTTGATGTTATATAACTACTCAAGATTCTTATCACACGATTACCTCTTGACACTTGCGTGATGCTGAAAACCACCTGTAGTCTTGCAAGCCGGATCCACTTAGCCAAAAGAGAAGGGTCTCATGAACTGTGTGTACAAGCTGTGTCCTACTGGAATCCATGCAACTACCTGGATGATGTAACCAGATTTCAAACAATCCTGCTGACTCTTGAAATACTGATTGTGAAGTGCATGTGCATGCTCATTTTCTGACTTTTCACTGCCCCAGTTGAAAGAGCTGTCAAGCTATGGGCGAAATGCTAAGCATCACAACTGTTTACATGAGTATTGATATCTAAAGAATGGTGATGACAGCTAGGAGTAATGAGGAACATGCCTACCATAGTGTGCATGCATCACTTTTGAGTTTGACAATGAGCTTAAAGTCTACCGTCACACATGCCACAGGAATGTGACTACACCCCCATGCAACTGTGTTGATCAGTGGCATAGTAACCGTAGCAGCCGTAGCGGCTTTGGCCACTACACTTTTTTAGGCCGCAAATTAAGAATTCATAACCTGCTATAAGTTATAATAGCTCAAGCTAGCCTTGTTCCCTGGGAGCGAGGCTAAGCTCAAGCAGCCTCTTCATTGCATCAGTCTAATAATTATGCAATTACATGCGTACATTTCAGATTAAAGTACACAATAAGGTGATCGAGATCTTGGTAGTGAGATGGCTCGGTACGAAGCTAATGCGTATTTTCAAAGAGACTACTACAAGCGACAAAAGCTAGCCGGGCGGTCTCCTGGGAACGACGATGAAGTCAGTATAATCTTACTGTTTTGATAAATTGAATAATATATTGTACTGGACGGTTGGTAAGGTCTGATAACGAGGCTAGAATATTATACACAGTTAAAAAAGGCTTCATTTTGTAGTGTAAAGGTGCACACTCTGTAAAAATTCGCCACCGCGCTATGCGCGGCGAATTTATTTTACATTTTATTAGCAGCACTTCGACCACCACAGCATGGCCTCTACACTTCAAATTTGCTTCCCACACTTATGTTGATATAAAGTTGCACAAGTTGTATATGCTTTTGCCCAACAGATAAATGGATGTTGGTCCTTGCTTGCCTAAGTAGGTGACCGTGGCCGGTGGTTCGTGTGTTTGGCTGGGCTTTAACTAATATCATTGGTGCTAGACTCCAGTACACAAGAAAGCTGAACAGTGGTTGGTGTGGAACAGAGCCATGAATTGTTTACCGACATAAGGGGGAGAGTTGGGGATAGCAATGTATGCTTCTACTTGCCCTAAAACAAACCCTAACCCTGAAACTAAGAGTAACCCTGGTCCTGACTGTAACCCTTGTTTATGTTTATAACCTCCGCCGAGCACCTTGCGTGCCACCTTAAACAACTGTCCACGAAACTTGTGTAGGGCACGAATAAAACTAAAGTACACAAAATGTTACGAATAATGAGCAGTAGGGGGCCTGCGCAAGACATGTAGGCGGGGATGAGAAACTAATTATCTAGCGGATCACTTGGTAAGATTCACCAGGCTTCTCCCTCAGTTTTTGCATACTGTAAGGGATCAACAACTTGAAGGCCTGGGAATTAATGAGATTGGCCATACTACCACGTAAATGTGATTTGCAGTGACACCTCTCATACTATAGTCTTGTTCCCAGTCCTTCTCCATTACAGCAAATAAACTGGAGACAGGGAAGGCTGGGAACGAAGCAAGACCAACTGTTTATTATAATAGAGGTCTTCAGAGAAGACATACACTCAGTATATTGATGTCAGCAAGCTCATGACTGTTTGTTATCCTGGTGTGTCCATGGAACAATAATGGCACAGTACACAGATTAAAAGACTTGTGGTATACAACGTAGATAGTATTTGCTAAACTATATAGAGTATGGGGATAGAAGATGATTCTATCTCCACCTGAAGATCTAGTCTTGTGCCCAGCCTTTCATACCCCCTTCTAGTTGTCAGCATCTTGGAGTGTGGTTTGCTCACCTGTCAAATGGATGCTCTCCTATATTGTGCGCCGATCGTTTCAATGGGTGCTAGACACGGGTCAAAAAGCGTCAAGCGGAAATTAAAATTCCTAGCTTCTTGTGGTCGGACTACCGCGCTTTCTTGACCAATTTGTGCTGTTTATACAATTATTGCCCACAATTTGGTTTAATCGCTTTCCGCCTTAGGAGCACGCGTTGCGTAGATCACTAAAGAGTGTCGAGGTCACATCCTGCGATTAGATTTCGCGCGTCAAATTGGAGTGAGCGCGTGTTAAATTGGAGTGAACGCGCGCTACTGGCAGAAAATAATGGTAGCCAGTATTTAGCGCGCGATTTTAAAATACAGTGTAAAGGATATATCCCGCAGCTCTTATCAAAGCTCTAATCCTATTGGTCAATATATTATACACATTTATATACGCATATGCACCGTTGTCCTAACAACACCCTAACCCTAACCCTAACCCAACGGTACAACCAATAAGATTCGAGCTTTGAAACGAGCTGCGGTACTATAGGTGTAAAGACTAACCAACTTAACCCGCTTGCGCATGCGCGCAGCTACTGGGGTGTTCTCTGAGCTTCTTCTTTCTTGCCTCCACCTCGGGAGAGTTGTCCTAGAATTAATAGGACCAGGCTTAGGATAGATCTCTGGGAAAAGGAAGGCCGTTCTGGCTGCCTTGAGCTTGCTCAGAAACTGAATGCAGAATTTTTGGACGTTGATGTCATCAACCCAGCACGTGCCAGTCATCACCTCCAGGAAATCTTGCGGGTGAACTCTTGCGGGTGAACTCTCGGGTCCGGGATTTGGGAACGTACAGTGTGCGGATGAAAATGGCGGAAATTCGCTGTCTCTTCTAAAGGTGTCTCTAAATGCCTTAGCTCGTCAATTGACCTCAGTGTATATTCGTCGGTGTTCTGGTTTGTGTTCAGAGGATCGCCGGATGTCATCGGTACCGCTAGATGGTCATACTTGGCTTGTCATTGAACTGAGTCATGGTGGGATGGGTAGCCCCTTCGATGGCTGTTGCCGACGGTGTACTATGGACTGTGACTCTGTGGTGGTCTGCGCTGCTAGATGGTCACACATGGCATGTGGAGACAGCATGGTGTATGCAAGTGGACTTTATCTTGGCGGCCTCCCTGTCATGGTGGGATGGGAAGCCTCTTTGGTGGTCATTGCCGACAGTACAACAACTACAAAACACCCTCATCAGTCTTTTCATGCCAGATTGTTTTGTACTATGTGTGTTTAGGTTTTTTTTTTTGTATACTAAACATGCCTGACGGTGTAATGATGATTGATTGATTTCTTGCCTGTTTAGTAGCAGTGAGTGTTCGGAATTGCCCGGTAAAGGCAAAAATTTATTCTCGGATTGATACACTTTCTCGAATCACAGACTTCAAAGTATAACAACAGTGCCAGATCATCAGAGCAACATGACTTGCAGGCGCTGGGATAGTTTTCGATACCCGAGACTATTGCAGTACACGGGGATAGAAAAATCACGTCCGAAAATGCATTGTAAAACTTTTTTCTGCCTCCTCCGGAAAGCAAAGACAATAGTTCTCGCCCTTTCGTTGGCTTTGCATAAGAGCCCATACCATGCTGCAGCAGTTACAAAATTTGGCTAGTGACGATATAATACATGGTTATCAGACTTGTCCGCTAGTAGAATTTTTTTTTCAGAGAATAGGTGCTTGAACGATTGTTATGTTTCATTTGCTGAATCCCGGGTAGAAGACTGTTTGGGGTTGAATTTCAGGTATGTTGATTATCAAACATTAGCGCACCTATCCTACAGTTCTTTTGTCTGCTGGAAATCTGTGCGCGCAACAAGACCGAAACGTTTCTTAAGTGTCCAAGTATCAATTAACGCCTCTATCGCACCCGAACTTGCTATTTGATCCTTGAGAGCCCAGTCATGTTAGCAACTCTGCAATACTTTTGCAAGGATTCTTTGGAATGATGGTGGATAGGCAAGTGGCTTTGTCTGTGAATTTTCAAGGGCACTTTAATTGGCTCTCTTCATTAGGCTTAGAGTGAGAGAAGCAGCGGAAATTACCTGTTACAGTAAACTTCTAATAACGGACCCTCGGAAAAGCGGACTACCTCTCTGCAGCGGACAGATCACTTGCCCCCGATTGATTTTACCATAAAACTAATACATATGTACGTATGTATGTATGTGAGGCCTAGTGCGTACAGATGTACATGCATTACAAAACTGAAATGTGTGTGTGCAGCATGAACAGACAATGTGTGCGTACAACAAAAGGAGACAAATATACAGGATACATAGGCTATAAATATATGATAAAAATATGTACAGGATGTTTATGCAAACGACCAAACATAAAAAGGGCCTGATAGATAGGTAGATAAAGTATATAGGAGGTATGATGCATTACATTTATGTTTGTGTTGTATTATAATACTGTTTAGAGTAGGGTGGAGTAGGCTGCAGGGAGGTACGATGAGAGTAGATGCTTGTAGTTAGGGATAAGAGTTTGGCGTTTATATCGTCCTTGTGAGTATGATGGCAGTGATTATGCAAATATTGTACAAGTAGTAGGATGTGGAAAGAGAGGATGTTGGCTTTGGCAGAGCAATGATGCGAGCAACCCAGATAGTGCTGCACACAATCGTGTGGACCCTCTGGGCTACTCACACCAGGATGCGGCAAGGTGAGGGCAGAGCAGTGATGTTGGCTTTGGCAGAGCAATGATGCGAGCAACCCAGATAGTGCTGCACACAATCGTGTGGACCCTCTGGGCTACTCACACCAGGATGCGGCAAGGTGAGGGCAGAGCAGTGATGTTGGCTTTGGCAGAGCAATGATGCGACCAACCCAGATAGTGCTGCACACAATCGTGTGGACCCTCTGGGCTACTCACACCAGGATGCGGCAAGGTGAGGGCAGAGCAGTGATGTTGGCTTTGGCAGAGCAATGATGCGAGCAACCCAGATAGTGCTGCACACAATCGTGTGGACCCTCTGGGCTACTCATACCAGGATGCGGCAAGGTGAGGGCAGAGCAGTGATGTTGGCTTTGGCAGAGCAATGATGCGAGCAACCCAGATAGTGCTGCACACAATCGTGTGGACCCTCTGGGCTACTCACACCAGGATGCAGCAAGGTGAGGGCAGAGCAGTGATGTTGGCTTTGGCAGAGCAATGATGCGAGCAACCCAGATAGTGTTACACACAATCTTGTGGACCCTCTGGGTTACTCACACCACAACTATATGTATATGTAAAGGCCAGAGAAGATGGGGTGGTTGATGAGTGATAGAGTAGATGTTGGTGGTGTCCAGCGCTGAGGAAATGTCTGTTGGTGGAAATATGGAAGATAGTAGAACAAATATTGTTAGCACAACAACTCAAGATCATCATCTTCTGCGTCACTGTGTTCAACTACTTCCTCGTCTTCAAGGATTCCGAACACCCACCCCATTATAACACCCACCCCATTATATGCTCAATATCCTCATCACCCTCAACTGTAAGTGCCTTCGTGTCTGCTTCCCTGCTGCTGGCTGGCAAGTTACAACAATTCAGGCATGTGCAACCTGCTCCACAACTATGCCTCTCTCGCTTGCACCCACACTGCATAGTTGTGCATGCAGACCGTCTGCAGCTACACCCTTTTCTCAGAAGTGACACCCTCTGCCTTACGTCCATCATGTTCTCCCTGCTGTCCCAATCTATACGCAACTCTCTATCTTCCACAATCCACCCATTACCACGCATTGCCTTCATCACCATTACATTTTGGGTTGCCTGTTGCCACATGTCGGCTACCCAGCTGGCTCTTTTCCAATGGCGCTTCAGTGCTTCATCGGATGGCAGCATGTCCTCCTCATATTGTATCTTGCCCCAAATCCTATTTCTGATGTCTTGAAGCCAGAGGAGATGTTGGTCGTGGTGATGCTGTCCTTCTTTGCAGAAAGAGTTGAAGTGCTGGTTTGGAGATGTAAACGCTGGCAAGAAGGCTGATCTGTGTTTGTGAAAGTATACACTTCCCACCAGACGCATAAAGGCCAAAAATCCCAAATCACTAGCACCATCCACTAGGGATGTGTCTGTGAGTGTGCCAGGTGTGTGCCCTAATCCAGATGTTATAAATTCGGCATACCTCCAAAACGTTTGAATAAATGAGGCTTTACCAAATCCATGAAAAAAGGACACATAATCACAGCCTGTTGATAAATAAACCATCTGCATTGTGGTTGCTAGTTTGTCATTAGGAATGCTAGCCAGTTCTGGATCAGCACTGAATGTATCCAAGAGGGCACCTATGTCGAGCAGACAAAGCTCCTTGGAGTTAAACCTGCTTAGCTGCACTTTCACATCCATTTTATGTTTGGCGACAATGGGCAAGCCTATATGGTACACATCTGTGTCTGGTGACACAACCAGCTTCTTCTCACCTGCTGAATGTAAAGCATGTAGCCAGATCCTGGTGTCCGCTTCTTCGGCATTGCAACGTAACTTTGGATCTGGCTGGGGAGGGCTGTGTTGTTGCAATGTGAGGGCTTCATCTTGGAGTGAACCTTCAAAACCTCCAGCAGTTACAAACAACTGTGTTGTGCGTAAGCTGTTACTGATGTGATTTACAAGGTAGGTGGCAAGGAACGATACCAGTCCTCTCTTGCACCGATGACAAGTCAGAATACTTTCTTGCCACCTCTTTGGTGTTGCATTGCTTCATTAAAGGTGATGCAAGAATGAGTGGTTTCAGCCTGTGCACTCCTTCTTGCTCTTTCAAATGCTTTGGGACTGTTCGTATGCCTTCCTGGGTGATCGAAAAGGAGGTGTACTTCCTTTGATCCTCGAGCAAAGTGTGGTAGGATGTGTTGTTTTGCTAGGAAGTTGGCATAGTCTGACATGGTCTTGTGGTGTCCCCATGGAGATATGTGTTGCAGAAACATGCCATCAATTAGCACAACATCTGCTACCCATTGAGTGGGATGGACATTTGATGTGATGTTTCTACAAGCCTTTGAATACCTACTTTCAATTAACCTTGTTATGCTTGACTTCTGTCCCTTCTGTGGTAATCCATCCTTATCAACAAGGGCACGTGGTAGCTCAACATACTGCTCAAATCTATTCTCTATTACTCTTTTGGTCTTGCAAGCAAAAGCCACCCTCTTCTTCCAACACTCTATTTGAAGCTTCCTCTCCTTTTCCACATCTGAAACTCTCTTGGCCAATGGTTTACGCTCTGAGAATGTGCGGAGCCTCTTCCGACGCTTAGGAACATGCACACTTGGAGCTTGCAGAATGTTGTATTCAACAAATCTTTCAAACTCCTTCTGACCAATGGAACAGAAGGTCATGAGGTCTTCTGCCACATCAGGAGATACACCTTTTCCTGAGAATAGGTGTATTATAGGTGATGCTTGGGATTGGGCTGTGAGATGACTTTCAGAGGCAAGTTTTGTTGTTTGTGCTTGGATGTTTGCTGCCTGTTTGATTGCATCACGTGTAGCACATGTCAGAGTTAGTATATCATCTATGCCATCAGATTGAGCTTCAGGAAAAAGCTGTGTATCTAAGTTTTTCATACTCTTGGAAAGAACTGGCAGGAATGTAGCCACACGCTTGATGTAATCAGCACTAGGTTTTGCTATGGCCTCCTTGCAGTCTTTGTTGATAGCCATCTCGTGGGCTTCGTCAATGTGTGCATGCCTTCCTCTGAAGCTGATGGAGAAACCTCCTTGCTGTAGAGCATTGAGCACTGGTGTTGGACACTTGCAAATGTCATCAATGTGCTGTGCAATCAGCTTCTCATAACATGGCCTATCAAAAGCTGTAAACAAAGCAGCCATTTGTTTTATAGAAGCCATCCTCAAATGCCAGTTCCCTGTTCTTATGGCCAGAAAGAGACCAAGGTATGCCAAGCAGTCTTGAAATACAAATTGCTGCCAGAATCTCCAAGATTGGTCTCTAGATGCCATAGATTGCATGAATCTGTCAAAGTCTTCAAGAAACATGGGATGTTTTTCCATTACGTCAGACAAAAGCTCTTGTAGGTTTCTGTGACACTGCTGTTCAGTAGTTGCTGTTGGAAAGGATTGGAGCCACTGGCTAACATGGGCTAGCATATCACTGTGCTCAGTTGTGGAAGTATCTGGGTTGTACATGTTCTGCAGGAACACAGTCAGAAAATGTTGATACAAGCTCTCCCCTGCTTCCAAGAGGAAGTCATGAGTTCTGCTGAAGATGGTGCAGTTCTTTATTTAGTTGGGTGGACAACCACTGGCCACTGCTAATTCATGCAGTCCTGCATCGTAATAGATTTTCATGAGCACTTCTTGATAGTTCTTCAGGCAGTGCCAGTCGCCTGGAAATGGTGTTAACCAGGACAACTCCTCCCCGTACTCGGTCTTTATGGACTGTATTTTGTGGTATACAGCTCCATCCATTTCTAGAAGCAGCCACTGTTTCTTAAGCTTTATAATAAAGTCTTCATGAAGACAATTTATGATTTCAAGCAGTGTAAGTTTATCGTCAACTTTTTACGGTGGCCCTGGAGGTCGCGCTACGCGACGATGTCTATGCGACGATGACGATGCGCCGATAGACGATGACGATGCGACGATAGACGATGACGATGCGACGATAGACGATGGCGATGCGACGATAGACGATGGCGATGCGACGATAGACGATGGCGATGCTATAATTTACCAGGTAAGTAATACAGTAATAACGCATGCGCGCGCGCCAGACCGGACACCACACCACGCCCTCATATATTCCACGTGGCCATGTGTGATTAAGTGTGAAGAGCAACGGAATTGCGAGTTGAAGAGCGGTCGTGAAACTTGTGGAACACTGAGTTGGAGAGGAGAACGAGCGTCTGGAAGAGAGCACTGACTTGGAGAGCGAAGGTGTGTCCGGGAGCAATTGGTGAACGCGTGGAGGCAGTTCTTGGGAGAGCACCAATACTCGGTGAGGCACACATTAAGCTTGTTAGGTATAAGTATTATGGTTTTGAATAGGTAGGAAAGTAGTATGGTGTTGTTAAAAGTGAGGGGAAACACTAGTAATGGACATTAGTCTCGTTCCCAGACCCTACCAACCCCAGCGGGGATCGCTTTCAGTATCTCGCGCAGGGAGGAGGGTCTGGTGACTTTTGCCATGTTTCCATGTTCTCTGCAGGAATTCGTGCAGAGCCAATTGTGATTGCAGAAGTGCAACCAGCTGCATAGATGATTTCCAAAGATTATGTTAACGTTCACTATTTTGGAACTTAGCATACCCTATGTTCCTTTATATATTGCGGGCAACAGACACCAAAACGCCATTGTTCTAGCCACTCAAAATGGCTACCTGCATCATATACACAAAGTTTATGATGTTATGGTGGCATAAGGGCAGGCTAAGTTGCTGATCATCACAGCAAATAGCTATAGCAGTAACAAAGCTTAGTTTGCTTTGTGCATTCCTGGAATAATACTCCCACTGTGAGTTACCATCCTCTCCAGCAGCGATGCAAGGGACCTTTTCATCCAACAATAGAACAAGCAGTTTTCCACACCCGGTTGGCTGACATACCATGTGGCTAGCTAGCTCAGTGATCATCATGCCTATTAATCCCACTCTAAAGGTTACGGTAAGTGCCAGAGCATACCCCCAATGTGTGTACCTGTGACTATTGCCTGATACATACAATAGACTTATTACAACACAGTTGCTAACACCTGTGCTTTGCTTGCACACAAAGACTTACCAGTTAACAACTCTCTTTGATCAGTATTGCAGTGTTAATCCATCACCAAAATAAAAGACTACTGATCTTCCTTTCAATGTTTCCAACTTCAAAAAAAAGTGTTTGTTGGATTATCTATAGCAGTGTTACCTGTACCTTCCTATGATGGACTGAAGAAGATATCATTTTGTGGTATGGTATACTGCTTAGTATAGGGCGTGATGGCAGAACGTCTAGCAAAAGTCCTGGAGAAGCTAGCTGAGGAAGGGAAACTTCAGAGTACCCTCACTGCTTTGGAAAGCACATCATCTACTCAAAAGGAACCCCAACCCAGCAGCCAGCGTAAGTTCAATGTGCAATATTGGTGTTCTTTTTTTGTGTGGTGCAGCACACACTGGTGTGAGTTACATAACATGTGAGGCATGTATATTCACTGGTGCAAGCTAGCTGCTACCCTGCAGAAGTACTGCCAAGTGGACACTGTTCTCACAGTACAAAGAGCATCTAAACTGACTGCTAGCTCAGAACTTTTCACATAAATTTAAAATTCAATCGGCAGAATTTTTTGAGGGGGGAATTGGAGTGTTTTGGGGGAATCTTTCCCCCCCCCATTAGATACAACCCTGCGATACACATACTGTAGGTACAATTCAACAGTGGTTATATATGTATCTACACAGGTTTCAAGAGTGTGAATGAGCTTGTTAAGCATTATCAACAGAAACAAGCAGAAGATCGCAGACCAAAAAGCCAACCTAAAGTTGGGACACAGAGCAAGCAAGACAGCTCAGTAAAGGAGATGCCAAACAAGTCATTTTCTGTAAGACTTTATCTTTTGGAAGTCACCTGCACAAGTAATAACTATAATGGTGCTAAATTCTACCCCACAGCTGAACTTTGCCAAGTATCGAAGGGCTAGAAGGTTCACGTACAAGATGATGCCTCCTGGAAAAGTTCAAGTCCCAGGCTTTTGCAACACAGACGTGCATAGGGACGTCATCACAAAAGGAGCGAGTGGGCTTGGTATAGACACTTCCCCTGACCAACTCTCCCTAATCGTTTCAAATGGCTTGATTAGAGATGCTCCGCTTCCCAGTGGTCAGCAATGGACGCTTGGGAATTACGTAGATGACTTTGGTGGGGTTCAAGCGAGGGGGAAGCGTACATTTGGAATTTTGGTTCCAGTGGATGAAGAGGAGGAGGAGGAGGAAGAACAAAGCAAAAGCAGGGATGGACAGGTAAAAATGGGAATGAGGCAAATGCAAGGGTATTTTATTGTCATGTGTACATAATTCCCAGCATCAGCAGGGACAAAGTTCTGATCCAGCCCGTCGAAGATCATGCCCAACTACCAGAATTTGCACAGTTGCTGCTAGTAAGCACCGATATGTGTGCAGAATGTTGTGTTGTCTGTATTGTGCTTATCATGTGCATTGTGTACATGCAGCTGAATGCACTCCTAACGTTACAACCTGTTTTTGTCATGCAGAAAGACTCAAAGGATTACAATCTACTTCCACATTGGGGACCATAGCAGAAGATCCTATCAACCTTGACAGTGACAGTGATGAGCCCCTGGAGTATGAATTTGAGGAGAGCACCACCTTAGGTACGTAGATGTAGTAAAGTCGTAGAAGAAAGTATACTTTACTCAGGAATGTATACTTAACTCAGGACTGTATAGCCCAGTGTCATCCGGAAAGGTCTTTCCAAGCATCACTGCCAATGGTAGGGAAGGGGTGTGGCGCCTACTGCGCATTGAGTACTGTACTCCACAGGAAAAGGTTTTGAAGGAAATGGAGGATGACATCTGTAATCTTCAACCGGAATCCGAGGGTTTCATTCTTGTGGAACTTCGTTCAGGTGCGCATGCCATATAGTCCACGTGGATCACTCCTGGAATGTTTCAATTGTGGTTGTACTCTGCAGGTGGAACAACATACCTTAAGGCTGAGACAGATGGTACAACTGAGGTCGAGGTCCAACACCTTAAATTCTTTGTGAAAGGTAACCCTTAACTGTGTTGATGTTGTCCAAATCTATAAGTTGTATGGTAAACGTTATATTCTCAGAGAAGAGGATTGTCCATAGCATAACTTCTCTCCAACTGGGCAAATCACCAGTATCTCTCATTGTTATTTCACCGCATCATGGAAGCGTGCCATATAAGTGGGAATGGAAATGCATATATATGGAGGACTGGAAGGTAATAGACGTTCCTTCATGGACATGCCTCCTGCGTGCTGATTCTACCGGTCAGTACAGGTGCACTGTTGAAGACTCCACCATTGTGTTTCATGTGCGAGGTTTGTGCAAGTACTGTGACATACTCTTGTTTATTATATAAACCAATGTTCACTCTATTCCCTGTAGCACCCCCAAGGCAGCGTAAAGAGAAGGAAACTACCCTTGAGGATGGTAAAGGCAGCAGTAAATGTGCTATAAATTCCCTTTTTCATTGCAAATCTTTTCTATTATAACAGAGTTATCCACTGACTACAAGGAACGTGGCGTGGCACCTTTGGCATTGTATACAAGGGGGCATGGAAGGGGCAGACAGTTGCCCTTAAACGCATCCAAATTCCACCATTATGGTAAGTGTTGTAGTTACACAAATAGCGATTTGTTTCTTGGTTGTTCTCATTGTGGCCCGCCTATCATCAATTTACTTTGCACATTGAGATGTGTACATGCATACTTGCCAGTATTTCAATGTAATGCTACCGGTCAGTGATGATCTCAAGGGTGTATTTATATGTGACATGGGGATTTCGAAGATCAGACATGCCTCCCACACATCCATGACAACGCTTTCAAATGGCCCCACGGGAACATTTCCCTATATGGCTCCCGAAATGTTCGGCACAGGACATAGGGGTACAGCTGTGGACATTTACGCGCTGGGCTGTCTATACATTGAACTGTTTGGGAGGAGGAGGGTGTGGCCAGGGCTGGACAGGATACAAATTATGCAAAAGGTATGTGGGTCCTTCCAAAACCCACCAGTTATGCCTCTCACCAGCCATCTTCGCAGCAAGTTCCGCAAGGTGTGTTGTGATTGTGTCGAATTAGACAGCAAACGGCGTCTTCAGATAGCAGCTGTTATCAAGCTTCTTGAGAACATTGCATAGTCCAGATTATCACATCAAACCGTTCATTGCCTTTGCATGTATTGGTTTGGTTCCAAGGCTAGCTCATCACAGTTATATACTCCTATGTGCATTAGCACCCCTCATTTTAATCTATGATGACATTGTATTACACAAGTGCCAATAAATTGGTCTTGCATTACTGATGGTGATGTCTTCACGGTTCATGTTTAGTTCTTCCAAAATGGCTGTAGCTGCTACTTCAAATTCTTCTGGGTAAAATGGTGGTGCCTTGTATGCTAACTCCAAGTAGCAGTGGGACCACACCAGGAAGTCCAGAGGCTGTTTGTATGACCTAGTTCCTGGCATGTATTATACAATAAGGTGATAGTAGTTACACTGCAATATCACAGGGTACTTGATTGCAACCCACCAGTTCTCTGTGGAAGATAGTAGAGGTCATCAGGTGATCCTGGTGGACAGCCAGCTAGTCGGCTTCGTCTGATGCAGTGAGTATTCCACCTCTCCTTGAAAGCTTGTAGTGCATCTTTTAGCAGCATTCCATACACATATAACAAACAGTGTCTGTATAGTAATTAAAAATTAAGGTGGTTGTAAACATCCCACTGCTTGACAGCAATGACTTACCTATGAGTTTCATTGTGTGGATTGAAACTTCCATCCTGTACAAGATCCTACATTAAACAGCCAGTCTAACTTAATGTGCATACATGATAAACAGCATCTGTTAACCAACTTTGAACAAGTTAATCCACCAATCTGTCACTGAGTTTCTTAGCTGTGCCCACCAACTTTCAATCCTCTGTACAAGGGAAGTGTTAGATGTGTAATTCAAACATAATGTAGCATCAGAAGCAAAAATGTCGGACTTAACTGTGTTTGTGGTCGAAGATCCATACCAAAAACTCTTTTCTCCCCGAAATTCATCCTGATGGTTATGTCTAAGAGCCATATGACTGGCAGCAAGTGCCGTATTTTCAGTGCCACGATCTGATATAACAGTACTTGGACAACCTAGGATACAAAATAAATTGTTTTCATGATCAACAATTCCCTCCGAATTGTACTGTTAGAGTGTTACATGTCCCCCCAGACACCTAGTGTAAGATATCCCAGTGTACAATGTGTCCACCCTACTTGCTCTCACTCAAACTTTCAGTCTGTATTTAAATAGGAAGGTATTGACACAGTTACAGGATTGTACATCCAGCAGCACTAGTATTTTGAAGGCTTGACAACCTGGCTGTGTCGAAAGTGAAATGATCACTTCACATGGTCTCTGGTTGTATTCTAGTTCTAGAAACATTCAGAGGGACAAATTTGGGTAGGGGGGAGGGGGGCAAATTCAGAGAAGGGCGGAGACCTTTTAACCCTGGAGGTCAGTCTTTAGCTTATAATTGACTTACTGGGATTGGAGGCTATACAAGGTGAGAGGACTGTTTTCTAGGTCCATTTACACATAAATCGAGAAATGGCCTATACCCGGCTCCCACCAAGAGCTTTTCACGGGCAAGCCCAGACACAGCCATGCTGTTTGCACCCTCCGGTGCACTCACCCACCTCCCCCTATCCCGCCCCTTCTGCTGAAGCAGAACCTATCTCCAAAGGACATTGCCGGAAGTGACGTCAGAAGCTGAAAGTCTCACGTCACTGGTTGGTAAAGGGCTACACTACAACACTGTGTATGCATTTACTTACCATTGTTGATCAGTATAGCTAGTAAGTATGACAGTAACACGACATTTGGATCATTGTTTGTTGTGGAAAGCTCTCCAACCAAATAATTCTTCGAGAATAGCTGAAAAAGCAAAGGTAGAAGGCACATAACAAATCCTTGTGCAGTCTACTTTATTGGAACCATGCGGGAATTAGGGATTCACAGTACACAGTATACCTAAAGGTCCCAACTCACCCATCAATACAGCCATGTATGGCAAAACCATAAGGTTTCAACTTGTCATACCCGTCCAGGTGCCAAACAAAGTCTGGGCCCTATGGAAGGCAAGTGAAGCATAGTATTACATTTTCAACAAAACAATCATTATCATGAAGCTCACTTTGTTTTGATACACCCTTCTTCTCAGTCTACGACCTCTACGCCTTCTGGCTCCCTCGGGGTCGAGCAGTGACAGTAACATTTGCACTGTGCTCCTACACGTAATGTAGTTGCATGCATAATAAGAGACAACCTCTAGGTGTTCAGGCCCTCACAGTACCTTTTCACCACTAGACCATGCTTTTGTTTCAGTACAACCCACATCTGCCGATAACCGATGTTGTTGCTGCAACCTTGTAGCTCTGCCTGGATTGTCATATAGTGGACAGTTTTGTTCAACTGCATGCATCAAGTACATAAATAGGAAGTGGGCACACCTCAATAGCCTCTTGCACTTGAGACACAGGAGAATAATGTACCATTGGTCCCCTACGATGCAATCCTAATGCACTCAGTCGTCTTTTCAACCATGTCAACCTACGTGTAACATAACGTCAATTCACACGACTGACTCTGTGGTCAAGTATTTTGGCAAGCTCACCCTACTGCAACGTGGTGGACAAGTTGGAGGTATGCAAGTATCACCTCGATCTTGTACTGGAACCAATACCTCCTTATAAGACCTATTCAGCAAATCCATTGATTGTATATGTCAGTAATGGTTTGTGGCCTGCCTCACTCTCCTTCCAACTATTGAATTTAATAGCCCTTGTGAAAACTTACGGTCTACTTGGGGGTCCGTCCTTGGGAGGGCAAAGCAAGAAACACACTGCACAGCTATTACCACCACTACAATTAATTCTCTCACAAACAAGTTCATTATGAATTTTCTGAGAACTGAATTTGAGCTACAAATTGCCTTCAGTCTTCACGTGGACCACTTGAATGTGTATAGATTTACGTGTGGTGTACGGTTGGGGGCGTGGCGTGGTGTCCTGCATGGCGGCGCGCGCCCGGCGGGGCGTATTGTCCGGTGCCGCGCGCACTGTGGGCGTTGGCATCGTCGCTCGCATCGCCGTCGTCTATCGTCGCATCGCCATCGTCTATCGTCTATCGTCGCATCGTCATCGTCTATCGTCGCATCGTCATCGTCTATCGGCGCATCGTCATCGTCTATCGGCGCATCGTCATCGTCGCATAGACATCGTCGCGTAGCGCGACCTCCAGGGCCACCGTAATTTTCTTTTAGAGACTCTTTCAACCCTCCTGTAGTCTGTACAGTATAACAAACAGAAGTGGTTCATGCTAATGTTCAATAGTCTTGCCATTTGTGGAAATAGAAGTTCGGTTTGGGGAACTTGAAAGATAACCTTTTTTCGAGGTATTTTACGATAAATTTGATTGCTCGGAAATATTATCACTGCCATAAAAAATTTTCGCGAAAATTTTATCACCAAGGAAATATCATTGCAGCTAGGAATTTTGATCACTCATGGAATGCAAAGCATCTAGTAAGTACTTCCACATTTTCAATGATTTTGTCATTTCTTCCAAATTGTACGTACCCCCTTGCTGCAGTAGGGCCACGTTTCAGCACATCAACCTCCAAATAAATTCTGCTACCGAAGCCACAGATTCTTCTTTGAGAGCTTCTGCTTCTGTGGCTATGTATTCATTCCCCAACTCTTTCCCATTTGATAACCAGTATTGAGATAGTGATTTACCCTTGTAGTAAGTCAAATATTCAGTGTGAGCAAAGTTAAGCATTCTTGCTGTGTACCAATTCTTTGCATCTACCTGTATCTATACACTTTCATACAGTAGGTAAAAGTCACTCACGTATGGAGCCACTGATCCAGGAGAATCAGAGCTCCTAGTAATGAGTGACTGGGGAGTCACTGACAAGGGGAGTCATTCACTCCTTGAAACTGTGACCAATCAAATATTCTGGTGGCGATGACATTTTCTACAAAAGAATTTAGCCTCATTCCCAGGCCTCCCCCGTTTTTTGTTCTTCAGTGTATTATACTGAATGCAAAATGAAGAGCAAAAAACAGGGGAGGCCTGGGAACGAGGCTAAAAAAGGTTATGCTTGGCGATAGAGTTTCTAGGAAATATTAACATCGCAATAATATTTTCAAGCGATCAACATTAATGTAACAATGGATAATTGAAACATGCAGCTCAACAGTCAGCTCACCAATGCTCACAAGTGATATTTCCCAACATTGAATACAGGCCACTGTACCCGACATTTAAAATGAATGCAGCCCTTAGTAGCTTGCTTACCTTATTCTCTTCCGAATTGGTGCTACACACCTGGACAGAGCTATAGCTTACTGTGTATCAGCCTATATCAGCAAACTTGAAAATAGAGCAAGGTAACATCAAACTGTAGTTCTCGCTCCAATGCTGGTGAGATGTCTAGTAAGAATGGAATGCGCAAACATTTGTACTTGTATCTACTATAAGTATATAGTATCATTTAAGTTTGATGGCAGTGATGGAGTACTGTGCCCCTTCTACAGTGCTCTGAGTATAAGCAACACTGCAGAATTTATTAGCATAGTAATCATGGCAATTTGTAACTTATAGTAAGTCTTGCAGTAGTGTTCTCTAATGAATTTGCAGTTGCCAAGACTACATTGTGATCATGAGTGGAAAACTGTTGATTGAGACGGGGAGGAGTAATTAATAAACAGGCACTGAAGGACAGTATTGCTGTGTTAAGAGATCCAGCAGGGAGCATGCAACAGTTGTTCACCCTACCAGGGTGCCATCTGCTACTGTTCAAAGTGTGCAGAGGTGCCCTTCCTTTCTGTCCAAGTCATAGTAGCTTGCGTTTTCCTTGCATATGTGTAGTGTATCTATATCTTGCATGAGCAAGAGAAGATATTTCCATATCACCAGAGAATCATAGGAGTAAAGCATTCACCTTTTACATCACCAGCCCTATCAACTGGGGTATGGGAAGAGCTTCCACATCTTCTACAAGAGACTTGCTGCAACGTTGAGTGAGAAGAGAGACAGCCATACAGCAAAATGATGGGGTGGATTTGAGCTTTGCCCTGCTAAGGGTCTCTATTATGTCTATTAGGGGCTAGATCTTCTGCAAACATGCCTGGAAATGCAGCTCTGTGTGAGCCCGTTGATCTCCAGTCAGAACGTCCAAGCATGAACACTGCAACTTTTTATATATTTTTGTGGCTGGAATGATTCCTGATTGTAAATTTCTTGGCAATGAAACATTCTTTTTTGATGATGGTAACTGCATAGTTAAAAATTTGTAAAATAAAAGTTTCAGTGGCCACACAGGACTTTTCTTATATACCGCTACTTATTTGCAGCTGCGTAAGTCAGCCACGTTCCCAGGCCCGCCCAGCTTCCTTCGCTTGCAATGCAGTACAAAAGATCTGCAGTTGCCCAGGGGTTAAAGTCAAGCCTGATAACACGGAAGTATACGTATTTCCGTAAAAACCGCGTCCAAATTCCATTCGAAAATCGCTTGCGGGACTAATGTGCTACATGTCTGGATCCAGTACTGTGGCGCTCTGTTTATGACGTCACCACATGGAGTTGGGTGAACTTAGTGAACCCCTGGTGAGAACTGGGTACGAGGCTAGTCTGCAACCCTATTGTGTAAATGTGTGTTTATGTCAATACTAATGTAAGCAGAAAACTGATTTCTATGTATTTTTCTGCTCTGAAACTGTCGACTTCGCTATTCTATGTGAGGAGATTTAGGCACATGAAGGCAAGCTAGTGATCACATCTCTACTAAGATGAGACTGCTGGTGTCTGGTAAATATTTTAGTCTACATACTGCTTAAATAGTGGCTGTTTAAGATCAACTGCCCCAGGCGCATTATTTGGGTGAATATTTCCACAGCTGCTGTTTTACTCTCCTTCACTATTCTGCAATGTGCAGGTGAGATAACCATCATGTGTACAGTACTACAATGTGCCCTGCTTAATAACTTTTCTTCCAGGTTCCTGGTTCAGAGAACTGGGTAATGTGCAGCCACATACACCCGGCCCAGCTCCCGGTTTTAATGGAAACAAGGAAGTTGGTACCTGGGTATGGGGCTAGGCTGTGTATGTGGCTACATACATATTAATCCATAGACCTGGGATAATAATAGGCACCAGACCGAAATACTTGTACGTAATAATTATTGTGGGATGCTTGTGCTTCTAAAATATGGCAGTGTATAATAGAATGTTCCATTTCATTGTTCTATGGTCTTCACAAACTTCAAATTTTCCATGGAATGTAGTGGCTCTGATACCTTCTAAGAACCCAAAGAATTGGTGATTGTCACCACAACCACACCTAGTGCCTGGAATGGAATGAATGTTTTTAATTCTAGCCTATTGAGAAGCCTTAGCTACTATGATGGCCTTAACTTGTGTTGACGGCTGATATATATACATTTCTTAATAAGGTATAAATATTGGTCAAAGTTTGTCATAATGTTTGGGAAAGCTGAATCAGCCATTATATTTTCATGTAGGCAATAACAGGTGCCTTTTTTACTCTTCTTGTAAAGGTGCTTGTATAACAGGTACCTATGTGCATTGTGTCCTTGTTTTTCTGTGGGTCCCTATTTCTATAGTATAGAGTAATTTTTTAAATTAAGTATGTATACTTTCAAGTCCGATGTCAGGTACTGAATACATATAGAGTAGATCATTTTCAGTGATGTGACTTCCATCACACAGTATAGTGTTGTCCTGTCTTCAGTAATTTGTGTGTGTATGAGGGCATGCATGTCCAAGTATTGTCAGTGCAGAAAACCATGAACATGTGGTGGGAATGAACTAGCACATTTGTGTTCAAGTGGATCAGTTTTATGACATTGTCCATAGTAGTATTAAATATTGCATTGCTGATGGTTAACATGCAGAATGTTATTAGCTCTCTTGTGGTATATGATCAACTTTCAGATTATTCATTGTATACAAGTTCACTCCCAGTCTCCTCCCCAGGTTAACAATAAGTAACAAAGGCTCAATAAGGAAAACGTAGCGTTTACCAAACAGTTCAGAACAGCTGTGTAAACATACTAATGAGGTTTGGAAAGTGCTTTGTGTATAGCACACAGGGGACATAAACCACATTTGGTAGCTCAATAGCCCTTGGTAGAGCTCAGCAACATCTCAGTCCAATGTGGATCCTCAGCAGGCTTGAAAAAATCTGTAAACCATTGTGGATGAACATAGCTATCTGTCTTTCTCCTCTGTCTCAGTTTCCTCGGTGCACACAACTGGTATGTATCCTTTGTTTTCTCTCAGGTGATGTTACTGCACAGTTCATTGCAGCTCCGCCCACCTGTCATGGTGATACCTTCACTTTCAGATGTACTGTTACTGGGGACATGAGTGGGTACACCGTCTGGAGAGTGGGTAGGAGCAGTGCATGTATCTTCTCACTTAGCACAGTAGGGGCTGTATCTACATGTGGACCTGGCAGTACCCTCACAGCTAGGTCTGGGACTGGGTTTGGAACAAGTGCTACTTTCTTCTCATCAACACTGAGTGGCACTGCAACCCCTGAACTGAATGGCACACTGGTTGAGTGCTTTGGACCAGGCCTTGCCAGAGATGCTGGGAACAGGGCTGGAAGCAGCACTCTCCGGATATTAGGTCAGTGAATTTCAATCCGCTGCATACTCACCATCAGGGTTGAAAGTGGCATGTACCAGTACTCCCAACAAAACCTACTTTTCTCTCAACATGTACCCACTGTAAAAATGAGCAGCCAAATCAACAATTAGCCTCGTTCTCAGGCCTTCCAGTTTTTGATTTCTTACAGTATTTGCCACTTTCAACCAAGCCAACTTTGTCACATGTAGCTATACATGTGGTATACCCAATGGGGAACATGCTGCATGAATAATCAGTAAACTGGATCTCCTTTTTTATAAATGCAGGTCTAGATATTATGTAAAGTCAACCACTGCGCATGGCGGATGCAAATGTTTTTGACTACACAGATTTGTATGTCTTAGTCACAGTGTTCATGGGTTCTGACAGTTGCTTCTGTTATTGCAGTAATGATACATGTACAGCATTGTCTTAAGCAAGCGCCCAAGTGCTCACAGCTCAAGCACCCAAAAATTGGGGATGGGCAGTTGCACAGAAGAGGTAATTACTTGAATGGTTCAACTCTTCCTGTGCAAGCACCCACCCAAGATGCAAAGTTAGCTGCCAGGGGCTACTGATTCGACTTCCATTGTTGCTTTGCCCATGTTTTGTTTTATAGACAAAAAGGCCAGCCCGACGGTGGAGAAAGCTGTATCATGCTAGACCCATACCCTTGTTGCCAAGCCTCTGCAGTGTTCGTTGCTTGCAGTACGTAAATTTTATAGTGTAAGTGAAGAACACTGCATCGTGTGTTGCTGCTGGATGTCGTGGTGCCTGAAGCACATCAGCACATCCAGCACATCAGCATATCCATTCACCACGCAAGTATTTTGCATGATGGTCGAATACACAGAGGACCTAGCTCGAAAAATCACAGAACTGTCAAAATTGGTGGGTGGGCATTTGCACAGAAATGTGCACTTTCCTGGGACAATGCAGTACTACCTATACTTTGGACAGAATGTAATAAATTCTGGCATGTACATGGCTTCATATCCAGGCTCATTTCCTCCTACTCAGGTAGGAAAAGGGTGTGAGGCATGTACATACATGTAACATTCAACTTTGGCATGTATATGCATGTAAGTTAACTCCTTGCTACTGTAGACTGTCAATTAGTGATTTATGCAATTGATATTAATGTAGTCATTCATTCCTTCAGGTCCTCCTTTTATCCCCACCCTCTCTTGTGTTGACCTCTCTGGAGATGGCAGTGGAGCTGTGAATGTGACCATGAGCTGGACACTGAGTGGTGGAGACAGTGCTGATTTCTACCTCATCAACATTGCCACCAACGCTCCACAGACCCCGTATGGAGGACTTCTGAACATCACCACTGCCAGTGTCACACAATATGAACTAACTGGTTTCATGACAGGCTATGAGTACAACATCACAGTACGTGGTGTCAACTGTGGGAATCTGGAGGGGAATGAGAGTGAGCCCCTGTCAATTACTCCTCAAGGTATGCACAAAGTAAACACCAGGTAGTGAGTTTAACTTATGGACTATGTTGACAGTGCTGAGTGCATTGGAATAGCATGCAATGTTAGTATGAATGAATTACTTGTTTGGGAAATGAACATACATTTGTCTCATTCTGTCCTTCTATCTTGGCCAATGTCTATGTCATTTTCCTTCCTGTCTCGTCCCAGCCAGTTTTGTCTCTGTAAAGTAATCAATTTTTTTTCTAGTTTCTTATTCAACAATCAAGAACACCACTGCGTGTGTCTATAAGAGTGTTGCAGACTTTCATTTGGAGATGTTCAAATGAGAATATGGTGTCCTCTTTATGAGAGATGTTTGCTAGAAGTAGATACCACTGGTCATGAAGAGCTCTACAGTCATTTTATCTTCTTTCTGATGCCCACCTTTAACTTAGTAGTTAGTGTCACTTTCTCTTCAGAGAAAGATTTGCTTGTGCAAAACTCACTTTGCCAACTTGTGGTGGAACAGACCTACTTGTGTAAAGTATGTGATGGGTAGCTGAATTGTCCATTACAGCTACTGAACAAGCATCGAGAGTAATAACTAGTGTTAGGCCTTTTCAAAGCTCATTGTCCACACCCGAGTAATTAGATTGTGCATGGTACCTTCACCAGAGTAGCTAGGTCTTACATCACTTTCTCTACATTGACTAGCTACTAACATATGACATACTCAGTGGCGGATCTATGAATTTAGAAAGGGGGGTTCAGTCACCGGCGCGCGAAGCGCGCCGGACATTTTTGGGTTGCCACGCCCACTTTCGGTCACGTGAAGGCCGAACCGAGGGGTCCGTCACAAAAGAAATCTCGTATATACACTGTCCGACAGTGTTGTTTTAGCTAACTATAACTTTAACTAAATACATTTTAGTATGGTTAGGGCTCCCAACGAAAAAATCGAAGGTGCTCCGATTTCAAATTTGTTGTACTAGAACTAAGTATCTATCTGAGATATATAAAAACCGGACTATAAAAGTTGGTGCTGCAAAGCTATTTTCAGTCAATTCGTCTTGGACTTGAAAGTGTTAAGTGTCAAAAATTGGACGCAATTCGGTTCAAGTGACTTTTGAAACTTCGCTACGAAACTAGCGGTACTGATGGATTTCACTTGATGTATCTTGTGCAAAAATGCCTGGACCACTCAAGTTTATAGCTGTCAAGAGACTATATTAGCTGTTATTTAATGTTGCAATACATTTCTCCCATAGAAGAATAATTGAAGGTTTGAAGTGACTTTTGACAAGTAAATTTAGCAAGCATCAGTGCAATTGATTATTTACCATTGGTAGAGTATTAAAATAGCTGGACCACTCGCGTGGATATCTGTTAAAGGTATGTTCATATATAACCCCCCATATAAAATCAAAATCCTATAATGGCCATATTTTGGCACATAACCTTCTGTTTGCTTTATTTATTTTCGGAAGAACGAAAGTCATAGAAATTATTATAACTGTAGTTTACCAACAAGGTCACTTGGTTCTTGGATTTCAGCACACTTGAGTCAAGTTTGTTCGTTCTTGGATTTTTTGTTGGGACCCCTAGTATGGTCTTTTTAAAATTTAGTTAACCAAAACTACAACTAACTAAAATTTTTTGCTAAGCTGGGAACTATAACTAAAATATCCAAGAACATACAAGAAGAAACCTGTCGGCAGAAATCCAAACTGAAATCCAGAAATCCAGAAATCCACTGTGAAATCCAGAAATCCACTCTGAAATCCGAAATCCACGTGAAATCCAGTGGATTTCGAAATCTCGTACGCCGAGGCACGCCGTGGCGGACCCCTCGGGCCGAACTGAATATCTCGAAGCAACTCTAGGCCTAGTCAAACGTCTGGAGATCAGTAAGGAACTGATACGTGAATGTGTAACTGTGCCTGGTTGTTGTTGCTGCATGCCACTGCTGCATAATCATTTGATGGACTCGTGCAGTTATGTACGCAAAATACATTACTAGCCACCAAAGGGGGGTGCATTTGCACCCCCCTTACCCCCCTAAATCCGCCACTGCATACAAGTCTCTGTTTTGTTGGTCAGGGTAAGAATGACACAATAGTAGCTCCAGCTTAGGCTTGGTCACTAATGCTCCATTCTTGCCTGTGCATTAAACTACACTCTTATATAACCTCAAGTTTCCCTTACAGTCCCTGCAGTTCCCAGCAGTTGTAACATCACCCTGTCATATGACCAGCTATCAAGGAGACTTCTGTTCATCAACAGTACCTGGCATACTGTATCAGTAAGTCATGATAAATTTCTAAAATAACTGCAAATAGCTACCCCAGTCATGATACACTGTGCTGTCCCCCTATATAGCAGTCTTTAACCATCATGGCTAATGGTCAGAGATCATCATTATTTTTGTGGTTAAGACATTAGAGTGTCTCATGACTGGGGCTTTTAAGGTTGCTTAGTTCTGCCGGGGTTAGGGTTAGTGTCCAAGTGTACACCTGTATACACTGTGGTAGTATGTCTTTGGATAGCAGATTGGCTTCCTTGGGTGGAAACTTAGTCACTGGTGTTGGGCTTTTCCTGACACCAATGTAAAAGATGAGGAAGGGAATATTACATACAGTGTGTACATGGTCTTAAAATTGTGTGCAGACGAATCAACGAAACACATCTCCCTAAAAAATAGGCATAGATATTATACAAAGTCACCTACTGCTCAGGACACATTTCAGCCAATACCATGTAAATAAGTATGCCAAGTATGGTAAGTCCAAGAAGAATGATGCACAAAAGTCTTGTAGATACTACAGAATTTTGGGTATATATGCATATCCTAAGTATACTAATAAAACGCATGATCCAATCTAGCACAAGAAATTCAATTCTGGGAATTTATGGGTGGATCCAACTTAGCGCAAGCTGCCACTAATTAATTTTGGGTTGATCCAACTCCCAGTCAGTTTATTTGTGGCAACAAAGCTAGGGTGGTCAAGAACAATTTCCAGGAAAAGGAGCTATCCCATAAATGTTTTACTTTGGCGCTTGTAAGACTTTTTTGTTGCTGCAGCTGCTACTGTCTACCAAGAACCTAATTTCTGGAGAACTGAAGGCCAGGAACTCTTGGCATCTCTGTGTGACCAAAACTATTTCACGTTTGAATTCATTGCAATGCATGATCTAATGTAATTCAAGAAATTCAATTTCTGGAATTTATGGGTGGACTGAACTTAATGCATGCCCACTCAAATTATTTAATTTGCATGCGTTTTATTTGAATAAATACGGTTATTCTATTTGTGAGTAGTATTGATCTGTAAACAAAATATTAGTAATCTGTGAAATTACCACTCTGTATGCTAACTTTCAGGGTATGTTGTTATCCATGTGTGGAAAGTTGACCATTAAAAAGTATTGCTACGAAAAGGTTAGTCTGGATCAGGGAATTCATAAGCTCAAATTGATAGGAAAAAAGAATAGATCCACATCTAATGGAGCACAATCAGTACAATGAGTATTAGCCACTCTTCGTCACACTAGTTATAGGAGCTAAAATTAATGTTAATATTTTCACGGTTGATTCCACTATAGGTTGGCACTTGTGTTATCATGATATCAATTTAGTGAAAATAGCCACAAGATATGTACTTGCAATTAAATTTTATGTGAACTCTTTAAAGAGTTGAGACATGTGCTACATTATTCATGTTTATAAGTAGATACAGTGTAATTTAAACTTTGCTGTGCTTTAGAATTTCCATTTTAAGCATGGTACGTATCGCTCTCCAGGACCAGGTAGACCCAGGGGAGGCATGTCCAGGCCCACGTGGGAACATCATACAGTACCAAATCAACTTCCAGACTGGGTCTGTTGTGGATACTAACAATGTGAACAGTGACAGGTGCACAACTGGGAGGTGTAGCCACACCTTTGAGCCACCCTCAAATCCTCCCTCAAGCTATGACAGTGTGTCAGTGGCTGCTGAGAATGTGGTGGGAGTGGGAGCTGCAAGACCTTGTACAACACAACCCATCAGTGAGTATTGTTACTTTCATCATAACCACATAGCTTTGTTACAAGGCTCCCCTGGTACACTTTATCATGTGAGTGATGTCAAGTGTATTCTGGGTGGACTAACCCACTAAATTGTGGGTGTCTACATGCAGAGATGAAGTGGTTAGCTTTAGTTCTCACACTGAAGACATCAAACCATGCAGATACATAACAGTTGACACTACCTATTCAGATGGATGCCATTACTTGAGCTCGAAGATGACAGTATTCTAAAGTCTATTGCTCCTATAATAAAGCTTGAAGAGTTTTATGGGTGACTGCTATGAAATGTCAAATAGTGAACTTGTTTCTCAGAAGCATACCATACAAATTGCGTACACAGATATGATTCACAGGCTAATTTTGAGCAAAGTTCCATGAAGATATTTTCTACTACTTATATACCATCAAAACTGTACTGTTGTCAGGCCCATAGCCAGGATTTTCAGAAGGGGGGTTACGTAGATGTCTGATGTGTATTTATGTATGCACAAGGAGGGGGTCTGGGGGCATGCTTCCCCAGTAAATTTAGAAAATTGGATGCTCTGAGATATTTTCTGAGGCCATTTTGAAGCAGAGCCATAGTAGCTATGTTGTCTACAGAGTATTGCATCCAGTTTTCACTTGTATCTTATCCATGTGTATCGTTACTAAGCTAGCTGACATGAAATTTCTACAAGAAAAAGTAGTTAGAAGAACAGTGGGGTGTTAAATTAATGGACCAGGCTGTTCAGTTGCCGCTTCATTATTGGCAAAAAGAACAAATTCTTGAGCGCTTGAAACAGCAATTTATTTACACACGCATTCATTAGTATGTGACTTTCATTGCAGCGGTTGCATGAATGCGTACATATTCCGTATTTATCAGCCAGTCCTCAGTAACAAACATTTTGCACAGCCAAACGTGTTTGAACGGCAGTGATTCTCAATGGCAGCGAGGCTAGTGGATAAGTTACAAACGGCAGGGTACGTATTTAAAACGTATAGCTAGGCAGTGTATGAAAATCTTTTGGAGGCCAAAAGGGGGATTTGAGTGAACCCCCTCAAACCCCCCTGCCTACGGGCCTGGTCGTTATATGAGTGGAGATTGCTTTTGCATGTTCCCCGAGCAGTTTTCACTGACATTTAGTAGGTTACTCAAACTGTTCATTACTTAGTGTCTGTCCCAGACCCAATACCAACCACAGCACAAATCACTTTCAGTATCGTGCATGGAGTACATGGGATAGCCTCATACCCAGGCTCCTCCCCGTGCAGAAAACTGGGTATGAGGCTAGTATTGGAAGCATAGGGAACTGGAAGTGATATACACACCGAATAAGGTCTGGGATGAGACGATTCAAGCTGTTACTCAAACTCTGCATTTTACTGTTTATCAATCCAGTATTGTTTCTACCACACTTATGCATCCATCAAAACTTTCAGTGTTGTGACAGCTCACTGCAATTGAATAACTCTACTATAACCAAAATTTTGCAGTGTTGAAAGTGCTTAAAAGAACGAAATCATCTGCTTTTTTGTGTGTATGTAGCTTTATGTTATATTCCTGCAATAGACTGGTTTATTTCTAGTATGCTTACCTCTAGGGAGTACTGGCATGTGTTCATAGACTGCCAAGAGAGACTGTCTAGAAAAATAATTATGTGTTACTCCTTCATTGGCAGTCCTTTCTCTTGTGCAGCCATAATCAACAACCTCCTAACTGGAGATGTGGTGGATGTGAGCTCACCCAGTGATGTAACAGTTAACTGCATATTTCTGTCTGGTTTCACGGGCTCTGCTCACTGTACAGTCCATTATGGGACTGACCCAGCCTACATGAACCTGCCATACTCTGCTGAGTCCACTGAGAATGGTACAGCAGGGGACACTGTCAGTGTGGTACTGAGGGAGCGACTGAACTCCTCAACTGTGTACTACTACACTGTGTCTGCAGTTAGTGGAGATATCACTGTGACAGTGCGAGCGACCTTCGCTACACCACAGTACAGTAAGCAATGGAGTAATGTGTCAGTTTGTTGTATAGATGTACTGCATACATATTACAAACCTTTTCTAACCGTGGGTTGCTCAGGGTATATAACATCCAACAAAATAATATAGGTTGCATTCCCCAGACGGAACATGCGGGAATGCAACTATTATTAATTTTACATGCCAGCATCCAGAGGCAGAAGTATGTGCATTTTGTCATGTATTTGTTCTTCAATATGTATTATGTTGGGGGTCTAAAATTGTGCGACTACAAATGCACAATGGTATTCACGGAGTATCCTCTTTTCACTTGCATGATCACTATACAGGCTGTTCCCTGACAGAGCTTTGGAACCTGACACTTGTTGGTGGTATTTTCCCCTCTGATGTTAGTTTACTGGATGCTGCTGCTCAGTATCCAAGTTGTGATACTGACAGTGTTGGGAGTGTTGTACTAGTGAACACTACACTCAAAACAGCCACAGTAGCTTACTACACTGGCACCACACCAGGGTCCAGGGCTTGTTTTGTCTGTGATGAGAGCAGTGGGTATGAGCTAAATACAACCACCACTCTGTCAACGTAATGCAATGTGGTCTGGAAGTCCCACTGTGTGTGGTATGTCATGGATGTACTAATGCCATAGAAAATTAGCAAGCCCAAACCATGCATGAAACTTTAATAGTTTGTTGATGTTGCCTAAGACTAGTGCTGAGAGCTTAGCAAACATATTAGCCTTGAACCCAGGTTTTCCGTTCTGAATTTTGTCTTGCTGCTTTGGAGAAAAGGCTATAAGACAAAATCTGGAATGGAAAGCCTGAGTTCAAGGCTACAAACATAATCAGTTCTCTTTTCAGTTCCACAGACTACCCTCAGCAGAGGTGCCGTTCTGGGCATTGTAGTTGGTGGCACCATTGCACTTATCATTGGAGTCGTGGCTGGAGCTCTCTTGTTCTACTGCATTGGCAAGCACTGGTGCCAGAGCTCCAGGGATGAGACTTCCTCCCACCAACAGCAACAGGCAGGTCCATTGTATGAGGATGTTCGTGCCACCAGTGGGGAGGGAAAGATTGATCTGAGGGGAAATGTAGCCTATGGACCTATGCAGACTATTGAGTTGAAAGCAAATGAAGCCTATGGACATGTGCAGCATTGACTCTGAATCATAGAAATAAAGCCATTTTAGTGTATGCACTAGCTGTATTAGTAGCCTTGTAGACTGTCACATCCTCTGACGTTTGTACTGTTTTAACAACTACAAGAACATTTCAGTTCATTGCTATTTTTGTAACTAATACACTCTTCTTTTTCACACCAAAAAAAGGCTCATTTAGGTACCTCACATTTTGTTTCTCCCAATAGTTTTGCCAAGATAAGCTGTTATATCTGACAATTACAATTATACCATTAATTTGGAAGACAAAATGAGCACATTTGCCAAACATTTTATCCTACATCCAAGGCTCATCCATCATATGTACTTGTGGTATGTTTAGCTACAATACACAAGATTGATAAGTGAACTGCTTTGCAAGCCATCAGTCCGGAACAAGGCAAATTGCCTGAAACTAACAGATAAGCTCAAAGTAACACATGACAAGCCAACACACTGTGGGTGCTATCCGTCCATCATGAATGCAGCCAACCACCACACTGCAACCATTCACTGATTCAGAGGGAGACCAGGGGATCTGTAGCTACTCGGTGCAAGCTTACTATAAACTATTATTAGGTTTTGTTGATTTTGTTGTAAATGGGTACTTGAGTCAATACTATAAATACAGAAAACAGGTTTCTGTGTGATTTCAGCACTGAAAAATAATGTTGACTCCACGCAATTGCGCTTTGCAGGTGAATACCTTTCTTCGTGGGTGGGGTTTACACTGAGTTCACAGCTAGTTGGTGAGGATGAGACTGCTGGTGTCTTTTAAGTATTTAGTCACATAAACAAGTTGCTGTTCAAGATGATTGCCCATGCATGTGGGTGCTTTCATTATCATTTAAGTGACTAAAGGTGCATCGACCACTTGCATGGATCGCTTACGATACTCTCCAGCAGGAGATCAGTTTTACGATGTAGCTTTGGTAGCTTGACATGTCCTTGACCTGAGGATCCAACAAACTTTTCATTTATGTTCATCATTGGATCACTACATGATATCTCCCACCCTTACAGTACCTTACCCTCCTGCCAACTGTGCAACTATTGTCATCTATAGCCACTCAACAGACCTACTGTCCACTCACACCAACTGGAATACAGTGCCAGTAAGTCGTCATTAATATCAAATAGACAGTATGATGGTTTCATATATATATATAATAGCGAAAGACTTTAACATCTGCAATAGTCCAGTTCTGGAAACACACCATCTGAGATACATTGCCACTAAGTCATCATAAACAGACAGTATGATGGCTTCATATATAATAGCGAAAGACTTCAACTGAACAGGCAGACTCAAGTTTGAAATGTCTGTTGTTAATGGAGTATTCACCACTCATGGATGTTTCTTTAAGTAAAAACATACACTACTAGCTATAATCTGCTATGAACATCTAACCAGAGTTATTGACCATGACCATGGACAATACTGATATAACAATTGTGTTTGTGAGTGGGTCACAAGTTGTTACTGCCTAAGATAAGTAGCTACAGCACTAGTGTACTTATGGGAGTGACCGCCCCTTGTATTAAATAGGAAAGAGCTGGAAATCTGGAGAATAGAACCATTTTGTTCTCCATTAGGTGCACATAAGTTAGCTACTATCAAGAGTTAATAAACTCTTGCTGCTATATATAAGAAATGAACAGGATTTCACTGGAAAGCAGACCAATTAACCAGCAAATACAATTGCTTGGCTTCATTTTGTGCACGTTTACATTGGCTAACAATGATAATCTGATGTATGTATACAGTGTCCAAATCTGATCATTAGCTTACGCTTAGAAGCTGCATCATTTACTGCATCATTCCCTTCATGACCCAGTGGACCATATCCAGTTGTGGTGGAAACATTACACAGTACCAGATCAGTTTCCAGACTGGGTCTGTTGTGGCTACTGAAAATGTGAACATTGCTGAGTGTACATCTGGGAGTTTGTACCCAACGACCTCCTAACTGAAGAAATTGTGAACGTGAGTTCTCCTGCTGATGGTCAGCTGCAGTGTGCATTTCTGATTCACTGGCTCTGCTCACTGTACAGTCCAGTATGGGACTGACCCAACCTACCTGCACCTGCCATACTCTGCTGAGTCCACTGAGACTGGTAGAGCAGGGGACACTGTCAGTGTGGTACTGAGGGAGCGACTGAACTCCTCAACTGTGTACTACTGTAGCAGGTCACATTGACAACACCATTGAGTATGGTAATGGTGGTCACAGTATCCTGGTTTTATCATCTGGAAGGGGCCCTGCCATCAGTAGCTCACTCAGGGGACAGTCTGTTGGGGAGCAAAAATAAGGACAATCAAGGACCCATCATACTATCATAAAGAAAATAACAAATGCAGTTTTTCCATGACTGTATCATTGTTTAATCATCTCACTCCCAAGTCACTCCAGTTTATGATTGTTTAGTGGTGAGATATGCTAGGAACAAGGTTTGGTTCACAGCATAGCACTTACTATACTGCGGTGTCATGAAGGTCCCTTGCGGTGTCATGAAGGTCCCTTGCACTCTCAAAGCAACATCTCCACTAACTGCAGACACAGTGTAGTGGAAGGCAGTTGGTGTCTGTGGCCTCCCATGTGTGTGATGAGGGCTACCAACTTTAATGCAACCTACATTGTCTGCAAGAATAATACCAAGCACTTAGTAATCACCTGACTCTGATATACACCATGACAGGAACCCCCAAGGGGGCAATGGTGCACAATTTGGCAATCTATGTAATCTGCATGTAAAAGTCTAAAATCAATAGCTGGTGCAGATGTGACATCCACATGTATTTTAGTACAAGAAGTGGCACATACAAACATAGCACCATGCATTAATCACCAAAATAAGCTACAAATCAACTACTCATGCATGCATGCACTATCCTTACAACATTCAGGATACAGAGGTAAGCTACAAAGTCAACCACTCACCACAGGCTATGGTAGTCCCAGACCACACTCCATTGTGCCTGCACACTCGTACATGCACATGTCCTGCTGTGGAGACTACAGCAGTAGTTACTACACTTGTTGCTGGAGTCATGGCTGGTGTCCTGGTTGGAGTTCTTCTGTTCTATTGCATAAGCAAGCACCAATCACAAAGCTCCATGCCTGAGACATCCTCCCACCAACAGCGGCAGGCAGTAGTAGTACCACTGCAACAAGCTAGTCCAGAGTATGAGGAGGTGGTTGAACTGAAAGAGAACACAGCCTATGGTCCAAGGTATTGAACTGAAGGCATGTGAAGCTTATGTGCCTGTGCAGCACTGATTGTCACTATAACGTAAGCCTTTTCAGAATCGACAGCAACATGAGTGTTCCAGAGTTCTTACAGGTTGTGTAGAAGTACTTTGATACATAGCTAGTTTAGTAGCAAGAAGTTTAGATGGGCATAGTCTCACTGTTTTTAGTTTTAAATTTGCAACTGCTTCATTTTCAATAGTATCCAAACATCTCAGGCCTCTTTTTTTTTTAAATACATGCATGTACTGAAACTGAGTGACAAGGTTTAGCTTTGGTATACCAATTGTCTCCAACTGTTGGAATAGCTTAAAGATTCTTTTCTAGCTAGTCATGGCTAAAGACAGTGCTTATATACCCTACTACAAAACCAATAACCTCAACAGGTGGCCAAATACTTACTAATTCATAATGTTACAGCATCCAGGAAAACTACCTGAAAATGTTCCACATTCATAACCAGGATACAGAAAGTAATCAAATGTGCAATGTCCCATGTTCTGATATGTCACTTGTACCCTAGAATGCAGTGTATGAGGTATCACCTGGGTAACTCGAATGTGGTGCAGGACATCTCCAACTGTGACCATGCTCCCAAGGCAGTCTAAAATCTAACTCCTAGAACAGAAAAGACATGCACGCAACAAATTAGCACAGAAAGTGACATCATGCAGGAAATGACATGAATCAATCTAAACTACGAAAGGCTTCAAAATATATGTACCCCTAATTGCCCTATATTGTGATCCCAGATCCATATGCAAAAATTATGGTGTAACTATAGTATGAAAAACTGTGCTAATGTAGCTAAATTGCAAAGGAGCTCCACCTTAGCTATCCTCACTCTATCTGTCAACACTCTTGAATGGTAACCGTGTTGAGGAGCTTAAATGTACCAAGGCTCACTATATACCTTGTACTATAATTCTATATGTGTTTGTGTGCAGTCAGCGGCTGTTGGGACACTGATCCTGTTTCTTGTCCAATAGTGTGCGAGTAACTGCAGAAAAGAATTTGCTAAAAGTATTATCATGTGGACGGTGATAATCAGCGCAATGCCCGGCGCGGTGGCGCGCGTCCCAACGATCTAGGAACGAACTTTAACTGGTAACATGGGAATGAGACTAGAGGTAGTCAAACAACAAGCCTACCGAGAAGCCCACAGCCACGCTGGACAGCTGGGGCCACAGTATGTTGCTGCTACTACGTCGTATTGGTAAGCAGTAGCTTGCGTCAATAATTTGATGGAAAGACAACATTACCTTGCTTACCACAGCTGCTGCTACTGCTCTACTCTCTTTCACTATTCTACAGTATGCAGGTGAGGCTATAGATAGCTATGATGTATACAACATGAATCAGATCATATCACATCATATGTATGGTGTAGTCTCATATCCCACACTCTAGTTTCTTGGATTAGCGTGCATTCTGGTCAAGGAATGGCAGCAAATTGAGCAGTGCTGTTTGACCTTAGTCTTGCCAGCCAGACCCTTTCTGCTCCTCAGTGACTGGGCTGCTGACCACTTGCCCCTCTCCTTTGTGTACCAATAATGAAAGCAATAGGCCCTGAGGAACAAAAAGGGTCTGGCTTGTGAGACTATTTTGACATTGAGTGCTCCTGATTGTAATTGAGGAAATTGGTGAGTTATCCACAAATTCTAGTTGATGGAATTTCTAGCTAATGAGTCAGTTCGAATCTGAGAAATTCTAGCAGGCTAATGGTTTTGGGTATCTCTATTCACTGGACTGGACTACTGGACTGACCTTTTTGCCACTAAAAATCATACACTCACCTACCAGTAGAGTTGCAAGCTACATTGTACTAGCCTGTAAAACACTGCCTTTTGCTGTCCAATGCCCTTTTGACTACAATTAGTTTCCAAATGGGCAGGGCCAACTACTTTGGAAAGCAACCATGTAATCGAGAGGTACCAGTACTGTTGACCTTTTGCCTTGATAGATCTTCTACTTGTATACCTCACTTGTCACTCATTTTAGGGATTGATGGAATATTTCTTTGCCTGCATTTTCGTGTAGCTACACTGCACGCTAACCCCGCCTAAACCACATACCGTATGCCATGAACTGGTCACTTCACTATACTGGCAGATTGATCATGCTCAAGGTTGCTTCTCAACAGTGATCACTCTGGAGTGACAACTGCGGTATAAATGCAAGTTGGCAGCTTTCCCAAGTCCATGTGTTATTCCTATAGTAATTATAAAACATTTACTAGACTTTTATTTGCCAGGAAACAGCTCCATTTGATTAGTGTAAAGCTGTCTTTCTAGGCAGTATACAACACTACAAGAAACTGAGACTAATTACAGGGCATAAAAATGATTTTTAGTGACAATAAGGTCAGTCCAGTAGTCCAGTCCAGTAGTCCAGTTCAGTAGTCCAGTCTAGTAGTCCAGTCCAGTAGTCCAGTCCAGTAGTCCAGTCCAGTTGTCCAGTTCAGTAGTCCAGTCTAGTAGTCCAGTCCAGTAGTCCAGTCCAGTAGTCCAGTCTAGTAGTCCAGTCTAGTAGTCCAGTCTAGTAGTCCAGTCCAGTAGTCTAGTCCAGTAGTCCAGTCCAGTAGTCCAGTCCAGTAGTCCAGTCCAGTAGTCCATTTCAGTAGTCCAGTGAATAGAGACACCCAATGGTTTTCCGATATTTTGTGAACATCTATGAAATCACAGAATTATTACTGATGTCACAATGGCGTCCAAGTATGGCAAGTATATAGAGATGCTGAAACTCCAAGTGCAGGCTGTTCACATGAAAATAACAGTAGTTTACCCAAGTAAACAAGGTGACAGAAAGGTTGTACTATAGAATTTGAAGTAAATGTCTTTCAAAGGTTTTGCATTTTGCCTCGGTGCACTGTATGTTTTAGGAGTTTCACTTTTTAAGGTACCAGAATCAGTGTAGTGAATTGAATGTGAGTGAGCCTCACATCACACAACCCTACTCCCTGTCATTGCTCCTACACTGAAACCATGTTACACACATTCTGGCTAGTACAAGAATGGGCACGCCCTACACGGCTGAAAAGTCATCTTTCTACTGTACCTTTGCCAGAGAGAACTGTGTGATGACGCTCGTCTTCCAGGATGTCTCTCAACCTTTCAAGCATACTCACAAGCAAAATCCCACTCCTTCTAGCTTTTCTCACACAAATAGCAAGCTAAAAGTTAGTGTCTTTTCTTTTAAGTGTTGGAGGATTTGTTCAAAGTTCCGCCTGACCCATGAAAGTGTAATACCATCATCAACAGTAGCTAGCTACCACATGAGCATGCAAGGCATGTAATTGTTACATACTGCACTGACTTAATACATACCGGAAATTTACAAGTGTGATCAGGCCCCTTTCCCAATTATTTCGAGCAGTTGGGAAATATATAAGAGGAGCCATTTTCTTGATAGCAGCTTCTAATCGGCTGTAGAAATTTGAAATTTGTGGGCATGGTGTGTATTTTACCATGTTTACATGATTATTATTGATGAATTTTTAAAGACGACAGACGTTATGCAAAAGTAAAATCTAGGTCTGCACAATAAATTTCGGCCAATACCAGGCCTCATCAGCTGTGCTTGGGTGAGTGGGAGATGAGGGCTGCTATCTCTTGCACAATTACACACTGATAGTTTGACTGAACAAAGACTTGCATGAGTACATTCAACAAACACTAATGATTCATTACATAAATGCATGTTTACTGACAAGCAATAGATACGGCTGGGTGCACAATTCTGGAACAAGGCTAACCTCTTCAACTTCTCTAGAGACTAGTTACGTTGGGTTGAATATTATAGCCTCAAGTGTGTAATGCATGACCAGCCAATGTGCTGAGGCTGCTTTCTGTCCATCATGCAGTCAACCACACTTCTCAAGTTCTCACATAATGCAGCTAGTTGGAGGGAGAAAGGGAGACCATACGATGACACTGTTTTCATGTTTTGTTGACGTATCAACCACTTCTGCATATAAAACTTCTCAGAAAGGCATTTGTTCTAAATGGTAGGTGTGGTCAATCGATTGATAGGCTGACCATGTTATTGAACAGATATGATACAGAACATGCTACAAAGATTGATAGGGAGAGAGACTCTAGGCCTATGAAAATTTCGCAGATTGCTCATCGTAGGTGGATAAATACCACATGGAGTCTATGTATCTAGCACCCACCCCCTTTTTGACTACATTATAATGTCCCTAAAACAAGGACAGTTACTTTGTACTTCTCAGTACATGTGCAAACTGACTTTAAGGAGATCCAGGTTAAACCAACAATAGCAGTTTGGGGAAAACAGACATAAAGGAGACTACACAAAAATTCCAACAGCTCTCATTTAGGAACTCTCCAATATCACTATAACTTTGTGGTGGTGTTTGGTAGAGAGTCATTCATGGCAAATGTAGACTAGAACTCCAAACAATGCAAAGACACTCACTGCAGTTTGCTGGTGTGTTTTAGGGGGACGTGATGGTGGGACAGCATCCTCCTGGTTTGTCTTGGGTGGACATGGTGGAGGAACATCGCTCTCTGTCTGCTGTTGTTCACTGCAGTTTTGGGGAATGGAGGGTATCATCAGCTAAGAATTGTTGTGGAGGTATTGGAGGAGGAGGGGAGTCTTCAGAGTCAAGTGACTCTGGTGAAGGGATGTTGAATCCACATTAGTTGGGAGAGTGCCTAGAGGGATGATGACAACGGCCTGGAACGAGCGAATTAGATTAGCGAATCTGATTTCTGGTTATGGGAACGAAAATGAAGCATCCAGTGCTGTAGCAAATTGGTGCTTTATCCTTTTTTATCCTAGTAGGCCTACAGCAGACAGGTGAGATTTGCTAGTACAATAATAATATGATGACATGGGCACCCGAAAGTTATCACATGTAACTTCATACTCAGGGCGTTAAATTGAAACGCGTGAGAACTAGGTAGCAGTCTCGTGTAGCCAGACCCTCGCTGGCGTGAGTCTGGCTACGCGCGACTAAGTACTAGGCTTTACATACACTACACTTGTAAGCACTGTAGATACAGTGTATGAATAATGTGCCAATCAGTGGTATGCCCCACCTGGCATATCTACCGGATAGATAGATAGATAGATTGGTAGATAGATCACGGAATCAATGTTTATAAAATGTGTACATAAAATAAATTGAAAATGATATACTAACACAAGCACAAACATGGACACAAGGATATAAAAATTGGGGCAGATGTTGGAGAAAGGCGGGGGATTTGCTGTCAGAACCTTCACCGAGGGGTTGGTACTTAGTTGGGATTGTCCCAATCCACTCAAATTGTATACACATTCTCTTTCGTTGTGTTAAAGATGTCTTTGGAAATTCGAATTCCACAGATACCAATATCTCCCTGTCACACACTGTGCACAACAGGGAAGCATGGGGTATTTGTAAGGGATATGTAGGGGGATGGTATGCAGTATTGTGCCCGGCTTGTTCCATTAGGACATCAATTCCCCTCCTTTCCCCCACCAAGCCCCAGGTATTGGAGGTAGGGCATACTACTGATAGGTGAATAATTGTGCTGCCATGATGATATTTGGCAGTATCATTGTACATATAGCTAGTAAAGTAATTTCATGAGACTGATTGTTGATACAGTATGATTTTTGTTTATACCTAGAAGGTAACAAAGCATGATTCAAAGGTTTATGTATAGCTCTTGTGCTGTGTTATTCATACTGTGGCAGTTCTAATTGATAAGTGTGAGCTTAATTTTGAACAGACTGGAAACACTACATGTAGCTTACATCAGTGAAAAATTCCTCCCCCCACCCCCCAACCTTTTTTCCCCCTTCATTGGTCTATCTCCAGGTGATGTTGCTGGACAGTTCACTGCAGCTCCCCCCACCTGTCCTGGTGATACCTTCACCTTCACATGTACTGTTACTGGGGACATGAATGGAATCACCATCTGGAGAGTGGGTGGTGGGAGCAGTGAGTGTCCTCTGACACATCGCTCAACATCCTCCTCTAATTGTGGACCAAGTGATGTCCTCACAGCTAGGCCTGGGACTGGGTTTGGAACAAACACTACTTCCTTCTCATCAACAATGAGTGGTACTGCAACCTCTGCACTGGATAGTACACTGGTTGAGTGCTTTGGACCAGCCAATAACGTAGACCCAGGGAACAGGGTTGGTGGCAGCACCCTCCGGATATTAGGTCAGTGTGTTTTTGCTCACCAGGAATAGCGATTGGTGTGTAGTAGATGTTTGCCTGTTTTGACAGAACATTGAATTGTACACCATAAGTGCTCACTAATACCATTATCTATGCTATACTTCGAGCATAACCACATCCCAAGATGTTCATAAGAAGTTAGGGTTTACCTTGGTTTAGAGTTCAGTGCTATGTAGGAAAAAGCTTTGTTGGTAGGCTTTAGGAAAACAGAGTTCACTGCTTTTCACTTTGAGTCTCAAGTGGGATGGAGGCATTTACTTTAATCAGTCTGAACTATAATATGGCCCTGGTTCAATGCAAAGTCAATGGCGACTTTGCCATATTAGCTGTCTGGAAAAACAGAAACATCGATCATTGGCCATGTACCACGGAAAATCCCAGTGCAGGCTATTGATATACACTTGCATCATCACTGATAATGGGGGACAACACATATTAAGTTCATACTGCAAGTGAAAAGACCTGGGCAGAGACTATAAAGACATCCTGTGTGTACACAGTCAGAATGAAAAGAAAACACTCGATAACTAAGCTCAGTAAAGCAGCCATTACGTGGTATGGGAGAAGATGTTCACCACGTAAAAAACTGACCTGGATTTTGAACAACTTACACCAGAGACATAGAGAGCTCACTGATGCTTACACTAAAACTTCATCCCCAAGCATTATTGCGTGCGAACTGCACCGAAACTGTTTTACGTGGCTAAGGTGTTTAAGTACAGGTGAGTAAGAAATTGGTGAAACCCTGAGAACTAGCATTTATTTCAGATAAGGAGTTAGAATGAAGCGATCCCTCCTAGTTCAGTTTTGTGACGCTTGGTCCAAATAAGATATAAAACAACTTTGGTAGTGAACTAGGAGGGACTAATTGCTCACCTGCAATGCTCCACTGCCTTTGTACAGCAACCTCTGACACTCAATTTTGATGCGCAAACATCTGGGCATGAGACTACACGTATGACAAAGCAACACTAAGTGGAACATTGAAACTTAGTTTATCATCATTCTGGTTGATTGGGCTAGCTTGCTGTTCATTACAGATGGAGGGTATTGATAAAGTGCAACTTTTGCGTCAACAAATAATGAACCGAATGGGTCTAAAAATAGTAGGTCTAGATGTCATACAAGTCACCCACTGTGCATGGTGGATGCAACTCTTCTGACTACACAGATTTGAGTGTACGTAGTCACAGTAGTTCTGATACTGTATATATACTAGCTATACATGTAATAATTGTTGGTGGCTTCATACCCAGGCTTGTTTCCTCTTACTGAAAAAAGTGTGTCATGTACATACATGCAGCATTCAATTTTGGCATGTATTTACATGTAAGCACTAGTGTGTAAGATGTTTCAGTTTAGTATGCTATTGACGGTATTTCTTCAGGTCGCCCCTCTACCCCCACCCTCTCATGCGTTGACCTCTCTGGAGATGTCAGTGGAACTGTGAGTGTCACTGTGAGCTGGACACTGAGTGGTGGAGACAGCGCTGATTTCTACCTCGTCAGCATTACCACCAATGCTCCTCAGACCCCATATGGGGGACTTCTAAACACCACCACTGCCAGTGTCACACAACATGAACTAACTGGTTTCATGTCAGGCTATGAGTACAACATCACAGTACGTGGTGTGACAGCAACCTGTGGTGGTCTGGTGGGGGGAGAGAGTGAGCCCCTGTCAATCACTCCTCAAGGTATGCACAAAGTAAACACTAGGTAGTGAGTTTAACTTGTGGGCTATGTTGACAGTGCTGAGTGCATGGAAATAGCTACCATGCAGTAACACTCTCAGTCTAAGTTTAAGGATGTGCAGAACCATCTCTGATCCCAGTACTTATTGCAACCATACAATATTCGTGTGATAATGAACTGCATTATTCAGCAATGGACATAATTTTGTCTCATGTGTCCTTTTATCATGGTCAATGTCTACGTCTTGACCATCCTTTCTTGTCCCAGCCAGTTTTGTCTCTGTAAACTGGTCAATCTAGTTTCATCACCATGAATTTCACAATCACTATAGCTAAGAATGCCATTGTGTTTATTATAGAGTTACAAACTTTCATTCGGAGACATTCAAATGTTATGAGGAATGTTTTCTAGCAGTACCACTGGCCATGCAGACCTCTACAGTCATTTTATTCTTGTTTCTAATGCCCACTTTGTAGTTAATGTGACTTTATGGTTTGCGCATAATTCGTGGTCTTCACCAACTTGTGGTGAAACAGACCTACTTGTGTTTGGCGTGTAGTTGGTAGCTGGATTATCCATACAGCTACTGAACGAGCAATAACTTGTGTTAGGCTTCGAGCTCACTTTGCCCATCCCTCATCAATTAGTTTGTGCATGGCTACCTCACCAAGTAGGTATTACTTCACTTTCTCTACATTGACTAGCTACCAGTACCATACAGCAGGTATTATTTGCAGGGTTAAATTTTTGCAGAAAGCAAATTTTCAAAATTGATTTGTTAACATTCACCAAGCGCAAAGTAAGGTAGCTATTGTTTACCCCAGAGATGCTCGCAATGGAGACCTTTGTCAAGTTGTGCAGTATTGTGGTTATATGGATGCAGTCGTTAGCGGCATGTGGACTTGTATCACAAGCGGAAGTGGGCTGGCTCACACAAGACTAGGCACGGCCAGCAGCAGGCTAAACGAAGAGAATGAGCTCTTGGAATTTGGTAACTGTCTTTGCTCAATGTCTATTGTAACAGTAACATGTTACATGGACACAACTCTCTGCACGCATGTGGATATACAAGTCACAAATTTTCGCGGCTTAATTTTTTGTGGATCCCACTTGACCATGAAAAATGCAAAAATTACACCTCCGTAAAAAATACCATATATGACACGCAACCTATGCAAGTCTCTATTTTGGTTTTAATCATCTTCATAGCCAGGACAAGAATGACACAATAGTGACTCCAGCTTTGCCTTCTGAACCTTGTACTCATGTTAAACTGCACTCTTAGTCAATCCTCAATTTTCCCTTACAGTCCCTGCGGTTCCCAGCAGCTGTAACATCACCCTGTCCTACAACCAGTCATCAAGGAGGCTTCTGTTCATCAACAGCACCTGGAATACTGTACCAGTAAGTGACATGGCAAGTTTCTCAATAAACTGCTGATACCGCCCTTAAAGACGCTGTGCTATCTCCCTAGCAGACCTAAACCACCATACTGTACCAGTAAGTCACATGATAAGTTTCTCAACAAACTGCTAATACCCAGTCATGACACTGTGCAGACCTAAACCACCATTATTCAGAGATCATCATTTGTGAATATGGCTACTAGGACTGCTAGAAGGACACCGCAACTGGAGCCTTTACGGTTGCTTAATTCTGCCAGGGTTATTGTTAGTAGCTAATTTGTCCATGCGTATACATAAATTAAATTATGTACTTTAAAGTAACATAAAAACCATCTAAACCAGTATCGCGGTTGGTACACTGTAAAAACATTTGGGTTACTTCAACCACATTATGGTCATCTCAGTTGCATGCCTGTTGTGTATGTGACACGTTACAAACTTCAAGGGATGCTTCCAATTTGATTGAAAGCTTAAATGTAGTTGAGACCTTCTCCTTTTTGTTAACTTAGTGACTTCTTTGAGAAAGCCTAGCTATTTGGCTACATTCCTGGCATTTCTACCATAACCATGCAACCAAGGAACTCCTCCAGAGGCGGATGCGTAGGATCTAAGAAACACCAAACCTCACCAGAAATGGTAATTTATAGGCTTTCTGCAAGATGATCCTAATTTAACAAAAGGGAGAAGCTTCTCAACTACACTTTGATTCAAATTGTAAGCATCCCTTGATGAAGTTCATAGCTAATGCTTCATGTACACAACAGGCATGCAACTGAGATGACCAAAATATGGTTGAAGTAACCCAAATGTTTTTACAGTGTAGCTAGACCATTTCAGCATTCAGTGTACCTTGCGACATTTGGCAGTTGTGTGTGCGGTAGCACACATATTGAATTCGTTCAGCTCAGTGAGATAATGTGCTGGAACCGTTCCATTCTGTTCCGGTTTGTTTCGTAGAATAATGACTGCCTATGGTTGTATCAAAAGGTCACATGCATTATGCTTGTTTACAGTTTCCCATGGTGGCATCTCAAATTATAAGTGGGTTGTGTCACTTTGATGTAGAAAGGCAACATTTTCATTGGTGCAAGCCTGAGCAAGCCCCACACTAGCGACACTAGCGGGACTGTGTTACACACGCACATGTGTATGCTTGGACAACCACTTAATCAAATTTTCAAAAAAAGTTGAATGTCCATGGCAAGGTTGCACAGCTAGCTTGATCAATAATTGTACCGTACTCACTCAACATTACACCCCCTTCGATTATAAGCCCTCCCTTGCTATTTGCAAAAATTTGCTGCGGAGGCATATTTATCTCCAATTTACACCCCCCTCGGCCATACATGGAAAATTTAATGGGAACGGAAGAACTCTGCGACTCCGACAAACGAGAGAAAGGTTAGAACTCACCGTACCACCCTATATAGAGTCTAGCTACCTACTGGCTACCGATACACCGACCAAGCGATTGGCTTTGCAGTGGCAGGCTCGTAGCTAGCTGGTGGTGGTGTAAAAACAGCATCGGGTTTTCTGACCGCACACACTCTGCTCCTACATTGATGATTTCATGATCCTTTGCAGAACTGAGCCACTATGAGCTTCATCGCCAGCCGCATGAGATGGTGACGGACAATTCTCCCATTGCTGTTTCCCTCACGCGCTCCACAGTGAGGAAAGGGGGCGTATGAACGAGACTTAATTAATTATAAGCCCCCCCCCCCATACTTGTAGCTAAATCTAATCAGTAAAAAGGGGGGGCGTAATTTCAAGTGAGTACGGTATTTGCATGATTAGACAAAAAACAAGCATGGAAATGAATTGTATAAGTCAGATGGCTTAAACTCGGCACCAAACTCATGCTTCATGTGATCATTACTGAATGAATGAAATCATTTGCAACACCCACAAAGTTGAGGCCGTTGGTGCGGTCCTTATCAACGCGCAAGAGGATCAAATGGTTCACACGCTGCTGAGACATCATTGAGCATATGTGTCTTGATACGTCGGACAGCACTGAATGACCTTTCACTTGCAGCATTGGTAGCTGACCTCACTAGCTTACTGACCTGAGACATCAGGGTCCAACTTTGAAAGAACATGAGAATATCAGACAGAGCCACCTCTCCATCACCTTGAAAATCAGAGAAAAAATTTGCAAGTGCATTTGAAAGAGTAGGAAATCAAAGTCAGAGCCATAAATGAAAGAATGAAGTGTATCTCTTCATTATATGACTCAGAAGTTGCAGCTGAGAAGGAGTGTATATAGGTTTTGTAGCCAGGCTGGTTAAAACATCCTTGATGCAAAGTAACCTTTTTTCAGCCCAAAAAATAGAGTTGATTTTGGGACAAATTGATCTCGTGAGAGTTGATCTTGTGACAAGTTGATCTCATGAGAGTTGATCTGGTGGCAATTGATCTCGTGAGATGTAGGCTTTCTTACACAACAAAACATGCCAGCCACTAACAGAAATCATTTGGATGACAGCTGTCTCCTGAGATCCCTACTAGCGTACTCTTGGACCAAGAATTGAACAAAGTCAGGCATAAGGCATTTGTGTACAGGTTGATTGGCCGAATATTGGTCCAGCGGCTGCCGGACCTGCTGGACCTGTTCCTACGGCCCTGCTACACTACCGTCACCCCTCACAGCCACTCAGGGATTTCCTGCTTTCGTGGACGTCACATGTTCAATATAACTACCGTAATTATCGAATACTACGTAAGCTTAAAAAATAATTAGATGTCGTGACCTTGCATTAGATTGGATTCACCATAAATTGAATTTCTTACGTAAAATTAGATCTTTACGTTGCATAAGAATCACAAATTGTGAAAATGGGTGAAAATGGAAGGCCTGCTTTCGTAAGCCAAGTAAGTGTATAGCTGTTTTTCAGTGTTGTACAGAATCACAAATTACACATGAAAATGTGAAGGCGGGCTTTTGCAAGCCTTATGTATAGTTTGAATTGTGTACAGACCTCGATGAACTCTGTAACCGATGAAGGCAGTACCAAGTGTCTTGTGCTACCTAGGTAAGTGTACAGCTGGCTTTTCCTCGAATTGTGTACATACATTGCCAAACTCTGCAACCAATGAAGCGGGTTGCACCAAGCATAGCTAGATAAGTGTATAGCTGTTTTTCCTGGAATTGTGCACAGACTTCACCAAACTATGAAAACAGTACACCTGTTTGTGAGACTGGTTGGAAGACCACGAAGGTTGGAGGTTGGCTTCAGTCATTATATTATGCTACATTGGATTAGCTAAAATAAATTAAGACTCCGGTGTCAAATGAAAATGGGGTCAAGTGAAAATGGGACCCCCCAAAATGGGGACCCTGGGTCCCCATTTTCATATGAAATAAGGGACCCGGGTCCCCAATTTCCTAATATTCTTGGTCCCCAATTTCATATGATTAGGGACCCTTCCATGAAATCGGGAACCACCATGGAATTTTTTGGGTGTTGCTAAATGTTGCCATCACCATGCAATAAACAATATTGGACACTACAATTTCAGTCAACTTGCATGCATGTTGGAAGAGCAGGATACATTATTATGACAGTCTGTTGTTGAAGACTGTGGCAGGATCTCAGCATCAATTGGCAGCCTCATTTGCTGCTGAAACAGCATACAGTATGGTGACTGCTTCGTGGATGCCTGCTGTGACGCCCTGTACCCCATCAGGACTGTGTCGAGCTTATCATCCCATCCCAGTCAAGCTTATCCTCATCACAATCTTAGCCAGACATTGTGATAAGGTTAAACCTTTCGGTCAACCCATTTTGTTTATAGTAAGTAAAATAAAATGCCGTTGAAATACACTAGGCTGAATCTCACTTCATTCTTGTGGTTCTCGACATCGACTAGTTCATTGTTGCTGCAAGCGTTGACATCGGCAGTGCTGCCAATCTGCGAAGTAGCCATCTGAAACTGACTAATGAATGAGCGGACTGGTGCAGGCCATCCTCTTTATATGAAGTAAGCTTTGAGGAACCTTTTGACAGCAGCTGAGTAGTTTGAAAGCAGTTGAGTAGCCGCACAGAACGTGTGTGCACATTCTAAAGGGGGTCCCTAATTTCACAAAGGGGTCCCCAATTTCATGGAGTCTCCAAAATCTTATGACGCTGGCTTTCATGGTATTAGATTCATGATAAATTCCCGAAATTGAATTTCTTACGTTAAATTGGATCATATGTAGTATTCAAAATTAATAAATATGGTATGTATAAAATCATTGCTACGTGTATTGAGTGTGCTACTGTGCTTCGGGCTAACAGTACATGCGTAATGTATGCGAGTATAAAGCAGGTGAAGGCATGTCTTGCTATTCACGATTGATAAACTAATGTCTGGCTCCTCCCTTGAGAGTAAAGCTTTTTTAAGCAGCCACAAAACTCTGAACTCTAAGGCTTTCTATTTCGGGTAAATTTGCAGCACAAAACCCTGATCTCTAAAGCCTTCTACTTCTGTTCTTGTAGCTAAGTAGCAGTGAACTTTGTTTTCCTAAAGCCTACGTACTAACAAACATTTAACCTACGTATAGCACTAGTAAATGTTCGAGCCAAGGTAAACCTGCAGCACTAACCTCTTATGAGCATCTTGGGGTGCGGTTATGCTCAATATATTGTAAACTTGACTGGAATTCAGTATATCTGTCTCCTCATGAATAAGTGATAAGGCACTTGTGATAGTCCCATGTAGCAATTGTGAGCAACATTACGTTTGGTCACATTTTCGATGGGAAGTTGACTTACACATAGATAATCATGAGTATTATTTGTAGTGTGTTCGTTGTTTGTTGAGAGCCTGGAAAATCTTGAATTGCCAATAGGACTGATTCTGATCATGGATAATTAATGAGGTCAGGTGACTATGGTGGTGCTATTGAAATTGATTGGCTTGTTTACATTCATGGATATATAATGAGGTCAGGTCACCATGATGGTGCTATTGAAATTCATTGGCTTGTTTACGTTTTCCCATAGTGGCAACCGGAATTAACAAGGGGGCATGTGCCTTTGTTGTGGCATGCAGTGCTTTTGTGGCCTAGTAACACTTTCAGAAGATTTTCTAGCTCATTGAATGTGATGGTTGGTGTGTGTAAAGTTGGCTGGAGTTGGCTTGAATGTTTGTGAGAAAGGCGGATAGCCATCCTGGAAGATGTGCATCATCACAGTTATCTGGCAAAGTTACTGTAGAAAGGTGACTTTTTGGGCTTGTAGGCCTTGCCCATCGTGCTATTGGGAATGGGTGTACCTTGGTTCCATTCTAGGAGCAATGACATTGAGTAGGTTTGTGGCCATCGCTTCCTTGGCTAGAGGTGAGTGGGAAAAAGCATACCTAGCTTTGTAGGGGGTGAGTTAAGTCTTCTGAAGTTGGGCTCTCTGTTTTGGTTGGTTTCAGTGGGCGTGTGTCAAACTTTTGTTGAAAGCAAAGCTAGCACAATTGCTATAATTGAGATCAAATACGCCTGTAGACTGGGATTGAAGAAGTCCCAGGACAAATCTATTCGTAGAATTTTTACTTGTTTTGTGTGTGTATGTATTATCAAGCACAGGGAACAATTTTGTGCAAATGTTTTGTCAATCTTGTGTACACTTGGACTTGACCAATTTATCCGTTCACTGACTCGGAGATTTGTGATTAGTTTTCTACCCTCAAACCTACTCAGGAATAGTAGGAAATTGGGACAGATTTTAAGTAGGGCATTGGTGCTCTTTCAGTGGAGGGTGCTCATTCGTAAATACCTCTAAATTTATTCTTTTAAGATTTGAGTTACTGGTTACTACATGTATGCCACATTTATAGGTACATATAGTGCAATTTCAACTATGGTATGCTGTATTTATAGAGGTACCATTTTGAATAATCTCTCTCTCCAGAACCCAGTAGATCCAGACCCAGGGGAAGCATGTCCAGGCCCAAGTGGGGACATCACACTGTACCAGATCAGATTCCGGACTGGGTCTGTTGTGGCTACTGAGAACGTGAACGTTGCCAGGTGCACAGCTGGGAAGTGTAGCCACACCTTTGAGCCACCCTCAAATCCTCCCTCAAGCTATGACAGTGTGTCAGTGGCTGCTGTGAATGTGGTGGGAGTGGGAGTGGCAAGAACGTGTACAACACAAACCATCAGTGAGTTAACACTTTCCTCTATTGACAGTGTAATGGTGAAGTACATGTTATTTACTAGTATTCATCTCGAACCATTTACGAGGTGCATGATAAAGAGATAAAAGTGTTTCAGATTTCCCTCTATTCAGAGGTAGTTCCCAAAGTTCTCATCACCTCACCTTTTCTGTGAGATGATAAGAAGTTGCTTGTTCAAAGGGTGCTTTACACTTGAGATGTACAAGAATATTTAGTGTTCTTTCTAGTCAAAGGTAGTCTCATACATGCAGGGCCCAGATTCTAGGGTTTACTTTTTCAAGATTCATGTACAATGTTGCATGTGGTCATACAGGTACAACCAACAATGTCCTGAGAGGAGAAGTAGTAGGTGTGAGCTCTCCTGTTGGTGCTCAGCTGCAGTGCATATTTCTATCTGGGTTCAATAGCTCTGCTTGCTGTACAGTCCAGTATGGGACTGACCCGACCTACATGAACCTGCCATACTCTGCTGAGTCCACAGAGACTGGTACAGCAGGCAACTCTGTCAGTGCGGTACTGAGGGAGCGACTGAACTCCTCAACTGTGTACTACTACACTGTGTCTGCAGTTAGTGGAGATGTTACTGTGAGAGTGCGAGGAACCTTCACTACACCACAGTACAGTAAGTACTATCATGTAATAGAAAATTTTAAGGGACAGAATTGAAATTTTTTAAAAATTTTGTTGTAGTTTGGTGGTGCCTATTTGAGTTAGTGGCAGCAATGGTGGATGATGGCACCTACATAGCTTTATGTCTGATCAATTCCCTACCTCCACAGTGGTTGTATGATGCTATAGCAGCCAGAGATTATTGTAATGTCATGAAAGTTTGCCAACTACGAAGACCCTTGAGTTTTTGTCACATATACCAATAGTACTACAATCAAAAACTGGCCAGCGAATGAAGTTAAGAGATCCCACATCATAGTAAAAATTATTGAGTTGAGGCCTCATTTTATTGTTCTTGCCCAGTAGATTGTCCCCTAAATGAACTACAGATGGCAGGTCCTTCTCTTGACAATTTTCCCCATGCCAACTAAACCAGGATACTGTACTAACAAGTATGCTTTGCTAAAACAACTATTTTGACTATCAGAAATTGTTGAGCTCTTACATAGCACCGAACAATGAACTTCAAGTACGAGGTACAAACGTTTCGATCCGAGGATCTTCATCCCAGTGGAATTCAAAATTTCAACTCTAATTACCAGTACATGTATGTTCATTACATCACCATTACACCACTACCTGTATATAATCTTGAGTCACTACGGTTCTTGTAATTCCAATGATGAAGATCCTCGGATTGAAACATTTGTACCTTGTACTTGAAGTTCATTGTTCGGTGCTACGTAAGAGCTCAACAATTCCTGATGGTCATTCATCGTCATAGCAATGAGCCAATCATAACAACTATTTTGTTTTCGTAATAACCATAGCTTGCTATATAGCTAGGTATAGTTAAGTATTTGAGGGCATATAAAAACAAAAGGTAGTGCTTCAATGGCAGATTTCATTATTTATGATGCAGGCTTGTTTATTGTTTTTCTCCAACAGACTGTCCCCTGAGTGAACTACAGACAGGAGGCCCCCCTCCAGATGACAACTACCCCCAATGCCAACAAGACCAAGATACTGTGACCTCCATTACCATACCCAATGGTGTTGTGAATGTGACCTGCTACAGTGGGAGACAGTTTGTGTCTGTGGCCTCCCATGTGTGTGATGAGGGCTACCAGCCTAATGCAACCTCCAGTGTACGAGTGTGCAGGGACAATGGACTGTGGTCTGGAACTACCATAGTCTGTGGTGAGTGGTTGACTTTGTTAACTTTGTATTCAGAATTTTATAAGGCTGTATGGAGTGTCTCCTCTTTTACTGGGATACACGTTGATCACATCTGCACTTTGTGTACTGTAGGGTATCTCCAACCTGTTTGTGTGATTATCAGATGATGGTTGTCATGATTATTTATTTGCCTACCAGAGGATTCTTATCATCAGAGCATTGGTTGACTCAATGTAGGGATGGTGAATCTCAGTACTTGGGCAAAAACCATAGACTTTGCACCTACTCTTGGGCCTTAATCTTTGAATGTTTTATAACCAGCTAGACTCCTAAAGTTACCGAAAAGCACTGCAGAAGACAGTTTTTTCTCATGCAGCTCTGTGGAAAAATCAGATAAAAAGCCTGGAAGCATTTCACTAATGATACAGGGTCATTGTGATGTCATCAGTGTACTAGATACAATGGTAACCACACCATAGAATGTTCATTGCTTGTGTTGTTATTAATGTGTGAGTTGGGGAATGAGGAAGATGCATGATGGCACGCAGAGCTACAAGTATTATCATGGTGCCACTGTATCACATGAAAAGGTTCCTTCCCATGGCCACAAGACAAAACGCTTGGTTAAAGGTCTTAAAAGATGTATGGGGGCTTTGTATATTGATTCAATTTTATATCATTCCATACTTTGCATACTTTTCGATATGCCATTTTATTCTTATTGTCCACAGGGGGGCTGTTATTGTGTCCTATTGTTGTAGTTCTTACATCAACCACTAGTTATTTGTGTTCTTGCAGATAGTGAACTGACCATCCTCAGCACAGCTGATACCATCAGCACAGGTGCTGCTGTAGGCATTACAGCAGTGGTCACTGCACTCATTGCACTTTTGGTTGGAGTTATGGTTGGTGCTCTCCTCTTCTACTGCATCAGCAAGCATCGATCCCAGAGCTCCAAGCTACCCTCCCATCAACAGCAGCAGGCAGTATTACCACAGCAGCGAGCTGGTCCGGAGTATGAGGAGGTGGTTGAACTGAAAGAAAACCAGGCCTATGGTCCAGTACAGAGTATTGAACTGAAGGCATGTGCAGCTTATGTGTCTGTGCAGCACTGATTGTCACTAAATGTAAGAACCAACAGCAACATCAACACTGCAAAGTTTCTTACGTGTGAGTATAGCATAAATGTGCATATTGTCTTTATACATAGCTATATAGTTTAGTAGCAAGAATTTTAGTTTTATATGCATGGAAACCATGAACACTGCAAAGTTCTTACGTGTGAGTATATAACTGTGGTAGTTTAGTAGCAAGAATTTTAGTCTTACATGGATAGTTTCACTTCATTTCTTATGATTTTACATTTGTAACTGCTTCTTTTTCAATAATATCCAAACATAGTCTCATCCCAGGCCCAATGTTTTAAATACATGGATGTAATGAAACCATGAGAAAAGGCACACATTTGCTAATCATCTCTGACTGTTGGAATGGTTTAAAGGTTCTCTGCTAATCCAAAAGGTATATATACTGCTTATAAGTATAGTTTAAACTACTACAAAATCCATGGATTAACCTCAACAGGTGGCTAAGGTTACAGCATCCAGGAAAACCAAAACCAACTGAAAACGTTCTATAACCAGGATACAAAACAGTCAATCTGGAAAAGGTTGAGACAAGTGACAAAGTGAGAAATGGTGCAAAGTCCTCAGGAGAGTTAAGGACTGGGCCCACATGAAAACAGCAAAAATGATGCAGGATTTCAACTGCTATTGTAACTTAGATGTGAATCACAAACTCTTGCTTCTATTCATAATTAAAGTTGTTTACCTTTGGACATTACACAACAAGATAATTAGCCCCGCCCACTTCGTTGTTTACATGTTGTGTCGGCCAACGCCCACCTGGTTCAGCAATATATACGCTTAAATGCGGAATTTTTCCCGCGGATGAATGCTGACCTTCTCATCGTCGTGGTAAGTTACTCGGTTGGTACTCTTAGTACACCAGTTGGCAAACGAGTTCGACTTGTGCAACGGTCGTAAAGCCCTAACTTCCTGTCAAAAACACTACATCCGGTCGCTATTAGCGACGATATCTCGGTGACGTTAGGTGGGTGACGCTTGCCAACTCGAATACAAGTACAAGTCAACAGGGCAAGTATCTCACCTTTGACAAGACCTACATCCGACAGGTGGAAAAATTCCGCCTGGGCTTGCTGGGCAGGTATAAGAAGTGAGTTGGTACTTCGGCTTGCTGATGATGTAGCTAGCTTGGATCCACAACTAGCTAGTGAGATGAAAGCCAGACCCTCGTTTGCTGGCATGCATGACTGCTGATTGTGATCTCGGATATAGGAAGGGTATAGACGTCTAGTAGTCGCGCATACTCGCGGCTAAGAGTCTCTGAAGCCTGACGGAGTCTAGTAGAAGTGAATTGCGCAACTCATGAGCTGTATAGCTGTTAGATTTATAGTGGGTGTCGGGGTTTTCAGCATCAACTTGGAGCCTTTGTGTAACAGATTGTGCAGTAGCTGGAGTTTGTTATTTATTATTTGGTGCATATATAAAATCACAGCCACAGCCAGTCAAGCTGTCATATGATGCCCTTGTTACTGTTTGGAATAGGTGTTGAAGTTGCATTCAGTCTCACTGGTGTTGAAAGAGCCCCAGAGTGATGCTGTAGAACTGAAACCCTGGATGACAATATCTGACCTTTACTGTAGATTAACTGTCAAGTTTATACATATTCATGCAATCAATGACTAATCCTTTAACATCTTCATGACTTACTGTTATGCTGTTTGCCAGTTTGAATGCTTACACCATGGCTAATGGAGGCCTATATACTAAGCTACAATCTAGAAACCCTAAAAGAAGTTGCATTCCTTTCTCGTGACTATCATGTCAATGCTAACATAACCACAACTGTGAATAATTACTTACAGCTGTGAATAATCTCATGACAGTTTTGATAAGAGGCGTGCGCGGGCAAAAAAAGTACCCAGCCCTGAGTCAAATCCTCATTTCCAGCTTGGGAATTATAGGCCAGGATGTTACTAGAAGACTCTGTAGGTGTATAATATGAATGCACTTTTTGTGCTTTGTGACTATATATATATAGCTCTTCCTTACATGTGGAAATGGGAAGAGTAGAACAAATTAGTCCAAAACTGCAAATCCAATTGTGCAGTATTGGCCAATGGAGCATTTTCTGCTGATGTCATTTCTAGATTTCCCCCTAGAATGCATGTACCTATAGGTGGTATCACAAGTTTGCATGATACAGGAGATGTCTGCACCATGCAGTGACTACTTTCCCTTAGAATGTTTAGTAGAGCAACTTTTGCCACCACCCCCATTTCTCATTAACTGGCAATACGTATACAAGCATGAGATCGATATAGTGTCCCAAGGGCAGTCTAATCAGAATTGAAAACACATCAAGTAAATTCACACTTTTAATCCTATACATAGATTCCTAAACTGCCCTAATTGTGGACAAGATGACAGCCTCATGGAAGCAGTTCGCCGGAACACGGAGATGCTGGAGCGGCTGTTGGGTCAGATGACGCTGAGTGGCAACACTACGCAGCGACCCCCACCAAGACAACGGGCACCAACGTGCTGGCGTTGTGGACAGAGGGGCCACATCCGACGGGAATGCACTAGTTCGGGAAACGAGCAGCGGCTGGCGCCCTGGGTCGATCGCCAGCCGCGAACTCAGTAAATGACCCGTCGCACACCCGTCGAATTGTCAGCACAGCACTGCAGCAAGCGATATTTACTAATGGTAAAGTTGATGGAATCCCCGCCTCACTTTTAGTAGATACTGGCTCAGCTGTCACGATAATCCATCGAAGACTGCGGGAGAGAGGGCGGGGAGCTGCCGGACATAGAAGCACATTGCAACAAGCAGCTGGAGGACCCATTGTAGTTGCCAATGGAGAGTCACTCTCTATCCTTGGACAGACGACAAGTCGCATTCATGTGGCAGGCAAAGAATACACCCATGATGTCCTGGTTGCTGATGACGTGAGCCAAGACTGCCTACTCGGTGCCGACTTTCTAGCATCTCACGAGTTTGTCATTGACCTGGGGTCCCGTATGCTGCGCAGGGGACAGTCATCAACACCACTTCTCCAACCACACAACCCGACAAGGGAAGTGTGCAGGGTGTCCATTGGTGAGCCAGTTGTTGTTCGAGCTGGGGAGGAACAGGCCCGGCGGAAGCAAAATTGAATTGGTCCGGCCTAGTACGTACGTAACTGCGTGCGTAAGCAAGGAAAATTTTTCAAAATTTGATGCTCTGAGATCGCTTCTGAGGCCATTTTTGGACCCTTCATCAGCCTTATCTGTAGCTGGATTCTGATTCAATTTGGCACGTCCACATGCGTCGAATATATGGTCTGGTAGCCTACTGGTTCGAACATCGCTTATATTTCGGCTACATGTACCTCGTTCAGCCGCACGAAAATTCGCGCAGCCGCGCAAACGACGAACGCTGCAGCAAGGGCCGAACTATGCTATTCGCGCGCAGCCGCGGCAAGCGATGAACGCTGCAGCTAGGGTCAAAATTTTAAACTATGCTATTCGCGCAGCCGCGCGGCAAGCGACGAACGCTGCAGCTAGGGCCGAACTATGCTACATTAGTCTGGCATCACCGGCACTTAGCCTGCAGGCGACAAGCACGCATATTTCCAGCCTGCACGAGCATGTGGCCGCTCGAAAAATCTTGGAAAGTCTCAAAAATTGGTCCGGCCATGGCCTGAGCAACCGGACCGGCTCCGCCGGCCCTGAGGAAAGGTTGTTTTTTGCGAATGTTGACTGTCTTTTCCATGGTTTCCCTACAGCAGGAGCCCTTGAACCGAAAGAGGGTTTTGAGGAGCGACACCAACTATACTGTTGGCCAGAGTGGTGGCAATTCCAGACAAGGGACTCATCCCGCTGAGAGCAGCAAACCTCTCCCCAGATGCTGTAACACTGCATAGAGGTACAACCATTGGCAAATTCTACACTCTATGGGTTTACCACAGCATTTACACCGGAAACCAGGCTCCCATCAAACAGGCCCCTCGCTGATTACCCATTCACTACAAGCAAGAAGTTGGCCAGATGCTGGAAGAAATGCATCGCCAAGGAGTGATTGAGCCCTCCCACTCTCCATGGGCATCCCCATGCAGTTGTGATGGTACGCAAAAAGGATGGGTCTTTACGATTTTGCATCGATTATCGCAAGCTGAATGAAGTGACACAGAAGGACTCCTACCCTTTGCCTAGGGTGGATGATCTCTTGGACTCACTGTCTGGTGCCCAGTGGTTTTCAACACTTGACCTACGGAGCGGCTACTGGCAGGTTGAAGTAGACCCCAGGGATCGTGAAAAGACAGCATTCTCTACTCCTCGAGGGTTGTTCCAGTTCAGAGTAGTGCCATTTGGGCTTTGTAACGCACCAAGCACTTTTCAGCAGCTGATGGAACTTGTGCTTGCCGGACTCAGCTGGGAAGTCTGCTTGGCCTACCTTGACGATGTAGTGGTATTTGGCCGCACCTGGGAGGAACACCTTCAACGTCTGAGAATGGTGTTAATGCGTTTAAAGGAAGCTCACCTTAAACTCCACCCAAAGAAATGTCAGTTCTTCAAGAAGAGTGTTGCGTTCCTTGGCCATGTCATCTCCAATGATGGAGTAAGTACAGACCCTGACAAGATCAATTCTGTTGTGCACTGGCCAACCCCAACCCACCTAGCTGAACTTCAGAGCTTCCTTGGACTGGCCTCCTACTACCGCCGATTCATTCACAAGTTTGCGGAGGTAGCAACACCCCTCCATCGCCTACAGGAAAAGGGTGTATACCATTCATTTGGTCAGAACAGTGCAACGTTGCATTCCAGACTTTGAAAAGGAGGCTCAGTTCTGCTCCAGTTCTGGCATTTCCTCAATCCAGCAACACATTTATTCTTGATACTGATGCCAGTGAGTCCGGAATAGGTGCAGTTCTCTCGCAGAACCAGGACGGAGTTGAGCGAGTGATTTCATATGGGAGCCGCACTCTGACCAAGTCAGAGAGAAACTACTGTGTCACCCGGAAGGAATTACTGGCCTTGGTGTACTTCCTTCGCCACTTCCGCCCTTATCTGCTGGGGCACCCATTCCTTGTAAGGACAGATCATGCTGCTTTGAAATGGATTCAGCAATTTAAAGAGCCAGAAGGGCAGATTGCTAGGTGGCTTGAACAACTGCAGGAATTCAACTTCCAAACGGAGTACCGTGCTGGTAAAAACCACTGCAATGCTGATGCCCTCTCTAGAATCCAATGCAACCAGTGTGGCATGTGCCATTCCAAATCCACTAACCAGAATTTTATGCCATTGAGTAGCCTGTTGTCCTACCCATCTTCAGTGCATGAAGTGGCTCTAACTGAAAACTGTTGGACACCAACTTGGTCCAACCAGGACCTTCAGGAGAAACCAAGAACAGACCCAGTCATTGGCACTGTTATAGCCTGGATGGAAAAGGAGCAACAGCGACCTCCTGAAGCCATGGTTGCTGGCATGGGGAGAGCTGTCCGTTCCCTATGGGCTCAGTGGAACAGACTTGAGATGGTCAATAATCTCCTCTATCGACAATGGGAGGAAACTGACACAGGAATGTCCAAGAAACAATTGGTTGTGCCTCGAGCACTTGTCCCAGAGGTGATCCAGGCTCTTCATAATGAGGCAGGTGGAGGACACCTGGGAATGCACAAGACTCTGGGGAAGGTGCGTGACCGCTTCTACTGGTATGGATTACGAGAAGATGTTGAGAATTGGTGCCGGTGTTGCCAGGACTGTGCTGAGAGCAAAGCACCTTCCTCCACTGCACGAGGTCCACTAATCCCCAGCCAGGTTGGCTTTCCCATGGAACGGGTTGCCCTTGATTTGTTTGGTCCCCTGCCAGTGACGAAACAAGGTAATAAGTACATCATGGTTGTCACTGATTACTTTACTCGATGGGTGGAGGCATACAGTCTTCCCAATCAAGAGGCAGCCACTGTGGCCAGAGTCCTTGTTAATGAGTGGATCTGTCGTTATGGGGCCCCGGACACAATCCATTCAGATCAAGGCAAGAACTTTGACTCTCAACTCTTTAGGGAGACCTGCCAGTTGCTGGGAATACATAAGACCAGAACTACACCGTACCATCCACAATCTGATGGATTAGTAGAAAGATTTAATCAGACTCTCAAGACCCTACTAAGGATTCGAATGAAACAAATTCCTGAGGACATGTGGGATGAAGAACTGCCACTGCTTATGTTGGCATACCGTTCCAGTGTACAGGAAAGCACACAATTCACTCCCTACCGGTTAATGTTTGGAAGGGAAGTGCAATTACCAATAGAGCTAATGTTTGGTGGAAGGCCAACCCCTGGGGAAACACATGGAGATTATGTAACCCACTTACAAGAGCGGCTGGAAGCAGTCTATGGTGTGGTTCGTGAACACTTGCGACAGGCAGCTCGACACCAAAAGCAGTGTTATGACCAGAAGTCTACTGGTGGACGATACCAGGTGGGGGACACAGTCTGGCTCTACTCGCCAGCAGTCTCTAATGGAAGAGCACCCAAGTTTCACCGACCATGGAAGGGGCCATACCAAGTTGTAAAGGTCCTCTCTGATGTCACATATCGTATCCAGTTAATGTCCCCCAGAAACAAACATGATCGTCGATCTCGCTGTCGATTAGTTGTACATTTCAATCGTTTGAAACCTTGCCACCTGCAAGAGAACCACCAACCTGTGACACTCCCGCCAGCCACTGAGATTGCTCCTCCACAAGGACACCCCAATGAGGTTGCACCACAGTCAGAGCATCATGAAGATGAAGAGGATGAAGAGGAGCCGTGGGCTTACTATCAACTAGAATCCTCTCCTATCCTTGAAACTGATGAACCATTGGAACCATTGGAGTCCTCTGAATCCACATCCCACACTCTAGATGAGTCACAGCAGGACAGCCAACAAACTATAACACTCCAACCAGAAAACACTCGAGGTGGACCGGTTTGGGGTTCCAGACTGCGCAAAAAAGTTCAACCCCCAGACTACTACCAGTCTCAGCCCAAGACGGGCTCAAGCACCCAAAGGGGGGAGTAGTGTCACGAATAATGGATATGTTAAGGTGGCACAGTACCCTGTATTTTCAAGGTCAACAAACCTGGAATCCAAGTTGATAGTCTTCTTTGTCTTGTTAAAATTTTAGCGCACAGTCCGTTTTGGGAGTCTCAAACCGTTCACGGTCCGTAAAATTGGGGATTTTCCCCATTTCCTGTCGGCATTGCCATCCAATAATCAGTTTATAATTAAGTTAGTTAAGATGTGGCCTGGCGGCACCCTTCATGTGGTGCTCGGAACTTTGAAGATAAGCTTAGATCGACTTAAAAAAAAAAAAAAAAAGAGAAGGAGTTTAGTAGAGTGCTGTAGTGTCAGTAGCTGTGAGTAGTGCGTGATGCCTGCTTGTGAAAGCAAGCTTGTGTCTAGAAGCAGCAGAAAGGCCACAGTGGCCAAGACTGTATTTGTTGAGTAGGCCCAGGTCTCGCGGCCGTATGCCTAGTCTAGTTGGTGACCGTGGCCAGGTGCTTCGAGTGCTGGGCTGGGCTTTAACTAGAATACGCAATTTATCGTTTGTGCTACAGTCTGACAGACAAGGGAGCTGAACGGTGGCTGTGTGTGGAACAGAGCCGTGAGTTGTTTAGCGACATAAGGGGGAGAGGTGGGGCTAGTAATGCTTGCTTCCACTCGTGAATGAGCCCCTCCCGTAGACAAGCTGTGAATTTTTCGAAATGTGCATTCATTTTGGTGCAGTCAAAGTTGTCCATTCCAAGAGTAGTGACAAACATGAGTCTAGCCTGACTTTGAGAGTAGCTTTGAACAAAAGCTGGCATAGATTGATTTGAGATACATTGGTGGTTGGGACGCTACCTACAGTGAGCGTGTAGATGCGTCCATCGAGTGGCAATTTTGGGTTCATGAATATATTAATGAGCTACTAAAACCCTTTTTAAAATTAGGCAAAGCAAGATTGCCCTAAACCAAACCCTAACCCTGAAACTAGGAGTAACCCTGGTCCTGACTGTAACCCAAGTTTATGTTTTCGTTAACCTCCGCCGAGGGACGATCGTGCCACCTTAACATGACTTGTCACACTAATTTACTAATTGTGTACAGCTTGTACATTCCCATCAGTGTTTACCCTACTCACAGCTGTACTTCCTGAAACTGTACACCTGCATTTCTTTCTGTTTGCACTATTTAAACCGCATACTCACCAATTGTATCAGAGCTATTTCTTGATCCAAGTAACTCATTACACTAGCTATATATTGGGATTTCCTTGCTAGTAGATGTCAACACTCATCTAAGCCACATGAATGCTTTTCATAGGTAGTAAAAGCATCAGTAAATTCATGCAGTCATATATGTTTTCATGCATAGCTATATAGTAGAAGTCAAGTGCAGCAACTGCAGAAAAGATAGCGTGATGCCCGGTGGCACAACCACTTCATTAGCAACCACCGATCACAGAGCTCCAAGCCTAAGCAAACAGCGGCAAGTAGAGCATTGAACTGAGAACAAATCAAGCCTATGGGCATGTGCAGCACTGATTTGTTTTTAATTGTAAGGCATTTTTATTATCAATTGTCACATGGTCACTCTGAAGTTCCCAGGGAGTGAAACATTCATACTGAACTAGTTGTAGCTAATTTAGTTACAAGAGTTTAAACTTTCAGTCTGTTTACAGCATTGTTCTTGTCAAGTTTGTATTCATCATGAGCTACTTCACCTAATCTACAGTGTTCAACATGGTTGTTTTGAGGATTTTAGTTTGTGACAATCATAATTCTCCAAGGAATAGCCACTGCATGGGACGAGAGTAAACAAATAATCTCCAGCCATTAGTTGGAGTCATGTAACAAAACAAAGGTTTGGGAACGAAACCTTGACTACATAGGAATCAGACTGAATGCAGTAAACAAGTACCATGGGTATTATAAACTTTGTTGTTGTCAAGTTGTAAATGTGTGTTTATGTCAATACTAATGTAAGCAGAAAAAACTGATTTCCATGTATTTTTCTGCCCTGAAACTGTCGACTTCGCTATTCTATGTGAGGAGATTTAGGCACGTGAAGGCAAGTGATCACATCTCTACTAGGATGAGACTGCTGGTGTCTGGTAAATATTTTAGTCTACGTACTGCTTAAATAGTGGTTGTTTAAGATCAACTGCCCCAGGCGCATTATTTGGGTGAATATTTCCACAGCTGCTGCTTTATTCTCCTTCACTATTCTACAATGTGCAGGTGAGATAACCATCATGATGTGTACAGTACTACAGTGAGTTATAACTTTTCTTCCAGGTTTCTATAGACAGTGTAGTGCAGTGAAGTGGGCTATATATGTATAGGAGAAGTAGCTAACTGGGATAGCTAGCTACCTGACTCGGTATGAGGCAGTATAGCTACTTGGAACAATAGGCACCAGACAGAATGAGTGCTTGTAATTGTGGGATGCTTCCAATCATGAATGCATGCAAAATATGGTAGTGTACAGTTGTTCGTTGCACTTTGCAGTAGTGTTGTGCTGTCCTCATGCAATAATCTTTGAGTAGCTATGAGGGTATGTCCATGTGTTGTCATTGCAGAAGACTGGTATAAACTGTCTTTGCGTAGTGTTGCAAATGTAACACCCTCTGGCCCATCCAAGATAGCGAATGGCCCTGGGAATGAGGTTATTACATTACTGTTAATTGTTAGCATACACATGTGAAACTCTAGTGTGATATATTATGCGTGGATCTTCATGCAAGCTCCCAGATTAGTCATTGTAGTCTGGTTCCTTCCCTAGGCCAGCAGTAAGTGAAAAAAGTTCAGGGGAAGAAGATGAGAATGATGAGAAAATAGCTAAATTCTGAAACTGTTCACAAAGCACTAAGCGGTTTATAAAGACACAACATAGCGATATTGCTTTGTGTTTCAAAAGTGCTAAAGTGGTTTACAAAGCAGTTTAGAACAGCTGTGTAAATATACCAGGTTTTAAATGTAAACGGTATAGTAGCGGGTTTTATGGGGTGTGGTAACAGACAACAAAATGGTATTGTGGTCCAGGTCAGAGCATAATCAAGTAACACTGAGAACATGGCATACCGTATGTTGGGATGGCACAAGTAAAAGGGAAATACCTGTGATCCAAAGTACGTATGACCATAGTCTCTTCCCCAGACACCCCTTCAACACTCCAAGAGGAGGAGGGTCTGGGAACAAGACTATAGTATGACCATGGAAGTATAAAACTGCCATTGGCAACTTGATAAGCCCCTGGTAGCTAGCTAGTGCAGCAGGTCAGTCCTGTTTCTTTGACTGCCATTTTGTTTTCTCTGTGCACATGAAATTTAAGTACAAGGCTCCTTGAAAAGCACTTTATCATGACTGGCACTTTCCATTTTGATATATACCCAATAGGCTTCCTTCATTTAAAGTGTGTTGTGTGTCACCCATGCTTCCGTGTGCAAACCAGTGGCGTAGCCAGGACATCGCCGATGCTAGGGCACAGCATGGGCACACTACGTTTGTACGAAATTCGGCGCGAAGTGTATAAGCATTTAGGGAGGGCTGGGGCATGCTCTCCCAGGAGATTTTACAGCCTCCCAGGCCGGTTGTGAGGCCATATCGTAGTGCAGTGTACGTCACTCGCCGTATGGTGAGCATACAAGACTCGTAATTCTGTGAATATACATTGCGATAATGCGCCGTTCGATTTAAAGACCGTTTAGCGCCAGATTCGCGAACGACAACAATTCGCATGAATACCTGAACTGGTGGGGCACGGCCTCTAGTTGCTAGGGCACGTGCCCCAGTGTGCCCCAGCCTGGCTACGCCACTGGTGCAAACACACATCCACGCAGGCACACTGGTAAAATGTGCATTTTTCACCTGGAAACACTGACCTGGCCTGGCCACTCGAATAGTGCTTGCTTGGTACCACTCAGCAATATCTCAGTCCAATGTGGATATTCAACAAAATTTTGTATAGCAATGTGGCCGATTCTAGCTAGCTGTCTTTCTCTCCTTCCATTTCCTTGGTACACACTTAATGTACATATGTCTCCTATATTTTGTTTCAGGTCATGTTACTGGGCAGTTTACTGCAGCTCCTCCTACCTGTCCTGGTGATACTTTCACCTTCAGATGCACAGTTACTGGAAACATGAGTGGATTCACCATCTGGAGAGTGAGCGGGAGCAGTGAGTGCCCAGTGCTACATAGATCAGCTTCCTCCTCTATTTGTGGACCAAGCAATGCCTTCACAGCTACATCTGGGATTGGGTTTGGAACAAATCGTCCTTGCTTCTTATCAACACTGAGTGGCACTGCAACCCCCACACTGAATGGTACACTGGTTGAGTGCTTTGGACCAACTAACAACGTAAATCCAGAGAACAGGGCTGATGGCAGTACCCTCCAGATATTAGGTCAGTGAAGTTCAATTTGCTACCTGCTTTTTGTGATACCATTAGTGTGTGGTATCCTTGATGTTTTCTTGCAGTGTTGATATCCATTTTAGCATTTAGAATGAGAGAAACTCCCTCAAACTAATCAGCATGGATTCTTTCCTAATGGAGAAAGAATTTCTGTCATTCCCAATTTGACAGTGGCTACTGTGTGAGACTGAATCACTCAGTACCACCTGTGCAGTAGCTACATATAGAGGAGTGTGAAAGCGGGTTGCTGTTGTTGCTGAGTTCAATTCCTAGTGATTGCCGGCTTCTCTAATTTCACCTTATAACATCAAACATACATCTTTATTGCACTGTACTTTGTTTATGATGACTACTAATGAATACATGCACTGATAGACATGGATTCTACCTCAAAGGCACCAAATTAAAGCGATTCACACTTCACAGAAAGTTCCACTTTTGAACTGATTGGTGTGTTAGATGCCAACTCTGATTGTCAAGTCAGTTTCATTTGTAGTTGTATGTTTCACTGCCAACTAAAGGCTGCTTAAGCAGCATGCACAGGCAATCCTAGTTGTTGCTTAGACTCTAACGAAAGTGTAGCTGCATTCATGTTAGCTGTTAGCAGTTTGATCACACTCAGTGTCCTTGATTTTAGGTTGTCAGAGCAAAGTTTACTCTCTCTCCACTTGTATAGAAGTAATAGCACAGTTTACTGTGGTATTTGGGATTAATAGCACGATTAATGCCATAAATAGCATGAGGCAAAGCCGAATGCTATTTAGGGCATTACAAGTGCTATTAATCTCAAATTCCACAGTAAACTGTGTTAATACATAATAGCTAATAGTATAATACTGTAAACTGTCCTATAATTTACAGGTAAACAATATCATTGTTTGCTATAAACTGTGCTATAATTTATAATTTGTAAGTAAACAAGGTCAGTGTACTTTTATGTAGCCTCGGTCCCAGGCCTCCCCCGTTTTACCTTCCGTTTGCGTTCACAATAATACGCGGGAGCGGAAGGCCGGCGAAAAACGGGGAAGGCCTGGGAGCATTCATCACGTGAATGACGTCAGGTGGACGCGAGGTGGACGCGAGGTGGACGTAGGGGGGGAGGGGCCCAACTGCCAAAACAACGCACAGGACCATCCGTTCGAGCGCTCTACCGCGTTTTCGGGCTCCAGACCTTAGCGTGATGGAAACTACTCTCGTCTTGACCGGTAAGAAACTCACTTTCAAGTTTAGTACGTTTAAATTTGAATATCGGCCCCTCCCCCCCTACGTCCACCTCGCGTCCACTCACGTGATGAATGCTCCCAGGCCTTCCGCTCCCGTGTATTATTGTGAACGCAAACGGAAGGTAAAACGGGGGAGGCCTGGGAACGAGGCTACTTTTATGCACATGCATTGACCAATCAAATCAGTGTTACAATGTTTGCTCAGTAGACAGCCATCTGAGCAATCTGATTGGTTCATTTACTATGCTATTTCATAAACTGTGCTATTTCACACAAGTGTGGTCTTTCACAGAAAATAGCTGAAATAGCTACTCTATATGAACATTATGTGTGTGAAACTGTTAACTATATACTAATGTTCATTTGATAATTTGGTTTTTGACATTACTCGATCATTCATTCCTTCAGGTCCCCCCTCTGTCTACCCCATCTCTTGTGTTGACCTCTCTAGAGATGTCACTAGTGGAGCTGTGAATGTCACTGTGAGCTGGACACTGAGTGGTGGAGACAGTGCTGATTTCTACCTCATCAGCATTACCACCAATGCTCCCCAGACCCCATATGGTGGACTTCTGAACATCACCACTGGCAGTGTCACACAGTATGAACTAACTGGTTTCATGGCAGGCTACCAGTACAACATCACAGTACGTGGTGTGAACTGTGGGAGTCAGGAAGGAAATGAGAGTGAGCCCCTGACAATCAGACCTCAAGGTATATTGATTGTTGGGCAATGAAGGTCAAGTTTTTAAGCCATTATACTGAGTGCGTGATGGTATCATAAATTTGCTCTATAAGATGGTTATTCAAATTGATATTGCATTTCACGGCCTGACCGATCCATTGATTTTCTTGAGGCACTTGAAAAAAAATTATGCCGTCATAGTTGTATATGACCTACACATGGTTGCAGCATTATTCCAAGTTAGATGTCAGTTTACTTGGCCTAGCTTGGCAAAATAAATGCAGCTCAACAGTTGTAACTATAGCAGGAAAACACTGAAGTCTGTGTTGTGATCAAGCATGTATGGAGAGACTCTGGATAAGCTAGATCTCAGTTTGCAAACGTCTCAGTAGAGAGAAGTGATGGGTTTGAATGATCATGTTATGCCTATACTGATCCTATATTGAGGAAGAGAAGTGGCCTGTGAAACATTATATCAATTTGATGTGGCCTTATGTGGGTACAGATTTTGTGATTATAAGGTCATGCATTGTGGTTTATAGCAGTGTCCTTGATCCCACACCTGATTTGAGCCCCCTACCCTCTGCAAATGGTATAGATCTGACAATCTTACCATTTGCAAAATGTCAGTTTGTGTACAGTCTACATGTATCAGCAAATTTAGGAGTACTTCATGTGAGAGATTGCATGTATCTACAGCAAGCAATTTTCTGTTGCTTTTGCTATTTACATTTACAGTATCTTTCTGTGTTGACCTATCAATAATGAGAAAACCACAAAGAAGGCCTGCTATACATGCAACCAAGTTGCGATCTTCAGTTCATCTTGCATGCTTCATGATTTACTAACAGTGCATAGACTACTTCCATGGATTGCTACGATACACTAGCTCCTGCAGAGGATCAATTATGCCATGTAGCTTTGGTAGATTGACGTGCCGGTGGATATATGTGTGGTGGATATTCCATTAACAACAGATATTTTCTGTTGTTAATGGAATATCCACCACATGTGGATGTTTCTTTAAGTGAAAACATACACTACTATAGTCTGCTATGAGCATCTATCCAGAGGTCTTGTATGAGCAGTTTATTATGCAGTGTCATGCAGAGTTATTGACCATAAGTGACGGACAATACTAATATACTGTATTTGTGAGTGGGTCACAATTTTGTTACTGCCTAAGATAAGTACAGCACTTATGGGAGAGACCACCCCTTGTATTAAATAGAGCTGGAAATCTGGAGAATAGAACCATTTTGTTCTCCATTAGGTGCACATAAGTTAGCTACTATCAAGAGTTAATAAACTCATGCTGCTATATATATATAAGGTTTTACTGTAAAAGGACAGGATTTCACTGGAAAGCAGACCAATTAACCAGCAAAAACAATTGCTTACCTTCATTTTGTGCATGACAATCTGATGTACAGTGTCCAAATCTGATCAGTTTAGAAGCTGCATGACATGTTTCACCTTTGCTGCATCATTCACTCCAGGACCCAGTGGACCCATGTCCAGGTGTGAGTGGGGGCATCACTGAGTACCAGATCAGTTTCCAGACTTGGTCTCTTGTGATTATTGAGAATGTGAACATTGCCAGGTGCACAGCTGGGAGGTGTAGCCACACCTTCATGCCACCCTCAAATCCTCCCTCAAGCTATGACAGTGTGTCAGTGGCTGCTGAAAATGTGGTGGGAGTGGGAGCTGCAAGAACATGTACAGTACAAACCATCAGTGAGTTACTGGGGGAAGATGGGGTAGATAGGTTCCTGCTGCAGTAGTATTATTACCTGGCACTGAATATAATTTGTATTTCACATAAATCTCCAACAAGATTGAAATAATCATGCTAGTGTTGGATGCAACAAAGGTTTTTTGCTACTTGAAGTTGCATCTTTGGACAACATTAAAATGAACATTACCATACCATGACCTGTCAACTCTGTCAACTATCTAGCAAGTCCATCCACTTGTACTGCCATATGGGTTCCAGCGTTGTGATGAAGAGTAGCTAATCACACCCAGTCACACCCACTTTCACCAAGGTGATTTATTTTTCACACAAAATGTGGTGTTGTGACAAGGTGGGCACGCGTCTTGAACAGCACAATTGCAAAAGGACACCAAGTACAGACTGAGCATAGCATATACATGCATGCAATATATAGAGATGATTACATAACCTGACATAAGAAGGAGGAAACAGAAATAATAATCAGAGTCTAGAGTTCACAGTCACCACACATCCCCCCTCTCAGGCTTGTGGTATCACAGTCCATGGCCATATCTCTCCACAGCCTTCGAGGTCTTGAGAAACGTCTCGGGGTAGGGTGAGTTGGTAGCACAGGAGGAACTGATTGAAGTACAGGTGATGTGGATGTAAGTACAACGGATCAACATTGTCACTCTTGTTCTGCTGAACCTTTGCATGTCTCACACGAAGTGAGTCCACATGTATACGAACAGTGTGTCCAGACTCCAACTCCACATGATAAGACAGAGGTCGTGTAACCTTGACAACAGTGCCTAGTAACCACTTCGGTGATGATCCGGTGAAGTTCTCAGCATACACTGTATCACCAACACAAAAGGAACATAAAGGAGCAGCAGAGTCGTGAGCTTGCTTCTGCTTCCGCTGTTGACTTGTCCGGAAACCATAAATCTAGTCTGCACCTGATGTGACGACCAATGATAAGCTCGGATGGTGCTACTCCTGTGACTGAATTAGGAGTTAGCCTGTAGTTGAAAAGGAATTTGGAAACACGTTCTTGAAGAGTGGTGCCAGAAATTCAAGCAATTCCTCTTTTGAGAGTTTGTACTGCTCTCCCTGCTAAGCCATTGCTTGAAGGGTGATATGGTGCTGACTTCACATGTGCAATTCCGTTCTTCTGCATAAACTCTTGAAACTCGTAACTCGTAAACGTTGGACCATTGTCTGTTACAACTTTGCGAGGAATCCCATGGTTTGCCAAGATGATACACAGCTTCTCAATTGTTTTCGCTGACGTAATTGAGTGCATGAGATGAACGTCCATCCATTTAGAATGAACGTCGACGAGTACAAGGAACATTGATCCCATGTATGGACCTGCAAAATCCAGGTGGATGCGACTCCATGGCTCAGATGGCCATTCCCAGGGATGCAAGGGAGTGGCAGGAGGAGGTCAGGACTCTTGGCATGTCTGACATTGTTTTACTGTGTCCTCAATGGCTGAGTCCATCTTTGGCCACCAAATGTAGTTCCGGGCAAGACTCTTCATTCTAGCGCAGCCAGGATGAGTCTTGTTACTCTTGCAAAACAAGCTCTCTTCCCTGGGGTGGGATCACCATGCGTGACCCCCACAGGATGCAACCATCCCATGCGCTCATCTCAGTCTTCCTGGAGAGGAAGGGCTTGAACTTCTCGTCAGTGATCTGATCCGGCCAACCTGTCTGAATATACCGCAGCACTCGAGAAAGTACTGGGTCTTTGGCAGTCCAGCTTCTGATGACACCATGGATGTTGAAGAGAGATGTAGGACCAGTTGAGCCAGCTCATCTGGTACACAATCTGAGTTGGTAGTGATCGGGCGGGGTAGTCTGCTTAGGGCATCTGGATTATTCAAGGTTTTGCCCGACTTGTACCTGATATTATACTAGTAGGCTGCCAGTGTGAGTCCCCATCTCTGTATTCTCGCCAATGCCATGGCTGGTATGCTTTTAGTCTCATTGAAGAGATGTGAGAGCAGCTGGTGGTCTGACTCGATGGTGAAATGTCTGCCGTAGAGTTAATTGTGAAACTTCTTCACGCCAAAGACAATGGCCAAGCCTTCTCTCTCGAGTTGAGAGTAGTGATGCTCAGTGGAATTGAGGGTCCTTGAAGCGTAGGCTATGGGCTTCTCTTCACCAGTGTCAAGGATATGCGAGAGGACAGCTCCAATACCGTAATCTGATGCGTCGCAAGCCAGGAGTTGTGTGTCGAGTGGGGGAGCACCAACACCGCTGGCACATCGATTTTCAAAATTTCACACATAAAGTATGAAGTTAAAACATAGAGGGAGATGGGGATGGGGCATTTATGGCTTAAATGGATGGGGCATTTATGGCTTAAATGGGTGGGGCATTTATGGCTTAAATGGGTGGGGCATTTATGACTTAAATGGGTGGGGCATTTATGGCTCAAATGGATGGGGCGGTTACTGTTTTTGGGAGATATGCTCAAAAAAATACTGGTCTTCAGGGGAGTACCCTTTCCGGTCCTCGCATGACCACGGGTTTCGGTCCCTTTGAACTCCCGATCCGTGGCCTACTACAGAAAGGGCGGGACCACTCCCCGCCTAAGGCTTGCTTTGAGTGAGGAGCTCAGCTCTCTGTTGGCATTCACACGGCTAAGAATATTCTAATTACTGAGCAAATTGGGGGTGGGGCTAAATGGGTGGAGTTATCATAACACTAACTAGGGGGATGGGCGAACCAACGTACCGTCTCTCGCTGACTCGCTGTCGTTCCGTCCGTCTGGGAGGCTTGTTCGGCGGTAGGCGTTTCTGTACTGAAGACTCTTTCGCTGGACACTCGGGTCTGTGCTGTGGTGACTTTTTCGCGGTATTATACTAGTTTGTGTGTGAGACGCGGTCGGGGGGCTTTAAATGGGAGCGTGCTTCTCTTAGTAACGGCATACTTACCCTAGTAACGGCATCTTTACGCTAGTTATAGCGTGTGCTTTGCTATAGTAACGGTACGCCTAGGGTTATAGTCGGTTCCGTAAGGCTGAGCTATGGCTAGGGTTGGGCTGGGGGCTGTTCAGTGTTATCTTTGAGGCTCACTCATATTGGCATTGCGAGTGTGAGGCTCTCTCACAGTTGCGCTATAGGTGTGAGGCTCACTAGAATTAACATTTCGAGTGTGGGGCTCTCTCACACTTGATTTATCACTGTGAGGCTCACTCATAGTTACGCTATGCGTTCGAGGCTCACTAAAATTAACATTACTACTGTGAGGCTCACTCACAGTTACACTACGGGTGTGAAGCTCATTCACACTTGAGTTACTACTGTGAGGCTTACTCACTGTTATGTTACGAGTGTGGAGATGGATAAAGACGGGGTCTTTTTGACTACAGCTCTCCTTCCTCTCGCAATTAAATACACTGTGGTAGTTAAGTGGAGATCCCCTGCGGACGGGGTTGCGGGCCTGGGTGGGTTGACTGTACAAGCACTTTGCCTGAGCAGATACTCTCACTATCCACCACCTCAGTCTCCGGTTCAATTATCTCTTCACCAAGGGGGTATCCTATGGTTAACTAGTTTTGGCACTGTCATAATGTACCAGGACGAAGTCTGCTTGAAGAGCTTCTTTGGCGAGTTTGAAAGCCATGTCATGTTGTTCAGTCCAGGTCCAGCGCTTGTTCTTGAGCAGGAGGTTGTACAGAGGTCTCAGCTTGGTGGAAAGATTTGGCAAGAATTTTGAACAGTAATTGATGAGACCGAGGAATGAGCGAAGTTGAGTGACATTCTTGGATGTACAGGGGCTTGGTTGTATAGGGGCTTCTTTGAGAGCAGCTATTTTGCCATCTGTTGGGTGTAGTCCATTTTTGTCGATGACATGCCCCAAGTACTCAATACGAGGCTTCAAGGATGAGCACTTCGCATGGTTGAGGCGTAAACCTGCATTTTCAATGCAGCTCAGCACCGCATCCAAATTCTGTAGGTGATGATCTGTGGAACCCCCAGTAACCAGAACATCATCCCGGTAGACAGAAACTCCACTCAATCCCCTTAGCAGTGTCTCCATGGTTCTTTGAAATATTGCTGGGGCTGATGACATGCCGAACGGGAGACGATTAAATTGAAAGAGCCCTTTGTGGGTGTTGATAGTGACATACTGTTTGGACTCGTTGGACAATGGCAACAATAGGTAGGCATTGGACATGTCCAACCTGGTGAAAAGCTTGCCTCCAGAAAGATCAGCAAAAAGGTCATCCACTCGTGGGAGTGGGTAGGTCTCAGTGACAGAGGCTTGATTGATGGTGGTCTTGAAATCCCCGCAGATCCTAATGGTACCGTCACTCTTTGGAGCAGGGACAATGGGGGCTGCCCACTGGGAATGCTGCACAGGGGATATAATGCCCTGCTGCTCCATCTTACTCAGTTGTTTTTCGACCTTCTCTCTCAGAAGGTATGGAACAGTTCTGGGCTTCAGGAACTTAGGTTTAGCAGCTTTATTCACCTGTAAGGTGACCTTGGCATCTTTTAGGCACCCTAAGCTCCCATCAATCTGGATTATTCAGATGCTTATCTAACACTTCTTTGATCTTGTCATGCTCCAGTAGATTCACCTGGACCTATGTTCACATTAAGTCTCCCCAGCCAATCTCTGCCCATTAAGTCAGGTCCCTCCCCAACAACCACCTGGGCTGATAATGTGGCCACAATCTCACCATAATGCACTGTCATGTTGGTTGCCCCGACAACCGGTATGGGTTCACCTGTGTATGTCAGTAGCCTGGTAGCAGAAGGATGGAGGGTGAGTGTGGCATCATGTTGCTTCAGCCGGTTGAACGTCGCTTGGCTGATGATCGAGAGAGACGCTCCCGTGTGTAACACCACGTCCACAGGGATGTCGTTCAGGAGGACCTGAATTCGGGTCGGCTCATTGGATTGATCCTCCAGTGTGAACATTTTGTACGTGTGGTCCGTTTCGTCTTGTGTCAACTCCTCGGTTACGAACATGTTCTTACGGGTGTTTTGTGATGGCATAGATGTCTCCTGAGCTCTCCTCTTAGCTCTGCAGACGCAGGCTAAATGACCTTTTTTTCTGCAGAAGCCACATTCAGTGTCCTTGTGACGACACACAGTTGCAAGGTGGTTGCCTCCACACCTATACCACGTAATTTCGCCTTTGCTTTTGCTAGGAGACATCTTCGTAGAAGAATTCCCGCGTTCTTTACTGTGACTGTAGAGAACAGGGTTGCCGTGTGAGCGTTCAGCTTTCAAATTCTCGGTGTCTCGTTCGATAGCAACGGTGACGCTGTACGCCTTGTCAAAGTCGAGTTCCTTCTCGGCTAGCAACTTCTTCTGAATCCCTTCATGATTGACGCCGCAGACGAGTCTGTCTCGGAGCATCTCTGACAGGGATGTACCATAGTTGCAGTGTTCGGCTATTTCACGAAGGGCGGCAACGTAAGCAGCTACAGTTTCTCTGGGCGCACGATTGCGAGTGTTGAACTTGTAACGCTGAACGATCGGCGAGGGCAATGGCTCATAGTACTCCTTGACCAAAGCACACAGCTCAACGTCATGGTAGGAAACTTGCTCGGGTCAGCCAAGCTCTTGATTAGTCTCGTGCCCAGACAACTTTTCGCCGAGCGGGAAAGTAGTTTGGTTCCAATATTTTGAAATCACCATGACGTAGCCTCGTTCCCAGGCTCTCCCCGCACGCGAACGAAAAATCGAAAGGAAAGGGGAGAGCCTGGTAAAATTTATCACGTGAGAAACGTCATAGGTAGAGAGAACTTAATTACATGTGGGCGAACGAATGAACTCGCCCACGCTGTACGGACAGAATACATTCGTTCAGTTGTGATAGCTTTATGGCTGAAAGAATGGGACTAGACGGCACTATGCTACATTACCTGGCAGTACGGAAAGCTATTTACACAGACCCGTACATTCGAAAATCACGCTAACCTACTCGCTTACCTAGCAAACTGACGGCTGTACACCCCGGAGAATGGCTTTCAAGGCGTTATTAAACGCCAAGGCGGCCCTTTCCTAGGCTTTGCTCAAGTTTTCTCTGCGCTTATTGTTCGAAAAAACTGCCAGAACGGGCTTCTACTAAAAAAAACAGCTACGTGTACTGTCGATTATCGATCAACTACGTGCGTGGGCACATCGACGATCCGCCTACGCTCAATTAAGTCCTCTCTACCCTTCTCTCTACCCCTACGTCACTCACGTGATGAATTATTCCAGGCCCTCTACCGCTTTTCCGTACTGCAAGCGGCGGAAAGCTGGGCGGGGCCTGGGAACGCGGCTACCATGACGTCACGTCAACTGGATTCTGAATTCAAAAGCGCTCTAGTAAACAGCAAACTCCTAGACAGCCTACTCGTGCTCCTTTCGATAGATACAATAGCCTAGTCTACTCACGGCAGCTAGGGCTGCCCGATCAATGTCCATTTCGCTAGTAGATCGTTGGCACGCAATGTGGAATGCAATTTTCGATGACGTCAAGCGTTAAATTAGAAAAGAACAATGCACCAGTATTCCGGCGCACTTGAACGAAAACGGAATAGGCAGTTCACCAGACCCCTTTTCCGGCGGGCGCGCGCGAAAAATGCGGTCTGGGAACGAGACTAGCTCTTGATCAGCTTGAACGTCGTATAGGTCCGCACACGGAAAGTATAGTATTGTGCGTTTCTGTTCAGCTTCCGTGACTTTGTTCGCGACAAAGTAGTGACCGAGCCTCTCAGTGTAAATACTCCAGCTCTCTTTGCCTCCAGGCTGGAACTCAGACATTGTTCCGTGCATCGCCATAGCCCCCAAAAGGTTTTATCCTCGTCGCCAAATGTGGTGTTGTGACAAGGTGGGCACACGCGTCTTGAACAGCACAATTGCAAAAGGACACCAAGTACAGACTGAGCATAGCATATACATGCATGCAATATATAGAGATGATTACATAACCTGACATAAGAAGGAGGAAACAGAAATAATAATCAGAGTCTAGAGTTCACAGTCACCACACAAAATATTACTCTTTGTGATGCAGGCATAGCCAACAACCTCCTAACTGGAGAAATTATGAATGTGAGCTCTCCTGCTGATGCTCAGCTCCAGTGCACATTTCTATCTAAGTTCAGTGGCTCTGCTCACTGTACAGTTGAGTACGGGACTGACCCAACCTACATGAACCTGCCATACTCTGCTGAGTCCACTGAGACTGGTACAGCAGGGGACAAAGTCAGTGTGGTACTGAGGGAGCAACTGAACTCCTCAACTGTGTACTACTACACTGTGTCTGCAGATAGTGGAGATATCACTGTTGTAGTGCAAGCAACCTTCATGACACCACAGTACAGTAAGTGCTATGCTGTGAACAAGGCTTGTATCCCACCACTAAATAATCATAAACTGTAGTGACTTGGGAGTGAGATGATTAAACAATGTCACATCATGGAAAAACTGATTGTGATTTTCTTTATGATTGTATGATGGGTCCTTATTCTTACTTATTTATGCCTCAGTGTTGTGTATGACGAAGCATCACTTATTGTTTTAACTTCCCCCACTGCAACAGATTGTCCTCTGAGTGAACTACAGATGGCAGGGCCCCCTCCAGATGGCAATTATCCCCAATGTCAACAAGACCAGGATACTGTGACCTCCATTATCATACACAATGGTGTTATCAATGTGACCTGCTACTGTGGGAGGCAGTTTGTGTCTGTGGCCTCCCATGTGTGTGATGAAGGCAACCAAACTAATGCAACCACCAGTGTACGAGTGTGCAGGGACAATGGACTGTGGTCTGGAACTACCATAGTGTGTGGTGAGTGGTTGCATGACTCTGTAGCTGTATAGTGTCTCTTCTTGTTCTAGTATACATGTTGATGTTGTGTGTAGATTATATGATTTATTTCTGCAGACAGTGTACAGACTACCTGCAGCACTTGTCCTGCTGTGGACATTACAGCAGCAGTCACTGGCACGATTGCACTTGTCATTGGAGTCCTGGCTGGTGTCCTGACTGGAATTCTTTTGTTCTACTGCATCAGCAAGCACCGATTCCAGAGCTCCAAACCTAAGCCATCCTCTCACCAACAGCAGGCAGTAGTACCACAGCAGCGAGCTGGTCCGGAGTATGAGGAGGTGGTTGAACTGAAAGAGAACACGGCCTATGGTCCAGTGCAAAATATTGAACTGAAGGCATGTGAAGCTTATGTGCCTGTGCAGCACTGATTGTCACTATAATGGCAAGCTTTTTCAGAATCAACAACAACATGAACACTTCAGATTTCTGTGTGAGTAGTGCTTATTGTCTTTTATACATAGCTAGTTTAGTAGCAATAATTTTAGAGTACTTATGATAGTTTTATGCATAGCCTCACTTCATTGTAAATTTGTAACTTAATAGCATCCAAACAAAGTCTCATCCCAGGCCCGATTTGTTAAAATGTCATGTAATTGTAATGAAACCATGTTGCTAATCAGTTGGAATAGTTCAAAGGTTATCTTCTAGTCCACAGGATAATATATACTGCTACTTATTAAACTACTACAAAATCCATGGATTAACCTAAACAGGTTGGTAAATACTTACTATTGTCAAGGTTACAGCGTTCAGGAAAAACTTTGATAACCAGGATACACACAGTAAATCTGAAAAGGTTAACACAAGTGAGAGATGGTGCAAAGTCAAAGCCTCATTCCCACCTTGAGAAGTAGGCCAGAAAGTTACTAAAAAGAAAGAGACTCTCTAGGTGTAGAGTATGAATGTGCTTTTTTGTTCTGTGTGACTGGCTCTATCTTCCTTACATGTGGAAATGGGAAGAGTGGAATGAACTAGTCCAAAACTGCAAATCCGATTGTGCAGTGTAGGTCAATGGAACATTTTCTGCTGATGTCACTTTTAGATTTCCCTCTAGAATGCATTGCATGATGTACCTAGGTGATATCACAAGTTTGCATGATACAGGAGATGTCTGCACCAGTGACCAATTTCCCATAGAATGTTTAGTAGAGCAACTTGTGCCACCACCACAATTTCTCATTAACTGGCAATACGTACAAGCTAGCTAATGAAAATATCAAGCATGAGATCGATATAGTGTCCCCAGGGCAGTCTGAATAATCAGAAGTGAAAACATGTGAACACACAAACACAAAATTGAACCTTATTCACATTAATTTTATCACTACTATTTTTATTTTATCTTTAAAGCATCATGAAACAGAACAGATTTCTCATTATTAGCTAATGTGGATTGCGAAGCCGACCTGTCATGCATGCCTGCAGGAATAGGCCTCAAAATGTATACACCCCTAACTGTCCTGTTTGGGTGGAGTGAGACCTCAGATCCATGCATGCAACAAATAACTATAATTATGGATGAGTTTCACTTGTGAATTGTGAAGCCTTGTTGGAGCTCCACCCTTAACTACTATTATACCTATGCATTGCAAAGCTGCAGCCTGTGTCTGTCAACACTCTTGATTGGTAACTGTGCAGAGTAGCCTTGTACACTGGATTATTTCCTTCTGTATATGCACCTGTGTGCCAGTGGCTGTTTGGACACCTGAGTGCCACACTGGTCCTGCTTCTTGTAATATACTGTACACATGCATTCTAGACTTTGAGAGCAGGCAATTCACAAGTTGAATTAGTGGTTAAAGCAATGGACTGTGGGTAGAAAGGTCCAGTCCTACTTGCAACAGAGGTTCTTCTGGATTCCTCTTGTGGGTGCACTTGCCTCAAAAAACTGTCGGTCCAGTGGGGTTTCCTTGCTTGCTAACTGGATCAGGGATCAACGCTCATCCTTGCCTGAACCACATGGACGTTCTTGGTGGGTAGTCAGGAAAGCATCAGTAAATGCAGTCTATATCTACTGTTTTCATGCGTAGCTATAGTTAGTAGCAAACATTTTAGTCTATATCACCACTGTCGGTATTGTAGCTGTATCTGTTTTGGTTTTGAGGGTGCCAAGTTAGTTTGGGCCAATCACATGGTTCATGCAATTGTTTTGCGCATTATCAGAGAGTCGGTAGACTCTCTATGTAGGGATGGCGCCGACGCGCAATATATGCAATACTTAAGCAAAAGCCGTATAACTTCACCACAAACACGCTAAAAGCTTATTTAAGCGCCCAGGCTTCCTCTTTGAGTGCCTTTGTGATCAGCAAGACTCATACAAGTGGCCAAAAGCCAAGCGGAAAACACCTTACCAAAACAAAGTGTGCGCTAGCAAAAGTGCCATTTTTCTTATTCTTCTTTCTTTCTTTGTTCCGACCACTTTGTAAATTACGATAACTCGAAAACGGCTCAAGTACTCACCTTGATTTTAGCACGAAACGGATGCTCATCACAGCGCGCAGCTTCCCAACCACTCAGCGTCTTCATAGCTTCAAGTTCACCCTGGTCAACAAAAGCCATTCACAACACTCTGAGGCTGCTGTCCGTTGCTTAGGACGCCATTTTATACTTTTGTGCGCATGCGCATACGAAGTCTCGTTCCCAGACCAAAGACCACGGTCATTGGTCTGGAAGCGAGACTAGCACACAGGCGAAATGGCCAGCGGGCAGTACGCATGGCTAGCACGGACTTTTCCCCCCGTGGCATTGGGCAAGGCTTATGAACACCACGTAGGTAAGGCGCTACCTACTTGTAGCTACACTAAAAATAGCCGCTAGGATGGTCAGTTGTCAGTATGATAGTTTTCTGTGCTGCAGCTGGTCAGTCGTCATGACAACTGAATCATGAAATTGGTTTCACAAAGTTTGGTAGGGAGAGCGGTTGGCCCTTCATCAGGTTCTAGCTGGCTATATTACACATTATTATTACATGCCTGGAACTACTACTAAACTGTCAACGCCGTTTCAAGTTCTGGTGTTGTGGTTACACTTGAAATATTCTTCTTAGGCTTAGGTCTAACTGTAACTGAGATTAACATCAAAAAAGTACAGAAACAAGACTTCAAAAACATTAAAAATGTAAAAAGATGTAGGGATGGCATGCCAAAAAGTATGCAAACAAAGTAGGGATAATGCATGAAAGCAAAGGTCAACATATTGGCAAAGCCCCATCCCTATACATCTTTTTCACACTGCAGTTAGACAGCGTGCTTGAGAGCTGAATCTGTACCCATCCATGCAGTTAGCATGAGTACCTGACTTTACACACTGATTACTATGACTAGTCTGCAGCCCACTCAAGCTCAGTGACAAGGTTGTATCAGAAAGGGTGCCATTGTCACTACAAGTAGTATGATGGCAGTAAAGCTATATACTTAGTAGCTATATGATAGGTACCTAATGCTGGATCATACTAGCCTCGTTCCCAGTACATGTGGGAGGAGCTAGGAAGTGGCCTGAGAACAAGGCTGTAGCCATGAAAAGTTGGGGTGTACTTGTGGTACGTTTTAGGAAGACCCCCATGCACTGTCTAACTGCAGTGTGAAAAAGATGTAGGGATGGGGCTTTGCCAATATGTTGACCTTTGCTTTCATGCATTATCCCTACCTTGTTTGCATACTTTTTGGCATGCCATCCCTACATCTTTTTACATTTTTAATGTTTTTGAAGTCTTTATTAATTAAACTGACAGTAAAAAAAAAGGGCCATGCAATGAAACAGTATAGCCTCGCGGAGCCAGACTCTCACGCTTTTCATGTGAGAGTCTGGTTCTGCGAGACAAGAAACAAATCATGAACAGCAGAAACGATAGCGCAATGCCCGGCGGCGTGTCGGCGCGCGTCCCAACAATCTGGGGTCCGGGAACAAACTTCAACTATATATGGTATCATAGGGATGAGACTGAAGGCAGTGAAACAAGCCCACGCCGACGGCCACGCTGGGCAGCCTGGGCCACAGTATGCTGCTGCTACCGCGTCCCAGTGGTAAGTAGTAGTTTGTATAACTTGCTTTCACATCCACTAAAGGTTGCGTCAATTGATGACAAGATATCTTGCTTTATACCACAGCTGCTGCTACTGCTCTAATCACCTTTACTATTCTACAGTATGCAGGTGAGGCTAGAGAGCTATGCTGCATGTGATGCGAGTCAGATCGTATCATATGATGTGTATGGTGTAGTCTCATATTCGAGGGTGGGCCTATTTTCGGGAGATTACGGTACTACTTTACTTTGAAGCACACAAATGACAATAACCATCCTTCTCTATATAAACATATCAAAGCAGGTAGAGTGAAGGCTGACATTACAACTCTTATCTACACAAAGTTGACCATGAAGCTTTGGATTCTGGTGTAAAGTTTTTGCATATGATCATAATATACTGGGGATGCTCATAAATTGCAGAAGGCAGAGGATCAGAAACAGACGTACAACCTGAAGTGGCCTAATGTCTGTTTTTGTATTTGAGATGGCACACCTATGCTCACTGAGCTTCCACATTGCCATGTTTCTTACACCACATTGTCATACTTGCAACATGGTTATAGGGAGCTAGGTCATCATGACCAACATGGAAAACAGAATCAAACATACAGTTGTGTGCCCAGGGAGGAGGTAAATGTTTTTCATGCGCATTTCCACTTTTCTCTCCAGAGAATATCACTGGGCAGTTCATTGAAGCTCCCCCCACCTGTCCTGGTGATACCTTCACCTTCACATGTACTGTTACTGGGGACATGAGTGGAATCACCATTTGGAGAGTGGTTGGGAGTGGTGAGTGTTCTCTGGTACATAATACAGCAAGTGCCCCTGGTCCTTGTGGGTCTGGTAGTGCCTTCACAGTCACAACTGGGACTGCGTTTGGAACAAGTGCTACTTTCTTCTCATCAACACTGAGTGGCACTGCAACCTCCATACTGGATGGTACACTGGTTGAGTGCTTTGGTCCAGCCTTGTCTAGAGATGCTGGGAACATGGTTGGAAACAGTAGACTTCAGATAATAGGTCAGTAACACTCCATGATATTGTGGTACTATTTGCATGTGTACGTGTACACAATTATGGGGTTCTGCATTCACCGTAGTCTCGCGAAAGAGGGCGGAGCACCTTAAAAGTCTGCCAACAAGGGGGGTGGGCACTCTTTCGAGTGGTTCCGCATTTAACCATGAAAGAGTGCCCATATCATGCATGTTTACAGCGTCTGGATGCCCTCGAAGCAAATAATTAGACAAACAATAACGTACAATGGAACCACCAGCGGCTTGGAAGTCGAGTCCTGATGGCACACAACACTCTGAATGGCACCACGTCACCGTGAGCATGGTACACTGGTTGAGTGCTTTGGACCAGCCTTTTCCAGAGATGCTGGAAACATGGTTGGAGGCATTAGACTCCAGATAGTAGGTCAGTAACACTCTGTGATATTGTGGTATGTACTATCTACGTGTGTGTGTCTGAACAGTCTACATGTGTCCATATGAAACGTCTACACAATATGGGGTTCTTGCATATATACATACATATGTAAGTGCAACTAACAGTAGAGTTTGGTGACACTTCTGGAAGCTCAGAATTGCAGTAGAATTTCATTATGTTGTGAACATCGGAGTGCCTAGTTGCTCCTGTTTTCAATAAGTGACTTGTCTAATGGTTATCCTTGTAAATATACCCTAGTGATGAAGTGTGAGAGCCAGGGTGTGACGTTACAAGTATTCAGATCAACTTGAATAATGGCTAACTAACTCATTCTACAATCTATGATTGACAGAATGATGCCTAAAACTCCCCAGGAAAAGTGCAGTGATGTGAACAGGAAATCAAATTGGAACACTGATATCCAGTTACAGTGGCGGATCTAGAAATTTAGAAAGGGGGGTTCAGTCACAGGCGCGCAAAGCGCGCCGGGAAATTTTTGGGTTGTCACGCCCACTTTCGGTCACGTGAACGCATTCATACAAAATATAGCTGGGAGGCCGAACCGAGGGGTCCGTCACAAAAGAAATCTCGTACACAGTGTTGTTTTAGTTAAGTATAAGTTTAACTAAATACATTTTAGTATGGCCTTTTTAAAATTTAGTTACAACTAACTAAATTTTTTTGCTAAGCTGGGAACTATAACTAAAATATCCAAGAACATACAAGAAGAAACCTGTCGGCAGAAATCCAAACTGAAATCCAGAAATCCAAACTGAAATCCAGAAATCCACTGTGAAATCCAGAAATCCACTCTGAAATCCGAAATCCACGTGAAATCCAGTGGATTTCGAAATCTCGTACACCGAGGCGCGCCGTGGCGGACCCCTCGTGCCGAACTGAATATCTCGAAGCAACTCTAGGCCTAGTCAAACGTCTGGAGATCAGTAAGGAACTGATACGTGAGTGTGTAACTGTGCCTGGTTGTTGTTGCTGCATGCCACTGCTGCATAATCATTTGATGGACTCGTGCAGTTATGTACGCAAAATACATTACTAGCCGCCAAAGGGGGGTGCATTTGCACCCCCCTTACCCCCCCTAAATCCGCCACTGAGTTAATGCATAATTATGCAATAAGGAAGCTGAATACACATGTCCTGTGCAGTGGTGACTTTGTATAACATCTAGGCCTGGCTTTTCTTTAGCGTCAGTTTATCGTCATTCTGGTTTAGCTGCTCACTTTTTACAGTGCACAGGATGATTTACACGTGCTTAAAATGTCAAGAGTTGGCGTCAAAATTGTCTGTTGATGATGAAGTTTTTCAATGCATCGAGCATCCTTACTTTTCCACCGGCAGTGGCCTGTTGCTTATGCTTTGACCTGGTCAATTTAGCTGCTTGTTGATACAAGGTTGACAAATGTGCTCTGCAACTTCAATCTTGCTTCGCTGGAGGCCCATCACTGGACATTGCTGGTGACGAGAACTTACTGGACAGTTGAGTGAGGTTTGTGACAATGTAGTGGGCTGAAAGGATGGAAATTTCCTCTTGTGCCACTTACCTAAGGATCTATTTGCCTGAGGAGAATAACAACCAACCAACTAAAGTGGCTTTGCATCAGGCAATTTAGTATCTTTGGCCCCTTGTGTACTATAGCTTGGGAACAAAATGTGATAATTGTTGGCATGTATATGGCTTCATACCCATGCTTGTTTCCTAACAAGATATGGGTGTGAGGCATGTACATACATGTAGCATTCAATTTGGCATGTATATGTATATGATTTGTTGTTATATAAACTGTACGTAGACAGTAATTAGGAAAGCTTTTGGAGGGTTTGAACATTATGGGACTCTTCAGGTCCCCCCTCTGCCCCCACCCTCTCCTGTGTTGACCTCTCTGAAGATGTCAGTGGAGCTGTGAATGTCACTGTGAGCTGGACACTGAGTAATGGAGACAGTGCTGATTTCTACCTCATCAGCATTACCACCAACGCTCCCCAGACCCCATATGGTGGACTTCTAAACATCACCACTACCAGTGTCACACAGTATGAACTAACTGGTTTCATGGCAGGCTATGAGTACAACATCACAGTACGTGGTGTGACAGCAAACTGTGGTGGTCTGGTGGGGAGGGAGAGTGAGCCCCTGACAATGAGACCTCAAGGTAAGTACACTACTATGGTATATACAAAATGCACAAACTAAACACTGTCAACAGTGTTGAATGTGTGTGGACACCATAGCAGTGACACTATCAGTCTATCATGGTTAGTTTAACATTCCATCTTTGATCCCAGTACTTTTTTGCAACCATGCAATGTTAGTGTGACAATAAACGGCATTGACAATGAACATACTTTTGTCTCATCATGTCCTTTTATCTTGGTCAATGTCTATGTCCTATCTTGTGTTTGGTATGAAACTGGTAGCTGAATTATATGTACAGCATGAAGAGTAGTAACATGTGATATTGGCACTTTTTACATCACTGCATCAAGCTCACTTTCTAGCATATCGACTAGTCTCCGATATGATTGGCAACCTATGCAAGCCTCTGATTGATTTAGACAGTCTCATGTTCAGGACATAAATGATGGTAACATAATAAGAACAATAACAACATCATGCAGTTTCACCTTGTTCACTATTGACTCACTCTTGCCCTGAACCGTGCAGTGACTCACATTAAACTACAGTTTTAATCAATCCTCATGTTTGCTTACAGTCCGCAGTTGTAACATCACCCTGTCATATAACCAGTCATCAAGGAGACTTCTGTTCATCAACAGCACCTGGACTACTGTACCAGTAAGTCATGATAAATTTCTCAACAGGTGTCACACACATTTTAAGGTGTCACATTCACTATAGCTTCTTTACAGTTTCTCCCCTAGTGGCATCTCAAATTAACAAGTGGGTTGTGTCGGTTTGATGTGGAAAGGCAGCATTTAAGAACTGCTGTAGTTGCTGTTTTGTCTCAAAAATGGCCTCAGAAGCCATCTCAGATTTTCTGAAGGGAACCTCCCCCCCTCCCCTGCCTACACATGCACTCATTATACTCAGCCATGATATATAATACATTACCTATGCAATATAATCATATGAACATCGCTCATATCGTTTCTTTGCAGTAGTGTTGCCCAAGGTAATTGATTGTATATTCCTTCTGTTGGGGTGGTCTTCCACATTGTTGTGCCTGACACCACTGTGCCTGATAACATTGTGTAAAGCGAGGGAGGGATATAAGTCTTATACAATAGTATGTACATGAACTATGAGTTGTGTGTTTGCTGCCACTCTTTCTCACACAGGCAAAGAAGCTATTAGTCAGATGTAGCTAAATGCTTGCATGGTGGATTTTCAGTGGCTAGGTTGGCACTTGCATTATCTGATGTCAGTTCAGTGAAAATAACATTCCAATAATAACCACTTTATCTATAGGTACATACATACAACTTCAACTTTGCTGCATTTTTAAGTATCATATCTCTCTCCAGGACCCAGTGGAAGCATGTCTAAGCTTAACTGGGAACATCACACAGTACCAGATCAGTTTCCAGACTGGGTCTGTTGTGGCTACTGAGAATGTGAACATTTCCAGGTGTACAGCTGGGAGGTGTAGCCACACCTTTGAGCCACCCTCAAATCCTCCCTCAAGCTATGACGGTGTGTCAGTGGCTGCTGAGAATGTGGTGGGAGTGGGAGTGGCAAGAACATGTACAACACAAACCATCAGTAAGTGAACACTTTCCTCTATGGACTACATAATAATGGTGAAGAACACCATGTTACTCTACTCCTGTTCATCTTGAACCATTTCCAAGATACATGATAAGTGTGTTTCAGATTTCCCTCTAGGCAGAAGATTAGTCTCTTAGTTCTCATTACCTCACCTTTTCTGTGAGATGACAAGAAGTTGCTTGTTCAAAGGGTGCTTACACTTGAGATTTATTATTTCAAAAAGAATATTTAGTGTTCTCTCTAGTCAAAGGTAGTCACATACAGGGGCCAGATTCTAGGGTTGACTTTTTTCAAGGTTTCTTTTCGTTCATGTACAATGTTGTATGTGTTCATGTCCATGCAGGTACAAGTAACAATGTCGTGAGAGTAGCAGTGATGAATGTGAGCTCTCCAGCTGATGCTCAACTGCAGTGTATAGTTCTATCTGGGTTCACCAGCTCTGCTCGCTGTACAGTCCAGTATGGAACTGACCCCACCTACATGAACCTGCCATACTCTGCTGAGTCCACAGAGACTGGTACAGCAGGAGACACTGTCAGTGTGTTACTGAGGGAGCGACTGAACTCCTCAACTGTGTATTACTACACTGTGTTTGCAGTTAGTGGAGATGTCACTGTGAGAGTGCGAGGGAACTTCACTACACCACAGTATAGTAAGTGCTAGCCTCATACACTAGCCCCACCCATGAAGACCCCAGGCATGATGCTAAGTTAGTACTCTGAGTAGCAGGAAACTTCCTGGGACAAAATTTTCATGGATTCATGAGAACAAATTTTGTGGTGTGCAATAGTTTAGAGATGCCTCTATATAGGAGAGGCCTTGCCTTGGAGTTGGTTGCAGTGATAGTGGACCACGGCACTTGTATAGACTTGTGCATTCTCTTGCTTCGCTGAAAGTAGTTGTACAGTTCCATAGCAGCAAGCAGACTATTGCACTGTCAAAAAGTCTAGTTGTTCCAACCATACAGTATGTTGTGGACCAAGCCTTTTGTTAGACCAGCTCACTAGCTTTTGCCATATACAGTGAAGTCTATTGAAAAACTAATAATAGTGGTGGTGGCCTGGGAGTGAGATGTCACATCATGGCAATATACAATGTGATCTGATTTCTTGTTTCCCCCAACAGACTGTTCCCTGAGTGAACTACAGACAACAGGACCCCATCAAGTACCGATCACAGAGCTCCAAGACTGAGTCATCTTCCCACCAACAGCAGCAGGCAGGTCCAGAGTATGAGGAGGTGCCTGTTGACAAGAGTATTGAACTGAGAGGGAATGTGGCCTATGGGCATGTGCAGCACTGATTTTGCCACTTTATATGTCAACATTTGTAGTATGTGCAAAGTATATCAACAGTCATGCACTAGCCACATGAGCATTCCGAAGATTTAATGGGTTGTGAAAGCATCACTGTTTGCTAGTTTTGACTAGTTAAGAATGTTAATTAACGAATTTTTTTTTTTATTCAGTTGACTGCACATGTCACTTGTGTAGCTGTTTAATTTTTAATAAAAAGATATGAGAATCACATTCCTATATATGGTACCCAATGGTGTTATCAATGTGACCTGCTACAGTGGGAGGCAGTTTTTTGCCTGTGGCCTCCCATGTGTGTGATGAGGGCTACCAGCCTAATGCAACCTCCAGTGAATGAGTGTGCAGGGACAATGGACTCTGGTCTGGAACTAACATAGTCTGTGGTGAGTGGTTGAGTTTGTAACTGGATGGTGCTTTATAATTATGAAGGTGTCTCTTCTTGTGCTAGTATACATGTTGATGTTGAATCTGCACTGTGTACCTAACACATTGTGGATTACGTTGGTGAGATGTCCACCCGATATTACATTCCTTCATGAGGACTCTGATAGTCTAAGTCAGGTAAGTGCTTGATGATTTTATTTGTGTATTTCTGCATACAGTGTTACAGACTACCCTCAGCACAGCTGTGACACTATCAGTCTATCATGGTAAGTGTAATGAAACATTGAGTCTTGGCTGGATTCCTGGCTGGAGTTCTGTATAGTCCTATTCACAGCATTTGAGGGTCCAACAGTTGCCCTGTTATTACAGTAATATTATACATGTGCCGTACTTATTTAGATAGAGATAATTTCCTATCCTTGTTCCCAGGCTCCTCTGCTCCAGAATGTGAACATTGTAATTGTCAAGGTATCTTTCACATGTGATAGGCATCAAGGATAAAAGACCACAATTGTGCATGGGTGTACGTACCCAGCGTCTCAGAACAGTAAAACATTGTCAAGCAAAGGTACTGAGCAACTTATACTACACATATGTTGGTTGAACGGTGTAAAAGTTGTCTTTTAGTTCTGAAAATTCTGGCCCATTGCTGATTACGTCATGCTCATGTGAGAAAGATACCAGGCTCTCCCTGTCTTCAAAATTGTGCTTAGCATGAAGCCATTCTAGGTGCCAATGTACATATAATTATGTGAACACTATAGCAAAAGCCTGCCTCTTTGCTGCTGTGTTTTCACAGCTAAGCATTTCACTGCTGATTGCTACGTCATCCTATCCAGATGGTGGGTAGAGAAACCATATGGGAGTTGCACACTCTTATAAACTCTTGACTTCACATAGTCCTTCTTACTTCACAACTCACCCTATAAACGTACAACAGAGAGGAGTATTTATACACACACAACACATGTTCACCTCCATGTGTACAACATGCATGCAATGACTTACAACACATTAAATAACACAATAATAGTGAATAATAGTGAATACACCACAACTATAGCCTCAAGTGTGTGATGCATGACCAGTCATGCATCATGGCTGCTTTCTGTCCATCATGCAGTCAACCACACTTCTCAAGCTCTCACAATGCAGCCAGTTGGAGGGAGAAAGGGAGACCATAAGATGACACTGTTTTCATGTTTTGTTGATGTATCCTTTCCTCAATCACTTCTGTATGTTATCCTCAACACGAAATGAGTTATATACAGAACAAAGCAGTCCTATTCTGGTTTATGGATTGGCCAACTTAGATTGAAAACCAAGCTTGGCCTGCAAAGTATATATTCACGTGAATGAAGCCTCAAAATGACAGCCTCATGACCCAGCCAACATGCACCTCCTGACAATAAATGGTCTGGTGAACAAAGTTGAATTTCTTCCTATTCCCAAAATGAGGTAAGGGCCAATGAGAATGCAAGATCATTCAATTATTATCTACCACTCCCCTTGCAGTAAGATTTTGCCTCTCAACTTGAGTATCTGGACATTTTTTGAGCAGGTGTTGCACAAAATGCTTTGAATGTTGCTAGTTGCAAAAGCATGCACTAGCCTAAGAAATCTAACTTGATTCAACAGAGAAATTTTCCGTGTGAGGGGGTAGGGTCCTAGCATGCAGTTAGCACAATGATCTGTAATCATCCATGTTTAAATGACATGATGTGCAAAATCATCACCAAGTAGATAGCAGCTAATTTTAGTTTGTTTTTCCTTATAATCATACATTTGTTAGTCAAATTGATTTTATCCAGTAGAACGGGTTACACAGGTCATAAACTTACCTAGTGCGCTTCGATCCATGTGAATGATTCTGATTATTGGCTGTTATCATTGAATTGGAATGTCAATTTGCATGGGTGATGCCAGCTATCTAATGTTTGCATGAAAGATATATTCATACTGCATGAACTGATTCCCAATCCCAAATATTCCACATCCATAAGGACAATATTCATCTGTTGCGGTAGGTTGACCTGACAGCATGAATTTGTGCGCAGCTACAGCAATAAACAAACATGCCGCCTTGTATATAACTATCGGAGTCCTCCACTTCCAACCGGCCCTATTAATGTCTGAGCTTTGTACAAGGCAGTCATCCAGGTATGCAGGCAATCAGTCATTGAATCTGGTAAGCTTGAAGAAGCTGTGCTGTGAACAGTAACAACAATGTCATGTTATAAAGTGGCTATTACAGTCATGGTTACTCAGTTGCGTATTCATTGCATTCCAAATAGGCACTCCCCATGCAAGCGCATGGGTTAATGTTATCTCCAAATCATGAATTTTCCATTACACAAACAGTATGTCATGCTTAGGACATCAAAACCTGCCTACACCCATCCGGTGCTATTATAATCACGAGTTCATCACACAGTTTTTCATTACTACAGCTGTACAGGCCACAGATTAGCACTAGCAATCTTGCCATGCATTGCCTCCTCTATAATCTGGACTAGCTATAGGAGTTATGGTTATGCTGGCTAGCAGCACTTGAGCAATGAATATATAGAAAGTGTAGAGAGTGATGCTTGTTGGGTTGACATCATCTATAGCTACATACTATTTTGTTCAGAAATAATGCCATAGATGACTCACAAAATGGAATTGAGAGAGTTCTATCACGGACAAAGCTGAGCAGCCCATGGCATCTTTACTTACTGCCTCCTACCCAAATAAGAGTGCAGGACTCATTGTGGACAAATTGGGAGACAAAATAAGACAAAACCAAACAAACAAAGTATAATTATGTTTAATAAGTGAATGCAAACTCTGTTGCAAAATCAAAAACTGGCCAAGGCATACAAAAACAGTGCTAAAAGATTCTACGAATTTGTACATGTACACACAAACTAACTCTTACACATAGTTACGCCTCAGTGTCCTACTACACAATCAGTGTTCTACTCTCTTGAAGTTGCATGACACCTGGTGGAAAGAGAGTTAAATACTTCTATAAAATTGAGATCGGATCGAGCTCCATACTAGTGAGTTGAATTCTCTACATATCGTACGTTGTTCTATATGGCACTCTAATTTAACATGACAGCCGTGCTCTGCAACAGACAGTAAGTTGAATTTGTACTTCGTGGCCGTTGTATCAAGATGCTGCCATTGCATGCAAGACCAACAGGTAGGGTGGGTGTCTTCAGGGTGAGTGAAACCAGTTACAAAAGATGTTTGGGAGGAGCAACTGGAGTATGAGCATCTACTGCCTGAGGGCTAGTAGTTGTGCAAACAAACTATTTCTTTAATAGAGAAGGTGGAAAAGATTCTTCTGCTAGCTTGACGGTTGGAATGTCCATGTATTCAGCATGCATGGCAGGATAACGCATGATAAACCAGGTTGAGTGCTCACAGACAAAAGAGGTCAGCAGGAGGCCAGACTTAGCCAGTGTGCACAAACAGGAGGAGTAGCTTAGGCAGGACAGATGGCTGCATCATGTAGTATCTCTTTATGGCAAGCCATTCTTTGCATTCATGACAATCTCTCTAAGCTGTCTCATGTAGGCAACTGTGCACAGGTTGCTCACAGACAGTAGAGTGACAGTTTTTCCTAGCTGCAGACATCATTATGCTAATGTAATGAACCTGTGATGCTGCTCTGCAGCCATCTGTCCTGCCTTAACCACAATGTTTTACATTCCCATAGTAGTCAGTTTAGTTAAGTTGTTCAGTTGCGATTCATCTCCATGCTTAATCTTTGTAGCCAGAGGATACATCTAACGTCTACTTAAGGTTCAATCCATGAAGCACAAGTTAAACTCAACAATGCATGGCGAGTACTGTACACTTGTGCATTATGCATTATACATATTCTGAGTGGATTTTGACTAAACGGAGTAGAATGTAGAAACCAGGCCTTTCTGCCACCTATGATGACCACAGCATGATATGTACTAGGTCTTAAAGTGACACAAAAGTCTATATTAAGTCTACGTCCAAACTGTGGGAGGTGGGTCAAAGCTTGGAGCCTCTGACTAAAGCAATTGGGCTAAATCCATATTGTAGCTATTACTGGTAGATATGTTTTGTTGATTCTTCATGTCTATCTATTCCACCTTGTAGAGGTACCATAGAACAATGTAGGCAATATTCAGAACTAAGATGACATTATTTTATTGTGGAAGGAGAATGAGTGTCAATTGCCTATTCTTGCCGTGGTGAAAGCAGAATCTCCCATAAATAGCACATCTGGTCGAATTGTAGCTAGTGTGTGGGTGAAAGTGTTATTGAAAGAAGATGTAAAAGGTTGTGTTGGAGCGATAATTATCAGTTGGAAAAAGATTATGCATTACCCAAAGAGTAGTTCAAGAGTTTGATCACAAGGGTATTCAGACATGTTTGACAGACAGGTGTGGGTAGCACCGTAAAAATGAAGTTCTTCATGACGAGAAGTGTTGAGAAACATTCCATGCAAGTAGGCCTTGCCAGGTAAGGACAATGGTGCAACGTGAAGTCTTAGATCATGTAAAGGCAAAGGTGTATTCATTTTATAGTGCACATGGGAATTCTGCCTGTTTCAAACTTTTGGTAATTACATGCTCTTCCTCTTCCCTCTCCAATAAAAACGACATCACCTAGCAAGCTAGGATCTTTTCGTTCCGTATACTCAAAGTATACCCACTAGCAATTTACCTTACTGAACAGTTTGCATGCCTGACTCTCTACAGTATATTGAGGGTTGAGTAGAGGCCAGGGAACAAGACCAACATTGTAACACAGAGTTGTTGCTTACTTTATTTATCTCCTTTAATTCTTTCTGCTTTCCTGTTTGTGTAAGAATAGGTGTGTGTGTTTTTTTTTTTGTGTGTGTGTGTGTGTGTGTGTGTGTGTGTGTGTGTGTGTGTGTGTGTGTGTATGTGTGTGTGTGTGTGTGTGTGTGTATGTGTGTGTGTGTGTGTGTGTGTGTGCATGCATGTGTGTGTGTGTGTGTGTGTATGTGTGTGTAATAGTATATATCCTCACGATAGTTATCAGTACTTATCATTGGAATAGTTTCCTCTTCCTCACCTTCTGAGTGCCAGTGGCAACAGAGTATATTAAAATTGAGGCCGGAGGGGCCAGGAAAAAAAGCTTCATGAGGTCATTCCCTAAACTTGCTTGTTACACTGAGGTGCTACATAATACTCTGTATTGTCTTGAGCAAGCACTTATCAGCACCAGAGATCTCAACCTTGTAGAACAAAAATGAGTGAGAATCTGATGCAGAATGAGTGAGATTGATAATGTAATGTGCAATGTGAGATGCTTGTGGGTGTGAGCTCCCTGTACATGTGAAATGTGTGAGTCTCATGCACAATGTGGGAGAGTTGAGAGCCCAGAGCACTCACATTTCAAACAAGAAAAAATGGAGTTGGGTGCTTGCCTATGTAGAAGAAGTTCTTGAATGGTTTAACTATCCCAACTTTTGGATCTGAATTTGTACAGCCATAGTTGGTCTTCATTTGAGCTAGCTTCATTCTTAGGCATCTCCCTGGATTTATTTTCTTCTGAGAGATTAAACCTGGGAGGTCTGGGACTTGAGGCTAGGCCAGCAATGAACAAAGCTATAGTGTGCAAGGGTATGGAAGGACTGCTATGTGCATGAAATCAGTGACAATAGTTATTGTGCCCACTAGCTAATGTTATCACTTTACACAAGTCACCACACAAGTCTATGTTGGCAAGAATTTTTGCATGGTGGTGGTTGAGGACCCCACAAAACCACAGAATTGTCAAAATTTGGGGTGGCCACTTGCACAAAATTGGCAACATGGACTAAAACTGATGCAGATGGTGACTATGTTTCACTGGATGCACTGCAAAAACTAATGGGTAAAAGTGACCCAAAGCGACTGCAACTCAGATAACCCATTATAAGGGTAATAGCAACCCACAAAATACCTTAGCAAAACAACCGTCAAATAGGCAAGTAGAGTAAGTTAGCAATCATCGGACGACAGGTATATTCGGACACTCAAACACGGAGGGAAAACTGCGTAAACATTCGGCGATACCACAAGACTGTAGCTGAGGTACGTGGTACCTGGTGTACCAAAAATGACACCCGCGCATTGTTTCCTGTTGGCGCTAGAAGCGATAAAATGGCCGTCCGAAAAACATCAATATTCGGAAAAGTGTATGTATTTTCAGACACTGTTGTTTGTGCCTTCTCTGAAGCTGCTTTTGGAGAGATTTTAGCATCGATACGATGCCCCAAGACCTCCCCAATTCGCAATATATTTTGGTAGCGGTAGCTGCTTTGAACACTCAGGGGTGCAGCTGAACATGGACCAGTCTGATTCGATCGATATCGGACGGTGAAATTTGTCATTTCTTGCTGTGTTGTCTCCAAACAAGTTGAAGTCTCCACCATATTAGCATCAGTAGAATCTACAGGCTCTTGGTTACATGCTGGTATTTGTCCGGTATTTGTGCATTGAGTAGTTCTCGAGATATTGCACGATATCGTTTGAACTCACCTATTTATGCTGCACATAAATCAACCAGCGTAGTTTATGGAAAGAAACATGAAATATATTTATATCTCGAGAACTACTCAACGCACAAACTCCGGACAAGTACCAGCATGTAGCCAAGAGCCTGTAGATTCTACTGATGCTAATATGGTGGAGACTTCAACTTGTTTGGAGACAACACAGCAAGAAATGACAAATTTCACCGTCCGATATCGATCGAATCAGACTGGTCCATGTTCAGCTGCGCCCCTGAGTGTTCAAAGCAGCTACCGCTACCAAAATATATTGCGAATTGGGGAGGTCTTGGGGCATCGTATCGATGCTAAAATCTCTCCAAAAGCAGCTTCAGAGAAGGCACAAACAACAGTGTCTGAAAATACATACACTTTTCCGAATATTGATGTTTTTCGGACGGCCATTTTATCGCTTCTAGCGCCAACAGGAAACAATGCGCGGGCGTCATTTTTGGTACACCAGGTACCACGTACCTCAGCTACAGTCTTGTGGTATCGCCGAATGTTTACGCAGTTTTCCCTCCGCGTTTGAGTGTCCGAATATACCTGTCGTCCGATGATTGCTAACTTACTCTAGATATACCTCCTGAATGAGTTGTTATGACTACTAAATAGCTTGCTAACAGTGACTATTTTGGGGCTGAAGTACCCACTATACTAGGGGTGGAGTAACTATACAAGAATCGATCAAAACAACGGTTATTTCACTGTTAATGTCGAAAGTTACAGTGACTCAATTTGGTCATGATACCTATAGTAATTTGGAGTAAAAGTAACCATTTAGCTGGTTCAATATAACCCGACCAATGATAGTAGCACCTTACAAAAAGAATGTTATAACTCAAAAGTTATGCGTTGCAGCAACTAATTTTTAGGTTGCAATGTACATCAGGTGGAACTAACTATAGCTAAGTGCTTGTATACAACTTTCAATTGTTAAAACTACCACACTCTATCCTTTGGCATCTTATGCACATAACTTTACATGGAGTTGGATTGGCCTGTTAATCACAGTGATCAACAGTACACGAACATATCAGTGTGCATGGCACAGGTAAGATAAAAACACTGGCAGTTATACTTTATGGTTGTGGTGGGGGAGGGTCATTCACTGCAAATTTCAACAAGAACCCCAAGCAATGCATGGTCACTCACTGCAGTGTGTTGGTGTGTTTTAGGAGGACGTGGTGGCGGGGCAGCATCCTCCTGGTTTGTCTTGGGGGGACGTGGGGGAGGAGCATCCCTCTCACTCTGCTGTGGCTCACTGCTCTCTAATATCGCCACTTTAGTACCTACAACAGACATATTGTCAGCAACTATAGAGCATAATGTGATAAGTGGGCATGGTCAACTATGAAGTTAGTCAAAAGCATAGGTGCAAAATGCCCAGCAGACATGGTTTAACATATTACTGCACACATGACTGCCTAACAACTTACTGTGGGACCTAAAACGTGCATAATGCAAATAACCAGAGTTTACAATATGAAGTTTATCAGTTCTGAAATTCCTGACCAATATAATGGAAAAGGCACACTCTATCATCATTTGAATAACTCAGACAATGTAAGCTAGGTGAGATGATGTCAGGAAGGCAGGAGCCAGAGCCACAAAGTACTAACAGTGCAAGTTTGTTACATCCACCATCCACCTGACATTACTCATACTTTCCCATCTGTATAATATGGTGCTCAAAAGTGTAACAGTAACTCAACGTTAGTACCTCTATACCTCTAATATCGTGTGTTGATACTGACACAAGTATCTTCAGGGAAGGCACAGACAAAAGTGTCTGAATATGTACTACACCAACGAACAATATTCGGACGCAAATGTTTGAGTGCCAGATACCGTGAACCTCCACTACAGTTATGTAGCTTCCTTCCTACATACCAAATAGTCATGGTGTCTTATGATGGATGACTGGTACACACAAACAATAATACCGTACACTATATGACCAGGGTGACGTGGGTTTGCCAACAAAATTATGTAAGTAGTTACCATGATTTGAGCAGGTATTTGAGTGCTGGTCCAGAGTGGACATACCTGCCGGATCTTTGGTTGATAACTTACTCTACACAAAAACAATGATACCATTGTTGCACTACGATCAGAGAGAAGTGCCAACAAATATTCTACTAAGTATTCATGACTTGAACTGGAATTTGAGTTCTGGTTCAAACTGGACATACCTGCCGGATCTTTGGTTCTGCTCTGAATGAGTGTATACCGCACATTCTCATCACTGGCAGGAGGCATCACAGCTGCAGGTCGTACATGGGATCCTACTTCAGCATACATCAACCCAGGTGAGGCCTGGGAGGAGAGATGTACCACACTTAATACTAATACATCACTGCTTGCTCTTTCTTCATGGGCATAGTTCTTGTAGTCAAGGAAAGAACAGATTGATAGTACTACTACTACCATTAGTGAGCTTGTTTTTTATGAACCTCAACGTAATGTAGCCAGCTCCAATGCTTGAACCACTTAGATCACTTTGGTGACCAAATTTTGAACTTACTTGGTTGCCAATTGATAGTGTTGTTAGCCTCAAGTGAAAGAGCTACAGCTAGGTAACTACATGGCAAAATAATGAAAGTTTTGTTTTGACTCACTCTGGTTATGTACCTCAGTTTTCATATATACCGTATAGCGCTAAATTTTCGAGGGTCAAAGTTTTCGCGAATAGCGATTTTTGAAAATTTCGTTGAAATAATTTTGCGAATTCGCTGCACGCGCACACTGCATGCTCACACTGCACGCCGCATGTCAAAAATTTCCATTGAAATATTTTTGCATATGGTTGAAAATTCGCGAAATTAAAGACCTGCGAAAATTTTGCGCTATATGGTACCTCTTGTCTGCACCACATTTCCAGGACATTAGTAATGTCAAATATCATTGTATAAAACTGATGATGCAGAAAAGGGGTTTACTCGCAAATAAAAGTGCAAAAAACAGCTTTATTCCAGTCACAGAGCCTCTGTCGCAATGGTAGAGCAACTAAAGTTCAGAGCAATATGCCCGCATAATCTGTTATAGTAGTTGTAGTGCTAATAGTATACTTAGTTCAGCCCTACTATATGTGGGTTGTAGTTGTACCCAGTGTTTTTGAAATAGCTATTCAATGAATGGGATTGCTCAAATAGCGTCTACTGAGCAAAAATTGTTATAATCATCTCATTGGTCAATGTACACAGTAGTACATAGTTACTTTTATTGTGGAATTTGGGCAATCATAATGCTGTTATACATAAATAAACAGTTAACTGTGCTATTCCCTATACAAACAGCAAGATACCCAGAAGAGGTAACTTAAGGTAAAAATTACATTACTGCTCAGTGTATTTTTGCATTACCTGTATACCAAAATAAATCGTCATCACTTTTTTTGGCCCTAGCACCTCATTCCATGGCAAGTGCAGTGCAATTTGGGATTAACTGCAGCTGAGTAAGGTTGGTAATTCCGTGAAGTGAAATTGCTAACTTTACGATTGGGCCACTCCAAGTTGTAGTCTGGTTTCTGGTCCACTGCCCGCATCAGATTTCGGATTTTTCTAATTTTGGCCATTATTTGTAGTGCGCATGCGCAGAAGAGTAAACTAAGCATGTTGTGTGCACAGATCACGTCGTGCCTTCGAAACTGTTACAGGTGAGTCATATCTAGTGCTCATTTTGTCCCTCAAGCGATTGTGAAACTTTCATTTGTCATAGTATACTTATTTTTGGGCTCTTTCAGTCTCGGTCAAAGTTCTGTTGTATGTGAGTCTACGGAAGGAGAGCTGAACCCACGGCCCCGAACATGTATATGTACTTAACCACGTGTGCCTACAACCTGAATTCTTGTGGTAATGTCACTAAGTGCCATAATGACATTAATGATGTAACACGCCCTCCCGCCTCTTGACTGGGGGATCACCCTGACCAGAAACCAGACTACAACTTGGAGTGGCCTTGTAATTAATCCCAAATTGCACTGTTAAAGTACTAAATTTATAGTGGGTACATGGTGGCACTAACATACACTACTACATGAGTACACCCAAAGATGCGAAATAAAAGATTCATTAATAATTAAACTCCACCTGGATTCTGGACTCTGGACTATGTACTGGACTATAGACTGGATTATGGAATCAATTTTGGACTTGATTGGACAGTAAATTGTGTTTGAGCACTGCCATTTAAAGAAGACTAAGGATCGTTGCTCCATGCAATGAGCAGGAATTGGCCTAACAGTAGGAATGGAAATGTGTGCAGTTTTCAGCAAGACCAGCTGGTTGGTAGGGAGCTACATCATAATGCCTAATGTAAGCTTTATGGGGAGAGAAATTCCAAGCTGGAAGTCAAACCGGGACCTTGTGAATACTAGTCGGATTCGCTCACCAATGAGCCACTTGACCCGCGGCAGAGGAATATACTATAGAAGTAAGCTTTATAATAGCCAGGCTAGAGGAGTCAGCTGATTTCAGCTGTCTTTATCACATAGTCAGGTAAAATTTGCAAATGGGGATCTTCTGCGGATGGTGTTGTGGGCCTGGGATAGATTACTGTATAAGCACATTTCCTGAGCAGGTAATCTCACTATCAAACACCTCAGCCTCTAGCTCAATCACTTATCTCCTGACACATTGCTTTAAAAGCTGACATCTATGCTAAAACAATGTATGGAAATTTGTATAACTCTAACCTTTGTATAAGACTGTAAGCGATCAAAAACTGAACAGTGGGAAGGCCTTTGATTGTGTGGTTAGTTCATAGATTCTACTGTCCAGTCTATAATCAATTCCAAAATCAAGTCAGTCTGTAGTCCAGTCCAGAGTCCGGGTTTTGTACCTACCCCAGACATAAGATAAACTCATGTCTGGCTCCTCCCTTGATAGTGAAGCTTGTTGTTTTGTATAGCTTAAATTTGGCTAAGGTGAATCTGCAGCACTAAACTTTAGGTTCTCTGAGCGTCTTGGGATATTTTATAAACTCAGAAGATCAGTAAAACAAGGTTCTACCATTATAATACACAAGGGTGCTCAAGTTTCTAGTGAGACGTTAAGAGTGGAGTGACTAGCTAATGCTATGTATAGTGGGAAAAGTGGAAAGTGGCGGTTTTATGAAGCATGTGAAGCAGCAGTGATCCAATGATGCTCTGCTCACTCTTGTTTGGCACAAAACATACGAGGTACTGCAGAACAATTGGTTAGCAGAGCAGGTAAAAGTTTTGCTACCTACTTCAAATGGGGGTGTTTATTTACAGCATGACACTTCAAAGATATTAGTATTTGCAGTTTCTAATTGTTTATACATAGTTTCAACATAAGCTATAGTGCACATATGTACATACTCACATGCCGTGCAATTCTCCAATGTTTCTAAGCTTTCACTATAATGCTTTTTATTTCAACGTTCAAAGGTGCAGCTAAACACAATCTGCAAAAACATTACAATCTTTAACTATAGTTTATTATGATATGTTGTGCTCCTGGTAACACAAACCTTGTTCTGTTCTGACGGTTTGCTTGTTTCTTCAACAGTAGGCCCTGCTGCTTTTTCACTCTGTGAAACATAAATGATTATCACCAGTGGGCTTGGGACAGACATTCCTCCAGTGTGAGGATAATAATGTAGTATGAACTTGGATTGTATTTTAGCCCCTTCCACTTACATTTTAACATGAAAATGACCTCTAGGGGTGAAAATAGGTATTGGTTTATGGTTTACTATCACTGCCTCATCCAGCACACCATCTCTTATTGAGACAGCCTACATGGTTTGCACTGCAAGCTAAATCCTTGTAGTCAGTTCTGAACTCCAATTGTGCATAACTCCATACCACCAAGCCCAGTGCTTGGAATTAGAATTTACTATTTACTCCTTGTGTGTGGCTGATTGTGCAGCAGTCACAATATCTGGAAGAACTTATACATTGCTTTCAAGACTTTGCATACAGAAATGATTTGCCAGATCAAAAATGCTGTACTGAATTTGCCAAGTTTTCACTATCACACGAACGAAACAAGATTTATAGCTTATAGCTGTCACCTAGCTAAGGCAAAACCCATGACTATGAACCACACACAAAAGCCCTTGGTTGCTTGCTTGTCTGCATAGTTCTGGTGGGAAGGCCTGGGAATGAGGCTAGTGTTATACTGCAGGCTGAAACAGCTCTTAATGATAATTTAATATTTTATGCATCATAATATGTATTTGGATCACATCAACTAGTACATACGCAAATATAGTACAGTAGGTCATGTATGTCTACCTTACCAGTTTGTAAGAAGATTTGATCAGTGGATCAGGTGGTGATTAGCTTTGTTCTGGCTCCTCCCCCCAAAATGGGGAGTGAGGCTACTGGCGATCCCAACTGTAGCCTCATTCTCAAGCTCCTCGGAGCCTGGGAACCAGGCTACCCATGGAACTAAACAGCTCTAAAAGAGGTTTACTTTGTGTTGCAACAGTACCAGCCAAACAGCATACCTGAAGCAGGTACTTTTCGGAGAGTAATTAAGTATAGTCACATCACATAAATTTTGAGGGAAATTTGGTACATGTAGAAAGTGCAGCTTATATTTAATGATACATACTTTATGGCGAGAAATTTTAGCTGACCAAAATTTATGTAGTTCAAGAAGGAACCATTTGTGGCTGTTAGGGCTAGATAAATGTGACCTGCTGAGCGAAAACCCGGCACTTCGCGCAAATATTGAATTTGAGTTAGAGGCAATTTTATCCGTACAGGTAGTTTCCCAGCTAAACCCAGATCATCACACCAACGTGTCACAGGGGGCTTGGACTGTATCATGAAGCCCGGCTCTGCTACTATAAAGACGATATAAGCTCAAACTCACAGGCAGGCCAATGAATTATGGGAACGCGTTGCTATGGACAGCTTGTACGCGTTTTTAAAAAAATGCGATTTTACCAGCTTCCAGTCCGTATACAGTTGTCTTTCTGTCCATAGACACATTGTAAGCCCCCACTTTTATAACCGCTGTCTTTCCCAACTGTCTTTGCCGACTTTCAAGCTGCTTTTTTACAAGAACACATGTAAATTTACATAACACGATAGTATACGAAGACATTAAAATTTACCGTAGCAACTTAAAAACATTGTGTTTTCTCGAAAAGTTACATTCCGCATCCGCTATGCATTTTGCTCTGTAGCTTGGGAACCAAGCAACCAATCGCTTCCATTTTTTTCTGCCGCACAATTACACATTGGTATACCGATTTCCAGTCTTATCTCGATTTTCATAAAATGCGCGATGTGCCGGGTTTTCGCTCAGCGGGTCACAGATTATGCTGGCATAATTTTGAGCATAATGGCATAATGGGTGGCCTGGAGCACCAGGAATAATGCTGAGGATAATGGGTGAAAATTTTGTAGTAGGTCCACCTAAGCTAACTTCTGACCAGTTACCATGCATGTTACCTTTTTCTCTTTCTCTACTCTGCTGTTGTGCAGTTCGAGTGTCTGCCCACTATATACGTAAAAGAGTAACTGATAAAAGTATGTAATAGTTATAGCACAGGTGCCAGGGATTTATAGCAGTAAACAGACCGAGTCTGTTTGTGGGTGTAGAGGTACAGAGTGTAGCAATAACGTTTCATGATTTTGAGCCTAAATAGCACCCCAAGATGCTCTCAGAACAAGTTCTGGTGATCTGCTGTTAAAAAAAGGCTATGGTGTGTGTGTGTGTGTGTGTGTGTGTGTGTGTGTGTGTGTGTGTGTGTGTGTGTGTGTGTGTGCCTGTGTGTGTGTGTGTGGGTGCATGTGCCCGTGTGCGTGTGTGTGTGTATGCATGTGTGTGTGTGGGTGCATGTGCACATACCTAGAGTTCCCATCTGTTTGAATGCGACTCCTTTCATCATCATCATCTTTTTGATAATGTACTGTACAATGTATATTCATTGTGATAACATACATGTAAGACCATCTAGTACCATACAAATGCAATGGTTTTAATTTGGTGATTTGGTGATAGAAAAATCAACCTAAAAGTTAAAGAGCTGGCAATAATAACTTTGCTCTATGGCACGTGCAGATCTATGGAGATTATCTGTTGCACCTATATACAGCAACACTGTGTATGCAGTGCTTTAATGTATGCATCCTGACTTCTTTGCTGATACATTCACTGATCATGTTCAAGATGCTGCTGAAAACATGATTGTCACAGATATATCTGGCACAGCTAAACCTGAAAGTGCAAAGCTTGGGTCTGGCTGCCATCTGACTTCAAAATTCAGAGCATCTTGATCTCACAATGCTTACATACGTACTTTCTATTCCCGTTTGTGCTAACAAGGTGAGAAATGGTCCAGCCAGTGACGACAAAGGCCATTCTACAGCCAGCTAAAGCAGCTTCCATGTGCATGGCAACCTGTGCTGAAACCCACTCTCCTCCCCCTTTTTGCTAGCACAAAACCTATTATCAAAATAAATTTCACCAACTGATAACATGTAACCAAAGTCAGACAGGTGTCATCGGTTATTCTGACATGAACGTATTAGACCGTAACCCACAGCTTCAGGCTATTCATTTAATAAGGCTGGGACAATGTGGAAGAAACAAATATACTAGGTTAATATGGAACATTGTAGGGGTTAATCGTTACGCGCAACTTGCTAGTGTGGAGCTTATTCCAATAAGAGAAAAAACTGGCACTCATGTGGCCAAGCAATTGCAGTACACTATACCTTTCTCAACCATTGAGAAGTGGGTGTGTTGATCTTATTCCACATTAGTCACATTTGTCACTAGAAACTGCATGCTGTTTTAGCTAAAACCATGGACAGATTCAGTGTTAACATAACAGAAAAATTATCATTTACTAAGTAAAGTAATTAACAGTTACCGATCACATATAAAACACCCCAGAGTTCAAACTTGCATCAAACTATTGACGGTTGCTTTATCACTTTCTACATTTTCAGTCAAGTATACTAACATTGAAATGAAGTGGAAGAAACAAATCTACTAGGGTAATGTGGAACATTGTGGGGGTGAACAGTTATGTGCATGCTGTTGGATCAAATAGTAATTCAACGTGCTAATGTGAAAGATTGTTCTAATAAGAGAAAAAACTGGCACTCATGTGGCCAAGCAATTGCAGTACACTACCTTTCTCAACCATTGAGAAGTGGGTGTGTTGATCTTATTCCACATTAGTCACTAGAAACTGCATGTCATTTTTTGCTAAAACCATGGACAGATTCACTGTTGACAAAATGGTTATCATCCACTGGGTAGAGTAATTAACAGTCACAAATCACAAATAAAACAGCCCAGAGTTCAAACTTGCATCAAACTATTGACGGTTGCTTTATCACTTTCTACATTTTCATTCAAGTATACTAACATGACAATTGAGCATCACATGATCAGTACATGGATGAAAGTGAGTGGGTTGTCCACACTGTAAATTAAGTCCTACTCAGGCTTGTAGCAATGGACTTACTGTAAACCAACACTGCTGATGCAATCCAGAGTCCTACTCCAATTACAGAGGAAATGAGAGCAATCACCAACAGAACAACTAAAGGTTTCTTCTTCCTGATGCGCTCTGCAAGGGATGGAAAAATGTATTAGGAATCAGATTTGTTCCAATTTAATTGAGAAGAGACATTCTTATTTTCTTACCTGTGTGGTAGCAGACATGGAGCCAAACTGCAGCTACAGCTAAGAAGAAGGCCAAACTAGAGACAGCAAATGCTGACACAATCAGTCCATCACGAGTGCTACGCCAACTTGGGTCGCATGCATCTGAGAGGGAAAGAACAACTGCAGTAACCTACTTCTCTTTACCATCATAGTGTATTTGCATTAGTACATAAACCTTACACATATAAGCATATTTTCAGCTATTTACAGGCCAGGCACACATATTCCTGATGTTCAGCATTGACACAATTAGAAGTCAGCTGACTAGACTGTAACAATCAGAAAAGCACCACATCAAAATCTCTTTACCACTTGTGGATTGACTGTGTGGAACTTATGTGTAGTGGTTCTTCCCTAATATTCAGATTCTGCAGTGACACTAAAGTCAACAAAAAGGCATAACCACCCACTTATGTATGTGACATAAAGGGTTTACTAGAGTTCAAATGGTATTGTAACAGTTTCCTAAGACACATGCAAAAATATAATATACACTGAAGGAAGGCAAGCCTGGATAAAGACAGACTGCTATTTCATTTGTACTAATCAGTTGAAACAGGGTGATGTGGTATCACATGATTACTACAGTGTCATGTACATATGTGGGCAACTTATCTTCGCATGCCTATGTACAATGTGCATACACAAGCTTAGTAACTCTCTGGGACCTCTATGAGGAGGTGGGAAGGGGGTGCTAGTACTGTGGCAAGACTTCCACTTACTGCCATTTGGAGGGTTAGACACCATGATTCCCACAGTGATCCACAGTATCACCCCAATCACCAAGAAAATAGTAGCAGTCACCAACAAAGCATGCCAGCAAAAATTTGTTTTATCTGTGAGTAGGTAAGGTGACTGAGTAACATGCCTTGTTGAAGTTATACAGTACTCCACTTGAGTGGGGTAGGTACAAAACCTGGACTCTGGACTCTGGACTGGACTATGGACTGGACTATGGACTGGATTATGGACTCGATTTTGGACTTGATTTTGGACTGAACAGCATTATGTACAGGCCTTTCAGTTTTTGATTGCTTCCAGTCGTGTGCCAAAGGTTAGATTCTTATACATTTTTTAAGCGTATATGGCAGCGTTAAGGCCTAGACAATGCATCGGGAGATAGGAGGCCAAGTAGTCTCACAAGCCATACCCTTGCGAAGAGTGGGCTTGCAAGACTAGAGGATGAGGTGGTGTATAGTGAGCATATCTGCTCAGGCAAGATGCTCTTACTACTGAGCCACTGGACCCGCGGCAGAGGAGCAGAAGCAAGCCTTGTAACAGGCAGGCAAGAAATTTCAGCTAGCTGTCTAAAGCTTACGTTAGGTATGCAACTCCTTGCCAACAAGCTGGGCTTGGAAGGCTGTAAGAACAGAGTGATGGCTTAAACCAACCAGCCAGTCTTGCTAATAGCTGCAAACATATCCGTTTTTTACTGTTAGGATAATCTTCTACTCATTGGGCAATCCAGCATTCAAAGTCTTCTTTAAACAGCAGCTCTAGAACACTATTTAGTGTCCAACCGAGTCCAAAATCGAGTCCATAATCCAGTCCATAGTCCAGTCCATAGTCCAGTCCATAGTCCAGTCCAGAGTCCAGAGTCCAGGTTTTGTACCTACCCACTTGAGTGTACTATAATTACATAAGCAAAATAATTACACTGTAGCCATAATTGATCTTGGATTGGATTCATCACAGTCAAGAGTTTATAACAGTAAGAGTGTGCAACTCCCATATGGTTTCTACACCCGCCATCTGGATGGGATGACATAGGCAATCAGCAGTGAATATGCTTAGCAGGTACTTAACATGAAGCCATTCTAGGTGCTGTGGTGTATATTAGCTATGTGAAAGCCCACCTCTTTGGTGCTGTGTTTCACAGCTAAGCATATACACTGCTGATTGCCTACGTCATCCCCATCCAGATGGCGGGTGTAGAAACCATATGGGAGTTGGACACTCTTACTGTTATAAACTCTTGTCACAGTCTATGTAAAATTAGACTGTGACTTATGTTGCACAAAGAATCACAGTACATGTTTGCTAGATTGTGTACAGACCACCTTGAAATCTGCAAGCAATGAAGATAGACCAATCTGTTAACCCTTTAAATACTAATGACAACTACAGTCGTCATTGAAATTTGGCCGCATGTTATCAGTTGGCGCAATCCATTTTGAAGATAGGTTCTGCGCTAGTAGAAAGGATGGGATGAGGGGAGGTGACATTTCTGACATTTTAGGCAGCTTTCAGTCTGGAGGAGCGCTCTCTGGTCAGAGGGCCATTACTATTGAACGTTCGCTAATGAGTGGGTGTAGTCAAGGTCATGAACTTGTGAAGAACATGTGGAAGAAGCTGTGGCTCAAGGTTCCAGGGCTAACTCGCAGCAGAAGCAGAAATACAGGCGATAAAAGGTGTGACTAGTCTACACAAGACCTCTAGAAAATACAATTCAGTAGTTAAAGGGTTAACTTAACGGCTTTTGCAGGGTGATCTTAAGGAAAGTTAGCTGGAGATCTACTTCAGCAAGGCAAGAATGACACCACTTTCACATCATCCCTTCATGTTGTGCAAGTTTGTCTTGGCACTGGACTGCAGAGACATAGAACCCAGATACATACATAAATTTAGTCATTACATCACCATTACATTAGCGATCTCCAACCTCTATGATTTTACACTCTGTAGTATAAAAATTTTAATGCAAAAACTGATAATGAAGATGTCTTCGTTGGTTGATCACGAGAAAGCCCAGTCACTGCCCTTCCAAACAAAATTTGTTTCATGCAAATCGGGCGAGTATTTCCGGAGTTACGCATTAACAATTTTTCTTACGTAAATCTACAATGGTTAACTAATGCGGAATAAAAATTGATAATAATTTGTATTGGATTTGTGGCACTGCCTACTGTTCATTTTGCGATGTGTTTCCGCAACTGGATAAGCAGTTTCTGAGCCGTTTGACTGCTCCAAGATTAATCCAGGACCCTGATTTCAGATCTGGGAGTTGTTTTACATCAAAAAACATGGATCTGTCGGTAAGTGAGTTAAAAACAGCCCAAAATTCAACACAAAATGTTTAACGGTGGATTACTGCCCGTATTACAAGTAGATATAGGTTCGTTAGCACGAGCTTGATATACCCAGGACTGCATGCAGTTAATTGGGGCGAGCCTGAGCGAGCCCCACACTAGCGGGACTGCATTGCGCACGTGTGTGTGTATGCTTGTTTGCCCGCGGCCATATACCGTAAATTTTAAATGAGCGCATTCCAATATTTCACGAAGATCGTCGCGCGTCTCGTGCATGCATGAAGCAAGCATGTGAAAGCCCCGCACAATGGAGGGCTACTGCCGTAGTGCAGCGTCGGCGACCCGGAGCGAAGACGACTGAAGTTGAAGCACGCGTGGCAACTTCTGGTTTGTGCTTCTACCGACCATAAACGGCCAGCCGTTCACAAGCGGTACAAATAATTTGACGGTAGTTGAGGGCGCTTCAGGTACAGTCGATTGCAGTTCCGTTCGAAAATTCCGTTACGCGTGTTTTGCGCAAGTTTGCGTGCGCACGCGTAGAGGTGGGAGTTTGAACAGTATAGAGTCAGTTATGCCAGCTGAGCCAGGAAGATAATAGCGCAAACTTAAACGTAGCGGTAAGGCCCCAATTCGTTGATTCTTAGTTTCTCATCAGGTGCTTTACCTGCACACAGGTACCGAGCCATCAGACATTCCAGTGTCCACTTGGCCGTCTGTCACCAGTCAGTCCGAAGTTGTAGGAGAACTGAACCTGTGATACGGTCGCCAGCCAGCACCTTTCACTGTCAGTGGGTTCCGTTCAGGAATGGCAGTGCAAATGCCGCTTTTTGGCAGTTCACGTACAGATACACACAGCGTATATGTGTATGTACGTACAATTATTTTGCGTACGTTACGCAACGTCACGGTGCGTGGTACGGACGCATTCACGGAAATTACGAACGCAGCCGCAATCGACTGTAAGGGCCATGTACAAACGGGACTCATAAAGGCCAGAAATTCAGCTCACGATTTTAGTGTAAAGCTTAGTCCATGAATGTGTAGCCACATTAGCTGCTCTGGCTGGAGAAATGACTGGCATGTGACATCTTTGTAAAGTCCTTGGCTACTTATGCGTTTATATCAAGTTTGGCTTAACGGTAGTGACAACCCCTGCGCTGTGTGCAACGACAAATTAGTAAACCAGCAGTGTGCTACCCCCTCAGGCTCTCCCCAAGATGATGAATCATCTCACTAGTACATGTCCCTTGTTACTCCGGATAGTTATTTAGATCCTGCTGACACCCAATTGCTGAGATAATTCTGTGCAAACAATAATTTCCACATGCCTAGCTTGTCCCTAGGCCCTAGCTGCACAGCTGGGCACTACGCAGGTTCCTGGAATCCGTGTTGAGATGGAAAAAGTAGTTGAGAGAGAAAATGGTACGGTATTGACTATGCCAGATGCATGATGGTGTCAGAAATAAACAAAGGTCAATGTCTGCAAATATGAAGACTCTCAAGTCTCGGATTGACCAAGTACTAGGGCTAAATTACCCAGGCAAAGAACTCTTCCTGAATCACAAGCAATTTTCAGTGGCTGAGCTACTCACTCATTTTGAGAACTTGACTTAAGACAGCTCCAGCTCCACTTGATGGTCATGGTGAACCCCAATTGGGCACAAAAAAAAAGGGTGTATAATACTGGTATACACACTGCACAAAGTAAAGGGTCACTTTAACCCAGCTAGGGTTATCTCAGTTGCAGCTTCACTGCCAAAAAATGTGCATACAAGCAGATCAATCAGTAATACTTCTCATACGTAGTTGTGGCTTCACTGCCAAGCAACGTGCATGTACAAGCAGATCAATTACATTGTTCATAGACCTCCATTTTCAGATAATCATACTGAAATGCAGAAAAATGTTAGCAAGTCATGTTTCTTGGGCATTATTACCTAGCTTAATTGTTTACTCCTCTGAAATTGGAGACTTAAGACAGATGAGTAAACAGTTAAACTAGGTAATGTTATCCAGGAAACATGACTAGCTAACATTTTTGCGTACTTCATTCTGAAATTGGAGAGCTATAGTTGATCGGCTTGTATGCACATTTTTTTCTGCAACTGAGGCAACCCAAGCTGGATTAAAGCAACCTTTCAGTTTTTGCAGTGCAGCTCATATCTAGAATGCAGCTTAAGGAAGTGCACAATGTACGAATGTACAATATGAGAAAGGTGTTCTTACGCTAGGACTTTCATGAAGATATACCAAGAAAATAGGGATTCGGATGTTTCAATTTGAACTAATATTATTCCACTGTGTGGTGCAAATGTTGTGTCAAAAATAGTGAACAAAAAATAAGTTTGTGACATTCAGTAAAACTTCTGTACTGCAAGTGAGATATAGTGATAATTAGTGGATAATGTCCAGGTATTTAATTGAAGCCATACAAGTTTTAAATAAAAAATTTGATTTTTTGTAGCCTGTTTGGTGCAAGTTTCATGTTGATAGCTTGTTCAGAAGTGAAGATATTGAAAAAGAAAAAGGAGTGCTATTTGCATGGTTACGGTGCCATGTTTTCTATGGAAAATCTGGACAACCAAACTTTTACTTCTAAAAATCATAACTTAGGCAACAAATAAGATACAAATGTCAAATTTGCACTAATATCAATCACTCTGGCTGCAAAAATTTTCTAAGTACTTTTCTTGTTGCATTTGTAAGGTTTTAATTTTAGTTGGAGATCGCTAATTACATTATAAAGTTAAATTGCACAAATGGAGAGATTATTAAAGTAAACACAGAGGATAGGAAGAGACAACTGTGACAACACCAGATTTACAAGACAACAGGACCACCCTGATCGACCTTCGGTAACTTGGGATGACTAGAGACCGACTTAGAAGACAACAAAGCCTATGGACTAGAAGAGAGAGTGAATGCAACAGGTAAAGCCCTGAACACCAGCAGCAAAGCCTGGCTACATACTAGATGAGAGCGTACAACCAAGAAGACAACAGTTAATTAGTGAACAGCGTTAACAACATTTAGACACATAGCTAAATTCAACACAAAACTTTGAGACTCACACAAGAAAAAAAAAGTGAGTTCTACTGGCCATATTCCAAAAAGAGAAGAGAACTGTCATACTGCGTTCCATATATGGCATGCACAAAATTTAATAATGAAAAAGCAGTCACCATCCTGGGGAGCTATAACTACTGACCTTGCTTTATTATCAGCTGTTGAAGTGCAAATATTTTCATTGTCCTGAAAGTTGTCTTACCTGGTAGTTAATTTGAAGAAGAAGGCAGTATGATACCTTTCCCAGTCCAGCACATGTTTAGCCAGCTGTCTCTTCCTGGGTGTGAATCCGAACCAATACTATATATATGCAACTGCTGGAACTGCTAACAGGACATTTCAAGTTACTTGACTATACAATGAGAAATGAAATGCTTTGTAGATGAGTTGTTGTTACAATCTCCCACATTTACAGTCTGGACACAGACGGTGTTGTTGTCTACTTTACAACTAAGGCTAATTCATACTCACCAAATTAACAACCAATTTGCATGCCAAGTTGTGCTGAAACTTACCTTAAGTTTTTTTAAAGACTGACTTGTTCTAATGATCAAAGATTGTCACGATTTTAAAAAGCTGAAATGTAATAAATGAGGCAAAATAGAAGAAAGTGAAAAGCTGGTAGTCATCGGCTTGATACACCAGTACTCTCACTACTGAGCTGCAACTACTGACAAACCCCAGTCCTCACAATTCTGCAATTGCTTGTTGCTGAGCATGTCAGGTGTGGATTGACTTGTATGTGGAAGATTATGGAGTGAGCAGTATTGAGCCTTTAAATGTGCATAAAGAATAAGTGATGTTGTGGTGTGACAATGCAGCAAACATTTTTTGGCTGTGAATAGGCTGATTATGCAGTGATTGTGGTATGAGTGTGTGTGTGTGTGTGTGTGTGTGTGTGTGTGTGTGTGTGTGTGTGTGTGTGTGTGTGTGTGTGTGTGTGTGTGTGTGTGTGCATGTGTGTGTGTGTGTGTGTGTGGTTCAAAAATGGCACAAGATGCAGGGATTGTCGTGGAAGTGGTGTCATTCGTACCTTGCTTGGTTACTTGTGGATTGAGCTTGGTTACTTGTGGATTGAGCTTGTCCTGCCATAAATAAGTCATTAAGATAACCCACTAGCTACCCATAGTGCGGATGCCTAGCTATGTTAGGACAAAAGTAGAACAGGGAACAGGGAATCGGAGTTAGGTGCACAATCCAGTTCAAGTATAGCCATTGCATGTAAAGTGAAGTGAAGCTAACTTGACTTGCTATTCTATGTACACTGTATGTCTAAGTATTCCGCTGATCTACAGTGGGTACTAGTTGGTGCTAATTGAAGCCATGTAGAGGCAAGATGACAAACAAAGCCAGCCCCATTTAGTGTTAACCAGCTAGGCAGAAGATGGCCATGCTACTATTGTGTATCTATATTTAGATGTAAGAACACTGTGCAAAGCCTTTTGAGAGATGTTGGTCGGTGTTGTAAAGAAGCGCTGTGCCATCAAAAGCACTGTGGACGAATGGGATGTGCTTTGGTGCAGCAAGCCAGTAGCTAAGTGCACACTTCACTTAAGTGTCAAAGTGACTTGTAGCTCAGTGTGGCTGTGCTGTATTGATAGTCTGGTACCAGAAAGTTGTAGCTAATAGATCTAGCTTGTTGACAACCTTAACCTTTATACAAGGCTCCACAGGTGTAAGTCAGGATAAAGTTTGTGTGGACACTAAAGTGTCAACATTCTTGATCATAATTCTGGCTTTGAAAAAATTGCACATTCTCATCTTAATGTTATTTTGGCCACTGTAAAATTCTGCATAACCATATAGGTACAATTCATTGATGGCGAATGTTTGGCCCTGTGGAATTGCTGTGGATTATACTCTCAACATTAGCGCCTGCACAGTAGATAGTTCAATGATAATTGCTTCAAGCTGTGGTGTCAAACTGCTCTCAGGCTGGAAAAGAAATACTAAAACATTGGGCATGCATTTGCACTTTTGTGGCTTTTAATTCATTAACTCATTCACTATATACTTTTATATATATATATATTTTATATGTATATTCGAGCAAAGTAACCGCACCCCAAGATGCTCACGGAAAGGTTAGTGCTGCAGGTTTACCTTGGCTCGAACACTTGAGAGTTCAGCGCTATAGTAGGTAAAATCTTTGTTAGTAGGCTTTAGGGGAAAGAAAGTTCACTGCTACTTAGCTACAAGACCTGAAGTAGAAGGCTTAAGAGATCATGGTTTTGTGCTGCAAATTAAGCTGAAGTAGGAAGCCTTAGAGTTGAGAGTTTGTGGCTTCTTGAAAAAAGCTTTAAACCCTCAAGGGAGGAGCCAGACATCAGTTTATCAATTGAGGTACCATTCACCCGCTTTACACTCGCGCATTACGCGCGTGTAATACTGGCCCAAAGCGCAGTAGCGTGCTCAATACACGCAATGATTTTACACGTAGGTATATTGAACGGGAGTCGCTGCGAGGGGTGAGAGTGGTGTAGCTGGTGAAGGGAGAGTTGTTGGTGTACCAAAGTTTCATTCCTGGGGTAAGTGCACCATGCCATTAACGAATATCAACTCAGATTGGATGTTCACTCCGGCCTGTGTATTATATTGGGTTAGTTATATTATGTTATCGAGCAAAGTAACCGCACCCCAAGATGCTCATAAGCAGATTTACCTTGGCTCAAACAATTTAGAGTTCAGTGCTATACGCAGGTAAAAGGTTTGTTAGTAGGCTTTAGCTACAAGACCTGAAGTAGAGATCAGGATTTTGTGCTGCAAATTTACCTGAAGTAGAAAGCCTTAGAGTTCTAAGTTTTGTGGCTTCTTAAAAAAAGCTTTACCCTCAAGGGAGGAGCCAGACATCAGTTTATCAATCGTGAATAGCGAGGCACGCCTTCACCAGCTTTATACTCACGTTACTAGCACCGGTGCCTATTTTAGAAATTAGCAGCCAGAATGGGTGCTTATTTTCGAGGGGTGCTTATTTTCATGGGGTGCTAATAAACGCATGTAATTTTCTGGTAGCGTGCAGTTGTGTGGGAATGGATTAGCTGTGATATATTTTAGGCCTAGAGCTATCTCTGCTAATTTCTGTCCAATATTATAGCTTTTCTGCAACCAGAGATACTGTTAGCAATCGATCGATCGTTGCCAACCCCCGCCCACCAACGTAAAGCACTTGGAACCAATGAATCCATGAGAGGTTTTTGCTAATTCCTGGATATGTTTTATCAAGAGGCCTTGCCTTAATTTTGGTTTGTATCCTGTGGCGATAGCTTGCTTACAATCGGAGATAGACACTGGCGAAAATTAGCCACTACATTTGAAAGTCGAATTAACAAATTCACTTCCGTTTGCACGGTAACGGGTGCCTTTTCATGTGGGGTGCCTATTTTTGTATGGGTGCTTATAAACGCGATGTGGTTGTTGTAATCAACATGGGTGCCTATATTCATGTTGTGCTTATTTTGTGTGGGTGCTTATTATCCCGATTTTACGGTATCAGCCCGAAGCACGGTAGCGTGTTCAATACACGCAGCAATGATTTTATACGTAGGTATATTGAACAAGTGACGTCACGTAAGCGACAAAATTGCTTCAGGAGTCGCTGTGAGGGGTGAGGTGGTGTAGCTGGCTCAGATTGGATGTCCAACTCTTCCTCTGGCCTGTGAATTATATTAATTATATTATATTACTCGGGTCCTTTAAGTTGCATCTTGGGGTGTAATTACGCGGGTCCTTTAAGTTGCATCTTGGGGTGCAATTTCTTTCACTTGGGGTGTAATTTGCAGGTGTGCATAGGTATATAAGGTCTACAGAACCGAGGTTTATACCATCTTGCAAGCACCAGCAGGCTCACAACACATCTACAAAGGCTACAGTTTTACTCGCAGCTTTGCTTGCATTCAGTGTCTTATAGAAGGCTTAGCAACACATATCTGTTTCTGGTGGAAGTACATACCATAAAATCGGGAATATAAGTACCCATCAATTACAAGTATACTACTAGTGTAAATGTAGAACATTGTGGGGCGAGCCTGAACGAGCAAAGCAGAGCAGCGTTCTTTGGCTAACCGAAAGTCACCAGCCCTATCACCAGGTTACAGCATACAGGTCATGCATGTCTGCATCTAGCAGGGGTTAAGTCTAGACTTCTGCTGACTGACCTCTATTGACTCTGAACACGCTGTCATGTGTAATTCTTAACACAAATAGGAAAGGCATCAAAAAGTCACAATGGATGATGAATACACCGTCAGATATTCAACTGTCAAAGAATCTCAGCCGCTATCTGCGACTCCTGCTGACCTCTATTGACTCTGAACACACTGTCATGCATAGTTCTTACACAAATAGGAGCGGCGTCGAAAAGTCGCTACGAATGATCAATACACCATCAGCTATTCAACTGTCAAAGAATCTCAGCTGCCATCTGCGTTCTGTAAGTAGCCAGGTTTGTCTTCACAACCTGCAGCCCTCGTACAGTAAACTTTCACGCTCCAGCTACTCCTCCCAAGCATCTCCCTTCGCTGTTTTCGCCCATTGGAAAACTGTGCTTGTTCTGGAAAGTCAGAGCGAAACGCACACAGCACGTGGTTGCATTAAATTAGTCTAAGCAGATGTACGGAATACATACGACAGATATATAATAATAATATATATATGAAAAAACCACCGTTCAGCTTGCTAGTGTGGAGTTTGCTCAGGCTTGCCCCAACAAGTGCCTACCAATTTTCTGAATAGTAGTAGGGAAGTGGTAAAACCAGGAACGATGGAAATGGAAATGGAAATGGAAATGGAAACGAATACGAAAATGGAGTGAAGGAAATGGTCTACACCGCGCATGGGTGCGGTGCCAGCGTCATCGCACTTGCGCTCTCATAGTGCCGCATTGTACAAGTTGCTCGCAGTGATGGTTGCAGAATTATGGAGTATTCAGGGTCTTGCAACATCCAGTTAGCAGTTAACTGTAAGCCACCAGTTGGTGAACTTAGCGCTCTTGTAACCAAACGTTAATTGCTGCAATCTGCTGTACACTAACCCCACCTTACCATGTACATACAGTCCAGTCTATAGTGAGCCAGCATGAGACTAGCCAGTAACACAAGCGCTATAATTTACTAATGGCTGTGGCGAGTACTTCCATTTCCATTACCACTTCTCAAGATACAGTGGCTTGTCTTGCGAGCCAGCCTATGGCTCATGAGATTACAGGGCTATGACCAGGTGAGCTTACAGGTCATGTGGCTCAGTGTAATGTGACCTGCAGCATTGAACATTGAATTACAAGAGCACTAAGCTCACCAACCAATGAAATTTTAGAGCAGTTGATTTCTGTTTACTGATAATAACTCACAGCTGACACTCCTTTAACTGGATATTGCTGTACACTGCAAGTTTGATGCTTGGCAAGCCACCTTCCTCCGTGTAGTCTGGGAACGAGACTATAGTGTCAGTATTCCGACGAATAATAATGTACCTTAATTAGAGCGGCTCTCTTGGGTCTGAACTCTGAAGGGGCATCAAGGCTCCCTTTTCAGTGACAGCTGTCCGAAGTTCGTGTGCTGTTATTCATACAGAACGGTAGCAGAATTCAAAAGGGACTGCAACTTTGAGGGCACCAGTACTGCGGCACTGTGAGTAAGAGTGATGAGTGAGTTTGCATTTCCATTTCCGTTTCCGTTTCCATTTCCATTTCCAATTCCATTTCCATTTCCATCATTCCTGGTTTTACCACTTCCCGAATAGTAGTACCCACACAAACATAAGTATCCTATGAATACTAGTACCCATCAGCCTGACTGGTCTGTAGGCGGAGTTTCATCAAGAATAAACTTAGCTAGGTGTTCACATGTAAAGTTAAAAAGACAAACTAAAAAGTACGTATATGCTCAATGAAACCATTATCTCATCATCCCTGATGTCACTCTGATAAAAATTATGGACCAGACTCTTCCAAGGCATATATATATATATATACCATAAACACAACTCACCTCTCCCAATCTCGTATTTGTTTTCCCGGTAACGTTGTTGAACAGTTTTGGTTCGTTTAGCATTCCATCTAGTCCAAATAGCAATGATCCCATCACTGATTGTTACTGTGGTACTGAAAAGGGCAACCACCATGGCAAAGGCACCCAGAGCAATTAGAGCAATAGTCTGTGGTGGCAGTCTACACACTGTTGGAACAAGGAATGAAAGAGTTACTACATTTGAGGCTAATTGCTGGTAGTATTCTTCAGAAAATAATTGATTTGATTTGTGTACTAGATTTATTGTAAGTTTGCTATTACGTCTTCATATATTCCTTTCTCATCACTACAACATGGAATATGGGTTAGCAAATAATAACATACCACATATGGTGGGATTTCCAGACCATAATCCATTTCCTTGACAGAATCTCTCATCAGTGGTGGTTGTATTTAGTTCATACCCATCATTACAGACAAAACAAGCACTGGCACCAGAAGTAACGCCAGTATAGTAAGCCACTGTAGCTGTGTTGAGTGTAGTGTTCTCCAGTACAGTACTCCCAACACTACTGTCGTTACAACTTGGATACCGAGCAGCAGAAGTATTCAGTAAACTGACATCAGACAGGAGAGTAACACCGGGAGCTGGCAGGTTCCAAAGTTCTGTTATGTTACAAGCTGTGAAGTGACCATACAACAGCAATTTCATGGCAAATTAGGGATCATTAATCACTTAATCAATATATCAAACTGCAGTATTGATTATGCTAATTACAACTCCAAGATATAGTTTTTATCATTTTCAAGTACATAACATGTAGCAAAAAATGTATAATGTGTGAGCCATGAGTGAATTTACATACTGTACTGTTCTGTTGTGAAGGTCCCTCGCACTACTGCGGTGACATCTCCACTAACTGCAGACACAGTGTAGTAGTACACAGTTGAGGAATTCAGTCGCTCCCTCAGTACCACACTGACAGTGTCCCCTGCTGTGCCAGTCTCAGTGGACTCAGCAGAGTATGGCAGGCCCATGTAGGTTGGGTCAGTCCCATACTGGACTGTACAGTTAGCAGAGCCAACAAACCAAGAAACAAATGTGCAGTTAAGTCTTGCGTCAGTGGGTGAGCTCACACCTACCACTGCTCCAGTTAAGAGAGGGTTGCTTGTGCCTACATACAGAAGAAGGAACTGGCATTCCAACAAAAGAACAGCTTGTAGGTTGTGCTTACATTAAGAAATTATAGTGTAAGTAATCACATAAATTTGAATGTGATTTGTCAACAGGATTGCAAAAGTAATTTTACGAGTGATAGCAAACTTATTGTAAATATTCTCAAAAAGTATGCATGTGTTGAACAGTGTGAGTGAATAGGTCATATCCTAAATAGGCCAAAGTAAGCAAGCTGAATGGTACTGTTCATGTCAGTCAAGAAACCTGACAGAAAACAAAGCAGTGAAGTTGGAGGAAAGGAGGGTATGATGGAAAGTCGTTTACATCTACAGTCATCTATAGGCCAAATGATAACTGGCAACATATTAGGCACATCATTTTTACTATTTTTAGCTACAGATAGATATACTGATGTAACATGGCACAATAGGTGTGATCGTTCAACTAGAGCAGACTGTAAACAACTGTCACCAGTCATTGTGAAACATGCACAATTCTGATGAACAAGTGTGCAAGTGAAAAGTTTGCCCTTCGTGTACACTTTTCAGTTGGAATGAGTGTATTGATGCCTTTTGTATTATGTTATGTTTTATGTGTAAATGGTGTATGTGTGTGGGGAAGTGTCCATGTATGTGAGAGATTTGCTTGTGTATGTGTCTAGTATTATTTTAAACAAAACACTGGTCTTCAGGGGAGTACCCTTTTCAATTATGGCATGACCATGGGCTTTAAACTCCCTAAGACACACCCACAGTCTCTTTAAACTCCCAAGACATAAGACATACCCATGTGGCTTTATGGATGAACTCCATGTAACACATGTAATTAAACCAGTTATATAGATTATATGCTGTGTATGTAGTGATCACTGAAATGGAAGGTGACATATTTGTACCAGAGTTACTAAATGAAGGTCTATTGTTGTACCCATCACACCCTCTACAGGAAGACTAGTCAAGACCTCCAATCAGCAGCAAGCCACAGCATTTCTCCCCTATACCACTGGGGTTGTGTCTCTTGCTGCTGAGAAACCTAAAAATGTTATTAGCACTGCTCATTCCATCTACAAACGTTTTGAAGTAGCCTGTTGTATGGTGTATGAACCAACACAAGTGAAGACACTCATCGTATAATGAACACCAAATTGCAGAATACATCACAAACACCAGCTGCTACATAGAAGATGAATCAGTTGGTTTAGATCTGCTCAGACTGCATGAGAAAGTACATGTACATATGGGTATGCATTTGCCAACCACCATGCAGTATGTCACTATTTTGTATGTACACTTTTCTGCATAACGTATAGATAGCGCAAAATTTTTGTGGGTCTTTAATTTCGCGGATTTCATGGATTTTCAACCATTTGCGAATATTTCAACGAAAATTTTTGACACGCCACAAAGTTTCCATGCTCTGACTGCAAGAGCGTCAATGGACAACATTCTGGGGCTAAGCTGCCAAATCTGCAAGGAACACTCTCCAAGGAGATACCTTTGAAGTAAGCATTGCTTTGCTGACAGCTGCAAGCTCGAGCGGACGACAGTGTGATGGTACGGTACGGTGTGTGTTAGATAAGACAGGGAGAGGCTAAGTTCACAGCGATCCATGTTGCAGTTACTATTACGACTGCCGTTGGTTAAGGTGGCAACGAAGTCTCTCGGTGGAGGTTAACGAAAACATAAACCTGGGTTACAGTCAGGACCAGGGTTACTCCTAGTTTCAGGTTTTAGGGTTTGCTTTAGGGAAATCTTGCTTTGCCTAATTGTAAAAAGGGTTTTAGTAGCTTATTAATATATTCTTGAACCCAAAATTGCCACTCGATTGACGCATCTACATGCACTGTAGGTACCGTCCTAACCACCAATGTATCTCAAAATAATCTGTGCCAGCTTTTGTTCAGAGCTACTCTCAAAGTCAGGCTAGACTCATGTTTGTCACTACTCTTGGAATGGACAACCTTGACTGCACCAAAAAGAAGGAGTTTAGTAGAGTGCTGTAGTGTCAGTAGCTGTGAGTAGTGCATAATGCCTGCTTGTGAAAGCAAGCTTGTGTCGAGAAGCAGCAGAAAGGCCACAGTGGCCAAGACCGTATTTGTTGAGTAGGCCCAAGTTGATTACCGTGGCCAGGTGCTTCGAGTGCTGGGCTGGGCTTTAACTAGAATACGCAATTTATCGTTGGTGGGTACACTCCAGTACCCAAAGGAGCTGAACGGTGGTTGTGTGTGGAACAGAGCCGTGAGTTGTTTAGCGACATAAGGGGGAGAGGTGGGGCTAGTAATGCTTGCTTCCACTCGTAAATGAGCCCCTCCCGTAGAGTGAAATGTGCATTCATTGCAAAAAAAAAAGAAAAAAGAAAAAGGAAGTTGATCTAAGCTTATCTTCAAAGTTCCGACCACCACATGAGGGGTTCCACCAGGCCACATCTTAACTTACTTAATTATAAACACATTATTGGATGCCAATGCCGACAGGAAACTGGGAAAATCCCCAATTTTACGGACGTGAATGGTTGAAGACTCCCAAAACCAAGTGTTTGCTAAAAGTTTATGAGCCTGCTGTTAACTAAAGCTTCTTAAAATGAAACTCCTTATGCCAGGAATATATGAACCACCTTGTACCTAGGCTATGCACTGATGTGATACATTGATGTCAATACACATGCAAGTGATACTCCTTGTTTGAAAAGCAAAAATTTACCGAAACAGTATTGTACCGCAAACTCCAGTCAATAGTAATAGAAAACATATTAGTTGTCTCACGCTATATTGTATGTAACAGTGTGCCAATTATCTAGCCCTGTAGAATAGGAATTTGAACATACGTAAGAGTTATGTCAAGGGGGAAAACTCCAACACTAACTGGCACGTCCTTGTTCCTATATATTTTTCTACACACACCTACAAATTTGAATCCCACTTTATGAATAACAAAATTGGATGGGATAAATGGGTGGGTGGTTATGCGGCTAAATAGGATGGAGCTATAATGGTTGGGGTAGTTATGGCTGAATAGGGTGGGGCAATTGTAGCTAAATGGGGTGAGTAGTTACACCTAATGGAGTGGGGCATTTGTGGCTAAATCAATGGGGTAATTATGGCTAAATGGGGTGGAAATTTGTAGGTAAATGGGTGGAGTAGCTACTATAAATTAGGTATTGGAATAGGTTCAAAAACACTGGTCTTCATTACCTCACCTAGGCGAAGAGTGTCACTAATCTGTAAATAAGTCATTCTACATTGTGCCTAAGCAGTTTTTATAGCTTCACTTTACTTTTTGGTGATGATGTCAGTGGATACAGGACAGGATAAGCTGAAGCTCAAGTTTAGCTACACATCACAACAACAGAACTGACAGCCATTTAGCTAACCACCTATTCACATGCCCACCAGTGTACTCGGAACAGTTAACCCCCCCACTTCTGGGTGAGAACCAGACACAGTCACACTTCAATATGATGTGACTGGAGAATGGGCAGGGTGATGCTTAACCTTGGTCTCTGTTCACTCCTATCATCTAACCATGATCAAGTCTGTTGACGGAGAAATGGGAGGGTGGGTTGGGAAAGTTCTTTACATTGCTCTCTGCTCTCACTGTAAAACTGCTGCAGTTTGCTGTAACTTCAATTGGTGTAGCTTGTTCTCCCACTTAATGCACATTCCCACCTGCCCACCCTCGTGGGCTAACTTAGTTTAACGAGTTAAACCTCATTTGGCTTAACCACCAAGTGGGAGGTGGTACCATGCTGTGGCAAAAACTTCACATACTTGGTAGCTATCCCACTTTTATTGCAGGGCCTGGGGCATCTACAGAAGGTCAGTAGTGTTCTGAAATCTGCGCATCAAAGATGTCAAATATCTCAGGGTGCTAACTTGACTCTTGCTCGCTGTGTGAGTTGTTTGCCCAAATATATGCATGTGCCTTTCTGTTAAGTCACAAACTAATATCAGTCCAGCAATCTGAGCTCCACAATATGTACAGTGAATTGCTTTATTACTAGATGCAAGATAAAAGATTCATGTAATGTGTAAACTTCAAACAAAGTTACACTGACAGACAAATAAGAGTTCGAAATAAACCGGAATTTAGTTTGGAAGATATTGCAGTTTTAAACATACTCAAAGTAAGTCGCTTTAACTTACTACATACTAGTTATATTAGCTCTCAACAACAATACTGTTGTTTTGCTGGTTATCATAGTCTTGCGAAAGAGTGCCCATGGTGGAGTGTCTTACAAGTAGGGGGATGGGCACTCTTTCAAATGTTTCCACATCTCGCCATGAAAGAGTGCCCATGTCATGTTTAGAGCAACTCAATGCCCTTGATGTACTAACAATGAGATACATATATGCAGAGGACTAACCTTGTTTCATGTACATAGCTTATATGTAACATGACAAATTTAAACTCACTGATGGTTTGTGTTGTACATATTCTTGGAGTTCCCACTCCCACTACATTCTCAGCAGCCACTGACACGCTGTGATAGCTTAAGGGAGGATTTGAGGGTGGCTCAAAGTTGTGGCTGCACCTCCCAGCTATGCACCTGGCAATGTTCACATTCTCAGTAGCCATAACAGACCCAGTCTGGAAACTGATCTGGTACTGTGTGATGTCCCCACGTATACCAGGACATGGGTTCACTGGGTCCTGGAGAAGAGATTTAATAGTAAGCGACTAAAATATGCTTTTAACACTGTAATGACTGCAGGTTTATGACATAATGTGCCTACATGTGGTGATTTAAAAGACAAATGGTCTACCCAGTGCAGATGAAAGGTACCCTACAGCCATCACAATAGCCACCATGTTCTTGTTTGCACAAACAAGTTTAGAAAACACTCCTCTTGCACCTTGTAAGGGCCCCATTTCTGCCACAGTGTTTTTTTTTAGTCTGGCCTGGGAGGGGGGACTGAGATCCATAATTTTTGTGGTCACTAAGTGGTGTTGGGTGGTTCCCAGAATGTCTAATCCCAGAATGTCTAATCTCATAATGTCTAATCCCATAATGTCTATGCCATAATGTCTAACACTTGTGCAATTAATCTCAAAATGTCTAAGAGAGGTACGTACTTGTTATGTATCAGAGAGTTGGTAGGCTCTCTATGTAGGGATGGCGCCGATGCGCAATATATGCCATACTTAAGCAAAAGCCGTATAACTTCACCACAAATACGCTATTTAAGCACCCAGACATATTCTTTGTGTGCTTTTAGGATCAGCAAGACTCATGTAAGTGGCCAAAAGCCTTGTGGAAGACAGCTAAACACAAGTGTTTGATAGCCAAAGTGCCATTTTTCATATTCTTTCTTTCGAGCAAAGTAACCGCATCCCAAGATGCTCGTAAGAGGCTAGTGCTGCAGGTTTTCCATGGCACGAACATTTTAGAGTTCAGTGCTATACTTAGGTAAAATGTTTGTTAGTAGGCTTTAGGAAAACAAAGTTCACTGCTACTTAGCTACAAGACCTGAAGTGGAAACTTTAGAGATCAGGATTTTGTGCTGCACTGAATTTACCAGAAGTAGAAAGCCTTAGAGTTCCAGAACTTTGTGGCTTCTAAAAAGCTTTACCTTCAAGGGAGGAGCCAGACATCAGTTTATCGATCCTGAAGAGCAAGGCACGGCTTCACCTGCTTTATAATCGCGCATTATGCGTAGTATTAACCCGAAGCATGGTAGCGCGCGCGCTCAATACACGTAGCGATGATTTTATACGTCGTACTAGTATTGAACATGTGAACTCAAACAACGATAACCGAAAACGGTTTTAAGTGCTCACCGTCATTTTAGCACGAAACTGATGCTTATAACAGCGCGGAGCTTTACGACCACTCAGCGTCTTCATAGCTTCAAATTCACTCTGGTCAGCAAAAGCCATTCACGACACACTCTGAGGCTACTTTCCGTTGTTTAGGACGCCATCTTCTAATTTTGTACGCATGCGCACACGAAGTCTCATCCCCAGACCAAAGACCACGGTCATCGGTCCGGAAGCGAGTACGCATGGCTCCGCGGCGATTTTCGAATTTGGACGCGGTTTTTACAGAAATACGTATACTTCCAGAGGAGGTAGTGCAGGTATACGGATTTTGTATACGTACGTTACATCTTCCGGTGATATCCGTTATGATAATCGGAGTTATGCGGTTGTCGTACAACGAAAGAGCTGTGCCAGACGGCAGATTTCGGCACCATCTGTTCCAAGCTGTGTTCATGCGAACGACCTATCCTTCAAGATATGTGTATTTCAGGTGGTCAAGGGTCCACACAGCTGTCGAGACCGCTGTTACTGCTCCCGACGGTATGTGAGAACGCTGTAAATGCCGGGTCCAGCTTCAAGCCTCTGAAATTGGTGAGATTCAAGCGCCCATAGCGCATGAACGCAGGGTGCTATCAAGACCGGACTTGCACCAGATTAAAGATCTGTTTCTGTGCTTTCTGAAAATCCTCACATGATGTGGTGACATCCCCATTAGATTTGGAGCTATAAGCCCATGAAATTAACCATGTTTTGTGGTTTTGGTGTGCATGGGTAACTTTGTCCTATTGTATCTCCTGAACCCTACCACCTATGGACATGAGGCTCGAACTGTTGGATGCAGCAACGATTGAAGTTTATAAAAGGTATGTAAAAGTATTGTGACATCCCCATCAGATATGGAGCTGTGAGCCCGTGAAATAAACCATTTCTCATGATTTTGATGCACACGGGTAAATTTGTGTGACTGTATCTCTTGAACCCTTCCCTCTACAGACACGAAACTTGTACCATTGGATACAGCAAGGGTTGAGGTTTATAAGGACGTGTTCAAGCATAGTGACATTCCCGTCACAATTGGAGCTGTGAGTCCTTGAAGTAAACCATGTTTCATGGTTCTGTACGCATTGGTAATTTTGTGTGACCATATCTTCTGAACCCTACAACTTAAAGACATGGAACTTGTACCGTAGGACACAGCAAGGATTGGCATTTATAAGGATGTGCTGAAGTATCATGACATCCACATTAGATTTGGAACCGCGAGCCCAGTTGTTGGTTTTGGTATGTATGCATTGGTAATTCTGTGTGACCATATCTCCCGAACCCTACAAACTGTGGACATGGAATTCCTATTGTTGGACACAGCAAGGACATGCAAAAGACTTGGCATGGACCCTAGGGAGGTGTACATTATGCCAGCATCATAATTAGTAGCCTTGGTAATTTTGTGTGACCATATCTTCTGAACCCTACAACTTAAAGACATGGAACTTGTACCGTAGGACACAGCAAGGATTGGCATTTATAAGGATGTGCTGAAGTATCATGACATCCACATTAGATTTGGAACCGCGAGCCCAGTTGTTGGTTTTGGTATGTATGCATTGGTAATTCTGTGTGACCATATCTCCCGAACCCTACAAACTGTGGACATGGAATTCCTATTGTTGGACACAGCAAGGACATGCAAAAGACTTGGCATGGACCCTTGGGAGGTGTACATTATGCCAGCATCATAATTAGTAGCCTTGGTAATTTTGTGTGACCATATCTTCTGAACCCTACAACTTAAAGACATGGAACTTGTACCGTAGGACACAGCAAGCAATTTGTATTTGTAGTATGCCTCTGAACATCCATGCATTGAATTGCATTTGTTTTCAGGAACACTCTAATAAGCTAATATGTTTCTACAAGAGCGCATTTTATTATGCGTTCTTGGTTTCTATGATTGGACGCAGCAAGGACTAAGCACAATAAAGGAATTTAGCCGAACCCAGGACACCTCTGGCTTGGGCTACCAGACGGTTCAACTCCTGGCCCTTTCACTTTCCTCTATTTTTGCCTCATAACATTTTAAATTCCTTTATTGTGTTTAGTCCTTGCTGCATCCAATCGATAATCACCAAACATTGTTCAGTTCCAGTCAGAGCAAAATTGATAGCTATTGCATTTCAATAGTGTAGTAACACACAATGAGAGACTGATGTTCTTGTTAAAGTACCGTGATGTTTGATATATATTACAGGCTTGTATGCTGACGTATCAGGTGACAGATGGGTCAGCCTAAGTCAGTGTATTACTAGCCTTGAGCATGTTCCAGTAAACAATTAAAATGCAATTCGGTTTAAATGTTCAGAGGAGTACAATCCTAACTGTTTGGGATTATTAAGCAACATGTACACTATGTTCAAAATTGTCTAATTATGCTATTCCACAATTCCTAAATTTCTAGTTTATTAGGCCTAAAAGAGTACTGATTATGCTGCTGACGAAATATTGGTCTTTCTTCAATACAATAGAATTGTGCAAAATGCAGACATCTGAATCTCGCTGGCGACAGTAACAAATAGTCACGCAAGCCACACCTTTTGCAGAGGGTGTGGCTTGCATGACTAAGTGACAAACTCCTGCAAAACTCAGACTCAGTGGACATAGATGCAAACTGTTGATCACTGGATTTGCCGTTAGGTGAGGTGGTACTCTCGTTGTATTCAAGTCAGCAACTAGTGACTAGTGACTTTGCAAGAGCATGTGTAGCCTCTTCATAAAATCATTTTATTATGCTCTAAATTTTACGTATTATGCTCCAGGTTTTAAGAATTATGCTCGTTTGCTCAAGGCTACTAATTATGATGCCGGCATAATGTACACCTCCCTAGGGTCCATGCCAAGTCTTTTGCATGTCCTTGCTGTGTCCAACAATAGGAATTCCATGTCCACAGTTTGTAGGGTTCGGGAGATATGGTCACACAGAATTACCAATGCATACATACCAAAACCAACAACTGGGCTCGCAGTTCCAAATCTAATGTGGATGTCATGATACTTCAGCACATCCTTATAAATGCCAATCCTTGCTGTGTCCTACGGTACAAGTTCCATGTCTTTAAGTTGTAGGGTTCAGAAGATATGGTCACACAAAATTACCAATGCGTACAGAACCATGAAACATGGTTTACTTCAAGGACTCACAGCTCCAATTGTGACGGGAATGTCACTATGCTTGAACACGTGCTTATAAACCTCAACCCTTGCTGTATCCAATGGTACAAGTTTCGTGTCTGTAGAGGGAAGGGTTCAAGAGATACAGTCACACAAATTTACCCATGTGCATCAAAATCATGAGAAATGGTTTATTTCACGGGCTCACAGCTCCATATCTGATGGGGATGTCACAATACTTTTACATACCTTTTATAAACTTCAATCGTTGCTGCATCCAACAGTTCGAGCCTCATGTCCATAGGTGGTAGGGTTCAGGAGATACAATAGGACAAAGTTACCCATGCACACCAAAACCACAAAACATGGTTAATTTCATGGGCTTATAGCTCCAAATCTAATGGGGATGTCACCACATCATGTGAGGATTTTCAGAAAGCACAGAAACAGATCTTTAATCTGGTGCAAGTCCAGTCTTGATAGCACCCTGCGTTCATGCGCTATGGGCGCTTGAATCTCACCAATTTCAGAGGCTTGAAGCTGGACCCGGCTTTTACAGCGTTCTCACATACCGTCGGGAGCAGTAACAGCGGTCTCGACAGCTGTGTGGACCCTTGACCACCTGAAATACACATATCTTGAAGGATAGGTCGTTCGCATGAACACAGCTTGGAACAGATGGTGCCGAAATCTGCCGTCTGGCACAGCTCTTTCGTTGTACGACAACCGCATAACTCCGATTATCATAACGGATATCACTGGAAGATGTAACGTACGTATACAAAATCCGTATACCTGCACTACCTCCTCTGGTATACTTCCGTGGCATCAGGCTTGACTTTAACCCCTGGGCCACTGCAGATTTTTTGTAACTTCAAGCGAAGGGAAGCTGGGAACGAACCAGTTGCAAATAATTAGAGGTATAATTATGAGAAAAGTCCTGTGTGGCTGGGATGGCTCATGATCGTGAATTTCGAAACATTTATTTTGATGATGGTAGCTAACTGTGTGGCTAGGATGGCTCATGATTGTAGCCATGATGTTAGTTACCGAAAAATAAAAGTTTCAGTGGCTGGAGTAATCAAGAAATTTACAGTCAAGTATAAGTATTATAGGATGTAAAATCTTTTAAGACTTTGAGTGTATATATATCTAAAATGTTTACAAAAAGGTGCAGCGTTCATACTTGGACGTTCTGACTGAAGATCAATGGGCTCACACAGAGCTGCATTTCCAGGCATGTTTGCAGAAGATGTAACTCCCTGATAGACATAACAGAGGCTCTTAGCTGGGCAAAGCTCAAGTGGCAACATATCCACCCCATCATTTTGCTGTATGGCTGTCTCTCTTCTCACTCAACATTGCAGCAAGTCTCTTATATATAGAAGATGTGGCAGCTCTTCCCATACCCCAGTTGTTTCTCTGGTCATATGGAAATATCTTCTCTTGCTCATGCAAGATATAGAAACACTACACACACACAAGGAAAACGCAAGCTACTATGACTCAGACAGAAAGGAAGGGTACCTCTGCATGCTTTGAACAGTAGCAGATGGTACACTGGTATGTAGGGTAAACAACTGTAGCATGCTCCCTGCTGGATCTCTAGCACAGTAGCACTGTCCTTCAGTGCATGTTTATTAATCACTCCTCCCCATCTCAATCAACAGTTTTCCACTCATGACAACAATGTAGTCTTAGCAACTGCAAATTCATTAGAGAACACTACTGCAAGACTTACTATCAGTTGCAAATTTTCATCATTATTATTATGCTAGTAAATTCTGCAGTGTTGCTTAATATACTCAGAGCACTGCAGAAGGGGCACAGTACTCCATCACTGGCATCAAACTTAAATGATACTACTTTTTAGTAGCAAGCTACTAAGGGCTGCATTCATTTTAAACATCGGGTACAATGGCCTGTATTTAAAGTTGGGCCGAAATATCACTTGTGAGCATTGGTGAGCTGACTGTTGAGCTGCATGTTTACTACCTTCTCTTCTGTTCTTTTTCATAACTCTTCAATTCTCAATAGCTGTTACAGAGGTTTTCAGGTTGCTTGTCAAACTGGACAAGCTCCAAGTGCAAAGTCCACTTGTTTCAACTAACCACTAATCAGATTTAAGACTGTTCACTAAAGCTTGCTTGTGTAACAACTTAATTAGTGGTTAGTTTAAACAAGTGGACTTTGCATTTGGCACTTGCCTAGTTTGACAAGTAACCTGAAAACCTCTGTACACACCAGGCCTGGACAGAGCTACAGCTTACTTAGCCTTGCTCATCAAACTCGAAACTAATGCAAGCTGGAACTCATGAGCATCAAACTTCAATGCTGGCAAGATGTCGTAACAATCAAATGTGCAAAACTTTCGTACATGTATGATCCCTTTATTATACCTTTGAAGACGTATACCAACAGTAGTACTAGTGAAAGTTTGGTGCCAGTGATAGTGTACTTGTACCCCTCCTATATACAGTGCTTTGCGTACAGCAACTGCAGAATTTACCAGCATGATTATTATGAGAATTTGCAACTTACACTTACAGTAGAGATCACCAACGTGAGAATTCTAGTACAGTTGTCAGGACTACAATGCTGGGAATGACTGGAAAACAAGTTGATCGCATCATGCAGTGTGCAAGCGTACAGTAGGGGTTAAAGTCAATGTTGATAACACGTATTTCTGTAAAAACCGCGTCCAAATTCGAAAATCGCCTCCCCGCGGCATTAAGCAAAGCTTATGAACACCACGTAGGTAAGGCGCTGCATTCAGCTGCCTACTTCTAGCTACACTAAAAATAGCCTACTCACAGCTTTAGTGAATTGTAAAGCTAGGATGGTCAGTTGTCAGTATGATAGTTTTCTGTGCTGCAGCTGGTCAGTCGTCATGTGATTGACGACTGAATCATGAAATTAGTTTCGCAAAGTTTGATACTGAGAGTGGTTGGCCCTTCATCAGGTTCTAGCTCGCTATATTACACATAACTATTACATGCCTAGAACCACTACTAAACTCAACGCCATTTCAAGTTCTGGTATTGTGGAATATTCCTCTTAGGCTTGGGTCTAACTGTAACTGAGATTAACATCAAAAAAAGTACAGAAACAAGACTTAAAAACATTATAAAATAATGTAATGTAAAAAGATGTAGGGATGGCATGCCAAATTATGCAAACAAGATAGGGATAATGCATGAAAGCAAAGGTCAACATATTGGCAAAGCCCCATCCCTACATCTTTTTCACACTACAGCTGATACAATGCTGCTAGATCATATTAGCCTCCTTCCTGAGCCGGCATGTGGGAGAATGAAAGTGGCCCGGGAATGAGGCTAAAACCATGCTGTGTACTTTAACTACACTTATACTATCATAAGTCTGCAGTCTACTCCAACTCCAAGTTGTTGAAGAGGTTCCGTATAACATAATGCTACCAAGAGGGTCATACTAGCCTCGTTCCCAGGCCATGTGGGATAAGGAAGTGGCCTGAGAACGAGGCTATAGCCATAAATTGCCGGTAAAGTTTGTGAACTTGTGGTACGTTTTAGGAAGACCCCCATGCAGTGTTGAAAATCATTTACGGATGCGGCTTTGCTTTCATGCACTATCCCTACCTTGTTTGCATACTTTTTGGCATGCCATCCCTACATCTTTTTACATTTTTAATGTTTTTAAGCCTTGTAAATAGTAGAATAGGCGCCTATTCTACTATCAGTTCGTCTATTCTACTATCATGGAGTTTATTACAACCCAAAAAGGTGGTCAATGCCTACTATGGCATGGCTGCCGCTCTATAGTCAACAGAAAGATGGATAATGGCATGCACAATTTATTGGAGATGCTCCAAGCGTACATGCCCTGCAAGAATAACAACTCAGGGAGAGGAACTCCTTCAACAGACAAATGGTCACAACCATGCAGTGGATGAAACCGACTCCCGTGTGGAACAAATCATGTAACCTCAGGAAGAGAACCCGAGAAGAGGTTGTACCTATCCCATCAATCTATAATGCTGCATTGATTGATGCAACATGACCATCCAATGGTAGCTCCTAAACTGCCAAGTTTTACGTCATTGAAGTTCTCTCTCTACCAGAGTCGCAGAAGCCAGATGCCACCTCTTCGGAAATCCCATGATGAGATTACACTAGATTACACTTGAAAATTACCTTGATTATCACATTTTAGACATTCTGGTAGCCTCGAACCCAGGCTTTCCATTCTGGATTTTGTCTCCAAAGCTGCGAGACAAAATCTGGAACGGAAAGCCTGGGTTTGAGGCTGACATTCTGGAACATGGGTCCAAGAGTTTAGACATTACGGGATTAGACCTTTTGCGATTAGACATTCAGGGAATAATTCGTGGTGTTACTAGAGTGTTAAATGTGCAAAGAATGGTTGGTAATCAAATTTGAAAAGTGCTAAATTCCAGCAGAAGTTGTAATATATACATCAAGCTAAAATGACCTCCAAACAACAAAAATGCAGTGGTTAATTAACCAGAATTATGTGGGGGAGATTGGGTATCTGCAAATGCTATTCAATTATCAAAAGGAAATCTGACACTATGTAACTTACTGGGACAGTATCCCAAGTGCTGTTGATGAACAGAAGCGTCCTTGATTGTTGGTTGTATGATAGAGTAATGTTACAACTTTTTGGATCTGCAGGAACTGTATAGGAATGAAGGTAGTGATCCAACAATGAAAAGAAAACTGGGTTTATATACATCCACAAGCTTTAGACTTACAACTTCCATTTGATCTCTCAGCAGTGATATAGCCAGGTTTTTATTTTACAGGGAAAATTAAATTTCATGAAGCAACGATGGTTGCGGTTAGTTTTTTTTTTACTTATAGTGATCTGTAAGCACTTTCATTACATCCTGTTCAGAAATTTGCAAGTACTATTTTGTCAGCAACTTTTGAGAAAATAGACAATCAGGACAGTGGAATAGGTCTACATGGTTGCACCACTAAATTAACATAATCCACATAGTACAAGAAAGTGTACCTCTCTGTCTGCTTAGTAGAACAAATATTTGTAGGTGTAATATATATCAAGCGGATATACTGACAGGCCCATTAGAGTGCCTTGGTTACCTCTATACAAGCTATAGCTATGCTTCTTCTCAGTTTTTTGGGAGGGGGGATGTAGAAAACAAATTGATCATGCAACTGTGCTTGTGGGCAAAGTACATCCATGCATCTGTCTATGACTTTGTTCCTATTTTACAAACTCTGGTATAGTAACAAATTCTCATTACTTTTGGATGATAAAATTGCTTCTAGGTAGTACTGTTCAAATATCCTATGGTTAGAAGGAATAAATATACCTTTGCAGAACATTTGAATTTCAATTACACTTTGTGTCAAATGTGACTTACTTTAACGGCTGTAGAGGCAGACAACAGTTAAAGAAGGTCACATTTGACACACACAAAGTGTAATTGGTATTGTATGTTGTCTGCCTCTACAGAAGGAGGTAGTCAACAATTTTATAGCATTTTTTTGTACTTGATAGAACTTCTGCAAAGCTTCAAATTGAGAAATCATGTCTCTTTCATTAAGTTTGTGTAACACATTCAATTTCAAGGACACTGTTTCTTACTGGCCATTCACATCAGATTTATGCTCCCAGATGGATACCTTTGGTTGTGAATTCCGATTAACCATTAAATCCCATTCTATTTTAGACTATGTATAGCTTCTATGATCTGTAATTCAACTTCTACTGTGAGCTAGTACAGGAATCCTGAGCCAAAGATATATTTAGCCATTCTGTGCAGGTTCACAACCCTGACCACACCCACTCATTGTGAGCTTTATTAGTCCACACTCCAAAGGAGGTACGACAGCGCCACGTGATGTATAACGTCCTTCTCCCTTCAATACAAACTGCCAAATTGTCAGTCTGTTTGAGTACTTTTAAACCGGGCTATCATCTTGATACCTTTAGGAAAGAAAGTGCATTGACCGACAAGTCAATTGACTGCCTTGGTTGCTGGTCGGTCCTGTACTGAGTGGGTGTAGTGTACTATGCATACTTTTGTACTGACTTGAACTTTACAAGTCTACTTTACACCTTGAGAAGTATGTGTAAACACTGTAAAGCAGCAGTCATCCATGGGAATGGCACCTGTGCAGGCCTTAAAAAAGGGAAAGTATGTAGAATGCTCCTAAGACATAAAAGCTATACTTGTCTGCATTCTGCACACATTTGACCCTTTCAGCGACATCACCGTGTGTTGCACCTCTTCTGGTTGAGACTGAATACTACACCTACCCGCCTCCCTCTGTCCCATGGAACTTTTTTTGTTGACACAACACAAAATGATAACCTGCAGTCAAAGTTGGATGACGAGTACACTCATCAATAGTGGTTAAAGGGTTAAGTCAAGGCCACTTTGGTGATGGATGGCACTATCCTTCTCATTGCAAATTCACTGTAAATATAAGGAGACATTTACTGCCTTGGTACATGCATACCATAGTCTCGCGAAAAAGGGCCCATGGGCGGTACACATTACTTTGTGCTCAGACAAGGGGGTGGGCGGATATTTGTAACATCACTGCATTTTACCACGAAAAAGCGCCCATATACCGTATTCGCTCGATCAGACGCCGCTCTCGAATTGTCGCCGCACCTCCAGACATGCTGAACGAAATAGTCGCCGCTCTCAAATGCTAGCCGCGGCTAATCTGCGAAGGGGTCTGATTCCTCGAGCTCGCTATCCGTTGCAGTGGCAAGCGTGGCAGTGTCTCTGGAGGTGCCATCCTAGTCTCGCGTGTTGGGTACCCATACATACACTCAGTGAATCCCCAAATCGTTACATGGTTTTAAAATAAATCAAGTAAAGATTCACTTTGTTACTTTGCAAACAAGTTCCGAATAGTAGCAGATAATAGATGGTCTCAATATTCCGCACATGAATAGCAACAAAGCAAGCACATGGAATGGTAATTTCTCATTCAATTTTGGTTTGATATTTGAGGGTACATGTTGTAGCTAGTTACCATGATTTTGTTTACAGATCCAAACTACTCCACAACCAGACTACTGAAACAAGCATATGCATACCAAAATCTTTGAAGTACGTACAAAACTTGTGCATTGTTAGCCTTGGGCTTTGCAGAAGTATGGGAGGTGTCTGAAGTGAAGGCGTTCCGTTTAGCACAGCTTAGCACAGTTACCACACTTAATTTAGGATGCAACCTTAGGGCTAATTAGTCCACAAGAAAGAGCACCTTAGGACGCACGAAATAACCATTTTAGTCCACAAGAAAGAACATCTTAAGACGGATGAAATAAAACCTAAGTTTCCACACACAGCTTTTATACATACACAATTTGCCTCATATCTACTATGCAGACATTGCTTTAACACTTTTCTGCCTCATTTTATGCATGATGCCTAGTTAAGGTGATCACTATTAGTACTTCTGGCACCTCCAGTGCTTCTGTATGCACATACACATTCATGTACGCATGATTATGTGCATCAACAGCATGTGATGATTACAACTATTGAAGGACAGCTGCATGAAGAGACACTATGTCCAAGGGGTCAAACACCTAACTTTGTTTTGTGCATGAGATAGGAGTCCTCATCTCCCAGTCACCAAAGTGCAGCTGATGAGGCATTGTACTTGTCAAAATACATCCTGCGCAGTGGGCGACTTTGCATAACATCTAGGCCTCCCTTTTTTATTCAGGAGATGTGGTTCATTGATTGTTCATCACATGAAATGGTATTGTATGTTTCTAAAAAAAACAAATGCTTTTGGCCTTGACGGTATAGATCCCAACTCTACTTTCTAGCGCAGTTGAAATACTTTTGGCCTTGATGGTATAGATCCCAACTAGTAGAGTTGAAATGCTTTTGGCCTTGACGGTATAGATCCCAACCAAAGGAGGTTGGAAGCTAATAATTAGCGATGCACGCGGCGCGCGAGGTAGCAATTAGTGCTACGTGATGATGTAATCATACGGGCTGCTATAGAGGCCCATAGATAAAGGTGAAATCAACTCAGTGGATACTGTTAGGTGAGCTCTAGATCGACCGCTATGGCATTTTATAACGCGCAAAATTTTCCGCAGGGATTCTCAAGGAAACACTCAAACGCTTCGCATATAAGGAAGAGCTATAGCGGTCGATCTAGAGCTCACCTGGCAGCATCTACTGAGTGAGTTTCGTCCCAAACAAACGAAAGTTGTTTGTATAAATCGATTTCACCTTTCACTATAGGCCTCTATGGCAGCCCGTATGATTACGTCATTCACATAGGACTGACATGTCACTAATTACTAGCTCCAACCTCCTCTGGATCCCAACTGTATAGTAGAGTTGAAATGCTTTTGGCCTTGACGATATAGATGCCAACTAGTAGAGTTGAAATGCTTTTGGCCTTGACGGTATAGATCCCAACTAGTAGAGTTGAAACGCTTTTGGCCTTGACTGTATAGATCTCAACTCTACTATATAGCATAGGAGTAGGGAAGCAAATTTGAAGTGTAGAGGTCATGCTGTGCCGCACGTAGCACGGTGGCGAATTTTTTCAAAGTGTGCACATTTAGACTGCAAAATAAAACCTTTTTTCAACGGTGTATAATCATGATTCTAGCCTCATTCTCAAACCTTACCAACCCTCCAGTACAATATTCAATTGATGTCGAAAACAGATTAGGCCTATACTGACTTCCCTTGTAGTAGTCTCTTTGAAAATTTGCGTTAGCTTCGTACCGAGCCATTTCACTGCCAAGATTTCGATCACCTTATAGGAAATGTACGCATATAACTGGATAAGAGACTGATGCAACGAAGAGGCTGCTTGACCTTAGCCTCGCTCCCAGAGAACGAGGATAGCTTGAGCTAACTTATAGCGTGCAGGTTATGAATATTATAGGTATAAATTTTAATGACAATTGAGGCCAGAAGGCCCATTAGTCAGGTGAACATTACAGGGAGCATGAGTATCATATACTGTTTCTTCTGAGTTCAAAGGCTACTGCGACAAACTTACTGTGTAAATAAACCAGTTTGTTATCATTACATGAGGAAATAAACTTCCATTTGTCCAAGTCACTCAAATGCACAAAGGATGGATTCAGTAGACAGCAGTGGGTTGTGAGCTCTTGTAACTCTTGTAAGGATGTGTATATTAATTTACGGCCTAAAAAGTGTAGCGGCCAAAGCTGCTACGGCCGCTACGGTTCCTACGCCACTGTATAGTTGGGATCTATACCGTTAAGGCCAAAAGCATTTGTTTTTTCTGGTCATCTAGTTTACTTTGACAACATTTTCAATTCTGTCTGTCATATAGCATACACGATATATTCTACTTGCCTCGAAGGGTGATTATCAGGGGTTCACTTTCACCCCCCTTTAGACTCCCACAGTTGACACCATGCAATGTGATACCGTATTCATAACCAGCCATGAAACCAGTTAGTTCATGTCGTGTGGCACCGCCATTGGTGATGTTCAGAAGTCCTCCATATGGGGACTGGGGAGCGTTGGTGATGATGCTGATGAGGTAGAAATCAGCACTGTCTCCACCACTCAGTGTCCAGCTGACAGTGATATTCACAGCTCCACTGTCATCTTCAGAGATGTCAATACAGGAGAGGGTGGGGACAGAGGGGGGATCTGAAGAAATGAACAATTTCATTGAACTCAATTTGAACTGGCTATTGGTTGATTCTGAATCACTTTACTGTCACTGAATCCCAAAATGTGCCACCTTAATTTAAGTGTGTACATTCTTTGCTATAATTATTTACTGAAGTTTTCACTTTTCAACTTTCAACAATAATGACATTACTTCAGTGGTGGATGCAACTGCACAATGACATAAGTAAACAAATTTCCCTCAACACTGAGACACTCATTCGAGCAAATTTTGTTGAGGCGACTGTCTCCTACTTGGTTAAACTGCCTCTGCATTGCAAATCTATGTAGTAGAGGTGACAGGGATAAATGCAAATAGTCCTGTGTGGCTAGGAGGATCCATTCTAGTTGTTGTATATCTGATTACACTAGCCGATTACTTTTTTAATAAAAAGCAAACGTTTCAGCACCTATGCAAGTGCCATCTTCGGTGCAAATGACAAAAACAGATAAAACTGCTGTATAAAAGAGTACAAGAGGGAGGGGGGGGGGGGGGGGGGGGAGGGGGGGGTGGAGCCTAATACAGGAAATCGTCTAATGAACAAAACAAGCATGGAATGCTAGGAAATTAGAATCTGCAGGTGCATGTCTATCCCTTCTCAAACAGGTTCTCATATTCAGCTGGGAGTGTCCCACAGTCTCTGTTCAGGGTGTCCCTGGTCTGGCGGATGAACACAGCCTCTTCTAATATGCGCAGTGGCGTAGGAACCGTAGCGGCCATAGCGGCTTTGGCCGCTACACTTTTTAGGCCGCAAATTAATATTCATAATCTGCTAAAGTTACTATAATAGCTAAAGCTAGCCTCGTTCCCTGGGAACGAGCCTAAGCTCAAGCAGCCTCTTCGTTGCACCAGTCTCATATGCAGTTACATGCGTACATTTCCGCTTAAAGTACACCACAAAGCAATCAAAATTTTGGCAGTGAGATGGCTCGGTACGAGGCTAGTGCACATTTTCACAGAGACTACTACAAGCGACGAAAGCTGGGCGGTCTCCTGGGAACGACGACGAAGTCAGTACGTATAATCTTACTGTTTTTCAAATATTTTACTGGACGGTTGGGAAGGTCTGAAAGCTTATACACTTGAAAAAAGGCTTTATTTTGCAGTCTAAAGGTGCACACTTTGAAAAAATTCGCCGATTTCAACTCTTCCGCCTTGGCTGAACATGCCTGGACATGGCTGAACATGCCTGGACATGTGACCATGCTATAGACTGGACTAGTGTGAAGGTCCTGTCCAATCCCAGAGACTACACCACCCGCATATTAGAAGAGGCTGTGTTCATCCGCCAGACCAGGGACACCCTGAACAGAGACTGTGGGACACTCCCAGCTGAATATGAGAACCTGTTTGAGAAGGGATAGACACCTGCAGGTTCTAATTTCCTAGCATTCCATGCTATACTTAGAGCACATTCCAGCATTTAGTTTGTACACTCTACAAAGCAGAAGCGGACCTGTGCTATGTACACTGAAGCTTTATAACATTGTTTGTGCTCCAGTGCAATGCACTTGTGTAACATGAATTCTTAGAACCTGAAGTCAGGCCTCAATGTACCTGAGAACCACCATTGCTGTAAGTAAACATGGTATGATTCAACAAGGACAACTGCCGTTGCACCAAGTGCATTCACCACACCGAAGATGCCATACATAATTATACATATACATCTTTCTAGCTGTCCAGGAAAAAGTGAACTCTTTAATTATAGTGACTGTCAGAGATAATAGCCCTTCAAAAACAAAGGTTCCATAGCAGACTTGTGAATGTGCATGACATGTTTTGTTCATTAGACGATTTCCTGTGTTAGGCTCCACCCCACCCCCCATCTTTTACTCTTTTATTCAGCAGTTTTATCTGTTTTTGTCATTTGCACCGAAGAAGGCACTTTATTCGGCTAGTGTAATCAGATATACAACAACTAGAGTGACAGGGATAATTTTAAAAAGCTCTTGGAAAAAGGCTAAGTGCTCTACATTCTATGGCTTACAAAAGTTGAGATTTTAGCTTCAAATACTGTTCTTTTAGTTTCTGCTTTTCTCTTATAGTTTTAGTTTTTAGTTGTGTTATTTTTCATTTATGGAACTAATATTTTAGTTTTAGTTACAGTTAAGGAATTGGTTTATTTGTATCAGCTTCAGTAGCAAAAATGCCAATATATAACACAGCAAACAAAAATTATGCAATTCTTCTGTATACATCATGTATACACCCCCACTTTGTTTCTCTGTAAACATCTACACATCTTCACATTTGGGAATGAAACTAACTTCATCTTTTTAGTTAAATTCCTCAAGTTTTAGTTTTTTGGAAGTAAATTTCCGCAACATTTAGTTTTAGTTGTAGTAATTTTCCCAACCTTTTAGTTTTAGTACAGCTACTAAAATCTTAGTATTTTAGCCATAGTTTAGTTCAATTCCTAAAAGTTAAAGTGCTAAGCTGTTACTAAAATACATTTTAGTATTAGTTTTAGTTAACTAAAATAACACTAGCTTCAAATACCTTCTGGATGGCACAACGTATACACACAAAAGCTTCCACTTCATGCAAAATCCCAGTAGGTAAAAGTAAGATAAACCTTCTGTGGTCTGTTTTAGTGAGAAACATGGGGAACAGAGATATAGTATAAGTTGTCAGGGCCTTTACTTCAAGTGGCCATTACGCAGCCAACATATGCCCACAATTGCAAGTATTACATCAGCATAACATTTTCAATAATGATGCAGATTTACATGCACATCAAGCCCATAGCCAGGATTTTAGAAGGGAGTTAATAGATGCATGATGTGCATGTATGCATGCATAACCATGCAAGACAAGGGGGGTCTGGGGGCATGTTACCCCTAAAATTAGATCATCTGAGATTATTGCTTCTGAGGCAATTTGGGGACAGAAGCAGAGCTGTTGTAGATACAGTGGCGGATCTAGAAATTTAGAAAGGGGGGTTCAGTCACCGGCGCGCTTTGCTCGGCGGAAAATTTTTGGGGTTGCCACGCACACTTTCAGTCACGTGAACGCATTCATACAATAAAATAAAATATAGCTGGAAGGCCGAACCGAGGGGTCTGTCACAAAAGAAATCTCGTACACTGTCCGACAGCGTTGTTTTAATTTTAACTAAATACATTTTAGTATGGCCTTTTTAAAATTAACCAAAACTACAACTAACTAAGCTGGGAACTATAACTAAAATATCCAAGAACACACAAGAAGAAACCTGTCGGCAGAAATCTAAACTGAAATCCAGAAATCCACTGTGAAATCCAGAAATCCACTCTGAAATCCGAAATCCAGTGGATTTCGAAATCTCGTACGCCGAGGCGTGCCGTGGCAGACCCCTCGGGCCGAACTGAATATCTCGAAGCAACTCTAGGCCTAGTCAAACATCTGGAGATCAGTAAGGAGCTGATATGTGAGTGTGTAACTGTGCCTGGTTGTTGTTGCTGCATGCCACTGCTGCATAATCATTTGATGGACTCGTGCAGTTATGTACGCAAAATACATTACTATAGCCGCCAAAGGGGGGTGCATTTGCACCCCCTTACCCCCCCTAAATCCGCCATTGAGATACATGCCTCGCAGAGTATTGCATCCAGTTTTGGCTGTAGTTTATATATGTATAGGGATTTGCTAAGCCAGTTGAAATCAAATTTCCATGAGAGAAGGTAGCTAGTGGGGTGACAGATGGTGAAACAGTATGCAGAGAATTCTGGAATTTATGTCACAAGGAAGAGCATCAGCTTATACGACAGAAAGATGACTACCTTACCATAATTTAATGGGCATAATATAAGGCTCCGTGGACTTACAGTTGGATTAATGAACTCTCAAGTGTCTGTAACAGTGATTTATTTACACTGAAACGCGTACGTGTGCCCCGGTCCTCAAAAACAAACATAGTGCACAACAGCAAAAACATTTTTGGACAGCGCTGTTCTCAATGCCATGGCAGTACTACATAGTTTATACAAGCGGTAGGGTATTTAAAACGTATAAACATGTGATGTACAAATTCGTTTGGAGGGTAAAAGGGGAGGGGGGGGGAATTTCTAGCGAACCTACCCTGCCTATGGGCCTGCACATCCAGTAAAAGAAGCACTCACTGGGCTATCCCAAGATAAACATTTTGTGCATGCCAAAAAAAAAGCTCACCTATGATGTTTATAGTGTTGCGCTGCTCTGGTTCCATCCCAATACCATCCTGACACACCACCAGGGTGCCATTGAGATCATCTGTGGCAGTGACTGTTGCAGTTGATGTAATTGATCCTGTCACCACTTCAGTGACAGCAAACTGAAATGGGGGGTGGTCAGAGATCACCCCACCCCGACTACCAGGAAGAAGCTCGCGAGTGATGTTCAATGATTGAATGTGCCACACATGTCCAACAGATTGAATTTTGCATGTGAATGTCACACTCTCCCCGGGGCAGGGTCTTTCCACACTGGACTGCAACTGAGCACCTGAAACTGAAGGTGAACAACGAGCTTAGCAAACAAACAAACAAACAAACAAACAAACAAACAAGAATACAGTTGTACATGAGTAAAGTGTCTAGCCCATGGCAAGTGTACAGTGCCAAAGATATGCTATCACTGCATGAAGGGTACATGTACTTCCATTTGCACATTCATGCATTTATCAATGCTAACCTGAATTATGACAGCAATAATTTTGAAACTTCAATGACCACACACACACATCACTGATACACCATCATCCCAATTTCTTGTACCGGTACCTTGCACAATGTCTAAGACAGGTGTACTCTTAAAAAAATTAACATTTATCAGCTATAAATTTAACAGATAACATTGATGAAGCACTGCCACACTGAGCAACATGCAAGCTACGTTCTAGTAGTATGTTCATCACCTTTCATTCTACACAGTCTAGGATGGAGTTGCATTTCTATGGTGGCTAGAGTTTTAATCATGCCTGCTGGATCTGTATGTCCTGGGCTTCAAGACATATTTGTCTTTGTGCAAATCAATGTAATCACTCTTTGTTGTGTGTATAACTATGCTTTATACTAAAACGTGAGTGAATGCATGCTTGTTTGATGCCCCTTAATATTACTCCTGGTCTATCCATTATATACTCTTCATGGTTGCTTGATTACCATCTGAAAGTGTTTTTCCTATATATACAAGAAGTATACTTAGAAAGAGTATCTATAGATCTGCCTATGAATGATATATGTAAATATGCAGTGCACAAGTGATTTTGTAGCTTGACGTTCACAACTACTGCAGGTATAACTTGGCCTCCATCATTCAATGAAAAACTAGACGGTACTTATCAACTTACCTGAACTTACTATCATAAAAAAGTCTGTGCTTTTTTCGTTGATGCAGGCATGCATGCGCACACATATGTACATTCACAACACGTGATGACTACAATTGCTTGTATCGTAGCAACAATCTTTGAAGGCCAGCCGCACAAAGAGATGTTATCATAGTGTTTGAGGATCTTCTACCTGTTGTAAGAGCCCCCACCTCCCAGTCACCCTAGTGCAACTGATGAGGCCTAGTATGTATTGGCTGTGTTCAGTGGATGACTCTGCAAAACATCTAGGCCTGCCTTTTTATCTCTACTTATAAGGTTTCACATATGTATGGGATTCAGATGCATTAGATGTAACTATAATGAATCTTAATTGGCATAATCATGATGGTATGAATATCTGAATTTTTAAAATTGAACCACCCACATATCAAGGCATGCATTATCAACAGTGCTCAACTTACATGTACTAAGAACCAGCAACACAGTGACTGCATACAACTTCTTCATATCTACTAGTAAAAAAGGAACATAATTATGAAAATATGTCAACTTTAATACACTGCAAAACACAGTATAAAGGTTTTATGTTAGCAAGATTTTAGTCTGTACTTCCATGTCTCTACAAAATTAATCCAAGACACTACATTTCATCACTCTGCATGTTCTGGTAGGTGTCAATGATATAAATGGCAAGGGATGTGGTGAACATGCACTATTCGAATAACATAGGCACTCTTTGAATAACATAGGCTACTCAAACTGTCACAGCTTCAACCCAGTTGGGTCGAAACATTGTACAAAGATTAAAATTTTCAATACCCGACCTGTCATGGTTCACTCTCCTAACTTCATGGACTAGAATAGACTCAAACTGTGCGCTCATTGTTGTAGCAGGTACTTGACTCCTGCTTCTTTCGTAAAGTTAGGAATACTGTGCAAGGGCAAGCCAGGCTGCTCACAGAAGCAGAAGGCAGAAGAAATTCTTATGCTGGCTTAATCAACTTAGCTAACCTAGGATGCTAAGTGTCCAGCTCTGAGCTGAACTGTCAAGGATGCCTGGTAGGAGGGAAATATAGATTTGTGACCAAGTCCACAGCTGTCTACAAGGTGGAGTATCTCCAAATTCAACATGTGCGGATAGAAGGAATATCAAGGGTGCTAAGTACATTAAAAACTCCACAATGCAAACTTCCCAGTGCACTCAATATGATAGTGACTTAGCAGGCAGAGTCTCCAGAAACATCTCTTGAATCACATGTGATTGAAATTTTATGTCATAATTAACTTGCAGCTTGTTTCTAAGTTTTGCACCATCTATATGTATCCACCATGGACTGACAGCTAATAATTACCAATTGTGATTTTAACACTGGAATGGCGCCACACTACTTCAACAGAACTGAATACACTGCATATGGAAAGTTCTTGCTGCAGAGCCCCTTGAGTTCTAAACGCTATAAAAGCAAGCTGAAAGTTATGTGTGCAGTGAAAGGCTAGCTACCAAAGGCGTAGGAAACAAATTGGAGGTGTAGTGGAATACTACCTCATTGCCGTTCCCAAGAGATTGCCCGGGTTTTTGTCACTTGCAGTAGTGGTCAATGCTCATTTGACAAAGTGCATTAGCTCTTTACCAAGGCCATCCCACCAGCAAGATTTTGATTGCTTTACACTGTACTTTAAGTGGAAATGCATGCGTGTAACTGAACACGAGACTGCTGAGGTACAGGTAACTAATTTAAAGGCTATAAAGTGTAGCTGCTACACTACGCTTCCTACAATATACCCTTGTATTGTCCTTACTTTGACTTGAGGACAATTTAAACAAAACAACACTGACAATACGTATGCAGTTGCCATCCTATAAGTACATGTGGATTCCATAGACAGTTACAGAACATTTGGTATTCCTACTGTCAACCTTTTTATTGACTTTAACAACAGTGTCTTTTATAGTCACAGACAATGTATCTTCTTTTTAACGGAAATTATTGACTATCTATTTTTAAAATCAAATGCATAGACACATGTGATTAGAAGCACATTAATTTTTATTCTCCATCTAAGCCTGACATTCACTAATTTCTATCTTAACAACTAGCAAAGTAGGCTACCAATTTAGGTGCAGGCAAGTAAATACAAGAACAGTAATCCTGCAACCTTGACTGGTTCCGTGTTCTGATACATAGATACAAAGTATGTATATCACAAGTAACACAGATTAAGTACACAAGAAAACACAACAGCATACAGCCAAGGTATGCCTACGTATGAATTCACTGAGCATCAGTTCGTAGTTAAATCACAAACAACCACAGTACATATAACGAGCACAACATGTGTACTGTATTGCATGCAAGAAACAGAAGAGAAGGTTGAGGGGTAAGATGGGAAGTCTATTATGGTGAAACTTCCAACCCCCGGCCAGATGAAAAGGTATTCCAATCTGCTAAATCACTTTTGGCTCTATGCTTTTCTCTTTGCTGTTGCAAGTTTTACTGAAACAGTATATCCATGCATGGTTAAATCATTATTGCCTTGAAGGGATGTCTCTAATCGCTGAGGTGGAAAGGAATGGTACAAACTATGGGGTGTTCTGCATTACCTAAAAGTGCTCTACAATACCTGCACAAAGTGAGTTTGCCAATCAAGAGTGCGGTGAACAAGATACTCTGTAGCTAGTATTACAGTTCCACAGTTTTTGGCTTGCTGAGGGTAAGTCGCTATATAATTGTTTTGCTATAACTGTACCTGCCTTACTGTGTGTGGCTACCAAATGCCATGCACTCAACAAATTTTGCCACAAGAACCACACACACTTACAGGTTGTTGGAAGTAGGGAATTTCAAACAAATTTCACCACACTTTATACACTGATTAATCTCATGTAGTCAGACTCTGAGTTTAGGAATTCAGATAGCGGATGGTTATGCACGTTCCAAGCAAGGGGTAGTCACTTATGTGAGCACTTATGGAGCACTTATGTCCCCTTCAAGAACGGCGATGGAAACAAAAGGCCATAGTGTGTGCTAGAATTCTCAGAGGTTGTTCTGTTATACCTCCCTCTCACTTCTCATCCAAACCAACGACTCCATCACTCCTTCCCACTAGCAACTCCCTTTGCAAGGACTTCAGCTCATCAGTCATCCTTTTTTATCAGCAGTCATCATATATATCATAATTTACCTGAACATGTCATTTGTGCTCCATCTGTTTTTTCGTTTAAGAATAGACTTAAGTCTTTCTCAATTTTTTGTCTCGTAGCTCATCATTCGTTCTTTGCTCTTAATTTTTCTCTTTCTATTTATTTGTTTTTTGGGCAGGCTTCATATTAGCATTGAGTTGCTATTGCCTGACCCTAATGCATACTCTGCTCTGCATTAAACCTTATAAATAAATTTAAAAATGTGTTTCCTGTAGAAGCATTTGCAACAAGGATCAAATGGAATCAAGCAATCAACATCCTGTTTAGGGATTGAATTCAACAGCAAAAATTGTTGGATCAGTGATACTAAAGAAGCGCACATACCATTTCTGATCTTTCATCCGTGGTAGATCAAGTGCTCCAGGAGGGGGCAATCAAGCGATCAAGCACAGTTTCGTCGATCCCGTAAGTGCATGAATACATGTAACCCTCAAGATAGGCATCTGCACGGATGCCTATTTTCACTTGAAGATGGGGGTCCCGCGGTGAAAATAGACATCCCACGCAAAGGTAGTCGCGCAATTGGAGACTAAATACCTTGAAAAGGCTGCTTCTGAAAACACTGTTATCTTCGCTGTTACATAAGTAGTCGGAAAACTTCTGCTAGCCCTTGGCGTCCATCTACCACACCTACCGGAGCCACTCCCACAAATCGATACGTTTTGCGATACTGTCAACCTCGCAAAACGTTCACGCAAACATTAGATATATGTGACTACCACTCGACAAAATACTAGTTTGACCATGCACTCCGAAATAGTATACAGAAAACAGCTACATGAATAGACAAGGTCATTCCTATATACATGTTTGCACTTACTTTGATACTGCTGACAAGTCAGAGCTGCCACTTAGAGTTCGGAATGGGCTACGTACGTAGACAAGGACGATAAACAATGATGATCACCGATACTGATACCGATACTTGGTTCCTCACCTCAGGACAATACTTAGCTCACGTGGTTGGCAGGGCACATTTGTATTGGCGGGTAGGAAATAGAGACGCGAGTGAGAAACGAAGAACCTCGCGAAGAGCATTGTATACATGTACCTTACATTTCAGGCGGTGCCAATATCGTTTGGTATTCAAACGGTATCGCTCACGTCAAGGGCGAGCCATGTTCTGGAATGAACCGGAAACTGTGAAGTAGACTGGACTGGAATAGAGTCTTCTACATTTCGGGCGCACATTATACAGAAATCCGTAAAAGATATTTATAACCAAGATTGCTCATGTGATTGAAAAATTGATGACGCACTACACGCTGTGAATCCGCTCCACAACGTATGATTTTCGGCGACGAAGTAGGTGGGGTTCATCACTACTCGCATATGTATACAAGCTCGCAGTTTTCATAGAGGTTGCAATTCTGACCACTGTGCAAGCCTTTCCAAAACCAAAATTAGTTTCCACATATTGCTGTATTTATGATTATATAATGTATGGGTATATAGCTATGTTACGTATCTTGATCATATCCTTTTCACTGGAGCATTTTCATTGTTCCTTGAACTTCCCGAAGTTCGTCATGATATTGAGATCAAACTCTGACTCCGAAATGCGAGGGTACAGCTATCTGTATTGTTCAGGCATCAGAATGATAGTTATTAAACATGCAATCATAGATGATATAGTACGGACGACACGTCCGTACTAGATCATCTATGATGCAATGCACTGATTACGCAGTTCATGATACGCAGTGGTATTCAACATCAGGGAAACTTACATTGCTGGACTATGGGATCTAACACAAAAAACAGTAACACAACATAGCTGATGCTGTACACAGACTCAGCTCAGTCCTAACTCAGTCAAATTTACCTTCACCTTGCATGTTAGCTACACAGTCCGTTTTATGGTATTGTTTGGTATACTCTACGACATAAGGACTCTGACTGCTCGTAGGTCTCACACATCTAACACAAAAGAATGTATAGCCAGAAATATAAAGCCGTACTCACCTGCACCACGGGACACAGTATCTGCAGGGAGTTAGTTTCACGCATCCAAGTACATCAGATTCTGACAGTGAGTAATTGCTTTTCCCCACAGTCATACCAAGGAGAGATCTACAGCGCTAGGACCCGTGAGTCCATGCTATTACGTCAGTTAGCTGCGTATTTTCACTAATATACTGGGTTCCGCTGCAGCATAGTATTAGTAACGTTATACGTTATATTACAAGCAATGAATCACATCAGTCTACATTAAAACAAAAGCCTAGTTGTCAGTATACAAAGTCACCCACTGCACAGGATGCGTTTCGACCAGTACCAGGGCTGTGAAGTTAGAATGCATATGTTCCGCGCAATCTGAGAATTTGCGCAATCTCGAGATTGCGTTGCGCATTCTCAGAATCCCGAGATTGCGTTCTAATCTCGAGATTGCGCAGGCAATCTGGAGATTGCGTAACACGTGTGCGCAATCTGGAGATTGCGTAATACGTGTGCGCAATCTGGAGATTGCGTAACACGTGTGCGCAATCTGGAGATTACGTAACACATGTGCGCAATCTACGAACTTTGCCTGTACGCCCGACAGTGAGTGATCTACTGTGTAGCTCGCAGGATGGAAGACATCCTTGATAAGCGGCGTCTACCTCCATAGGAGGCATACTGCGATCTGGAAGAGTGAGTAATGCTGTGTATTGATGAGCAACAGAAGAGAAGGTCGCGTTCGAAGTTTGCCTGTCGATCGTAGTTGGCCACAGTCAGCTTATATGCCACACGCTACTGGTTCAATCGAGTGTATACTATCTAATTGTGTCAGCGACAGTTGAAACGTACCTTCGCTGAAACTGTCAGCCATCTTTTGCGTGTATTATTGGTCATTTTCAGGTACACAGCGGGTACCCGCGTTTCCACCGTTGTAGCTTATTCCAACTTTACTAGCATGCAGGTCTCCTGACTACGTCCTGAGTAAGGCAGGTTTGTTTTCAACCAAGCTAAGCCAAACTATCATTGCCTGAACTCTGCTATTTTACAAGATATAACGCAAATTATGAATCAACACTACACAAAGTCGCCATTTTTTAGTAGCTTCTCGAGATGGTTTCTGCACATGCGCGTTGGGGTAAAAGAGATTGCGCACTATACTTGCGCAATCTCGAGATTGCGCAAGTATAGTGCGCAATCTCGAGATTAGAACGCAATCTCGGGATTCTGAGAATGCGCAACGCAATCTCGAGATTGCGCAAATTCTCAGATTGCGCGGAACACATACATTTATTTAACCCTTTAAGTCCGAATGTTGCAGATCTGCAACATTTTGGCATTGAACTATTTTGTGGCTTCTCTCTTCGTAACGCTTTTTGCCCAAGCGCCGACATTATTACAGTTAGTTTATTAGTACTTCCTCCCTCTCTGGCTCTAGTAATTAAGGCGGGCTAGGGTCCTGTACACCGGAGCAAGCAGCTGTCAAAACAGAGACGGTGTGCCTGCGATAACGCCGATCGGACGGTACAAGTAAAACGGCCTTTGTTCCGAGCTTACCTGGAGTAGCGCTCCTGTTGTGAGTTACTATGAACCTCTTCTCTCCAGCAGTGAAGCGATTAGCGGCAGGAAACGCGAAAACAAACAGTTTCCGAAAGCTACGACTAACACGCTTACCGCGTGGCTACCTCGGAGATGGCCCCGCCCCTTGCATCCCACCTCTTCCTGCCCAGAGCAATAATCATTATAAATAACCATCGGGGCATACCCCCGAGGCTGTTGAACGCTGTAATTATCGTCGTAAGGTGTATTGAGCAGCGCTACATGCTCTTGAAGCACAGTCTGCAGCAGCTATACTACGTGGAGTAAATTTTGCAAGTAATTTTAGGACCTAAAGGGTTAAGGGCATAGGAGCCACTACGGCCAGTATGTTTATGGCCATGGTTTTTGTGTGTCAAACTGATCTTGCTCATTATCAATCGAACGGCTGCTGCGGATTGGTGAAGCTACCCAAAAAATCTAAGCATCACATTTTTAAGGCAAGTCAGACATCCTTTTTTTGTTTTTGGTATAATACGTATGTGCAATCCATTTTTGTTTTTATGGACACATTTTCCAATTCATAAATGAATCATTGTCATCACTTGAATTCTACCTTAGACCTTTGTCTCTACATTTTTTTGTATGAAACGTTTTTCATAACTGCAAGGGCACACAATGTAGCTGAATATCTAATTTTGCATGCATGCCCAAAATTAGTTTTAAAAGATGATACAGAAGAAAACAACAATAATCATTCCAGTTATGTATAGTACAAGGTACAGAGAAGTTATAAGAGCTACTTATATGGACATACAAAGAGCTGATGCAACTGTGACCTTGTAACTCTAGGAGCTTGCTCAACAAAGGTGGAAAATAAAAGAGACTGTGCACTATTACATGGTGCATAGCTACATCCAGGTAGAATCTGCGTTGCTGTAGTTATGGCAGGGGGAAAAGTTGCTACTAGCTACTATCCCACTGTTTTACACACATTCTTAAAGCAAATTTTTGTACATTCTCTATAGGAAGTTGATTTCAACAGTTTTGTAGGTGTTCTAAACTTGGGTGGCATACTCATACACGATGGGGATGAACAAGTGAAACATACATCTCAAGTAGGCTCTCAGAGTTTGAACATTGGTAAAAATGTACATGGTACATCAGGCCTGTTAGCTTTCTTGCTTTGCTACATACTGATTGAATATGCTGTCACCATGATATTTGTAGGAGCCCACCTCTTGTAATGGCTGACAACAGAGATGCAAAGTTGGTGGACAGATACCAGCCCCATTTCCTGGTCACCCACATAAAATTACGCTATTGAGTGTTGAATTGTAAGTAGTTAGCATCGACCCACTCTGATATTCTGTTGATGTCCTCCTGCAATTGGGCATAGTCAGCACTGTTAGCAATGGGTCGGTAGAGCAACATGTCATCTGTATATAGGGCTAACTTAGGTGACTGTTACGTGAGAGGGTATAGCGGTTGTAATCCCATCAATATAACAGCAATGGAAGTGGTCCTAAACTGACCCTTGTGGATCAGCACAGAGAACTGTATAGCGCTTGTGATGCACTGCCATTCACTACCACCTGTTGCTTCCTCTCAGAGAGGTGGCTGTGAATCCATTTTACAAATAGAGTATTAACTTGCAAATTCTCCAGCTTTTCTAACAGGATACGGTGAGGGACTGAATCAAAAGCTTTCTGAATGTCAAAGAACACGGCACCAACTTTGTTTCCTTTTTTCAAGCATCTCAAACCAGTTGTGAGTGGTCTCCAGTAGGGCAGAGACTGTGGAATTTCCACAATGAAATCCCCACTGTGAGCCAAAACTTGGTTGTGTCTCCATTAGGTGTTGCAGCATTAGGTTAGCGATGTGTCTCTCTTGGAGTTTGCTAAGCACTGCCAGCAATGATACTGGTCTATAGTTAGTGGGATCACCTTTGTCAACACCTCTAGGAATGAGTACAATATTGGATCGTTTCCATAATGTAGGAAAGCAGCCAGTTGAAATAGATTTGTTGAATAGGTTAGTGACTGTGGCTGCGATACTTGCAGTGGCTTTCTGTCATCTGGTCCTGACCACTTGCTTTGGAAACGTCCTCTGTGCATAATCATTTAACATGTTAGCTTTGTCCAACTCGTTGATCTGCACATTTTCCATCTCGCTGCAGTGCTGGGATTGCGAATTGTTCTTTCTGAGATACCTCAATGTCTTCCAAAATTGTTTTTTGTTTCCACTGTTAATGTTTGAGGCAAGCAAAGAATGACAGTTTCTCAATATAGATGTAACTTTTGTTTCACATTCCTTCGTTTTCTCCACAGCTCAGGTGTACCTGGTGACTTTGCCCTTCTGAAAAGGCGGTTCCGTTTTTGCATCGCTCGTTTTAAGTTGATTAAAAAGTTTTCCATGATGGCCATATACTGCCTTCCCAGTTTCTCAAAGCTTGATTTAGTGTCCAGCAATTTTTTACCAATTGTTGTCAGCCAGCAACTCATTTTCTTTTTCAAACTCTGCACGAGAATACTTCCATATTGTTTGCGCATCGTGGGTGAAAGCTTCCAAATGCATTCTAAGCTACTCGCAATGTGGATATATCTTAATACTTCTGGGAAAAAATGGATGGAAGATTACTATTGTCTAGTGTATAAATGTAGGCCACCAAATAAAGAAATGAATGCACAGAAGTTAATGCGGTATGGTCAAAATGGCTCCACGAGGCCGACCAAGTCTCGTAAGCCGGGCCCTTTCCGCGCAGCGCCAATCGTTTTCAGTATGGGGCATGCGTGCCGAAACTGAAAGCAATCGGCGCTGCGCGGAAAGGGTCTGGCTTGCGAGACTAAGGCCGACTTGCGATAACTTGGTGCACAAGATTTGCCATTTCCCATGATAACAGTCAACAAACTTCACTCTACGTGGCGGCGGAAACACTGGGAGGGTAGGGGGGGGGGGGGGGGGGGGGGGGGGTGGGGGGGTTACGGGTACTATAGTCCTCTTCACTGATCGACGGGGGCTAAGCCTTTCTCGCGCGCCTGATATGAGACGAATCAGCCGCCACTTACTAACGTAAGCCAACATAACTCATGTGATTTGCAACTTAGTTTGTATTTGTTTATCTGTTTCTGTTTCAGTCTGGCTCAGGTGACTTCGGATTGTGCGTTTGCTTCCGCTCTTGCAGTACTCTGAACGTTGTTGCAGTAACAAGAAACTAGAGTGAAAGTTGGATATCTGAAACTGGGCCAAAAAATCGCAGCAGTCATGGCTTCCAAAGACGCCTTAACTCCGTTACTGATACTTGGAGTGATTTGTGGTTAGTGTCTAGCATAAGCTTGCCTGAAGCAATGCAGTTATAGTACCCTGCTAGCTAGGCTGGAAAGACCAATTATATATAGATGTATATTGGTGCATGGTAGGAAATAGGAACTAAATGGATCAAGCTCCACTATAGTATGTCAGTTCTGAGTTTTTAAAGACTTGATTTAAGTACATAGCACTGCTTATTAAGTATATGTGGGGCACAAACTGAGAAATTATTCTGTAAACCTGTATACTGGTTTACAGTATCATATCACAGAGATTTTGTATAGTATTATTATAAGTTACGTACAAGAGCTATATAGCTCTATAGCAAAATAAGATACATTCACAGTTAAATGTCAAACTATGCATGTCAAGCAATCAATGCTACTGCAGACCACGAGACTATGCCTCACTGATGAATTTTAGCTAGATGACCAGAACCAGGTGTAAATTGACAATCTGCAATATATTTTCTTGCACATACTTTAAGTAAAATATATAATAACAGAATGATTTGTTGAGATAAGTGGTAGTTAAATAGCCTCACTTGCATATTGGCTGAACAGTGACGTCAGGGTAGTAACAACAAATGTTGCAAACAATGCACCGTGGTGTAAATTTGTAAACTTGGCAAGGGTTATGGTTTGCAATCAATAGCACGTTTTTTCATACACTTGGGAATTAGTAACACTTTTGAATAATATTATATAATCGCATAAGGAAGCCAAATGCACTAACTGTTTTGTGAGGGCTAACATTTTATGGTTTTCATGAGAATTTTATTCCGTGATGATTTCTAGTTGTGAATTTTGACTGTCAAGTGACATATGCTGTGGATCAGATATGTGTAGTATTGTTCGTTTGTGAAGCCCTAACAATGACGGCGTATATTTAACCACCAATGAAAGCGAGCTGGGAAAAACCTAATGACTTCAAATGAAGTCATTAGGTTTCAGTTCCGTATGACATCACTTGGTGCAGTATACTAACTTGGAAGATAGACCTTGTAGCAGCAAGGCACGGGAGAGGAGAAGGTGGGTGAGTTGTGACATAGGGTAGATGGCAGCCATTTTGCTTGGTATCAATAACTGATTACTTTGCACTGGATGGACTATTTTTGTCTGAAATCTTGTTAGTTAGTGCGGCTGGTTAAAGTCCTGGATCTCCATAGGATGGCTACAAGTACTTCCACGCATCTAAATTTGGAGAGCTACAACAGAATAGAAACAGAAATATGTTAGTTGTTATGAAGGGACCGATCCCATACATTAAATACAACCTCAGAATATAGGGTTTTAGTATTAGACATTAGTCACACAATTTTGTGTGTTGTTTGCTAAGCTCATTGTTCACCTTCAGTTTCAGCTGCTCAGTTGCAGTCCAGTGTGAAGAGGCCGTGTCCTGGAGAGAGAGTGATCTTCACATGTACAGTTCCTTCTGTTGGACACCAGTGGAACATTCCATCACTGAACATCACTCGTGGGCTTCTTCCAAGCAGCCAGGGTCGTGTGATCTCTGACCACCCCCCATTTCAGTTTACTGTCATAGAGGTGATGACAGGACATATTACATCAACTGCAACACTCACTGCCACTACAGACCTCAATGGCACTGTAGTAGTGTGTCAGGATGGTATTGGAATGGAAGCAGACCAGCACAACACCATAAACCTCATAGGTGAGAATAGTACATGCACAGTTGTTAACTGTTAATTGCTTACTACTAATCCGGATATTTATACCAATATGCTGCTAGCCCCTCCACATGCTCCAGGGACTCCATCTGTAGTGTTTTCCTCCCCTGGACAGCAGTTTACCATCACATGGGATGAACCACCACTGAACATGGGTGAAACATTTGATGCATACTTTCTCAACATCTCTGGCCCTGATGACCTATGTGGGAGTGTCAACACACTCCTGAGATTTGGAAATAGTACACATAGCTATGCATGTTCAGGATGGACGCTGCCAGGGGGTCAAATGTATACCTTCACGGTACAGGCAGCCAACTGTGGTGGGGTCTTGAGAGGACCAAGGAGCGGACCAGTTACTGTGTCACTTCAAGGTACGTATATTAAAATGTTATTTGTGTGAATATTGTTTCTAAACTGAACTTGTACTTCATCATGGTATAATTGTACCATGTGTACACTCATGGAAATGCCTGTGTATGGCTATAATAGTAATTCTCACCTTGCTGTATTGTGGTGCACTGGTCAATGAAGAGGAAAAGGAAATGGTTTATAACCATAATGTACAGTGAGCGATCAAGTGTAGCAATGGTGTGCATAACATGCATAGCACTGTGTACACAAATACAGGGGAGTGTCACAGTTTTAATTGCCTCCTCTGCAGTTCCTAATCCTCCCACAGTGACAGTCACACCACTGTATGGCTGTGGATATCTCCTGGAGATTAAGAGCCAAGCTACAGCAGGGGTAGGTTGCAACTTAATGTGTGCCTTTCATACAACCTCACTTTGTCACATGGCAATGTGTTTTTATTGTTTACTGTTGCAGAAATTTGTTAATATTCACCTGTGCATGCACACAGTCAAACTACTTTTACATGTTATATATAGCCAATGTGCATATACACAATATGGGGCTAAGCAATCCACCTGTGCATGTATGTGTGCGTGTTGATGAAGTTGAATGTTATAGGCATGATACTTGTTTGCCACGATTATGAGCCCATACAAAATTAAGGTGTTCCAAGAGGCTGTCTGCTGTAATTGTCTCCATTCTTTAGTATAGTATCAAATAATTTTGTTTGTTACAGAGTGTATAGCTACATGGCTAAAGCTGCTGTTTTACTCAGTGGTTGTAAATAGTTATTTCGGCTGTTCGAACTAGTACTGGTGGTTATAAGTACCCTTCTAATCATCGCAAGACCACAGGTTTCAGTTCTTTTAACCTCCCAACCCACTACAGAAAGGGTGAGACCACTCCCTGCTTAAAGAGTTTTGGAGGAATCTATATAGCACTTGGTCAATTTTAACTACATATATTTTGTATACCCTGATGTTGACTTTTCAATGCGATAATTAGAGTTTTAAATTACTGACACATATATACAAAGGATATCCTCCGTCTATTGGTTACATCACTTCCTTAGTATAAAACAGCATAACACTTCTATTTCTTCTTTTTAGCCTGCAGTGACCATAGCAGATGGAGTTGACAGTTCACCAACTGAGTACATCTTCTCCTATGGAACTGGATCTCCAATTTCTGTGTCAACAGGCTCAACTCCACAGTGCACTAGCAGCTCATGTCAACACACATTCAGAGACACTGACTTCCAAGTGCAGCAGTACAATGTGTCTGTGGCTGCCAGAAACGTAGTAGGAGTGGGTAATGCAAGCACACTTGTGACAATTGGTATGTAGTACAAAAAATTCAAATATGCACGCTGCTTCTTCAGCATGATACAACTAATTGTGCAACAGCCAGCACTTTGATGTCCACATGTATGTTATAGATAAACCACAGTAGACAGGGATTTATGGTCCATAAACTACCTGAGCCCGAGGGCGCAGCCCGAGGGCGAGGGTTGTTTATGGACCATAAATCCCTGTCTACTGTGGTTTATCTGTTATATTCTCCACTCTGATTGGTCCTTGTTGTTATTAGTAAATACACATGGTAGTTTTTACTGTAAACAAGGTATGTTATTAGCAAACATGTAAAGTAATTTACACTCTAAACAAGGTAGCTTATAGGAAACATCATTTTACAACTTCCTGTGGTATATGGAACAGAATCTACAGAATCTACAACTTCCTGTCAGTATATGGAAAATAAATCCCACCTGTTACCACAGAAACAAGGGTGAAGTGGAGTATATATATGTATGTTGTGTGTACATAATTATGTATGTATATGCATGTATGTATGTATATGCATGTATGTATGTATGTGTGTATGTATGAACAATCAACGAACCACATCTCCCTTATAAAACAGGCCTAGATGTTATGCAAAGTCACCCGCTCTGCGCAGGACGCGTTTCGGCCAATACCAGGCCTCATCAGCTGCGCTGGGGTGACCGGGAGATGGGGACTGCTATCTCATGCACAGAATGCAGTCAGGTGGCTGGCCTTATTCAAAAGTCGGTAGAGACTCCTCGAAAGCACCGTCTCTTCGTGCAGCTGTTCTTCGTGCAGCTGTCTTTCGTTCGAAGGTCTTACGTAGCGATTGATCGTCACGTGTTATTTTGCGTGCGCGCGCGCGCATACAGAGGCACTGGAGGTACCGGAAGTATTGTTAATAAGGCACAAGGCAAACAGTGTAAGGCAAACAGTACGTGTTTAAAGGCTGTGTGTGCATAAATGTGCCAAGCCAAGTAAACTGCATGTTCAGGCTGCGTTAAACAGTAGCTATGGCAATGCATTCAGTAATAATGTTTTTCAGGCACCTCCCGTACTTCTGTAAAGTCCTGGGGTAGCGATGCACAAAGGTCTTGTAGGTGCTACAGAGTTTTTGGTATACGTATCCCTGTCTAAGTAATCTGGTTGTGAGTAGTTTAGATCTGTAAACAAAATCTTGGTAATTACAACATATCCTCAAATATCGAACTAACTGTGAAATTACTACTCCGTATGCTGGTTTTGAGGGTATGTTGCTATCCATGTGTGGAAAATTGACTATTGAAAAGTTGAAGGCATCCCTCTTATCATACAAGTCTGTGCAAAACTTACCATTCAGGACATTAATGTTAAGATCCAGGTAGGAACAGCTGTCATGGCTCTCTGTAGTTTTCTTAAGCTCTAATTCTGGGGGGTAAATTTGGCCTATGCATGCTTGAAAATCAGGGTTGTTAAGTGTAAGCAAGTCATCAATATATCTGCAAGTATTACTAAATTTAGCTGCTACAGAGAGGTCAGTCCGGATTAGGGATTTCATAAACTCAAATTCATAGGAGAAAAGAAATAGATCCGCAACTAATGGAGCACAATCAGTACCCATAGGGATGCCAATTGTTTGTTGGTAGACAGCTGATCCTATCTGGATGTATATGTTATCTATCAAGAAATTGAACATCTCAACTAACTGGTTCACCGTTAAGTTACGGGTATTAGCTACAGGTCTGGAAGTCCAGTAAGCATAATCTTTTCCTAAGGCCATGTGGGAGGCATCTCTAGTATTGTATGCATTTCTAATTAACTCTTCCATGCGTGTTTTGAGCTGACTATGGGGGATGTTAGTATAGAGTGTACTGAAATCAAAGCTATCCAATGCTCTTGCGTGTCTCAACTTTTCTAGGGTGTTAGTCACTTCAGTGGAGTTGTTAATGACCCAAAAACAGTTTACCCCGGTTCTTCTTTCTATACCATTGCAATATTCCTTGTAATGTTTAAGTATCAGCTGGAGACAGTGGGTAAGCAGCTTAGATAAAGATTTGGTTGTGCAGGAGGCAGAAGCTGCTATAAAGCGATGTCCATAGGGATTTTTGTATGTATGTGTTTGGATGTGTCTAAGCAACCAAATTTTGAACATGAATAACACAAAGTGGAATGGGTGGAGGTGATAATGAGTGTGGCAGTGGGTTGCTAGAGGTACAACCAACAATTACATTTCCCAGATAGAACAGCTTTGCCCTTAATTTGGACTCTGTCTTGAGAATTGAGACTATTATATGTATGTATGTATGCAGGTATGTAGGTATGTATGTATGTATGTATGTATGTATGTATGTATGTTTGTATGTATGTATGTATGTATGTATGTATGTATGTATGTATGTATGTAAGTATGTATGTATGTGTGTATGCATCTATGTTTATACATAATAATGTATAAGGATTTGTCCCCATTAGGTTCAAAAAACAACATTTTTAATGTGATTGTTGATGTTAGAGTTCCTGAAGTCACATGTCAGTTTCTGAATGGCCCAGTTACATCTGCAACTTGCACTTTTCGATATGGAACTGACCCAACATACATAAATCTACCATACACTGACTCATCCAATGGCACCAATGTCAGCAATGTGACAGTTCCACTTAATGCACTACTCCAGAGTGGCACACTCCACTACTATGTTGCATCCTCCATGGAAGTACGACTGCAGGGGAATTTTCTGACAGGTATGCACAACTATTTAACTATAGCATTTCATGTGATGGAGCATTTGTTGATCAGCATGATTAGTATGCACTTTATAATATATTTTATATACCTTCCAACAAAAGCTTGTAATGTGATCTGAATCTGTACAATCATGAGTTTGGTACAAATGTCAATAGTCATTTTATGTAGCCATGCATGCATGCGATTGACATCATGTAAGTGTGAAAGTCTCTTCTAGTGTTCCGGTAAGGTGTGAGGTTGGTATGACTATGAACATATATTTGTGCACACATGACCCATGTTACTTTTGGGTTATAGATCTCCACTTATAGTCATGCTATGATACCTACTGTAAACAAGACACTTGTTGTCGTCCACTAATTTACCACCTACTTTGCAACCTTGTCAGGTTGTATGGCAGAGGACCTTGGAATTACAGGTACAACTCCAGATGAGAGGTGTGCTGGGCTGCAGTACAGTGCTCAGTTCCCAGGCGGTGTTGTGTGCTACAGTGATGCCACTGTTGGGTCCATTGCTGTCTATATGTGCAACTCTACCCATCGTCTGGAGGGATCCAGATTCAGAGAATGTCAGCAGAGTGAAAACAGTGGAAACTGGAGTGGTTCTGTTCCACAGTGTGTTGCTGGTTAGTTATTTTATTCTGGCACTTGATGTGTGTTGTCTTAATTATATGTATGTTGGCTGATCACTTAAAATTAGCAGATATTATTAGCATTCATGTCTCACAACTTACATAACGTTATAGCTACTATTCTTAGCACTGTAACTAATTCACAATTACTGAATCATTAACAATGACACATGTACTACTACTAGCTATGTCAGTTGTAGTAAATCTGATTGGTCAACTCTTTATGGATAATAATAACATTTGCTAGACGAGGTTATAGGCTTGAGATTCTCTAAAATGATGTTGGTAGTCATTGCTAACAAAATCATATGAATTGGCTACGATCACCTATTTTAGTGTGTTTGTGATGATCTTTTTTATGTGTGTAGTTTACCTTCTGGTACAGCTAAAATACACCTTGATTTTTGTTATATTGCACTGAGGATGACATCTGTATCAAAGGTACAGCAGTACTCCATATGTACTCAAAAGTTCTTAGTCAGTTCCAGATAGGTTTTTAGATTTTTCGGAGCCTTGCCAAGGATACATGATGACATCATATTTATTGTTGGGGAAGGAGGAAGAGCATGTAATTGCTACAAATACAGAAACTCCTGCATGTAACAAGTACCTTGAGACATGGTTTGAAAAATGGTACAAGATGTAGGCATGATGCAATATTCTATTGCAGCTACAGCTCTAACCCTCTTACCTTTACATAGGTGCTGTAGAGTCGACTAGTACCACTATGTGGATAGCAGTTTCAATTACTGTGGTTGTGGTGCTCATAGCTGGTGTCCTTGTTGGTGTTCTCCTGTTCTACTGCATCATCAAGTGCCGATCACATAACTCCAAGCCCAAGCCATCTTCCCACCGACCACAGCAGGCAGGTCCAGAGTATGAAGAGGTAGCTGAAATTGGGGAGAACAAAGTGGCCTATGGGCTGACACAAAGAATTGAGATGAGAACAAACGAAGCTTATTCGCCTATGCAACACTGATCATGATTTGACACTACAGTTATTAAACTGCTCAAGTAGCTAATGTAATCCATTTTGCCACTACTTATACCACCACTTATACCTGTAAGAGTATCAAGAATCACCAGAGCACACACAATAATTCCATTCTTGTTCCTTGAATCTCAAGATCATTTTCTTTGGCTATTCTATTATTAAATCATTCTTACTCATATACATGAGTTGCATAATATACGTATGGTTGCTGATGTTGTACTGAATACGTACTGCCTCTTTCATAAATATCTGTGTATATGCAGTGACGCTGAGACTTGTAACCTAATGATGAGCAGATGCTTCACACAAAATCGATAAGACTGTTGTTTGTTTTTTGCATTCCATGGCAATAATCAGATGCATGTTGGGGCGCACATAGCAGTATACTTATTGTGGCCCATTCTGAATTATATGTGTGTTTGCATTAATACAATTGCATACAAGGAAAATCAGGGTGGAGGCTTCAGTAACAGGTCATTGTAAATAGTCATTACTATTACAAGTATGCCATGTTATGCAATGGCATAATGAATTGATTAATTGTAGCTTCCCATTCCCATGTTTGCAAAAATCAATACTATATATACCGATTCCTACATTGTCTAAAATTATTCATCAGGTGTGCTTCCAGTTTGTGTTTGTGCACATAAAAATATTAATTACATTCCAAACTAGTAGTATGCCACAAGTGGACTGATAATTATCTGTACACTATTATACCATAAACATGTTTGGTGTCATGTTTCTTCCAAGTCCTGCACCCACTCCAGTGCCCAGTCTGAGTACATCTAGTTGTTCAGGTACTGACTATACTTACACTACTGGTAAGCTTGAAGAACTTTAAGCAACTAGCTATACATTTGAATATTAGAGTGTAACTAAAAGAGTAATTCATAGCATTCCAAACATTACACTATCTAAAGGTGATAGATGATTATCATCTTCACTCCATGAATTTTCAATTTATATGAATAATAATCATCACATGATGTCATGAATTCCTGCCATGAATTTTGCATACTGTAAACAAAGATGATATCATGCACATCACATGTTATCATCAGAGTACTTTACCCAATGAATATATGTATAGCTGTGCAGGTGGTCACACAGTAACACTGTTAGCTATACAGTCCATATACTATTCACTCTGAAAACAGCCCTAATCTTTGATGTGAAGCAGCTAGTATATACTCTAGTAGACATTAATTTTGTGTACAGTTTCACATCTAGATTTTGAAACAGCTACAGTGAATGTAAATATCACGTTTTGCTTCAGGACTCTGCCTCCAGTTAACAGTAGTAGGTTTTTCATGGCCACAGATACTGTAACATACTGTGGCCGCAACATCCTCATGATGTATTACAAAAAGTGCATAGCTATGTAAAACTTTTATAAATCCATCAGATTATACTACATGATTACTTATTGCCTGGCAACTGGCTATGAATTTTAATATCAGTGAAGTAACAATTATAATTTTAAATTGCAATTACTAATTACTAATATAATTTGCAATTCATAATATTACTAATAGAAAGTATCTAGGTGAGTTCAAACGATATCGTGCAATATCTCGAGAACTACTCAACGCACTACGAGAACTACTCAACGCACAAACATCGAATCGGACTGGTCCATGTTCAGCTGCGCCCCTGAGTGTTCAAAGCAGCTACCGCTACCAAAATATATTGCGAATTGGGGAGGCCTTGGGGCATCGTATCTATGCTAAAATCTCTCCAAAAGCAGCTTCAGAGAAGGCACAAACAACAGTGTCTGAAAATACATACACTTTTCCGAATATTGATGTTTTTCGGACGGCCATTTTATCGCTTCTAGCGCCAACAGGAAACAATGCGCGGGCGTCATTTTTGGTACACCAGGTACCACGTACCTCAGCTACAGTCTTGTGGTATCGCCGAATGTTTACGCAGTTTCCCTCCGCGTTTGAGTGTCCGATGATTGCTAACTTACTCTACTATTAAATCGTTACAATTACTTGTGCGATTACTCAAAATGTCTGACACATTTATAGTTAATGTATTGTTTAGAGTTGTCTGTACATGTAAATGAGGTTGTAAGTTTGTGATGATCTTCCGCTTGCAACATCTTTTATACTTGAGGCAAAGAACAGGTTGTGATGAAGCACAGAAAAGGAGTTTGGGGAAAGATTTTGCATGCAACCATTATACATGTAATTGTACGTAATTGACATTGCAAGGCAACTATGATGGTTGTGGTGTTCCAACTTACAAACTCCACTATGAATAATTGCAATGGATTGCAATTACAAATTACCATTACAACATCACTGGTTAATTTTGAAATGAAGTCCAATAGCAACAATGTCATAATGCACCCTATGAGTAATTGGTGATTGTACAATATCATGTGCAACAAAGGACACCCAATGTGATATCAAGTATTAGATCAACTTATCAACATACTACAGAATAGGCCTTGATAGATTATGCTGGCATAATTTTGAGCATAATAGGTGCTCTTGAGCATCAAGAATCATGCTGGCATAATAGGCTGATTTTCATGATGATCCAGGCATGATAGGCTGATTTCTTGAATGATGGACTCTCACTCTCAGTACCTGTAGTCTCAACTGTTTTATTACAACAGCCAGGCTGTTCCTTCAGTCTGCAGTGATACAGTTCTAGGTCAAGAGTCCACAATTACATACAGGCTAGAACGGGTTAAGTTAATTAAGTGTGCATTAACTGAGAAAACCACATGGTTGAGCATGGCTGAATCCGTAACAGAGTTTTAAGTTGTCTGTTCATGTTTTCAACTGTGGTATATAGAATTTCTGTGGCGAAATGAGTAGCATAATAGGTGAATTGTAAAGCATAATGGGTGAAAATTTTGGGAATCAGAGAATAGAATAATAGGCAGGGGCTTGAGCATAATCTATCAAGGCCTACTACAGAATCAAGGCAATATGAACTCTTAATAGTTTCCAAAGCATATTATACTGCTCTATATGAGTTGGTGCTCTTGCAACATCGAGCACGCTCACACAAATCACAATGCACATGAACTGCATGGTCAAAGTATGTAAAATATAGAATACAAACTATTATATTGTATAACAAATGGCTAAAATAATACTATTGTGAATGAATTGGTCAATGTATGCATTCTCTCCCTGTTGCAAGCCAAACAGAGCAAGATACACACAAACAGTGTGAAAAAATCTTACCACGCAGTATGTATGAAACTAGAAATATATGCACAAACTCTTACTAAGTATATAAACTTGCAAGCAGAATTTTTTTTACAATAAACGGGGAATGAAAGCTGTTTACAATTCCAGCAAGTTACAATTATAAAATACCCCTACCAGCTTAATACATAGACAAACTATGTGGGTGAATGCCACTTATGATACATCTAACTTCAGGTTGACAGGATCAAGCTGTAGAAGTTGCAAATGTTTAACATGTATTCTGGTTTGCTTCATGTGCTGCTGTTTGGCAATTTACATTCCCAGAACCATTGCCCATAGTGGTTTCAGTGGTGCACTGTAAAAGAAGAAGGCCTTCGTAAGAATATTACAGATTGATTTTCAACTCACTGTGGCTGCATACAAATACATATTATTAACCACTGCTACACATGACACCATTTCCTAGCTCCGTTGAGTGAATAAATCTAGCTACCTAGGTAGAAACTCAACTGCAGCTGCTAATAAAATCACATGCACAAATACACCACGTATTAACTATATACACATGAAACATAAACACATGCATGCAGCTTCAGAGACTCATTATAGAAGTGTGTCAAGTGGGGGAGCACTGACACCAGTTTGCACCTCAGTGTTTTTATCCTCAGGAACTGACTGGTTTCTACCACAAATGAGGATAATGATATAGGTGGCTATAACTCAGTGGCGGATCTAGGCTTTCCATGGCTTCCATGGAACCCCCCTTTTGAAGGGCTGCCTTCACGTCCCACACTAACCATAGTTGATTACCATAACAAATAGCTAAGGATCCGATGACACACAGTTAGTATTTGTATCTCTCAGAGCAACGAGTGAACGATTACAGCAGCTAGCTAAATTTTTCTTTTTTTTCCCCCCCACGCCTCACGGCTGCTTTGCAGCCTCTGCGGAGCAAAGCAGAGCTATGCCTTTAAATTCTGCGAGCATTTAAAGGCTTCAAACACAATGACTAGATTTGGCAGTAGGTCGTCCAACTCTTACTATTTAACCCCAAAATGCCACCAGAAACAATCTCAGAAGGTCTGGTACCAAAAATTTTCCTGAGGGAGCATTCCCCCAGCTAGCTGCTGCACTTTACGTGCTTTATTCCATTCACTTTGCCAAGTATAGCGATCAACTGCACACTGGAACCCCCCTTTTTCAAAATCCTAGATCCGCCACTGTAACTGAAACAGTTTGGAGTCAGCAACACTTATATTTTGGGTGACAGCAAAGTGCAAAATAATAATATGTGAAGTATATATGAGTTCTGCTGTATGCAGAGTGAGTGCGTAAAATCATTACGAGTACAGTTGGTGATTGACGACAATCTTTAGTGATGAAGTTGAACACAGGTGCAGCTGTGCCACTCGTGTTCATACACAGATGTCTTGACAAGCTTCAGAAAGAATCTACCCTAAGAGCTGACTATGACTGTCCTGGGACAATCTGACTTGAGATACGGTATGAGCTTTGGAGGGTTGTTCAATTCTTGCTCCAAGAGTACACTAGCAGGGATCTTGGAGACAGCTGTCATCCAAAAGATTTCTGTTGGGGCCTGGAGACAAGCACGCTTTGTCGCCTGAAGAAAGTCCCCGTCAAAGCATAAGCTCAGGTGTATTGTGGATTGCTCACAATACACCGTGAATATGCATGCCATTGCGGCTGTGAAGACAATAAAGTGCGTAGACAATAATGCCTCGTTCTCAAGCATAACTGCCGCAACCAAATTGTTAGGATTCAGCCACAACGGCTTCAAAACGGCCTAAAAAAGTAATTTGAGAGCAGTTATCTTTTCTAGGGGTGGGGTACTGGGTGGGGGAAGGAGGTGGGGCGTGCCCAGAACATTATGTGCATGCTTTGCACTGCAATACAGCTTGACTATTTCAACTTTGCTTCACACGGGCATGTAGTGTGAGTACTAATTCAAACATGTGGCAAAGTTTACCACCATACTTTTTTGAAGTGAGAGTAATTGGGGTCAGCAGGGTTTGAGACAGTATGGGGATGATCTCCATGCACCATCTTGCTGTATATATTCCTGCCTCCTGTCTCACCATGTTCTCCCTGTAAGGAGAGATTGGAAAACACTCTTAGTTGACACATTCTAGTCGGATATTATTTACCAATTGTTGGTTTTCATGGAAACAGGCACACCCACACATAAACATGGCAATAAACACTAACTCCTCATTTTCTAGGTGTGGGGTACCAGATGGGGGGAGCTAGGGGAGGTGGGGCATGCCCCAGAACATTATGTGCGCGCTTTGCGCTGCAAAACTGGTGGACCATTTTAAATTTGCTTACTACAGTCCTGAAATGTGTTTGCAGGTAAAAAAAAAACTACCTACTTTTAATGCCCTGGTAAAACTAAGTATATACAAATTGTGTGTTCTTTATCTGCCCACACACAAGTATTTAAGAATGAGGCTAAACATAAAATTGGTTTATGGATAATGTAATTTATTTCATGTCTGTCCCCTCCAATGAACATTAGAAAAGTGGCTGCTAGTTTCTCATGGTGTTAGGTCACTGATGCAGATTCCACATTACATAAAATGACTATGTCATGTCGTAATTTAACACAAGCCCACTGGTAGTGAGCATGCTGTAAAAAATATAGATATAGCTGAGATGAGGCATGAAAACAATGCTATAGTTATCCTATGAACTATTATGTATGAGGTCATATGAGCTTTTTATTTTCTCTCTTACCATTTTTGAGTAGTGACACGACTTGTAGAGAATATATGGTTCCTCCTGAAGATGAATTTTAAAACAAGAATGATGATAAAGAATACAGCCATATGATATATCTTCCAAGAGGGGATATAAATTTGTATGCTGTGCTATGTGAAATGGGGAGACAATCATTTAATCTCACATTTAAGTACCAATATACTGTAACATGCTCACTTAAAAATATAAACCTGAGGTTCAGAGAAGACATACCTGCACTGCGCCACGATGATGAGAGTACTGACACTCACAGGTGGATTCAAATAGTATACTTTATCTATAAACGGTGTTGAAAGACTCACTGCCATACTCTGATTGAAGCTAAACAACTTAAGCTGTAAACAAAGTTGCATGCTTTTAAAACTATATGGTTCATGGTTGATGTCTATGAAGTAAGATTTGGTAGGCTATCATGCAAAACAATCCACGCTGGAGTGATTGGGTCTGGTTTGTGAGACTAGGTGGCTACTTAAATATAACAGAGTATCTGCCAAGGTGGCATACAGAGTCCACTATTTGGATTCATCATGGAACACATGATATCAATTTGTTAGAAAAGTGGCAACCACACTCTACCAGGAAGGTAGACTTACCAAACATATCACCTAAATGCAGGATAAACACAAGAGTCTACATATAAAGTTAAGTCCCAATGAGAAATACCATAATTATTGCCCTCAGCAAGTACCGTAAGCTCTGGAAAATACGCCCCCTTTTGCACACTACTTTGAGTCTACATATAAAGTTAAGTCCCAACGAGAAATACCATAATTATTGCCCTCGGCAAGTACCGTAAGCTCTGGAAAATACGCCCCCTTTTGCACACTACTTTGAGGCAAAACTGGGGAGGGGGCATTTGCTCGAGGTTCATTTAGTCTCGTGCATACGCCCCCCCACCCAACCCAGTTCCTCGAGATGTTACGTGCAAGGTCGACAATTACGATGACTGCCGTAGTTTTCTTGAAGAACGGCAGCTTCGCTGAACTTGTACTACTTGTACTACGGGTGATTGTATTGATACTAAGTCAAGAAGCAACTTGCATCATCAGTAGTGACAGGGGACGACCCCTTGTTAGTTTGTACTGCGAGCAATTAAAACTTAAAGCAGTGGACAGCAAACGATACTGTAGTGATTTCGTATGTACACGTGTTTACATACACACTCGACAATGGAGCTAAACCAAAAGCTCACTAAAGGTATGCCGAGATCTAGAAGACGCTCGCTACGGGGTGTTTACATTTGGAAAAATATCTGTGCAAGAAATTGTGGGTTAAAAAGGGATGGGGGTGTTTGCTCGAAGGGGGCGTATTTTCAGGAGCTTATGGTACACCAATAGGGTACTCATGCTCAGCTGTGCCATGCAAGACAAAAAATGGACGGGTGCGTGCAATCCTGACACCTTGTTGTTACAGTAATGCATTTGCTGCTACATGTATGTACATTAGCAACAGTACTGACAAAACACTTACTAGCTAATGCTATGAGTCCCACCTAACGTTATTTTACGAAATGCAAAAAGTTTCACCCACGTATCTACCAACTGTTTTGTGGTTGTTAAGGGTAATATTACCACTCTCTTTACCTCAAGGTTTGGCACGTTCACTTTGGAGTCTTGTTTTGGTGATGACAGCAGCCCTGTGACGCTGTCCCCACTATAAAGGAGAAAAATTTTCCAGAACATAAACTTGCATGCAAATACAGTTGCTGCACTGTCATCCCCAAAATATACCCATGGGTAAAAAAGATTAACTTCAGTGAATCCTCAAGAGGGGGAGTGCACACAAAATAAGTGTTCATTGAGAATCACTTCTTGAAAACCATAATAATTAATGTACATATAAGTGACAGTCTGGATTGACAGAATGAATTTTGAAGTTTGATAGATCTTAGCTCCATGATATCACTTTGTGCAGTGCACTTGGGAGATAGCCATAAAAGCCCCATCAAAAGGATGGGACAGGGCGAAGTGGCTAAGTACATATCAGCCGTTTTTCTCTTCCTTCCCAAAATGGGCTTAGAAATGGTTCTTTTTCTGACACTGTAGTCACTTTTCAATGTGGAAAGCTGATTATTGAAAGCTTATTCATCAGTGGGTGTGATTACTACAGTCATGGAATTGCTGTATATCCCATTGGACTGAGTCAGCATAAATACTAACACCAGTCCAGTGTTTCAGTTTTGTGTGTATTGGAAGAAACAGCCTTGGTACACCTCACCATGGTAATATATTTACACCCTAAGAGATGGATTCATGTAACATCTATATGTAGGTATAGGCCTGCTTTGTTTCAGGGAGATGTACTTCATTACTTGTTCATGTGGCGTTATGGGGATTTCTGAGGTTTCTGAAATGTAGTCAGGTCCAAATTTAAGTCAGTTTTGCAACACCGTAGCCTCGTTCCCATGCACTCTGATTGCATATTAAAGACCATGCAAATTTGAATGCAATTTTTTCCGCCCCCACACAATTGAGTTGCACGCACCTTAGATGCATTGGAAGCTGTTCATTGATTTGTCTAGAATAGCCTTGAAATTCTGAGTTTATCTTACAAATTCAGTGAAAGTAAGACATTTGACAAATAGAATTCATTACACAAAGTAGGATGGTGAATTGCCAAGTAAAATGTTTTGCCTGGATGATGTGTATACCAGTGTATTTACATATATTTGTAAGTGTACCTTCCATCTGGTACAGTACGGCTCTTGTTCTCAGTCTTGTCTGAATGCCCACCAGTTTCATTGCTTTCTCTACCACCTATGTCATGATATGGACAGGGACAAGACCATGTTAATGCAGGTCATGATAATATACATGAATATGATATTCCTTGAATCTAGCCTACATGTAGCCATATCTCACTCCCTACATTGTGGCTTTGTTATGTCCACAAAATGTTTATCACTGCCATGCTTTGACTGACTAATACGAACTATGTGTAAAAGTAAAACCTGCAAAATTGTATAATGGTATCATGATGTCATATGACTGTGGTGGGATACCTTTCATAGCTTTGCACTCATCAACTATCATAACAATGGCCAATGGGATCCCCACCACCGACAGAATCAGGAGGACTACGATGGTCACAAACACGTGTGTAAAAACTGTGGAAAGTAAACATATTATATGTAGATGAGATATGGGAGGGTTCATAGACTGTTCAATGTGCCAAGGTGTGTGTCGCTGTCATTATACAATGAGTCATGTACCCTCATACGTTTTATGTACTGAGTGCAGCTGCTGTATGGGTAACGCTGCTTTAAGGTGTGCATTCCCCTGTATGTAACTTACAGGCTTTCTCTAAAGTACATGTATGTAGTTGTGCTTTGTATTATCTACTGTTTGCTATCTATATTATAGACAAATTTATACTATAGAGAATAATAGAGTATTATTTTATACTATAGAGTAGCTCACTAGCATTTATGTCAATTGCGGTTGGTGCCATATTGGCACTCAATGTATCAGCATGGCGGTGCCTTTGAGCTGGTATAGGGTACGTAGATCCAACAAACCTAGTTATAGTATTATACCTTCCTTGGTCTTGTTGACCTTAAAGTAAATCACAGCAATGGCAATTGGAATCCCGACCACTGTCAGAAACAGAAGGACAACGATGATTGCAAACATCGATGTAGGAACTGTGGGAAATAAACATAATACAGATGAGATACATGTACAACACAACAGTGCTAGTAATATTGTACATGTGTGTCAGTGTTAACCTGTGCATGCAAAAACAGTACCACATGGACCTGTGCATGCAAAAACAGTACCACATGGACCTGTGCATGCAAAAACAGTACCACATGGACCTGTGCATGCAAAAACAGTACCACATGGACCTGTGCATGCAAAAACAGTACCACATGGACCCGTGCATGCAAAAACAGTACCACATGGACCCGTGCATGAAAAAACAGTACCACATGGACCCATGCATGCAAAAAGAGTACCACATGGACCTGTGCATGAAAAGACAGTACCGCATGGACCCGTGCATGCAAAAATAGTACCGCATGGACCCGTGCATGCAAAAACAGTACCGCATGGACCCGTGCATGCAAAAACAGTACCGCATGGACCCCTGCATGCAAAAACAGTACCGCATGGACCCCTACATGCAAAAACAGTACCACATGGACCCGTGCATGCAAAAACAGTACTGCATGGACCTGTGCATGCAAAACAGTACCGCATGGACCCGTGCATGCAAAAACAGTACCGCATGGACCTGTGCATGCAAAAACAGTACCGCATGGACCCGTGCATGCAAAAACAGTACTGCATGGACATGTGCATGCAAAAACAGTATCGCACGGACCTGTGCATGCAAAATCAATACCACATGGACCTGTGCATAAAAAAAAACAGTACCACATGGACCCGTGCATGCAAAAATAGTACCACATGGACCTGTGCATGAAAAAACAGTACCACATGGACCCGTGCATGCAAAAACAGTACCGCATGGACCTGTGCATGCAAAAGCAATACCACATGGACCTGTGCATGAAAAAACAGCACCACATGGACCCGTGCATGCAAAAACAGTACCACATGGACCTGTGCATGAAAAAACAGTACCACATGGACCCGTGCATGCAAAAACAGTACCACATGGACCCGTGCATGCAAAAACAGTACCACATGGACCTGTGCATGCAAAAACAGTACCACATTGACCCGTGCATGAAAAAACAGTACCACATGGACCCGTGCATGCAAAAACAGTACCACATGGACCGGTGCATGAAAAAACAGTACCACATGAACCCGTGCATGAAAAAACTGTACCACATGGACCTGTGCATGCAAAAACAGTACCACATGGACCTGTGCATGCAAAAATAGCACCACATGGACCCGTGCATGCAAAAACAGTACCACATGGACCTGTGCATGAAAAAACAGTACCACATGGACCCATGCATGCAAAAACAGTACCACATGGACCCATGCATGCAAAAACAGTACCAGTACCACATGGACCCGTGCATGAAAAGACAGTACTAGTACCACATGGGCCTGTGCATGCAAAAAACAGGATCTGTGCATGGTCGCTCTGCACTTGTGAATGCAGTGCAGCAAAGCCAGCACTGTAGGGCATGCAGATCTGCACAATTTAATGTCAGAAGCACAAAATGAAAGGTACACTGCACTCAAAAGTTGGAAGAAAATGCAAAACAACCACACACCTTTCCCACAGATGCAGCAGATCAATGTGCTAGCTACTATATGTTCACAAGTGTGAAATGACAACACACTTCTTTTATATGTGTTGTACTATTCCACATAGTTTCTGGGTATATCACTAAGAAGATGTAGCATAGCATATGAAATAAATTGTTAATTATGTTGACCTATCAAAAGCGCTCTTTTTCTAAGAAGATACACAATGAAGAACTGAAATGTCCTATGCTCAATATAATTATGCTCTGTGTGTGACACTAATGAGCACACAGAAAATGTTCCTACGTCAGCTCCCTACTTATTTATTAGTTCACAGTACAAGGCCGGCACTGCACTACGGTCTCATGTGTATACACTCCAAATGATAATTGTGATACACCCTTACTCCTTGCTACTCTTATTGGTATGCTTGATATATATACATACACACGTTTTAATTGAAGTTTTGGGTGTATATCTAACCAATGTAGACGGCTTACACACATTTAGGGACCAGTATTTACCTATTGGTCGTTGTGGAGTATCACTCTCATGCCCATTTCCTGAAATACACATGAAAAGAAACAGGGATAAGACCACATGAATATAATACAGCATGCGGCCAGCAACAGCATAGCCATATCTTCCCCTTCGAACCCCTACTGCAGTAATTTGTATAGTCACATGCTCTCCTTCATAAAGTTTAAATAGTCTACTTGCCTATAGTGAACAAAATTTTGTATGTACAGTACGTATGAGAAATTGATTGCCAATACACTGAACTCCAGTTCCCTGAAGTATGTCTGTCGAGTACTCCTGGCAGTTCACAATATTGTGGAGCACAAAACAAAAATGGGTTCAATGTCTGTAGAAATTTCATCCCGTGGGCAAAAAAAAATCACAAAATTAGTCACAAGAAACCATATCTCAGCTTGGTACTCTATAGTTTCAACAGTGGCACTATTATAGTCAGTTTACCAGAAGTGCCAAAGAGCATCACTATGTGACAAAAGGTGCTTGCCATATTTGGTGTACAACAAACAGCAACAAACAATGGTTTTGAATCAAGAGAAAGTATTGGAGAGAACCAAGTACAATAATTATATCATACACCCTTCCAATACTCTGTACAATCATCATTGCAGCTTACGTATATATATGCTAACACACAAAACTTGTATTTCTGGTAAACTGACTACATGATTGTAAGTTAATTGATGTTGTAGACGTACATGTAACTAATGTAGATGACCTATACACATTTAGGGACCAGTGTTTACCAGTTAGTTGACGTGGAGTATCATTCTTGCGCCCTGTCCCTGGAATACACATAAACATACACAGGCATCACCATGTGACATGCAAAAGGTGCTTGCCATATTTGGTGCACAACAAAACAGTTTTGAATTAGAGTAAGTATTACATGGTTACACCCCAAGATGCGAATTAAAAGGATTCATGTAAATAAGTTAATACACAGGCTAGAGGAAGCATTGGACAGCCAACCTGGCTGGATATTTGATAATGGCATGGTGCACTTATCCCAGGAATGAAACTTTGGTACACTAACAAGCTTCCCTTCATCAGCTACACCACCCTCACCCCTCACAATGGTGCCAGAAGGGATTTTCATGTTTATGTGATGTACATGAAATCATTAATACCTGTAGTAAGTGCACTACTGTGCTTCAAGCTAATAATACACATGTAACATATGAGTATAAAGCAGTTGAAGGCATTGTTCAAGCCTAAACCTACAGCACCAACCTCTTATGAGTATTTTGGGATAAAAGACCCAAGTAACCCTCCCAATACTTCGTACAATCATGACCACACTTATATGCTAACACACAAAACTCATATTATACTGGTAAACTGGCATTACATGATTAAATGACTGGGTTTCTGTATACCTATATTTGTAAATGCACAAGCACTCCTCAATCAAGTTTATGTTACAGGAGAAGCTAACCACTTACGGCATACTATCACTCCCAAAGGAATCAAGAGTCCTACCCCAAACAGAGTGAGAATAGCAGCAATGCCCAGCAGAAATTTCCGCCATGTTGGGATATTCTCTGTAAGAGGAGGACAAAATGTATTCTATAATAGGTTACTGACTGTGGACTGAGGTAAGTTGCCCCCTCTGATCACCGTCCAAATTTATATAAGTCCATGAGCCATTTTTACTAACATACAAAGTTCCTCACCTTTGTCGTAGTTACTGTAGACATGGATCCAGACCACAAGTGCAGCCAAAATGAAGGACACAACGGAGGCAACAAATCCTGAGATAAACAGTCCATCACGAGTAATACGCCAACTTGGGTCACATACATCTGAGAGGAAAACAGGAATCGTAGTAATCATGGTGCATGAGTAAAACATTGATCTTTTTTCACATTACCTAATCAATTATGCTCCCTTTGCAAGTAAACATCCTCTGCCCCTCTATACCCCCCAAGTTCTTACACAGATAATTTCCCCATATCTACGTGAAAGTCATCAGAAATGCGGCAATCATTCTCGCCATGCAGTGTATACAATGTTAGTGTTGTCTTTAGAAAGCCGGATTAAAGTTATTGCTTTAAGCTTTTAGCTTAGTGTATTAGCCTGGCAAGGTGTGTTGTTTCGCTCTGAAACTCTATAGGTACATGGAATCACCCTTCAAATTGAATTGTTTCCTACTGGTGCAGTTAACCCACTATCATTCCTCTGTAGGAGCTACCAGCAGACTTCAGATATCTACTGTGGTATATGATGCAATTCTTCAGGATAGCTACAGCGAAGACCTCCTAATCATTTTTTTGAAAAGGGGCATCCAGTAATTAGAACTCTTTCACAATCAAGTGCAAGGCAACATGTAAAAGGTGGCAAAAGGCTTTACATGTTTGTACTATGGTTACATATGTAAACTAGACAATTGGCATCACTAGCCTCATTTCCAGGCTTTGCCCAGCTTTTCGGGTCACATGCATAACTTAGTGTGACTGAAAAGCTGGAAACGAGGCTAGGGCATCACTATAATCATGTCAATTATGTGGGTAGGTTCTCTCAAGGCTATGCTGTTTCTCACAGATCAAGTAAGAAAACATGGGCAATGTAACAATGTAAGGTAAATTTAATAATTCTCAATCCATGGCAGATTTGCACACCGAGGCTGTAATGTGAGGATGCGGGAGGGGTGAAAATCTGAATGGATAAGCTGGTGCATGTAAATCTGGATGTTGTAGCTTCCAAATTGCATCCGAGTAGCTGCTACTATGTATGTGAGATCAGCATCATCCTTTTGCAATTACCAAGACTACTAACTAAATTTTCACCATGCACAAGGCAGCTTGCAATACCTGTATACAATGGACTGTGCAATAACACTATTGCATGGTAGATGATTACACACAGAACCCTAAGAATTTTGATAATCACTGATAGGTGGCTACGTACTTGGGACAGTAAGTTATTATCACTTACTGCCATTTGGAGGGTTGGTCAATACTCCTGCCACAGCACACCAGAGTAACACTCCAATTACTAAGAAAATAGCGTCATATACATTCAGAGCAGTCCACCAGGTTGTCCTGTCTGCAAGTGTGTGATGAGAATAACATGGTTTACAGGACTCTGGTTGGACTGTTGGAGTGAGCACCAAATACAGTGAATTTCACAATCGTAGACTTTAGTACATACATAATGTAAGCTTTGGAGTGAGAATGAAGTCTGCAGAAAAATCTGGGATACAGTTAGAACTCCAATTTGTGAGCTTACAAATACTAGTCAGACGCTCATATGCCATACAAAGTTAACTGGCTTCTGGTGCAAGAAGATTAGTAACACTATGCTCAGTAGAAGGCTTTTTATTTTAATCAAAATAGCATCTAAGAGTTGTCAAATAGCAGGACAGAGTCACACAGGGCATTTGTAATTAGTCTCACAGGCCAGACTCTCCTCCTCATGAGAGTAGTAGTATCATTTCTGGATCACACAGTGCTAAATTGCTACCTACAGCTGCATATGTAAAGGATTGTTTTGGTGAATGACGTAACTCACCCTTTTGAGGCAAACATTGACAGACATAAATCCCATCAATGATAGTTTCTATGCTACCCACTATAGCAAACAGCAAGGCAAGGCCTCCCATCAAAACCAGAGCAATGTTCCATGGTGGCAGTTTGCACTCTAACAAGGAAGAAGAGAGGAAAATGTTGATAGATTTGATACTCATTGCTACTTGTTAGTGCACCACACTAGGAGGTCTGGGGACATGCACCCCCAAGGAATCTTTTTTATAAATCAGAATGCTCTGAGATCGTTTCTGCACAGAGCCATTCTGAGGCAAACTGCTGCTGAATTTTAACAAGTTACTTTCTGTGTTCATTTTTCCTATCTTTCCTACCATGACAGCTTGTGCGCTAAAATGCCAGATTGCATATTTCATCATAGTGAAGCCAATGCCACTTATTCAGAGAACCAATGGTGAGAGATTCACAGATTTAGTTTTCTCAAACTATGCTTCAGGACTTCCTTCAGGTGGCAAATCGTTCTTGCCCTCCTCAAAAAAAATTAATTTCAGACTTCCCAAGATCACTTCTGGTGTAATCTTGAGATGAAAGAGCAAGAGTTGGGCACCTGCTTCCAACCCTAAAAACATAATGTGTTTTTTGAGCAGGTTAGTGTGCTCAACTTTCATCCAGCAGCTGGTGAACCTGCCAGACCTGTTGCTACAGCCCTGAATACATATGCACAAATATAATAGCTTCATGCATCCACTTTGTAACGTACCACATTCAATGGGACTCCCAGACCATAGCGCATTTGTTTGGCAGACTCTCACATTGGTGGCTGCATTTAGTTCATACCCACTGCCATTATTGCAAACAAAACATGCTCTGGAACCGGTAGCATTGCCATTGTAGTAAGCCACTGTCGCTATATTGTGTGTCGTTTGTTCCAGAACAGCACTCCCAACACTTCCATCATCACAAGTTGGATAATCAGTCGTGTCATCCAGTAAACTAACATCAGACAGAAACGAAAAACCATTAGCTGGCAGGTCCCAAAGCTCCATCGGAGAACAATCTGTGGAGTAATCATGCAACAAGACTTGTGATACACTATATATATATCTATAACTTGTGTATTTTACTCATAATGTAGATTTACATACTTACAGAACTGTGGTGTTGTGAAATTTCCTCGCACTGTCACAGTGATATCTCCACTAACTGCAGACACAGTGTAGTAGTAGTCAGTCAAGGAGTTCAGTCGCTCCTTCAGTATTATACTTACAGATTGCCCTGTACCAGTCTCAGTAGACTCAGCAGAGTACGGTAGGTTCATGTAGGCTGGGTCAGTCCCATACTGGACTGTACAGTTAGCAGAGCCAGTGAACCCAGATAGAAATGTACACTGCAGCTGAGCATCTGTAGGAGAGCTCATATCCACCACCGACACTCCAAGCACATTATTAGTTGTACCTGCATGGCCAGGTATATTATTTTGTGTGGGTACACCCAAGAAGAATTTACATAAGTGGGGCAAGGTTGAATGAGCTGTACACTGCAAAAAAGTTCACATATGTTTGCCTTTTGTGGAAAAGAGCTCATTAAGGCCTTAAGTCTCCCATCCAGTTTTTGATCTCTTCTAGTTATGCAAAAAGAGAGAGAGCAGGCGCAAGGCTTTAAATTTAAGATGAGAGAGAAGTCCTACTTCTAAAACATAATTATCTAGATGTGAAGCAACAATGCTGAAGAATGGTTGTGATACAAGCGCTGCAAGTCCAACGGTAGCTCCTTTTTGGCTACATAAGCCACTGCAGATATTTCACACTTGTCACTTGGTAAGCTTTGGAGCTATACAGATATGTTTTGTACACTTGATGTGGTTCTAAGATGGTGCTTGTCCTGTTATTGTGGATGGTACAGAATGCAAAATCAGTCTTAGGCATGTAGGCATGATGACATATAATAGATCACATAAAAAATATGCCTACTACCTTTTTGTACACTGCAAGTGACCAAAAACTGTAATTGGAAAGGCCTGAGGATGAGGCTTTAACACTTTGTATGATTTTACTAAAAAAAAATGAACATCACTCAGAAGACCCAGGTTAGAATCCTGACTAGATCACATGACAATGATATCTGAAGTTTTATACCTGTAAGAGTACACTTTTGAAATATTACACCCATTTGCAAGAAAGTGAAGCATAGGACATGCACATCATATTAATATCCTGTGACAAGATGTATAGGGATGGCATAAAATCATTGTGGAGGTACTCCTATGTACCTTGTTTGGCTGGTTTGATCCCTATGTCTTTTTAATTTTATGGAAGATTGCTTGCAAAATGAACTTTTAGATGTTTTGCAACTTGCCATGATCAAGTCCACTACAACTATATAGCTACACAGAGAGGAGCAATATTACCTGTTAAAATACAAGATGATGAAATTAACTCACTGATGGGTTGTGCTGTACATGTTCTTGTAGCTCCCACTCCCACCACATTCTCAGCAGCCACTGACACACTGTCATAGCTTGAGGGAGGATTTGAGGGTGGCTCAAAGGTGTGGTTACACCTCCCAGCTGTACACTCAGCAATGTTCACATTCTCAGTAGCCACAACAGACACTGTATGGAAACTGATCTGGTACTGTGTGATGTTCCCAGTTACACCTGGACATGCTTCCCGTGGGTCCTGGAGGGGGATATAACAAGTACATAATACCCAAGCTGGACCTCTACAGTACTTACCCAAAGTACCCTTAAAGCAAGATAAGAAAGCAACCCTTTCATTCAAACAGCTGCTTGGCAATCTTGGAAAGGGGCAGCATCCTTTTCAGTTAGTTTGAAAGGCGCCTAACAACATGGAAATTACGATGTATTACATACAACTTACTGGTACTGTATCCCAGGTGTTGTCAATGGACAGTAGCACACCTGATGACTGTTTATAGATAACGGTAGTAGTACAGTTGATAGGAGCATCAGGAACTGTAGGAGGGTATACATATCAGTAACTTGTATACGAAGAAACAACAAAACTATGTTAGTTGAATCAATATCCTAATGGTAGATGGTCATAGTTGCATACAGGCACAACTGGCTATAAGTCGCGGAAATGCAGTATTTGCACACTCATATGTCTTACCCACAAGCAAGCAAGTATGTGGATAGTTTACATCATGGACAACGACAACAAGATGACAATTTCTACATAAAACTAATGCAGCAGCACAACTACATAAGAGAGGGTATAAGTTCACTACAGTATTAACACCAAATCACTCATATCACAAAGCACAGGAGAAAAGTTGCTAGAATTGCTAGTTTTCAAATTCTGCCACTAGTACATTTTGCAATATTGCACGTAGCTACCTCATTGCACACAAAAAAGCTGCTATGCATACATGCCAAATTTCTCAGCATGGGACCATCTTGCAATTCAAGTCCTACCACAGGGCTTTCTTAAGTAGTCCAAAAAAATTATCTCGAGTACTAGTAAAGCACCACAGTATTAGAATTGCTTATGTATCTGGCAAAGACTGCGAGCCATTCTAGCAACTGATGGCAGTGGTGGTGTGTTTCAATTCTGTGTTGTGTACTGAGCTCCTGCTATCTAATTTTTAGGCTATTCCAAAACCAATAGCTAAGGTAGATGCAGCTATTGACATTTCTGTGGCTGCTTGAGTACTAATAGTGCATAGTATAAAAGTTAAAAGCAGGTCACCATGTGCAAGCTCTAATCTGATTGGTTAGTTTAGGGTTAGGTTAAGTTGCATGAAAAATACTGCAGGATACATCGTGTGGCTGAACATGTACTTCTTGGAACTATCCCCTTGTCGCTGTGAGTTGCCATTACATATTATGCTCTTGTGATTGATACATGATAAAGGAGTGAACTTTCATAAAGTGAAGAAGCAAGGGAAGAGTTTGAAAACTAGCCATTCTAGCAACTGATGGCAGTGGTGGTGTGTTTCCATTCTTATGCAGAATATTCCTGACCTTCACACAAAGAGTTTACATAAGTAGGGTATGAACTAAAGCATGACTGTTTGCTACATGCAAACTTACCTTGAGGAGTGATTGCCAGGGGCTCACTTTCAGTCCCCTCCAGATTTACACAGTTGACACCACGTATTGTAATGTTGTACTCATAGCCTGCCATTAAACCAGTTAGTTCATGTTGTTTGACACTGCCAGTGGTGATGTTCAGAAGTCCCCCGTATGGGATCTGGGGAGCATTGGTAGTAATGCTGATGAGGTAGGAGTCAACATTGTCTCCACCACTGAGTGTCCACCTCACAGTCACATTCACAGTTCCATTATCATCTCCAGAGAGGCCAACACAGGAGAGGGTGGGGACAGTAGAGGGGGGAACTGCATGAAGAATGGATGACTAAATTGAATACCAACATGTTCTTGAACACTGTTTCAAGAAACGTAATGGGATAGTAATGATAGCAGTACACATGTGATGCAGGCAGAACATTTAAGGATATGTAAAGACAGAACATGCATGTTATTCAAGATGTCATAACTATGATGGGGCATGATCCTAAGTGACAACGGTTTAATACTATAGGTCTGCTGTTATACTCAGGGATGTCAACTTCAAAAAAACGAGCAGCTACCGATTAAGAGCAAAGGTAGTCCTTATATCAGAGGTAGGTGAACACACAAGTGTGCAGAAATAGAGCCATATCTCTACCGTGAAATTGGCATGTCAGCCAAAACAACTTAGACAAAAACAGGATGGCAATAATAACAGGTGTTAATATTTGGTCCTCCATCACCTTTTAATTCCACTTCTATTGATGCTCCCTTTTACCAGCAAATCCACTGTATTTTACGTTGTCATTGCATGCTACTCTGCAGTAGCCCTTGTTGATGAAGTCATGGAAAACCATCAATAGCAGATGTAGATTTACTGGTGGTTTCTGTTCTTGTCATACCATTGATCCAGGTACCAAGTTAAAATTGTAGCTACTTAGCTATATAGGTTTTATTATTCGTAGCTGTTAAATACATATAGTGAGTACAACTGAACATGCAGGCTAAACACCATCGAATGAGCTGTGAGGGGCTTGCTCATCATGGTGCGGAAACTAGCTATCAGTCACATAAAAAGTACTGGTTAGTGACAAAAACTCTTTATAATTATTTGAACTGATGCACCCTGAAATGTAGATCTACTAGATTGCTGGGAAGCTAGCTGTCCTTTGTTGCAAATTCAAGACCACTGGTCAGAGGGAGGTAACATTCCACTATATAGTGGTTTCTGCTCAAGTGAAGATGACAGAAAGGTTCAAGCTGATCTCCACATGTATGCATATTTTAACGCACCCTATTGTCATATTTGTCGAAGCCTTGACTCCCGTTAATTTCAAGCTGATCTCCACATGCATGAGCAATCAACGAACCACATCTCACATTTTAACGCACCCTATTTTTATATTTGTTGGAGCATTGACTCCAAAATTGAACCCAAGTACACTTTCACCAAAATAAGCAGACTCATGACTAACCACACCCACTCATTAACGAGCATGCAATAGTCAGCATTCTTGGCTAGCAAACACCATTGCAGAACCCAAACTGCCTTCCTTGCCAGAAATTATCCCCCTTCAAGGTGAGGGTAGCACTTTCTAAGCCCATTCATGCAGCCAAGGTGAGAATTGGCCCACCTGGTGCCAACCATGGCCCCTTACAGCCAAGTCTAGCAGCTGCCATGTGCATAGCACCCTGCGGGTGACCCCACCCACCTCCCCCTGTCCCACTCATTCTGCTGACACAGAATCTGTGCACAAGCGACAGAGACTGCACAGTGTGCACTATGACTTAACCAAAAGTGAACAATAGGGTTTAATGGGTAAAAAACCTTGGGAATCTTATGTCACACTGTTCATGAATTGTGATCAACTATGAGATACAAGAAACTATTAAACTAGTGGAATCAACAATATATGTTTCGTATGTCAGTTGAATAATGTGATGGATTAACGTTATATTACCTTGGACTCTAACTCTTCGAGTATTATTCATGCTCCTATCTAGCCCATTGATGCAAGTGATGACTGTCCCATTCTCTGCAGGGAAGGTGAGGTTTGAAGTGAAGCTCCCATTGACCACACCTACGGGGAGTGCTCGGAAGTTTCCAGTTACTTCTTCCCTACTGCCTGGTGCAAGGGTAATTTCCTCCCCAGGAAATTTCCAGATGACTGCTCCTCCTGAGAGAGTGCACTGAAAGATCACTTCCTCTCCAGAACATGGCAACCACTGCTGTGTAAGTCGCACCTCACTGCAAGCTGGAAAATATTAAGATGTCACATATAGTGGGCACAAGACATTGACAGTGTATGTCGGTACTTAACAGACAACAGGTTTCCCAATTTGGTGAACAAAAGCGGTCAAATCTGGTAGGATTGCTTGCTTCACATACCTGAAGGAGGCCAATACAGGAAGCAAAGAACTAGGAGAAGAAACAGAACTGACGGAACCTGTAGTCAAGTGAAATAAAGACAAGGAAATGATCACATGTAGAATGTCACTGTAAACATTTGGTACAACTGACAGAAAGAGTTTATTATTATGATAGTTACAGTGTGTAACACATCCATGCATGAACACTTTTAAGATACAGAGTTCATAATGTAGCTATTGTACCATGTCAGGGAAAGTAATAAACATTCAACCTGAATGCACACTCATTAGTTCCATGGTGTGCCTACTTCAGGAATCCATATATATTCCTCACAGAGCTCCTTGTGTCTTGGAGAGGGGGTTTTAGTGGGGGTATAAAGCGACGTACAATAGTTGAGTGGCCACTAATTGTTTACATAGCTACAGCATGACAATCCACAACTACAACCACGTGTTCCCATTGTCCATTGGCTCTGTTGTCTTACCCCTCCCACTAGTAAGATTACTATATTATATAGATGCACTTGTAACTCAGGTGGTACCAGTTGCACAGAAACCGTCTGCAGTAGACTCACAATACCTTTACTAAAGTTGTAGAAGTTGTTAAAAATGTGTAAAATAATCCAGGATGAGAAAGGGGAGGGGGCAGGAGTAGCACAAGCATGTCAGCAGTGGCGGATTTAGGGGGTGCAAATGCACCCCCCTTTGGTGGCTAGTAATGTATTTTTGCGTACATAACTGCACAAGTCCATCAAATGATTATGCAGCAGTGGCGTTAAATGCACACGTTTTCTTTTTTTCCCGCACCTCACGGCTGCTTTGCAGCCTCTGTGGAGCAAAGCAGAGCCACACCTTTAAATTCTGCGAGCGTTTAATCAAACACAATAACTAGATTTGGCAGTAGGTCATCCAACTCTTGCTATTTCACCCCAAAACGGCACCAGAAACGATCTCAGAAGGTCTGAAATCAAAAATTTTCCTGGGGGGGGCATGCCCCCACACCCCCTTAGCAGGCGCACTTCGCGAGCTTTATTACGCTCCACCAAGTAGCTATAGTGACCAAGTGCACACTGGAACCCCCCTTTCCAAAATCCTAGATCCGCCACTGGTCAGGGCTACTCTAATTGAGAGTACTACATCAAATGGTGTGGAATTAGGCTTGGTCAGTGAAATGAAGTGTACTTACCATGCCTTAATCAAAACCTGGCCTGCTATAAGGACACTACATGTTCACACATTAAACTTCATTCTTGCCGTAGGATGTAGAGGTGAATGCATAAATTTTGGTTAGGGTCATTCTTCTTTGGGATCGGTTCTCTTTCTTGCTAGATCAATTGCTCAGAAAAATTATATAGCACCTACAATAATGCAGCGACATAAATTTATATGTGTGCACATTCTAGACTAATCAGGCTAATGTGGTGCACGGGACCAGCCAAACTAGATAGACAATTTCCTGAGGATTGTAGCTAAGGGTCGCAGGGTCAGTAACAATTTTGAGGTGCCGTCATGGGGTCACAGCCAAGTTTAGGCAGTCGCAATCCCAGTCGCGGCAGTTAATATGACGCTAATGGGAGTGACGACCCTTGTAAATGACCACTGAACCACACCTCCTTGAAAAATGGTAGTTCCAGATGTTATATACCCACTGTAGAGGAATTGTTTAGAAAAAGATCATACATGACAGACCAGGCCACATGGTAGCTAGTGATTGACTTTTCTGATAAAACCACTTGCGACTTAGAACAACCAGAAAGTGTGACACCACAGCTTGCCCTCATTGCATGGCTGGTATTTACAGTATGACACAAATGGTGTGGGTGCAACTTTGATTTTGTATTGAAAGTACAAGTGGCTACACTCAACACATCTTACCAAAAGATTTTTCAATTTGGGTATAGCTATAGATATTAAAATTTGGTAATGACTACAGCTAGGGCTTTATGAAAGAACGTTTGAGGATTCAGAGTCACTACATGTGGTCACAGACAGCAGTAGACAGGAAGCTTGGTTCACTATAGTAGCTTCTTGGGAAGGAACTGCCATCTGCTTGAGGTAATATGATACTGTTTCATGTAAAGAGCTCCGCACATGCATGGCAGCTTGAATTTGAGAAGGGAGTGCTGCTAGCTATAGTCTGCGCCAGATTAGCTAGCCCGACGATTATACTATCAAGTAGATAGCCACTGGGAGTGTATTTTGGACTGACACATGAAATCTGTCTTATTAATATTTAACATAGCAAACATCTTTTGTTGCGTACCGTGTAGCCCATATTTTAGCGTCACGTACTGCCCTAGCCTTCAAGATTGACACACCTAGAAATTTTGTGTCTAACGATCTACACACTCAACAAAAATAACTCACTTTATCCATAATCATACAGCGAGCACTGTCACGCCATACCCAGGTGAAACGATTTAAGCCCTACAAATGTCTTGTTTACAATATTGTAACCAGTGTTGCGTGTAAGCTGGAATCTGATTGGACTGAAGGTCGGCGGCGCCAGACATGTACTCGCTTTCCGTCGCTTTGTGGGACTTGGTGAAATAAACAATGCATTAAGTAGTATTGTGTAGACAATGTGTTTGATAATTTCAATACTTAGGGTCATTCCCGTTCGAAATTTCGCGAGCCCGACTTTGTGCAAGATCTGGGGTACAAGCTGTTCTCTGACACGATGTTCGTTCTTCGCGGAATTTCCAGTCTCCTTATGTTCAGCTTATTGCTTACAACAGGTACATTTTTATAATTATAAAATGATTATAACAGAAAATAGAATAGAGCTGATGTAGCCCACGTTTTCCAAATTGTGAATGAGCTTTGCCAGCTGCAGGTCTACCAAGTACCCATCCATAACGTAAAATATCCTCCACTATTACTCACCGGTGAACAATATCCTCCCAGAACAGTAGTCACTGACACTGGTGAATATACTGTGTGCCCCCAGGACATAATTCACTTAATCGGTCACTACGTAGCAGTTCTGTCTCAGATACAATGAAAATTCAGCATGGTAGTGGATTATACATAGCTATGCTTGCTATAGACCTCCAGGCAGTCTGTAATGTTGTTGATTGAGCACCCCACATCACATGTCCTGTATTTTGTTGCTTCTAACCTGCATACTAGAGTTTTACTACATATGGAAGCCTCAAAATTGCATGGTACATGTAGCTATAGATCACTGTCAGAAAGAAATTATCATTTGGACTTGCCATTTGAGATCCAAGAACATATTACATGCATGGACAGTTAATTAGATTTGTCAAGAACGTACAACTTATTACAACAATCCTTTTGGCATCTGAAAGCCTACCATTTACTTACTCATCTGAATCAAATATACAAACATGTAGCCAAGAATGCCAAAATAGTTTTACTGATCTGCATCAGAAATACCAGACTACTTGCTTCATGGTGATATATGTAGATGGGTAAATGTCCAGCTTGGAAGGAAATGGAAAGGTGATTGCCGCGGTTTAAAGGATGTTTTTGGATTCTTAACTAATTAACTGTCCATGCATGTAATATCTTCACTCACCTGAAGCTCAGATTGAATTTGAATGGCTAATCCAAATGACATTACGATTTTTTACAGATACATAGTAGTTCTCATTTTTGTTATAGCTGAGTTATAGCTCCCATTAACACAAGCATCATGAAGGGTTTTTGTCTTCTAGCAACAACATTTATTAGTGAATGTGACTTTATTAACAAGGCAGGTGCATCGTGGCACAACTCAATATGCAGATGTCCATTGCTCCACCTGGACATTGGATTTACTTGTTGATATGAGCAACTTGGATGTATTATGCAATCATTTAATATTATAGCTAGTTATTCAACTATGTGCAAACATACAGCATTAATTACTTGATGATGTTAAACTGTCAGTAAAACACTAACTATTCTGTGACTTACCCTTACTATTTTCTGAAAGGGTGTGTCCCCCGGATTCCTTTTATGCTTATTTATTTCACACCAACATTATCACAACACATTTGGTGTTCCTCTCAAGTATGTACCCTAGCTATAATATAATAACACTACCTAGCTACTGCTGGAGAAGCAATAGTACTGTTGAGCACAATTGTGATCTATGCTGTTATCATCTTCAAGACTCTTTGGTTTAGTGCAAGATGGACTCATGACCAATCTTGGGACAAGTGTCTTGAATGGGCTAATTTTTTTCATTCTGCAAAAAGCTTTAGTTTAATAAGAGGTGATAGTATCCAAATGTGTCCAACTACAACCATATTGGGCAAGATTTGGTGAACTGTTTTTGAATCTTCTTTTGCGGAATTACTGTAGCATGTGTGCCTTCTTACACAGCCTACAGTGAGGTACGTCTTACACAGCTGTCACCACTGGGTCTGCCATGTTCTGGAGAGGCAGTGATCCTCCAGTGCACTCTCTCAGGAATAGCAGCCATCTGGACTTTTCCTGGGGGCGAAATTACGCTGGCGCCAGGCAGTAATGAGGAAATAACTGGGAACTTCCAAGCGCAACCAGTGGGTGTGGCCAATGGAGAGTTCACTTCCACTCTCACCTTTCCAGCAGAGAATGGGACAGTCATCATTTGCAGCAATGGAGATAGGAGCATGGATGACACTCAAAGCGTTACAGTTCGAGGTACAATAGTCTTACTGACATAAACAAGATTGACTGCCAGACACACAGCGTCGTGTACAAATGTAAGCTTACTGCATGTTTCAACTTCAAGAGAGGGAGCAGGGAGCAGCATCTGAAACTAGATCCTTTTTCTGAGATGGTTAGCTACAAAAAAGGCACTGTCTCAAATGGGTCGTAATAAATTGTAATTGGGCAGTGAGGAACGCAGGTTTTACATTTGGCTCGGTTAAACTGAAAATGCTTTATTATGACTGCAATGTGATTTCCTGCACTGCACATCACACTGAGATGTCTGTGGCATGTAGTAGGACTCCAGATAGTATTTTCTTCCCACTCCTTATGGCTAAAGTACAGGTCGGGAGGCTCCCTACATAGCTGCTTGCTCAACTAGCATCACTTGCTTGTATATCTAATATGCAAACTGGCTAGTCTTAAGTAGATTGAAACATTTGTAACTATCTCATCACCTTTTGTCAATTTGCTACAGCTAACTAGCTCTTAAAAAATTTATGATAAAGCGTTAATCTTTTATTTCAAAAAGAATACCTTTCTATCTCAAATGTGTAGAAACCTGAGTGAATAGGTCTGTATTTTGGGGATTTGTACAACTCACTAACAACTATCTGAGACAATAAACTGGAAAGCTCTTCCAAGTGATACCTAGTTGCAACAAAGCCTGGTCTACTCTGTTTCGAGTAGAAGCAGCGCTGCAAGAAACTTGTTCAACAGCCGAGAGAGCGGCTAGTAGCATAGCTCACAGACCGGGTCCACAAGAATCTACTCCAACAGGCGAGTGGCTAGTAGAGTAGCCCGCTGACCAGGTCCACAAGAATCTACTCCAACAGGCGAGTGGCTAGTAGTGTAGCATCGCATGCTAAGCCAGTTAGAACAGCACCCTAACCTAACCAGAGGTTCTTAGGGCTTCAGAAGCCTGATGAAGAGTTTACATAATCCCTTTGGGCTTTACCCTCAGGAATTATGTAAACACTTCCTCAGGCTTCTAAAAGCTCTAGCTGGTTAGGTTTCCTACCTACACAGAAGAACTATCGATACTAGTTCAATTTTTGGGGGAAAGCAAATTCATTCACCAAGTGTGAAGTAAGCTAGTTAGTTTCTCCCAGTATTGTCTGCATGCAATGGAGACCCTTTCCAAGTTGTGGAGTGTGTGCATTTGTTGGTGGCATGGATTACTCTCGAAAGAGGAAGTTGGCTGGCTCATGTGAAACTAGTCACAGACAGTAGCTTGCTAGCTGAGCCAAAAGAGAAAGTGGATTCTCAGAGTTTGGTAACTGTCTTCATACATCAAATTCGGACGTCAGCTGTTCATCGTCACAGGATTTTATCTTTCTCTTCCTCCCTGCAAATTTTGATGCTGACTGGTCACCTTCAATTTTCATCTTCCCTGATATCAGCTGCTCATCTTCACTCGGTTTTCTTCTTCTTTTCTCCCTAAACGTTGGCTCTAAGTCCTGAGTTACATTTGGTTCTCTGACAGCCTTTTCAATCTCCAGGAGCATATATCACACATGCAGATTGCAATCTTGCTAGTGTGGGATTCACTCCAGTTATTACTGCTATAGATAGTAAAAATCAAATTTAGACTAGTACCACATGCAACCTAGCTATCAATTCATGCAAGTAGTTACATATTAATTGCTTCAGGTCCCCCCTCTGTCTCAACTCCCTCCTGTGTTGACCTCTCTGGAGATATCAGTGGAGCTGTGAATGTCACTGTGAGCTGGACACTGAGTGGTGGAGACAGTGCTGATTTCTCCCTCATCAGCATCACTACCAATGCTCCCCAGACCCCATATGGAGGACTTCTGAACATAACCAATGCCAGTGTCACACAACATGAACTGACAAGTTTCATGGCAGGCTATGAGTATAGCATCACCGTACGTGGTGTCAACTGTGGGAGTCAAGAGGGGAGAGAGAGTGAGACCCTGACAATCAGACTTCAAGGTAAATTATTGCAAAACCATTATCACAAGTTCGTTACACTAGTGTAATGAACTGTTGACATCAGATCATACTTCAAGAGGCAAAACAAAGAATTTGCAGAATTCCGGGCCAGAGTAAGCAATTGACATCCAATTAAATTAGTCTCATGATGCACCTACCGATTAATGTCTCAACAACAAACCTAGGAGAGTGGTGCTAGATGGCAAGACATACATGGTTTGCATATTTGGCTGTGTAATCACAATACAGGCATAAGAAAGCATGGAGTCTAAACCATGAGTTGCATCTGCAGAGCAATAAACTGGTTGTTTGGCTTGCCAATTTCTTCCAGCACAGTTACGATCATATTACACAGGTCATGCATGTAACCAGCACCCGGGTCTGTCACTTCTCATCGTTTGTAGCCCAAAACTAACTCTGGCCATATATATAGTTGTGAGGAGTTTATACACCTGTTGAAAGCTGGTAGGGTGAGTATGCACAATGCACTCAGGTTTTCCCCTACTACGTATTTCCTGCATTCATCTAGTAGCTGATAAAGTGGGGAAAGTTGCAAGTAGAAAGTAGCATTATAAGCCAAGAACGGTTGAAGGGTAGCACCCCATATAAATAAATCCAGCCTTGGGTTTCATACTACTATCAACAAGATGGAAGTCTACATTCCTAAAAGTAGAAGCCTACAACCAAATATGCATGGTTGTAATAGGTAGCTCTCTTCGTACATTACAAATTATATGTCCTCTACCCCAGTTCCTGATGCCCCTACCAACTGTGCTACTACTGTTATCTATAGGCAGTCATCAGGTGTGCTACTGTCCATTAACAACACGTGGTTTACAGTACCAGTAAGTCGTCTAACTACCACATAGTAATTTATTATGCACACTGATTGTTAATCAATAAACTACACCTCCCTCAAAAAAGGCAGTCTTACATGCATGGTATGCAAAGGCACTCACCTCAAAGGATGTGTTTCAGCCAATACCAGGCCTCATCAGCATGAATTTGACATTTCAGTAGCTTCTCAGTTGGCTTCTACATAAATGAAGGGAAGGTAATCTTTTACGAACTTGAGCTCGGAAAATAACTTGCCGACGTTTCGACTGAATGCTTTCGCCCTGATGACAACTGGAGCATTCAGTCGAAACGTCGGCATTTTTTGAGCTCAAGTTGGTAGCTAACAGATAACCTTCTCTTCATGAATTTGACAGTTGCATGAAGAAATGCTACACTCCAGAGCTGACTACACCACTATACAAGCAAAGCCATGACCAACTAGCTACCTGAATGCCTTCTTGCATGAAATAGTAGTCTCCATCTCAACTCATTCCTTCTTGTGTGTAAAACTATAGGTTGGCGGAAAGAACTGAACGTATGGCTGTACACTCACTGTGTTATAAAGTGCTTCCCTTCTACCTGGAAGATCTTGACCAGGTGGTAGATTATCTGTGGTGACATATCACTGAGCTGTTTTTTGAATACCTCCATAGTTTCTATGCATGCAAGGTCTCCTGTTGAAAAGACTCATTCTATCAAAGCTGACTATGTACTATAGATCATGTTTCTTAAAATCACCACAAACTGTGCAGAATTCTTGGTAAGAGTTGCGACATCAGCTAGGTTTTAATAAGCAGCTGTAATTATGTTACTGGAGATGAATTACACCTTACAGAAATCAATGATTGTAACTATGTCTCAAAGACTCATACACTTTTTTCAGACTAAATTGTTGATTAGAAAGCAGAACATGGCACTAATGAATGTACATGCATGGTGTCCAATGCTTCCGTTGGCCCGTCATTTGTCAATAATGTTTTCATGCATCTTGGAATGTAACCTTTTCTGACAAAATTAGAACTCCACATTTAAGTTGCCACGTGTTTTAAATGCATCTTTCTTTTGAAATCTACGTTTGGAACATTAATGTTTTCTCCTCTATGTAATATTCACTTCCTTCAGGACCCAGAGGACCCATGCCCTGATGTAACTGGGAACATCACACAGTACCAGATCAGATTCCAGAGTGGCTCATTATCAGCTACTCAGAATGTGAACATTGGCAGGTGTACAGCTGGGAGGTGTAGCCACACCTTTGAGCCACCCTCAAATTCCCCCTCAAGCCATGATGGTGTGTCAGTTGCTGCTGAGAATGTGGTGGGAGTGGGTACTGCAAGAACATGTACAACACAATCAATCAGTGAGTTCTCACTCTTACTTTGTCATGTTCCATACAAACATGCATTAATCATCCAGCCATGTTAGTAAACTACAGTGGGCTTTGGATTACTACTACTACCGTGTGTATTCTATCAAGAAGCATCAGTGAAGCATAATAGACTTATAACTCATCATGGTCTAGCGCAACCAACTCATCCTGGTCGGGATGGTCCAACTAGTGTAACCAACTCATCCAGGTCAGGATGGTTCAACTAGTACAACCGACTCATCCTGGTCAGGATGGTCCAACTAGTGTAACCAACTCATCCTGGTCAGGATGGTCCAACGAGTGCAACCAACTCATCCTGGTCAGGATGGTCCAACTAGTGCAACCAACTCATCCTGGTCAGGATGGTCCAACTAGTGTAACCAACTCATCCTGGTCAGGATGGTTCAACTAGTGTAACCAACTCATCCTAGTCAGGATGGTCCAACTAGTACAACCGACTCATCCTGGTCAGGATGGTTCAACTAGTACAACCAACTCATCCTGGTCAGGATGGTTCAACTAGTGCAACCAACTCATCCTGGTCAGGATGGTCCATCTAGTGCAACCAACTCATCCTGGTCAGGATGGTCCATCTAGTGCAACCGACTCATCCTGGTCAGGATGGTTCAACTAGTGCAACTGACTCATCCTGGTCAGGATGGTCCATCTAGTACAACCGACTCATCCTGGTCAGGATGGTTCAACTAGTGCAACCAACTCATCCTGGTCAGGATGGTTCAACTAGTACAACCAACTCATCCTGGTCAGGATGGTTCAACTAGTACAACCAACTCATCCTGGTCAGGATGGTTCAACTAGTGCAACCAACTCATCCTGGTCAGGATGGTCCATCTAGTGTAACCGACTCATCATGGTCAGGATGGTCCATCTAGTGCAACCGACTCATCGTGGTCAGGATGGTCCAACTAGTCCAACCGACTCATCCTGGTCAGGATGGTTCAACTAGTGCAACCGACTCATCCTGGTCAGGATGGTCCATCTAGTGCAACCGACTCATCCTGGTCAGGATGGTTCAACTAGTGCAACCGACTCATCCTGGTCAGGATGGTCCATCTAGTGCAACCGACTCATCATGGTCAGGATGGTTCAACTAGTGCAACCGACTCATCCTGGTCAGGATGGTCCATCTACTGCAACGACTCATCATGGTCAGGATGGTCCAACTAGTACAACCGACTCATCCTGGTCAGGATGGTCCATCTAGTGCAACCGACTCATCCTGGTCAGGATGGTTCAACTAGTGCAACCGACTCATCCTGGTCAGGATGGTCCATCTAGTGCAACCGACTCATCATGGTCAGGATGGTACAACCGACTCATCCTGGTCAGGATCGTCCAACTAGTGCAACCGACTCATCATGGTCAGGATTGTCCAACTAGTGCAACCGACTCATCATGGTCAGGATTGTCCAACTAGTGCAACCGACTCATCATGGTCAGGATTGTCCAACTAGTGCAACCAACTCATCATGGTCAGGATGGTCCAACTAGTGCATGGTCAGCTAGGGTTGTCCAACTAGTGCAACCGACTCATCATGGTCAGGATTGTCCAACTAGTGCAACCGACTATTGTAGAAAAACAGTCCAGAAACATGGTTTACTCTTGTTTGCACACCAAATTGCAGTCTAAATACCCATGCTATTGATGTATTTGTAAATGCTTTCCTTATAATGAGTTTTCATAGGGCTACCAACTTGACAGTGGTTTCAATTAAGTAAGGTGCACCTTTTTTACGGCATCACATTGATGTATTGATATGTATAATGTTCATTGTCCCAATTGACTCTTTTTCGATATGATATCATATTATAGCTCATTATATTGACCATTATCATGCACTTCTTTGTCTCATCTTGTTTATGCAATGTGAATATGTAGCATAATTTTAGAATTATATCGCAATCGGCATATTGGTACGGTGAAAACTAACTCACATAAAGAATGCAAACATATCCTGCTATACACATGGTGAAGACTATAGTCTGAAACACTAGTAAACATATGCTTAATTGTGAAGCAGTACCTTTACTGTCACAATAATGATTGATTTTAAGTCTACACACAGCGGTCCCCATATATATATACAGAACATCTGGTTAATTAAGCTGATTTGAACCATCATCTTCCCATGCAGGTATGGCCAACAACCTCCTAACTGTAGAAGTAATAGGTGTAAGCTCTCCTGTTGACACCCAGCTGCAGTGCACATTCCTACCTGTTTTCACTGGCTCTGCTCACTGTACAATCCAGTATGGGACTGACCCTACCTACATGAACCTGCCATACTCTGCTGAGTCCTCTGAGACTGGTACAGCAGGGGACACTGTCAGTGTGGTACTGAGGGAGCGACTGAACTCCTCAACTGTGTACTACTACACTGTGTCTGCAGTTAGTGGAGATGTGACTGTGAGAGTGCGAGGGTCCTTCACAACACCACAGTATAGTAAATATGTGCATGTGCTAGGACTACAACAACTAGCATATTTAGTCAATTAATCAGTTGCAACTTCAAGTAAAGGTGGTCAACTACAACCTTTCTTTGTTGACAAATGGACATACATTAGCTACCATGTTATGATGGCCATCTACTACTGTAAGTGTCTAAAGATTGTATGAGTATTTGAACTAAGAAAATAAGAATAATTAACTATCGTCAACCACCTGTGCAAATCTTCTGTTTTATTGGGCCTTAGATAGTACATGTTATGTGCCTTAGTGGGAGAAATAGACATTGGTAAACAAAACTTCAAAGATTTCATTGCACGGTCATTTCATAGGTTGTTCCCTGATAGAACTTTGGAACCTGCCAGCTGCCGGTGTCACCTTGCTGTCTGATGTTAGTTTACTGAATACTTCTGCTGCTCGGTATCCAAGTTGTGATGATAGAAGTGTTGGGAGTGTTGTGCTGGAGAACACTACACTCAAGACAGCCACAGTGGCTTACTACACTGGCACGACTTCTGGTTCAACAGCTTGTTTTGTCTGCGATGAGGGCAGTGAGTATGCACCAAATACAACCACTACTGCTGAGAGAGTGTGCAGAAGTAATGGAACATGGTCTGGAAGTACCATCCTTTGTGGTATGTTGTAAAACATGACATTACTTCCAGCTTCACAGGAGCAAGTTTTATCCTTGTAGGTACACTATGGTAGTATGCGTATTCATGGAAGCAAAGCTTGAAGCCTTGATAGATGCTCAAAACTGAAATTGTATCCACATGAGGTTGTACATACCCTTAGAAAACAATTTGGTTGTACCATCCCAAATAATTCATATAATCTCAGGGATGTTTCGATCCGATGTGGACCTTCATCAGGCTTGACAAAATCTGTACAGCAATATGTGGATAAAACACAGCAGTCTATTGTCATGCAATCTAATGCTGTGTACTTTACCAATGGTCCCAGGCTAATATGGAACTGGACTGGTTCTTGGTCTGCAAATTTATTGTTATCAAACAATTATTGCAGTAACAACTTTATAAATTATTTTGTAGCACATTGTTTAGGTAGATCAAATTAGGTACTTATGTATTGATTAAAGGTACTTGTGTTATTGAGTAAAACCATATTAAGGAATTTGTATTTTAGCTGAGGGACTAAAAATTGAACCAAACTTTTTGTGAATCTTGTGTACACTTTGACGTTACCCATTCATCCGTCCACATGACTCAGAGGTTTGTGATTCAAGGGTGTCCTACCTTAAGGAATTTGTATTTCACACCTGAGGCACTTTCTCTGAGATACGGTGCCTTTCACATTTTGCTGTACTGCATTTGTGGAGGATTTATAAAAGGGATTGTTTTTGTATCCTAATTTGCTCATTCTGACCTGCTTTTATGCACCTTTTACACTGCAATGTTTTATCAGCATCTAATAATTGAACTTGTACTTATTTCCATTCAGGTGCTGTAGAACCCCTTCCTCCTGATGCTGCTATGTGGATTGCAGTTTCAACTACTGCAGTAGTGGTGTTCATAGCTGGTCTCCTGGTTGGTGTTCTGGGTGGAGTTCTGCTGTACCACTGTGTTGTCAAGCACCAGGCATCCTCCCACCAACAGAAGAAGACCGTATCATCTTCTAATCCACTGCAGCAAACTGGTCCACAGTATGAGGAAGTGATGGAACTGAGACAGAATACAGCCTATGAACCGACACAGACTGGTATTGAAATGAGACCGAATGAAGCTTATGGACCAATGCAACACTGATTTGCTACTGATGTATAACTGTAGGCCTTTATAGTATGTTTTTTTGTATCAGAAGGCACAAGGATAAATGAGAATATATATGCATGTTGTGTATATTTCATTCCAGTAAAGAGAATTATAAAGTGTATGATCTTGCAAGAGAAATGTCTCTACCCATGTAGCTACTCCATCACTCAGTCTACTGAACTCATCTAGCTGTGGTGATCAGATTACTGGGTTACTGCAGTCACTTCTATACAAAACCATGACACTCTAGCCTTGTTCCCAGGCCTTCCCATTATCTAGTTTCTGTTCACTTATAGTATTATATATTTTTCACACACATGTAAGTGATCAAAAACTGGACAGGCTGCTAGTTACACCAGTAATCAGTATCCAAATGTTAGTCCCTTGTGCACAACCACTTTGAACTTGACATCCTTGGACAAAAGTTATCACCAACAGCTAGCCAATTCTTCCAATGATTAATACTACATTTCTCATCAGTTATGGTTATTATTGGTATTAATTGGTGCATAACATTGCATTTCATTCTAGTGCCCATGTGAGTGGGCCAATGATTATCTCTCTGTCGATCACTTTACACCATAGTATAGGATAAAATTAATATATGGTTACATTGTGTGGTACCTCATCATGCCAAGTTATTTTCTGTAATCCTCTAATCTGCCTCATGAAAGGATGTGATTATGAGGCACTCAACTTACACTGAATACAGTAGATAAACCCTCCTGCAGCTACCTACATGCATGGCCCAGTCTGTTTGCTGTGATCTGAAACTGCACTGTGAACCAGACAACAATTAAGTACATCTTTGCACATACTGCTTACTCAGCTAGGATCATCTCCAAATTGCTCTAGTATACAGGCATGATAGCCTCGTACCCAAGCTCCTCCCCAGCAGGGGAGGAGCCAGCAGGGAAGGAGCCTGGGTATGAGGCTACAGGCATGACACAAATACAGTTAATGTACATAGCTCTAGCTGTCCAAGACTCATTGAAGTCTACACTGTAGCTTGGAACACACAGAGAAGTAGACCAATCATATAGGATAGTTCTCAGATTACTCCAATTTCAACTCAGTTTGTTCTGAGACTAGTTGTCTTAGTGTGAGCAGCCGATAGAATCAAATTATCACTGACTGTGATCAATATTGGAAAGTCGTTTTGAAAACGACTGGAATAACTAGCCGTATGCTGATCTGTAAATGTACCGTGATGACCCGCATAGGGCAATAAAGTGGGGTATTAAACAACACAGTTTATATTAAAAATGTACATGTCTTTAAATTTTAAAAAAATACATGAGTGAATCTGAAAGTTTGGTGTGTTGGAGGGCATAGGAGGTCACATAAAATGATAGCCTTGCTCCCTGTTGATGGAAGAGAGAAAAGTCATTTTCACTTACTTGGCTACTATAGCTGCTGTACAAGAATAACAGCCAGGTGGTCCTTAATGTGCAGTGTTGAGTTAAAATCAGGTATCTTCGGATGCCAAAATTGGCACATTTTGGAAACTGTTTTCTACCACTTATGGTGGATTGTGACATGCCAACTCTGGTTTGATTCCAAAATTGGCACAAAATGCATTCTCTGTTCTACAGAGTGACTCATGTGCCATATCTGCCAACTTTGGTTTGATTCCACCAAGTCATAAAGGTACGCAACCAAATGAAGTGTGAGAACATGAACTGAGACAGAATACAGCCTATGAACCGACACAGACTGGTATTGAAATGAGACCGAATGAAGCTTATGGACCAATGCAACACTGATTTGCTACTGATGTATAACTAGGCTTTTATAGTATGTTTTTTTTGTATCAGAAGTCACAAGGATAAATGGGAATATATATGCATGTTGTGTATATTTCATTCCAGTAAAGAGAATTATAAAGTGTATGATCTTGCAAGAGAAATTTCTCTACCATGTAGCTACTCCATCACTCAGTCTAGTGAACTCATCTGGCTGTGGTGATCAGATTACTGGGTTACTGCAGTCACTTCTATACAAAACCATGACACTCTAGCCTTGTTCCCAGGCCTTCCCATTATCTAGTTTCTGTTCACTTATAGTATTATATATTTTTCACACACATGCAAGTGATCAAAAACTGGACAGGCTGCTAGTTACACCAGTAATCAGTATCCAAATGCTAGTCCCTTGTGCACAACCACTTTGAACTTGACATCCTTGGACCAAAGTTATCACCAAAGTTATCACCAACACCACGTTATTTTCTGTAATCCTCTAATCTGCCTCATGTAAGGATGTGATTATGATGCTCTCAACTTACACTGAATGCAGTAGATAAACCCTCCTGCTACCTACATGCATGGCCCAGTCTGTTTGCTGTGATCTGAAACTGCAACAAACAACTATTAAGTACATCTATGCACATACTGCTTGCTCAGCTAGGATCGATCCATGTCCAAATTGCTCTAGTATACAGGCGTGATAGCTCGTGCTCAGCTAGGATCATCTCCAAATTGCTCTAGTATACAGGAATGATAGCTTGTGCTCAGCTAGGATCATCTCCAAATTGCTCTAGTATACAGGCATGATAGCCTCGTACCCAGGCTCCTCCCCAGCAGGGAAGAGCCTGGGTACGAGGCTACAGGCATGATACAAACACAGATAATGTACATAGCTCTAGCTGTCCAAGACTCATTGAAGTAGCTTGGAACATACAGAGAAGTAGACCAATCGTATAGGATAGTTCTCAGATTACTCAAATTTCAACTCAGTTTGTTCTGAGACTGGGTGATGTCTTTTGTTGTCTTAGTGTGAGCAGAATCAAATTATCACTGACTGTGATCAATATTGGAAAGTCTTTTTGAAAACGACTGGAATAACTAGCCGTATGCTGAAAGAGAGAGGTCTCAAGTATGGGCCAATGAAAACGCTTTGCTGCACACATTTTCAGTTTCCAAAACTGAGTTTTTTTGTGGAGTCTGACAATGTCCAATATTCTGTGCACACTGGAGGTGTAGCCACATCTTTGAGGCACCTTCAAAGGTATGCAACCAAATGAAGTGTGAGAACATGAATTTACTGAATGCACTATTAGAAAACCTATTGTATATTTGATATCCTTTCTTCATTACATGCAGGCCATTGGTGTGATTCCTTGCGGAGGGTCATAAAGGAAGGATACAGGCATGCTGGTGTTGATGTGAACACATCAATGTTCGACTTAGAAATACACACAGAAGACAGTGAAGATGAACATGACTTTCCGCCAGGGTCAGTTAATAGACGAGCTGATTGCTACATTTTGTCCACCAACTCCAAGAAGCCAGAACACGCCGCAACACCAAAGAATCCCAGTATCTCCACTCATAACAACAAGTGTTCTAGTTCTGAGTTTTGGTCTTTGTCTTTGTCTGACATTTTGATGTTATGAGATGAAAACAGAGGACAGTGAAAAAGCCAACAGTCACTAGGAATTCAACCCAGGACTCCTGGCTTGACCTGCCAGTGCTCTACTACTGAGCTACATACAATAACCTGACAACCACAGCCTCCCCCACAGTCACTGCCGTGATTGAGTCACTACATGTAGTAAAAATGAATGACTGAGGTCTGTACTCAGAAACTGAATAATTCAGAAGTAAAGGAAATCATTTGATGCCCCAGTTTACTGCCAAATTGCACCAGTATTAACCTCAGAGCGCCTGTTTTCTGGAGAAGCATGTCCCCAGCCACACCCAGGAGGAATAGTAGTAGTTGTGGGAAGTTTTAGGCCCGTTATCCATAGAGAGTACAACAATTGAGAAATGTGGTCACACAAAGTGCTCACATAGTTTTCATAGTTTATAATATCCTCATAAATGTCCGTTTGCATGGTACTTTTTATGAATATGAAATAGAAACGAGGCTATATTTCATTTTGGCTTCTGTATACAGAAGCTATATTTCATTTTGTCTTCTGTAATCATACACCAGTACACCTAGGGAATGCCCTGGTTGCATATTCAAACACTAGTTGACATTGTTTACTGCATCATCCAAATTTTGACATCACCCACAATTGAGATATTCAGTCCCACAAAGTATTCGTACAGTTCTACAATTTAAGTATGATAAGGCAAGTTGTTTGCCGTGAAGGCCCACTAACATGAATTTCCTACTGATTTCTTACTGATTTCATACTGAGTACAACTGGAGGAAACTGACATGAGTCATCACATGCTACATATGCACACATGACTGTACAGAGAGGCTCTGCTGGCTATCTAGATTGTGCAACATACAGTAATATAGAAAATCTAACAATGGGACCGTGGGAAGGCCTGGAAACAAAGCATGGTAGCTGCCGCAGTTACGTGTGGAGTCATGATGGGATGGAATTGTGATAGTGAAGTTGCAATGAATGGCAGCTGTATTTTATCATTGTGTTTACATGTAGCGATGAGATGATGATGGTGATTATATTCCCATGCACTTTGTACACACATACTGTACATGCACTTACACAGTACATGTGTTAACATGTGATCAGATCATACCCTTGTACATAGGCCTTCTTGCTCCTAGACGAAATGAGCCTGGTTATGAGGGTAATCATTGAAATTGACTGAATGAATATGGGGCACTTCAATTGTATCAGGTTCTTTACTTTTGGCACATATAATTACACAAGTATGCAGAACACTTGCAATGACAGGTAAAAGGTTTTCTTTTTTGCACTAGTTTCTCATCTGTGCTAGATTGTATATTCTAATGTGGTTGGTGTTTCAACAACTGGAGTGTTCACATTTTAACTAGAATACCATCCATGTGATGTGTGCTCATGAAGGGTACAATTTAAGTACTCCCCTCTCTCTTGGGTTGCTGATCGATGATGAGTCATGTATTTCTCTGCAACCACAAACAATATCTAGTGGTATAAGTATGAACTCATACTGTTTGGAAAAAATGTCCATTTGATAAACAACAGACACTTTGCACTCAAAAGCAATTGTCACGACAGACTTCAATTCAATTCTGTAACTACATGAGTACAAAAACAACAATGAAATAGTTATGTTTCAAAGCACACAATATTGTTTCACTGCATTATAGTTGACTTAACATCTTATTTAATTCACCAAACATTTTGCAACACTCCAAAAATTAGTTAATGGAACCATAAGTGTACACAGGAGTCAGCCTTCTCAGTTTTTCATTGTCTGGCTCTTTGTTTTCTGTGAGCTCAGCAGCTGTGTGTTCTTCTGTGGTGGGTAGCACTGGTTCATACTCTCCTGGGTTGATCAACCGATCTGGCAGGGAGCCAGTATCAGACTCAGCCTCCACATCTGCTTCAGCTTCAATTGTGGGTCTGGTAGACTGCATATATCTTCTGAAAGTTTTGTAAATTCTTTTAAATTGAGTGATGCCTATTTTCTTTGCTAACTTATGGCAAACACAGAATATCAGTATCATGTGTGGAACGAGTAACAGCAGTGTTATTCCCAGAATAACGTATGTTAAAAATGGTGATAATGGTAAAGGGCTGCTTGTTACAAATATTAGTGTCTCAAGCAAAACTAGTATGACGATATCAACATTGTTCATGAAGTTTAACTTGTATGGTCTTGTGATAGCATGGATACAGGTGGCACATGCAAAAAGGACACCTTGCATTTCTAATGTACATGAAATTGAACGATGGTGATTTACAAACAAGGCCAGTATCAATATCCTGAGGATGAGGAATGATGCAGAAACCATCCTAAAGTCACGAGTACTATTGGTTCCGTCCTTGTACTGTCCCTGAAATGATTCCACAAACATGTGCAGAAAATGCCACCTTCGAAATCCACAACATGAGACACACCTTCTGAATAGTCTTGTTGGGTACAGAATGAGAAGAATTGTTGGACAAATGATAAATATTATCAACACACAATAAGCTATAGCTGCAAATGTGTAATACTCTTGTGTATGACATTCTACTGTTGGGTCATAATACAAAACACACTTATTTGGAGTATCAATATAATTATACTTAAAAGGGAAGGTGTGCAATAGCATGAAAGATACAAATAAGACTTTGGAGAAAGAGAGAAGCAGAAATGCTGTGAAAGCATTGATTATTGATGCTGTGGAGTCCCATCTCCTCCTCAAGTGAACAACATGTCTGTGAAATGGCTTCCATAGCCAAACAACTGGTCTGAAGTTGTTGTCATGAAGTTTTATACATACATAAGTGATCAAAATGAGAAAGCTGGGATAAAATGCTACTACATACTCAAGTGCAAGGGCATGAACAGTCTTGATATGATTGCTTACACAAAATGGTGGAATAACAGCACGAAAAATGTCTAAGCTCCAAATGCCACACAGTACTAGTAACACTTTCAGTGCAACATATGGAAATCCTGTTACTTCATTCTCAATGTACATGTGCAGGGGTACGTTGAGTCGCATTGTATACACTACAATCTGACTCATGAATACTAGGGCACTCAGTGGGGAGGAGGTGGCTCTTATGTGGAAGATCACCACCAGAAAGTACAATACGCTTATTGGAAAAAGTTCCAGGAAATAGTACAAGACCAGTCCATAACCATGTCCCCAGCACTTGCTACATTCCAGAGTGTATGAGTACAGTGCAGTGCCATAGCCATCTTTACACTTCCCACACAGTTCACCTTCTCGATTTAGTGGCCCACACATGAACTTATTAAGTGAGGACACATTACTCGGCAACTGAATATAGAAGTCACCAGCAACATAAGTAGTGGTATTGTATTGTGCAATGTACGGACAAGCTCCAAATTCAGTAGCCCCAGTTGTATTGTTGTAAGTCATACAGAAGCCAAAACGAAGGAATGGAAAATCTGGACCACACGTGACTTTTGAAGCATCATGGTGGCAAGAGCATCCAGTGATAGATGTGTTGTCAGGGATGAACCAGGGAGGGCAGACATCTTGTTGGGCAGTAGTTTGCTCTGTGAAACAGAACAGAAGGATCAGCAAGAAGAAGCAATTAGCTTTCATGATGCAATTCTTATGACCATCAAGCAACGTACACAGTCTAACACACTAACTAGCAATGTTCAACTTTGCAATATCCAAAAGTAGAACAGGCTAGCGCTGCCTCGGCTTCTAATTGAATAACTGCCTCATGTATAACCTGTTATACACTGCACTAATGTGATAAACGGTTGATGCCCTTATTTGGTTATAGGGAACAATTGTTGAGGCTGTCACTAATGTGATAAGCAGTTGATGCCCTTATTTGGTTATAGGGAACAATTGTTGAGGCTGTTCTAACCCAGAAGGGATTGTAGTAATTGGTTACCTAAACTGGTATGCAACCCGATATATTATTTTTGCTAGGATTGTAAATACTAGCTATGTTTACTAAATGTCATTACAACTGTACATGTTTCCCTTGCAAAGCTCTGTATCATTGGTAACTCCCTAGCTGTCACTACACTCTCAGCCAGTATTCATAACAACAAAGTAGCTGGCATGTCCATCGCGCCGCTGTGGGCAGTCCGCATTGTGTGGTAGACACTTTCAACTGTAGACAGCCGAGTGGCTTAAATAAAACTTTCATCTCAATATTTCGACTTGGGATGAGTCTTCTTCATAGTTAAACTTCTTCACATTCCAGCACTTTGAGCACTACGTCACCAGCCTCGGCCTTTCTAGTTCTGAGCCCTTCGGTCTTTGTTTTTATCTGAAAGCAATACTTTAAATGCTTAGAAACTCTTACCTCAGCCACGACATTTTGATGTTATGAGATGAAAATAGAGGACAGTGAAAAAGCCAACAGTCACTAGGAATTCAACCCTGGACTCCTGACTTGACCTGCCAGTGCTCTACTACTGAGCTACATACAATAACCTGACAACCACAGCCTCCCCCACTGTCACTGCCGTGATTGAGTCACTACATGTAGTGAAAATGAATGACTGAGGTCTGTACTCAGAAACTGAATAATTCAGAAGTAAAGGAAATCATTTGATGCCCCAGTTTACTGCCAAATTGCACCAGTATTAACCTCAGAGCGCCTGTTTTCTGGAGAAGCATGTCCCCAGCCACACCCAGGAGGAATAGTAGTAGTTGTGGGTAGTTTTAGGCCCATTATCCATAGAGAGTACAGCAATTGAGAAATGTGGTCACACAAAGTGCTCACATAGTTTTCATAGTTTATAATATCCTCATAAATGTCCGTTTGCATGGTACTTTTTATGAATATGAAATAGAAACGAGGCTATATTTCATTTTGGCTTCTGTATACAGAAGCTATATTTCATTTTGTCTTCTGTAATCATACACCAGTACACCTAGGGAATGCCCTGGTTGCATATTCAAACACTAGTTGACATTGTTTACTGCATCATCCAAATTTTGACATCACCCACAATTGAGATATTCAGTCCCACAAAGTATTTGTACAGTTCCACAATTTAAGTATAAGGCAAGTTGTTTGCCATGAAGGCCCACTAACATGAATTTCTTACTGATTTCTCACTGATTTCATACTGAGCATAGGCGTAGGAAGCAAATTTGAAGTGTAGAGGCCATGTTGTATCGCGCGAAGCGCGGCGGAAAAATGTAAAATAATTTCGCATTTTTTTTCAAAGTGTGCACCTTTAGACTGCAAAATAAAGCCTTTTTTCAAGGGTGTAAGCTTTCAGACCTTCCCAACCGTCCAGTAAAATATTTGGAAAACAGTAAGATTATACATACTGACTTCGTCGTTGTTCCCAGGAGACCGCCCAGCTTTCGTCGCTTGTAGTAGTCTCTGTGAAAATGTGCACTAGCCTCGCACCAAGCCATCTCACTGCCAAGATTTTGATTGCTTTGTAGTGTACTTTAAGCGGAAATGTACGCATGTTACTGCAGATGAGACTCATGCAGGTGCAACGAAGAGGCTGCTTGAGCTTAGGCTCGTTCCCAGGGAACGAGGCTAGCTTTAGCTATTATATTAACTTTAGCAGGTTATGAATATTAATTTGCGGCCTAAAATGTGTAGCGGCCAAAGCTGCTACGGCCGCTACGGTTCCTACGCCACTGCTGAGTAGCTACAACTTGAGGAAACTGACATGAACCATCACATGCTACATATGCACACATGACTGTACAGAGAGGCTCTGCTAGCTAGATCATGCAATATACTGGAAAAATCTTAACAATGGGACCATGGGAAGGCCTTGAAACAAAGCATTGTAGCTGCCGCAGTTACGTGTGGAGTCATGATGGGCTGGGATTGTGATAGTGAAGTTGCAATGAGTGGCAGCTGTATTTTGCCATTGTGTTTACATGTAGCTATGGGATGACGATGGTGATTATATTCCCATGCACTTTATACTGTACATGCACTTACACAGTACATGTGTTAACTATGTGATCAGAGTATAACCTTGTACATAGGCCTTCTTGCTCCTAGATGAAATGAGCCTGGATATGAGGCTAGTCAGGGTATATGTACATAATGATTTAAATTGACTGAATGAATATGGGCTACTTATAAAGTATCAGGTGTTTCAATTTTGGCACATAAAAATTACGTATGTATTCAGAACACTTGCAATGACAGGTGAAAGGGTTTTCTACTGCACTAGTTTCTCACCTGTGCTAGAATGTATATTCTAATGTGGTTAGTGTTTCAGTAACTGGAGTGTTCACATTTTAACTACATTACCATCTGTGTGATGTGTGCTCATGAAGGGTACAATTTAAGTACTCCTCTCTCTCTTCGGTTGCTGATCATGCAAGAACGTTTGCTGATGAGCCATGTATTTCTTTGTGACCACAAACAATATCTAGTGGTATATGGCTAGTACAAACTCATACTGTTTGGAAAAAATGTCCATTTGATAAACAACAGTTATCAGTCATTAGGTACAGCATTAGAAATTTCACTTACAAAAAATTGTCACTACAGGCCTTAAATTTAATTCTGTAACTACATGAGTACAAAAACAATGATCAAAAATAATTATTTATGTTTCAAAACACACAGTATTGTTTCACTGCATTATAGCTAGTCGACTTATAAAATTAGCTAATTTACTAAAAGTTTTGCAACACTCAAACAATTAGCTAATGGAACCATAAGTGTACACAGGAGTCAGCCTTCTCAGTTCTTCATTGACTGACTCTTTGTTTTCTGTTGGCTCAGCAGCTGTGTGGTCTTCTGTGATGGGTAGGACTGGTTCATACTCTCCTGGGTTGATCAACCGGTCTGGCAGGGAGTCATGATCAGATTCAGCCTCCACATCTTCTTCACGTTCATTTGTAGATCTGGTAGCCTGCACATATCTTTTGAAAGTTTTGTAAATTCTTTTAAGGCATTGAGTGATGCCTATTTTCTTTGCTAACTTGTGGCAAACACAGAATATCAGTATCATGTGTGGAACGAGTAACAGCAGTGTTGTTCCCAGAGTAAGGTATGTTCCCAGAATAAGTGGTAATGGTAAGTGCAGGGCTGCTTGTTAATATTAGTATCTCAAGCAAAACTAGTATGACAATGTCAACATTGTTCATGAAGTTTAACTTGTATGGTCTTGTGATAGCATGGATACAGGTGGCACATCCAAAAAGGACACCTTGCATTTCTAATGTATGTGAAATTGAACGATGGTGATTTAGGAACAAGGCCAGCATCACCATCCTGAGGATGAGGAATGATGCAGAAACCATCCTGAAGTCACGAGTACCATTGGTTCCATCCTTGTACTGTCCCTGAAATGATTCCACAAACATGTGCAGAGCATGCCACCTACGAAATCCACAACATGAGACACACCTTCTGAACAGTCTTGTGGGGTACAAAATGAGAAGGATTGTTGGACAGATGATAAGTATTACCAACACACAATAAGCTATAGCTGCAAATATGTAATACTCTTGTGTATGACACTCCACTGTTGGGTCATAATACACAACACATGATTTTGGAATATTACCATAATTATACTTAAAAGGGAAGGTGTGCAATAGCATGAAAGATACAAATAAGATTTTGGAGAAAGAGAGAAGCAGAAATGCTGTGAAAGCATTGATTATTGATGCTGTGGAGTCCCATCTCCTCCTCAAGTGAACAAAGTGTCTGTGAAATGGCTTCCATAACCAAACAACTGGTCTGAAGTTGTTGTCATGAAGTCTTATACATACATAAGTGAGTAAAATGAGAAAGATGGGATAAAATGCCACTACATACTCAAGTGCAAGGGCATGAACAGCTTTGATGTGGCTGCTTACACAAAATGATGGAATAACAGAACGAAAAATGTCTAAGCTCCAAATGCTGCACAGTAATAATAACGCTTGCAGTGCCACATATAGGAATCCTGTTACTTCATTTTCAATGTACATGTGCAGGGGTACATTCAGTCGTATTGTGTACACTATAACCTGACTCATGAATACCAGGGCACTTAGTGGGGAGGAGGTGGCTCTTATGTGGAAGATCACCACCAGAAAGTACAATACGCTTATTGGGAAAAGTTCCAGGAAATAGTACAAGGCCCATCCATAACCATGTCCCCAGCACTTACTGCATTTCAGAGTGTATGAGTATAGTGCAATGCCATAGCCGTCTTTACACTTCCCACACAGTTCACCTTCTCGATTTAGTGGCCCACACATGAACTTATTAAGTAATGACACATTACTTGGCATCCGAATGTAGAAGATTCCATCAAAACATGTAGTAGTATTGTAGTGTCCAATATATGGACAAGCTCCATATTCAGTAGCCCCAGTTATATCGTTGTAGGTCATACAGTAGCCAAAACGAAGGAATGGAAAATCTGGACCACAGTAGACTTTGTCACCACTCTGGAGGTAAGAGCATCCAGTGATAGATGTGTTGTCAGGGATGAACCAGGGAGGGCAGATATCTTGTTGGGCAGGAGTTTGCTCTGTGAAACAGAACAGAAAGATCAGCAAGAAGAAGCAATTAGCTTTCATGATGCAATTCTTATGACCATCAAGCAACGTACACAGTCCAACACACTAACTAGCAATGTTCAACTTTGCAATATCCAAAAGTAGAACTGTAACTGCACTGAATATCTCCTCCTTTACTGTTAATGTCATTCATAGCTTGGTATTTCAGGCATTTGTATAGAGTACTTTGCTCAGTACTCTGACCAAAATGGGTTGGTGTTTTGATCAACTGCTTTGTTTTGTTCTACAGTAAGTTCCAGTTCATCATTTGTTATACGTAGCAAGGTGTATTCCCAGGAGGTGTAGCTCTGTGGAGACAAACAAGATTTAGTGCTACACAGGTAGCTACGTGAAACTCACTTAGACACACACTGTTAGAAGCAGAATTGTTTAGCTGTAGAGCTACTGTGGTCAACAATGCCACATGATTTGTACTTACTTGTTCCAAACTTCTAGGTGTAGACTCTGAATTTCTGATGAATTAATGATAAGATGTAAATGAGGCCATATTGATGGTAAAGGACTATTTTGGCCTAGCTGCAGTGTTTACAGTAACATAGTCCAGGATTTTTGAACCAAGGAACATGTTTTTATTTTATACCTGTGGCAACAATCATTCTCAATCATATTGTAATTTACACATAATTTGATTTTCAACAACAAATGTCACTACAGATTTGAACCAAGACTGTGCATATACATGCTGCACAAGGACACAAAAATAATTTTTCAAATCAGAGACACACAATTCCTTTTACTATGTTGTAACTGGGACACTTTTAAGTGCAAAAGAAAAAAAGGAATCTCATTTCTTGTTTTGTTTCTTTCAGAAAAAAAGAAAATGTTTTTTTCCTTCCGAAAAGGGAAAAGGAATGCATTAGTTTTAGTTTGTTTTTTGTTTTCTCTAGAAAAAGGGCAAAAGCAACATGTTTCCAGAATTCTGTTTTTCTTTTTGCACCTTTTGTTTTTGCCACGGAAAGGAAGAAGGAAAAATGCCACACGGTTTTGATTTTTCATTTCCTGGTAGGTCAAAGGACGATGAGATCAGCTGACCTCCCTCCCTCTCTTCTCCCTCCCTCTTTCCTCCCTCCCTTCCTCCCTCCCTCCATCCCTCCCTCCCTCCCTCCCTCCCTCCCCCCCCTCTCTTTTTCTAGAAAATTACTTTTTTTTTGGACAGAAAGTGCACCTTTTATGTATGATACTCGATGAAGGCCAAGTTGAAACAGAAATGATGTCATGCATTTCTATTTTGGGTTCTGTATACAAACACGTTGCATCTAGGGAATGCCCTGGCTATCAGGCTACGATGAATATACTTAGTTTAGTTTGCATATTTAATTGGTCGACTGCTTGTGCGCACTGCCCACTAGCATCCAAATTGTTACAAGATCCACAAGTGAGACAGTCACACAAAGTACTCAGAGTTTCCACAATTCAAGTCAGCCAGTTGTTTCAGCATGAAGACCCACCAACAGGAATGTTATAACTGGAGGAAACTGACTTGAGTCATCACATGAGCTACATAATTATATGCACATATGATAGTACAGAGGAGTTCCACTAGCTAGCTAGATCATGCAACATGCTGTGGTGTACACAAATCTGAACAGTGGGAGTATGGGGAGGCCTTGGAACAAAGCTTAGTGGCTGCCGCAGTTGTGGTGGGACGAGATTGTTATGGTGATGTGGCAATGGGTGGCAGCTGTATTTACCATCGTGCTTACACAAGTGAGAGAGAGTCGGACAACATGCTCATATACTTTCCGCAATTCAAGTCAGGTGAGCTGTTTCAGCATGAAGTTGTTAACTGGAGGAAAAGCTACATGTGCACAGCTCTGCTAGCTAGCTAAATCATGCAACAGACTGTAGTGTATAAAACTATGAATGGGACTGTGGATCTGGAGTCATGATGAGATGGGATTGTGATGATGGTGAAGTTGCAATGAGCGGCAGATGTATTTTACTAGCCCCCGTTGCCAGGCCTTCCCATCATCAAGTGTTTAATCGCTTGCACCTATGATTAATGCATGCAGAACACTTGATGGGTAAAAGGTTTTGTGTACTGTACCAGTTTCTCATCTGCGCTAGATTGTTTATTGTTGTTGTGTTTCAGTAAGCTGGGTGCTTGCATTTCAACTAGAATACCATCCGTGTAATGTGTACTTGCAAAGAGTGCAATTTAAGTGCTTCCCCCACTTGGGTTTGAAACTGAAAGTTCACTGGTGTATTTCTTTGAGACCACAAACTATACCTATAGTGGTATGTGGCTACTATGAACTCATACTGTTTGGAAAGCATGTCCATTTTGTAAACAACAGTTATCAGTCATTAGGTACAGCATTAATATGCTTTGGAATTTCACTCAAAAACAATTGTGACTAGAGACTTGTATTTAATTTTGTAACTACACGAGTTCAAAAACAACAATGAAATAATTATATTTCAACAAACACACAACAGTGTTTCACTGCACTATAGTCAACATACAAAATAACATCTTATTAATTCAACTACAGTTTTGCAACATTCAAACAATTAGCTAATGGAACCGTAAGTGTACACAGGAATCAGCTTTCTCAGTTCTTCATTGACTTGCTCTTTGTTTTCTGTTGGCTCAGCAGCTGTGTGTTCTTCTGTGGCGGGTAGGACTGGTTCGTACTCTCCTGGGTTTATCAGCCGGTCTGGTAGGGAGCCAGTATCAGACTCAGCCTCCACGTCTGCTTCAGCTTCACCTGCATACACCTTTTCAAAGTTTTGTATCTCCTTTGTGCTTGAAGATGAACGATGGTGATTTATGAACAGGTACAGTATCAGTATCCTGAAATTCCTTTATTTCCAGCCTGAGGAAGATGCTCTGAGCATTTAGAGTAAGAAAACCACTCAGCATTGGTTCTTTCCTGAAGGAGAGAATCTTCCGGTCGACCCCTAACGAAGTTCTGACGGCACATACTGAGTGGCTGCCGGGTGTATGACTGAGGCATTCAGTACCACCTGTGCAGTACATATAGAGGATTGGGTGGCTGCCGGCCTTTTTTCACTTTCCTCTATTTTCGCCTCATAACATCTAAAATAACATTTACATCACAGTTATTGGGAAAAGTTCCAGGAAATAGTACAAGGCCCATCCATAGCCATGTCCCTAGCACTTACTGCATTCCAGAGTGTATGACTATAGTGCATTCCAGAGTGTATGAGTATAGTGCAATGCCATAGCCATCTTTACACTTTCCACACAGTTCACCTTCTCGATTTAGTGGCCCACACATGAACTTATTAAGTAGCTAAGGACACATTACTCGGCAAGTGAATATAGAAATCACCAGCAACATAAGTAGTGGTATTGTAGTGTCCAATGTATGGACAAGGTCCATATTCAGTAGCCCCATTTGTATTGTTGTAGGTCATACAGAAGCCAAAATGAAGTAATGTAAAATCTGGACCACAGGAGACTGTATCATACTCGTGACAAGAGCATCCAGTGATAGATGTGTTGTCGGGGATGAACCAGGGCGGGCAGACATCTCGTTGGGGAGTAGTCTGCTCTGTGAAACTGATCGAACAAAAATTGAGCACGCCGAAGGGTGATAAATTTGCTCTCATTACTCTATACTATAGCTTGTTGACTCAGTTCCAAACCACAGTTATCTTCCTTTAACATTAGCTAGCTGCTTTTCAACTCAAAATTCGCTATATAGCTACTGCATTAGTCCTTCATCTCTATATATAGCTACACTTAGCTAGTTAGCTATATAGTTGCCAAGTTGGCTATGACCATCAAACAGCATAGCTACTTTGCTTGATGATGCTGTTAGTACACTGACCAAATATAGATTGGTGTTTTAGAGAATGCTTTGTTTTGTCAAGGCCATAGCCATCAGATTTGGAGCGGCAGGCGTCCCCAGGCCCCACCCCCGGTCACGTAGTATTTGGACCCTCGTAGTATTTGGACCCCCGTAGTAATTGGATCCCCGGTCCAAATTTTACAGAAGTACCCCTTTGAGGAGTATTTGGACCCCCCCCTAACAAGCACACGCGCGCAACGCGTTGGTTTGTCAGTTCGCTGTCTTTCTGCTGTTTGTAAATTCTCACAAGTATCACTCCATCTATCTGTCGTAGCTTCCGCACTATCCCTTTGCACTCGATTCGACTAGATTCAGTGAGACACATGCACACGCTTCTTTCATCGGAAACTTTCAACATGAGTCTGATCACGTGATTACAATAACCAATAAGTATTACTAGAATTCATGACAAGTACAAAGTTGCTTCAGCACACACTCCCCCCCGTTGACCAGACGCCAAATATTCTTGTCATCAACAAAGAGATTGAACTGCTTCTGTTGGACCTTGAAGTCAGGCTGACTCACCAAATGTTGTTGAGCACTCCTGATCCACAACATCTCAGCATGGGCTAGCTCTTCGTAGGTCAAGCCAGGCGAAACATATCTTCCCTCTTGCCCTTGAAACCCTTGATTGCTCTCACCACGTAAGCAGTCACTCTCAGTAGCTTGGAAAGAGTACTGAACCTGTCACAGCTCATTAGGTCGCTTATCGAACCTCGAGAGTCAGCGGTCACTAAGTTGAGTGATGGTAAGGGTGTAGCCTTCAATTCAACAGCACACTCTCCAGGCATACTAGTACAGGGCTCAGGTTCCACCCAAGGTACATCTGCATACAGCCATTCTGGTCCTTGCTGCCAAAGTTGATTCACTGTGAGCTCCAAAGTGGTGAGACCTCGCGAAGGAAGGTCTGCAGGGTTTGAGATCCCTGGGCAATGGCTCCACAAGCTTGGATGGATGTTCCGACGGATTTCGTTTACCCTGTTTCGGACAAAGGGTTTCCATTCTCTGTTTGTTCCACGAATCCAGTACAGAGCAATCTGAGAATCAGCACAGCACTGGACCTTCAACTGGGATAAGGTCGACTGTAAGCTGTTAGAGACAGAGACAACCAGCCTGGACAGCAGCAAGGCTGAGAGCAGCTCAAGACGGAGAATCATCTGTGTCTGCAGGGGTGTAACTCGTGTCTTGGACACCACAAACTGAACACTGGTGTTGACATCTGTTTTTGTCATCAGATACACCACTGCTGCATACGCATGCGTGGATGCATCACAGAATCCACAGAGTGTCACTGAAGTGGCTGGCACACTGGTGAGGTGGAAGTAGCTTCTAGGTATCGAGATCAGACCTCCCTCACCGAGATCACTCACTAGCCTGTTCCACTCCCCAATCAACTCTTCTGGTAGGGATTCATCCCACTCCAGCTTGTCTCTGCACAGCTTCTGGAAGAGCACCTTGAACCTGATCGTCACTGGTGCGAGAAACCCAAGAGGGTCATAGAACCCCCCAATCAGCGAGACCGCATTCCGTTTTGTTGGCTGTAGACTACTGGGGAGTCTTGCTAGCTCGGTAAGGTTGAAAATGAGATGATCACTAGTGGGATTCCATGAAACTCCCAAGATCTTGTATTCTCCGATGCTCATGTTCGGAGTCGTTCCAAGCGTGGCCTGTGCGAAGGACTCCTCCAATTCATGGAAGGAATGTGTCACCCCTTCTGCACAGTCGATTCGCTGTTGTAGCTCCTGGGAGTTGGATACAAATTTCCGGAGATTGAATCCCCCGCGACGGAATATGTCCTTGGACTGAGTGTAGAGCTCAAATGCTGCTTCGTCAGTGTCAGCACCCGTGACTATATCATTGACGTAGGTAGAGTTGAGTAGACATCTGACCACTGCTTCATTTGTCCCCAGAAATCTCTCCAGATGGTACTTGATTGTTGCGTTCAGCAAAAATGGGCTCGATGACACACCAAAAACAACTCCGGTAAACCTGAATACTCGTATCTCGGGGTCTGCCTTGGATATGTCATCAACCCAGAGGAACCTGAGGACATCACGATCTTGGTCATCAACGGAGATCATAAGGAATGCCTTTTCTATGTCGGCAGTCAACGCAATTCTGTATGACCGGAATCTCAGCAGCAGATCAAGAATCAGTTGATTGAACTTGGGCTTCTTGTGAAGGCAATCGTTCAGAGATGGACCAGTAGACCTCGCCGAGGCATCATATACCACGCGCAGCTTCGTGGTTGCCTTGTCGGTGCGCACCACGGCATGGTGGGGTATAGGTAGTGTACCTTGACGGCGGTTGGCTCAAGCGGATCCACGGTTTCTATGATGCCCTTCTCAAGCTGTTCTTTGATGGTGTGATCATACTGCTCCAAAAGAGCTGGTTCTTGCCTAAGCTTGCGCATCAAGCCGTGCAGTCGCTTGCGACTGAGCTGGTAATGATCTGGGAGTGTATCATGGAACTCCTTCCAAGGAAGGGCTACTTGGTAGCGGCCTTCGTTAAAAGCAATGCCGCCAGCAAAGTCGTCGTAGAGTGTCTTCTCTACCTCCTGTATGCCAAGTGACTTTAATTTCCAGAAGGATCTGAGCTGCTCCTCGAGACCTGCAGACTCTTGCTGCTGCGCATCGGCTCGGAGTACGTGTGTGGTTACTAGAGTTGCAGTACAACAAGAGCCACCTTCTGCCAGTGTGGGACCTGACAGCACCCAGCCCAACTTAGTGTGAATGGCTGTGGGCCCATGCTCACTTCTACACACATTCCCAGTGACAAGCTCCCAATAATAATCACAGCCTATAAGCACATCCACCTGCAAGGTTGATCTCAGTATCCAGCTCTTCGTCGGGGACGAGTACTACAATCTCATCGTCAAGCTCCTTCAGTGTCTTCTGCTTCGCTTCGAGCGTCAGTTTCAGCATAGAGAGTCTTTCTACGTTAGGCGGTGTAGCTCCCAAGGCGGTAGTGATCTGGCCTTGGATCCTCGTGGCTGATGCTCTATGACCAGCACGAACTCTCTTCTTACGTTGTAGTGCTTCGGCTTCGGCCATGGTGGGTGTTAATAGGAGAGTGTATGGCTTATAGGCGATCAAAACTTCTGAATCAGCGATCCGGCTCGGAGGACCATGTAAAATTCTCACAAGTATCACTCCATCTATCTGTCGTAGCTTCCGCACTATCCCTTTGCACTCGATTCGACTAGATTCAGTGAGACACATGCACACGCTTCTTTCATCGGAAACTTTCAACATATAACCAATAATAAGAGAGTAATAGACTAGAATTCATGACAAGTACAAAGTTGCTTCAGCACACTGTTACTTGTCCGCTGTTTGTGTGTTGAGCAGTTCTGCATTCCATGTTTTTGTCCATAAAGTACGCTAGTTGTAGCGATGTCAGAGTCTCCAGAAGTATGCCAGTTTTCGTCTACAGAGGCCATATCTACACATTGCTACAACGCATCTGCATCAAATTGAGTACAGAGGTTTCTTAGATGCTTAGGTACATTTGCACTTACTAATTTTGTGAAAATGTCTGCCTTAGTCAAGAATGCATGCACTTTTTTCGTCATATTTCATCCCTTTTCTGTGTATTTTTGAGGTAATAACAGACTTTGTACTCCTGCTCACAATGACTTTCAATATTCAACGATGAACAACTGTATTTGTATACCGGACTGGTTGCCCAAGGGGACAGTGCAGGTTTTTGATTGCAACTTTGATCCAACTCCTGCGGAAATGCTACTATTTACAACCGAAAAACGCCGTTTTTTAAGCGTTTATCAAGCCTAGTGCAGGCATTACACTAGGTATTCAAAATGAACAACCTTCACTGGACTGAATAGGTACTGACTAACCTTCACAGCGAGTTTCATCTCAATTGGACTAGCAGTCGCTTGCGGAACGTGTACCGGACGCATAATCACGCAAAAACAACGTATAAATTTTCTGCAAATCACTTGAGCTCATACAACCTGCTATATGGACTCAAAGTTAATGATACTGGTACCGTTAGAATCGCCGTTTCATGCTCTTTTCAAAAATCATAGTTGTTGATGCGATAAATTAATTTCAATTTTTACTCCGATATCGCTACTAGTTGATTTATGTACAATGTAAATAGGTTCGAAAGATATCGTGCAATATCTCGAGAACTACTCAACGGACAAACACCGGACAAGTACCAGCATGTAGGCAATGGCCAATATTGTGGACAACACAGCAAGAAACGACAAATTTCACTGGGGCATCGTATCAATACTAAAAAATCTCCAAAAGTAGCTTCAGAGAAAGCACAAACAACGGTGTCTAAAAATAGATACAATTATCCGAGGATTGATTTTTTTCAAACGGTAATTTTATTGCTTCTAGCGTCAACAGCAAACACTACTACCCTTCATCATTCACTTCTACCTTTCATCATTCACTAGTACACTTCACCATTCACTACTACCCTTCATTATTAACTGCTTCTCTTCATCTTTCACTACTACCATTTATCATACCCTGCTACACTTCATCATTCACTACTATCCTTCATTATTAACTGCTTCTCTTCATCTATCACTATTACCCTTTATCATACCCTACTACCCTTCAACATTCACTACTACACTTCATCTTTCGCTACTACACTTCTTCATTCACTACTACCCTTCATCATTCACTACTACCCTTCATCCTTCACTACTACTCTTCATCATTCACTACTACTCTTCATCATTCACTTCTACCTTTCATCATTCACTACTACCTTTCATCATTCACTACTACCCTTCATCATTCACTAGTACACTTCATCATTCACTACTATCCTTCATCATTAACTGCTTCTCTTCATCTTTCACTACTACCCTTTATCATACCCTACTACCCTTCAACATTCACTACTACACTTCATCATTCACTACCAACCTTCATCATTCAAAACTACACTTCATCATTCACTACTACCCTTCATCTTTCACTACTCAACTTCATCATTCACTACTCAACTTCATCATTCACTACTACCCTCCATCTTTCACTACTCAACTTCATCATTCACTGTTACCCTTCATCATTTACTACTACCCTTCATTCACTACTACTCTTCATCATTCACTACTACCCTTCGTCATCCACTACTTCCCTTCATCATTCACTACTACCCTTCGTCATCCACTACTTCGCTTCATCATTCACTACTGCACAATATGCACATTAGCATTCACTACTACCCTTGATTCACTACTACACTTCATGATTCACTAATACACTTCAGCAATCACTACTACCCTTCATAATTCACTACTACCCTTCATCAGTGTGAAAACGATGCAGGGATGAGGCTTTGTATATTTACCATCACTATTATATTATCATCCCTACCTTGTTTGCATACTTTTTGGCATGCCATCCCAACATTTTTTACATTTTCAAGTCTTGTACTAAGTATATAATAATTATACATATATACAAATAATGTTATTTTCAAAGTTTCGACTAAGCCTTGATGGATTATGCTAGCATAATTTTGAGAATAATAGGTAGCAAAAAAAATCGAGAATTATTTGAGAATAATACGTTAAAAAATTCTAATAAAAAAAGAATAATAGGTCCTAGTTTTGTAGACTACACCTAACAACAATTGGTGTTGAGTCTAGGCGTACATGTAGCCTCGTCCACAGGCATCATTTGGCAGCTGCCGCCAATGAAACATTGAAGCCTGGGGAGAGGCTAGTGCGCATGCGCATTTCCACTCAAATCATGTGTAGTAATGTAGTAGGCATTATTTAAAATGAGTATTTGTACAGTTTTTGTTATTGAGTGGGGCTATCTATATAACAAGACTCTATTTGGTGCATGGTGTATTGTATTAAGACTGGGAACAATAGGCGTGATGAAAAGAATAATAGGTAGTATGAGAAGAATAATAGGTAAGAATTTTGAGAATACAAGAATAGGATAATAGGGTAAATAAAAGAATAATCCATCAAGGCCTAGTTCTGACCACCACATCATGGGTTCCGCCAGGCCACATCTTACTGTAAATGCATAATTGGATGCTAAAGCCGATAGGAAACTGGGAAAATACGGACAGTGAAATGTTAAAGACTTCCAAAACTGACTATTTGCTAACAGATTAAGAAGGCAAAGTAGTCTTAAAAATCTGACTATTTGCTAACAGATTAAGAAGGCGAAGAAGTCTATCAGCCAGGTTTGTCGACCTTGAAAATACAGGGTTGAGTACCACCTTAATATCACCAAAAAATTATACTAACAATGAAGAACAGTTACATAAACTAAAACTCATTGATGCTAGCTACATAAGCCTAGTTGTGTATGAAAACAGCAACACGTTTTTTCCTGTGTACACAGTTTGCTGCATTGGTTTACTTTCCATGAAAGATACTCTTGATTTATTACACCATGCAAAATTATAGGCCATTTAAAGATACAGTCAGTGCTGCACAGGTCCATACGCTATGTTCCCCCTCAATTCAATCTTGTGCACAGGTCCATATGCTTCATTCTCCCTCAGTTCTATCTTCTGAACAGGTCCATACGCTTCATTCTCCCTCAGTTCTATCTTCTGAACAGGTCCATATGCTTCATTCTCCCTCAGTTCGATCTTCTGCACAGGTCCATGTGCTTCATTCTCCCTCGGTTCAATCTTGTGCTTCCCACTGGTGGTAGGCACCTCCTCATACTCTGTACCTGTCTGCGGCTCTTGGCAGGAAACTAGCATGGGTCCATAAGCTTCATTTGCTTTCACCTTAAAACCAGTCTGTATGGGTCTATGGGCCTTCTTCGGTCTCAGTTCAGTCACCTCCTCATACTCTGTACCTGTCTGCTGCTCTTGGCAGGAAGCTAGCATTGGTCCATACGCTTCATTCTCCCTCAGTTCAATCTTCTGAACAGGTCCATACGCTTCATTCTCCCTCAGTTCGATCTTCTGAACAGGTCCATACGCTTCATTCTCCCTCAGTTCAATCTTGTGCTTCACACTGGTGGCAGGCACCTGCACCTCATCATACTCTGTACCTGTCTGCTGCTCTTGGCAGGAAACTAGCATGGGTCCATAAGCTTCATTTGCTTTCACCTTAAAACCAGTCTGTATGGGTCCATAGGCCTTCTTTGGTCTCAGTTCAGTCACCTCCTCATACTCTGTACCTGTCTGCTGCTCTTGGCAGGAAGCTAGCATGGGTCCATAAGCTTCATTTGCTTTCACCTTAAAACCAGTCTGTATGGGTCCATAGGCCTTCTTTGGTCTCAGTTCAGTCACCTCCTCATACTCTGTACCTGTCTGCTGCTCTTGGCAGGAAGCTAGCATGGGTCCATATGCTCTCAGTTCTATCTTCTGAACAGGTCCATACGCTTCATTCTCCCTCAGTTCTATCTTCTGAACAGGTCCATATGCTTCATTCTCCCTCAGTTTAATCTTCTGCACAGGTTGCTGAAGTGCATTGCATGATGGTACTGACTGTGGCTGTTGGTGAGAAGCTGATTTTGGCTTGCAACTCTGTGATCGTTGGTTGATGATGCTGTAGAACACTATTACTGTCAGGACTCCAACGACCAGTCCAATGATGCCAGTCACAACTACTGCAGTTCCCACTGCAGCACCTCTGCTGAGAGTAGCACCTGTACCAAGGGTAGCACCTGTACCAAGGGTAGTACCTTTGCTGAGTGTAGTCTGTGCAATACCTGGCACAAGTAATTCAGATTTGTGGCCAATTGTATATTTTAACCTCTTTTGACACTACATGGCCAGAGGGGGGGGTACAAATTTGGTACACACTAGTCATAAGAGATACCCTAAGACAACTTTCAGTAGCTCTTTGTGCCAGAAGATGTAGATTTATCAGTGAGAAACAAGAAGAGGTGCAAAACTACGCAATATTGAATTGAGGCCAGAAGCAGCCAGTGTTATAAGGAAGACTTGAGTAAACCCCTTCCCACACTGGAATGGAATAATAAACAAGCTGGAAGCCCTAGTATACTATTTTGTTACCACAAGCTGCCTGTGAACTATCTCCTTTTTAGGAGTCCTAGGGTTACATGTGAGGTACAATATAGGTTGGAACAACTTTGTTAATCTTCTAATAAGAGACAACTGATGCTTACAATGACAGTAACAATATAATGGCAATGATTTCTAAGGCAAACATGGTGCATGCTACCAAACTTTCCTGTAATGGCATAAATACACCAACCTGTATTGCACCTCATATTTAGTCCTGAGACTCCTATTATCATTGGCTCAGCTCCCAGTAAGTTGAACAGTAAACTCATACACCTTTCACCGTATTTTGCTTTGCATACATGTCTTGATATTAGTGCACCTATACATATTTTCCTTCCCATAGCTTGCGTGATTGAATGATGCAACAGGTTTGTTGAAATTAGCTGTTTGTTCACTATAGTTGAAAGTTTTCTTGTTCAAACATGGATCCCATGGGTATGCTCTCACATCATTACAGGACAGAAACTCAGAGAACAGGGATTTGGACAGGAATGTAAGTAATACAAGCTACCAAAATGGTTCCTAAAGGTGTCAGTCAGCAGAAAAGAAAGACAGTTGGCTTGCCATATAGTAGATTTACAACTACCTATAGTTAGCTGGTAAATGTCGAGCTGAGCAGCTAGATTTTCAGCATGCATGACAAAACTATCTGTGATATGAACTGTGCAAGACATGCAGCCAACCTGCTTTGGCTATATACTACAGAATCATGTTGGCAAAACATGACGTCCTTGCTTGCTCATAACTCATCATGATAAATAATCTCCCTAGTTATCAACATATTAAATTAAATAAAGTTTTGCCTATATATTGCCACTAACATCTCATGGTGCAACATGTCCACTTGGCTAGGCACACACCAAATTGCCATTGACTTGACATCACTTAAAGTCTGTTAAAGTTTTGACCTGAAAAGGGCTGATTTTAACATGTGTGCATTACTAACGAAATGCTATACATAGCTTACACATAAGACTTCCACTTACTAGGATAAGACACTGCTGTCATAACAATTCCAAGTACAGTAAGAATGGCAGCAGTCACCATCACAATATGCCACCATTTTATCATTGTGTCTGCAAGAGGGCAACTCAAGGGAAAATTAACAGTTTTCCTGGTTATATAATGCACCTAAACATAAGTTGTATATTCCCAAGGCAGAGTACATGCAAAATGTAAATTACACTGTGCATGAAGCACATATATATTTTATATAACAACTAGATGCCACATCCAGAGATCTATGTCATGATGTAAACAAAATCAAGGACACTGCAATATAGAGTACTGATTGTAGTGAGGGTGCTATTGAAACGCATTAACCCCTATAGTGCACTTTTGGCTACATCACACCTGCAGGGTGCTGTGCACATGGCAGCTCTAGGCTTGGCTGTAAAAGAGCCATGGTTGGTACCTTGGCTGCATGAATGGGCTTAGAAAATGCCACTCTCACCATGTAGGGGGTTCATTTCCCAAAATGGGAAATGAGAGGACAAACGTGGACATTCGTGGAGCAAGGTCATTTGCTATCTATCCCTGGTAATCCTTTTGATGCCGTGAAGTCAAGTCGTACCTAGTCTCGTACCCAGACCAAATGGAACACTTTCACTGGTAAAACTGGGTATTTAGATAGTGCATCGGGATGTTGTTGCACCAATCAGATTGCTCAGGGAACTAAATTACGTGTATACATCATCACAGATAGCCAGCTTGCAGATTTTTGGGCGCCAAGACTTATGCGGCTAATAACCGATAAAAGCATACAATCATTGAATGCTTTATATCAACTGGCCCATGCTTATAAAGTGGAAATGTCCAGACCCTACTTTTTGACAAGCGCACATTTTTGTCTGTGGACCGCACATTTATAACTGCATTTGTGCAGTATGACTACAACCACATGCTCACACTTGCTGTGTGTGTTAGTACAAGCATAAGCTGTTGACTTGTGGTTTCATGGAATATGCGTGGGAGTTGATTCTAGCGACACACCTGATATTTATGAATGCGACGTAAATCTTTCAAAATGCATTCTCTTTCATCATATTGTGAATTCCCAATCTCCCTGTCACACACTATGTATGATGGGAGATACAGTGGGGTATTTGTAAGTGATATGTACTTTGTGCCTCAGCTAGGTATGGGGGCTTGTTCCATTAGGATATGTCCCTCGTATCCTTCATGTAGGTGTTGTAGGTACGGCATACCACTCACTGCAAAAAATATTGGTTGTTTTAACCACAGAGTGGTTACCCTGGTTGCAGTCAAGCTGAGGAGACAGTGGTTATGAGAAGCTTATTTTGGTACTAGAGGCTAATTGCATAAGCAACCTGAGCCCAAATCATACATTACGCCCACAGAACATCTGTGAGGAGTCACTACAACTTAAAGATGATGCTTTTGACAAAAGCTGCATGGTGACTCTCTCACAGATGTTCAGTGGCTACTATATCTGCAAGATCATGGTTGTTGTTGCATACAAGCAGGTATAACCACAGATGTTCAGTGGTTACTAACTGCAAGATGCTGGTTGTAAGATAGTCTGGGAAAGCTTTCTCTCCAGTTGTCTTATGTTATCAGCAAAATATATAGTACATAACCACTGTCTCTTTGGCTTGTCTGCAACCAGGGTAACCCACTCTGTGGTTAAAACAACCAATTTGTTTTTGCAGTGCTGATAGGCACAATGGAGAGGCTTACATGTACGTGTTTAACATGTGCATGGTGAAGCCCCCACTGACTCATTAGGGTAGGTATGCCTTTGTATACTGAAGATAAGTACAATGTTATCTTTTCTGTATACAAACTCAAATGTGTTGATTAGCTGTCTGTTGAGCCCAGGCACAAATTATAACCTCATCCATTTTGTATGTTCCTATTTGCTATAGGAGATTTCTCCGGCAAAAGCCTGTTGAGATTGGTGGATTTGAAAACAGGTTAATTGAAATACATGGTACTACAAATTTGGATGAGTTGGTGCACAAGTAGGGTAATGCACCTATCAATGTTATGCCCTGCTACCACACGGGGCCAAAAAGAAGCTGCCCCTAGAGTCGAGAATTTGATTGGCCCCGAAGTGTCTCAAAGACAGCAGGCAACGTGGTCCATATTCTGCAAAATTACACTATATATGTCAAATCCCCAGTTACCCCCCACTTTCTGCAAGGGAATTTGATTGTAGGGTTACCCCATATAATCAGCAAATTGATGGTCCCCACCACCTTGCCTCTCTATAGCCTGTACTGGAGATAGTGGGGCATATCATGATTTTGATAGGCACATATACGGTTTAGGGGTGACCATTTCTGTTGCCATACATTCCAACTTATCCACTAAAACATGGCTATCTGTTCTAACATAGTCTTGTGTACAGACCCCACTACTAGGCAGGGGCTGGGCTACAGCATTTTTCTGAATCTTTGCACCTCTACTGCGCTTTGCAGGTAGGTTGTCAGAAGGAAACGGACAGCGTGTATCTGTGGTTGATTCAAGTCCTTTGAAGAAACCATAAAACTTGACTGTCAGTCTTTGTAGCCTATGAAGCCATTGATTGACCTGGTAAACCACAAGTTTACTTCACTCTTGTAACTGCTGACCAGAGGAGGTCCGACACTTGTGATGTCATATACATCAACACGTGATCCTGATTGTCAAGTTAATTACTAACCGCCTGCATTCCATTGCTTCAAGAGCGATTTCTGGGCATCAGAAGCTTCTAGCGTGCTGGGTTCACTCGGGTTGGGGGGTATTTTCAACCATACTGAAGCTGTCTATTAGGTTGAGATCGATCACTGCCGCTCATCTAGCTCTCAACAGCCACATAAATGCCGTTTGAAGGTCACAAAGGTATGCAATGTTACTTCTGACTGGCGAGACACTATCAGCATCACGAAAACCCCCCTAAACCCATCATGATCTTTGCCGCACAGCGTTTCCGATTGTTGTATTGGTGGTTTTTAGTCCTTGGAATGTTCATTAATGCATAGCGCACGTGACCATGTCGGACCTCCTCTGACTGCTGAGAACCTACCTACAAAGCGCAGTAGAAAGCACAGAAAGCACAAAGCGCAGTGCGTTGTGTGCCCTAATGCAATTTGTGGGCAGTTAGTGTGCAACATGGCTTCCTTTATTATCCTGCACTGCTTTGATGTTATATAACTACTCAAGATTCTTATCACACGATTACCTCTTGACACTTGCGTGATGCTGAAAACCACCTGTAGTCTGGCAAGCCGGATCCACTTAGCCAAAGGAGAAGGGTCTCATGAACTGTGTGTACAAGCTGTGTCCTACTGGAATCCATGCAACTACCTGGATGATGTAACCAGATTTCAAACAATCCTGCTGACTCTTGAAATACTGATTGTGAAGTGCATGTGCATGCTCATTTTCTGACTTTTCACTGCCCCAGTTGAAAGAGCTGTCAAGCTATGGGCGAAATGCTAAGCATCACATGAGTATTGATATCTAAAGAATGGTGATGACAGCTAGGAGTAATGAGGAACATGCCTACCATAGTGTGCGTGCATCACTTTTGAGTTTGACAATGAGCTTAAAGTCTACCGTCACACATGCCACAGGAATGTGACTACACCCCCATGCAACTGTGTTGATCAGTGGCGTAGGAACCGCAGCAGCCGTAGCGGATTTGGCCACTACACTTTTTTAGGCCGCAAATTAAAAATTCATAACCTGCTATAAGTTATAATAGCTCAAGCTAGCCTTGTTCCCTGGGAGCGAGGCTAAGCTCAAGCAGCCTCTTCATTGCATCAGTCTAATATGCAATTACATGCGTACATTTCAGATTAAACTACACAATAAGGTGATCGAGATCTTGGCAGTGAGATGGCTCGGTACAAAGCTAATGCGTATTTTCAAAGAGACTACTACAAGCGACAAAAGATAGTATAATCTTACTGTTTTGATAAATTGAATATATTGTACTGGACGGTTGATAAGGTCTGAGAACGAGGCTAGAATATTATACACAGTTAAAAAAGGCTTCATTTTGCAGTCTAAAGGTGCACACTCTGTAAAAATTCGCCACCACGCTACGCGCGGCGAATTTATTTTACATTTTATTAGCAGCACTTCGACCACCACAGCATGGCCTCTACACTTCAAATTTGCTTCCTACACCTATGTTGATATAAAGTTGCACAAGTTCTATATGCTTTTGCCCAACAGATAAATGGATGTTGGTCCTTGCTTGCCTAAGTAGGTGACCGTGGCCCGGTGGTTCGAGTGCTTGGCTGGGCTTTAACTAATATCATTGGTGCTAGACTCCAGTAGACAAGAAAGCTGAACAGTGGTTGGTGTGGAACAGAGCCATGAATTGTTTACTGACATAAGGGTGAGAGTTGGGGATAGCAATGTATCCTTCTACTTGCCCTAAAACAAACCCTAACCCTGAAACTAAGAGTAACCCTGGTCCTGACTGTAACCCTGGTTTATGTTTATAACCTCCGCCAAGCACCTTGCGTGCGTGCCACCTTAAACAACTGTCCACGAAACTTGTGTAGGCCACGAATAAAACTAAAGTACACAAAATGTTACGAATAATGAGCAGTAGGGGGCCTGCGCAAGACATGTAGGCGGGGATGAGAAACTAATTATCTAGCGGATCACTTGGTAAGATTCACCAGGCTTCTCCCTCAGTTTCTGCATACTGATCAACAACTTGAAGGCCTGGGAATTAACGAGATTGGCCATACCACCACGTAAATGTGATTTGCAGCGACACCTCTCATACTATAGTCTTGTTCCCAGTCCTTCTCCATTACGGCAAATAAACTGGAGACAGGGAAGGCTGGGAACGAAGCAAGACCAACTGTTTATTATAATAGAGGTCTTCAGAGAAGACATACACACAGTATATTGATGTCAGCAAGCTCATGACTGTTTGTTATCCTGGTGTATCCATGGAACAATAATGGCACAGTACACAGATTAAAAGACTTGTGGTATACAACGTAGAAAGTATTTGCTAAACTATATAGAGTATGGGGATAGAAGATGATTCTATCTCCACCTGAAGATCTAGTCTTGTGCCCAGCCTTTCATACCCCCTTCTAGTTGTCAGCATCTTGGAGTGTGGTTTGCTCACCTGTCAAATGGATGCTCTCCTATACGGTGCGCCGATCGTTTCAATGGGTGCTACAGTGGTTTTAGCAACACGGGTCAAAAAGCGTCAAGCGGAAATTAAAATTCCTAGCTTCTTGTGGTCGGACTACCGCCAGTTTATACAATTATGCAAATTGCCCACAATCGCCTTCCGCCCCCTTAGGAGCATGCGTTGCGAAGATCACTAAAGAGTGTCGAGGTCATCCAGCGCTTGCTAAATTAGATTTAGCACGCGTCAAATTGGAGTGAGCGCGTGTTAAATTGGAGTGAACGCGCGCTACTGGCAGAAAATAATGGTAGCCAGTATTTAGCGCGCGATATTAAAATACAGTGTAAAGGATATATCCCACAGCTCTTATCAAAGCTCTAATCCTATTGGTCAATATATTATACACATTTATATACGCATATGCACCGTTGCCCTAACAACACCCTAAATTAACCCCAACCCTAACCAACAGTAATAAACCCTAACCCAACCAATAAGATTCGAGCTTTGAAACGAGCTGCGGTACTATAGGTGTAAAGACTAACCAACTTAACCCGTTTGCGCATGCGCGCAGCTACTGGGGTGTTCTCTGAGCTTCTTCTTTCTTGCCTCCACCTCGGGAGAGTTGTCCTAGAATTAATAGGACCAGGCTTAGGATAGATCTGGGAAAAGGAAGGCCGTTCTGGCTGCCTTGAGCTTGCTCAGAAAGTGAATGCAGAATTTTTGGACGTTGTCATCAACCCAGCACGTGCCAGTCATCACCTCCATGAAATCTTGCGGGTGAACTCTCGGGTCCGGGATTTGGGAACGTACAGTGGGAGGGGCCTCTGAGTATAGCTTCACCGGTTCACCCTCTCCTCTGAGCATGTGCGGATGAAAATGGCGGAAATTCGCTGTCTCTTCTAAAGGTGTCTCTAAATGCCTTAGGTCGTCAATTGACCTCAGTGTATATTCGTCGGTGTTCTGGTTTGTGTTCAGTCTGCTCTGAGGGTCGCCGGATGTCATCGGTACCGCTAGATGGTCATACTTGGCTTGTCATTGAACTGAGTCATGGTGGGATGGGTAGCCCTTCAATGGCTGTTGCCGACGGTACTATGGACTGTGACTCTGTGGTGGTCTGCGCTGCTAGATGGTCACACATGGCATGTAGAGACAGCATGGTGTATGCAAGTGAACTTTATCTTGGCGGCCTCCCTGTCATGGTGGGATGGGTAGCCTCTTTGGTGGTCATTGCCGACAGTACAACAACTACAAAACTGTTTAGCTTTTTTTTTTTTTTGTATACTAAACATGCCAGACGGTGTAATGATGATTGGTTGATTTCTTGCCTGTTTAGTAGCAGTGAGTGTTCGGAATTGCCCGGTACCGTAAACGCTTTAATTAACGCGCCGTTAAAAAATAATTACGATCCGCAAAGGCGCCTTGTTTGGAGCGAAAAAAATTACTTCGGACCCTTGGGGGCGCCTTATTTAGAGAGGCGCCTTCGAATTAGAGCGCAACTGACACCTTTCCGTGAAGTTGAAAGAGCTGAGTATGGCTACACTGACAACGATCGAATTTGAATACGTTATTCGAGGCTATCGTGAATACAAGCGCGTTTGGAGTCCAGAGATTAAAAGTAGAAGTAGAAATCAGTCGAAGAACTAGATGTCTCGAAAGTCACACGAGTCGGGTGCGAAATCTCTCTTAATAGACCTTATCCACGAACGATAATTTGGAGATTACGTCATTAACTTCCGGATGGCAAATTGCAAAAGGAGGAAAGGGCGCTCTGTTTTACAGCCGGATTGTTATGAACGATGGCAAAAGGCAAAGAGAACAGTACGGATTCCCATGACGCAGAAGCGATCCTAGCTCAGTACCGAGTAAATAAACCTTTCAAACGCTTTTACAAGCTGTAGCTACCTTGGGTAGTAGCAGTAATAAACTGACTTCCACAACTTACTATAAGCTTTCGCCTACCATTTCTGTCGTTTGATAGCTTTTTTCCTACAATCTCATCAAGTCTGGGGCCTCGGAGAATCACAAGAACCGAACGCTACTTCCCTTCACGCTTCTTCGCATACACCCGTACACACAGCAGCTAATGGACATTCGTGCGCTTTTGCCATCCGGAAGTGAATGACGTAATCAAAAATGAGCACGTGGATAAGATCTATAGAAAGCGCCGTTGAAAAATATTTATGTCGTCAAGGGGCGCCAGCGTTAGAGCGAGAAAAATTAGTTTCTTGTCAAAAGGGCGCTTTCATTAGAGAGGCGCGTTAATTAAAGCGTTTACGGTAGAGGCAAAAATTTATTCTCGGACTGATACACTTTCTCGGATCACAGACTTCAAAGTAACAACAGTGCCAGATCATCAGAGCAACATGACTTGCAGGCGCTGGGATAGTTTTCGATACCCGAGACTATTGCAGTACACGGGGATAGAAAAATCACGTCCGAAAATGCATTGTAAAACTTTTTCCCGCCTCCTCCGGAAAGCAAAGACAATAGCTCTCGCCCTTCCGTTGGCTCTGCATAAGAGCCCATACCATGCTGCAGCAGTTACAAAATTTGGCTAGCGACAATATAATACATGGTTATCTGACGGGTCTCAATACTTTCACGTCGTTTCATGCCCCCTCACGTGATATGTGTGGGTGGAGCTTGCATACTGTAGGTTCAAAGGGTAATTCGGCATGTAATAGTGGCAACATATTGTCTACGCAGCTCGAGTCTACTCACTCTTGGTCTGTCGATGGTTCAAAGGAGGCAGATGGAAGCTCTGTCTAGAGGTTTAAGTAAGTTATGATACTATCGTGAATGTGTGGAATGTGTGGCAGTGTCAATACAGCTCGTTTTTTGGTGCACTCAAGCTAAGTGTGTCTATATACCCTCTGACGTCATTGCATGTGATGCGATCTCCCAGGCCTTTCCTCACCATTTTTGAATACTGCAAGCAATCAAAATCTGAAGCCAGAGAAGGCCTGGGAACCAGCCTGTGCATTTTGTTTGCTTCCAACCCAGCCTGTTGCCAAGACTATGCCGTTTGCCACTTCCTCAGGCTCCTACAGTCGTTCCAATCCCTGGTAACCTCCTCTTGCTCATGGACACTGTATCGCCTTAGATAGCCAAGCAGATCAAGTCTTGGACCAACAAAGACACAGTGCTGGCTCAAGTGCAAAGATTTGTGCTCCATGGTTGGCCTTCTCAAGAGCCAAGGGAGGAGTACAGCAGAATTGGAGGAGGCAAGAGTTGAGTGTGCTGGATGGTTGTGTACTTTGGGGTGCAAGAGTGGTTGTTCCACCACCAGGAAGAGAGCGAGTAATCCAGGAACTGTGTGAGGTACACCCAGGCATTGCAAGGATGAAAAGCTTGGCAAGAAGCTGTGTGTTGTGGGCGAGCCTGGATGCAGACCTGGAAGCCGAAGTGCGGACGTGTCAGTCAAGTCGACCCTCAGAATTAGTCTCGTGCCCAGACCCTCTCGCACGTGCGAGAGGGTCTGGTGTTCTGAGTGACTTTTCTTGTCACATGGGCCGGGGTAGCTCCCCGATCTGAGAGCTCGAATCAGATTCTAGAACGCATAATTATATATGCATGGCGTAAGCGATCATATTTTGAACCGAATTGGAGGTAGAAAAAACTTACCTCGCAGCTCGTTCTCAGCTTTCCCAAGAAACTTCGTGGCCTTATCAAGCTTTTATAAACCATACCGTGCAGAAGTCTAAGTCGTCAGAAAACTAGAGTCCCAGATGTAAAATGTCATTATGACATTCTTTCTGCCATAGGCCCCGCCCCATGTGACAAGAAATGTCGCTCAGAACACCAGACCCTCTTTCTGCTTTTCAGGAGGGTCTGGGGACGAGACTACCCCCACAATGACTGTGTTGATCTAAGTGGGAGATGTGATATATTTGACCTTTGACTGATTAAAGTCGTTGAACCTCTATATCCGTTTTTGTATGTCTTCTGTTATTGTATATAAGTGGAAAGTTGTCAATTTTTTTGTGTGAGTGCAGTGCAGTCTACAGTCTCTGATAATGAATATATAGCGGCATGCAAACGTGCACATATACTGTTGCAATCACTGGTAGCCTCTAGCAAGCTGTACACCACAGAATTTCACATGTAATCTCTGGACTGCACACTGACAGGTTATCATCTTAAATGATGTTTATAGCCTCATTTCCAAGGCTGGCAAAAGCTGGGCCTAGAGGCTAGAGGAACCAGGGAACAACGCTAAGGACACTCTGGTTCCATATGTACCGATCGATACTGCAGTGACCTCTGAAATAAATACAAACAACTGTACATGTATACTACTGAAAGTTCCAATCGGTGCAATAAGTCCTGCAACATATACTGTTGCACTTCCATCTACACATTCATCATCTTCACAGTCGTGGCTGGTTGGCATCAAGGCAACTCCATCAGGTTTTGTTGCAAACTCATCAAAATTTTAATTCAGTGCTGATCCCACAGTGCCTCAGTCCTCCAACGCAAAGATGAATTTCACCGTCCTGTAGGTTGCCCGTGGCGGAAATCAGACATTACTGGTTGTAGCTTCCAGGCAGTGTTTCAGGCTGGCTGCATCTTCATTTCTGTTTCGTGGCAGGTTTAACCTCGGTTAGACATAGTGCGCTCGTGCCCTGACCCCACCCCCTCAGTGGGTCATGTGACAGGGGGACATGAAACGACGTGAAAGTAATGAGACCTATGCTCACTGTAGGTAACGTCCTAACCACCAATGTATCTCAAATCAGTCTGTGCCAGCTTTTGTTCAGAGCTACTCTCAAAGTCAGGCTAGACTCACGTTTGTCACTACTCTTGGAATGGACAACTTTGACTGCACCAAGACGAATGCACATGTCAAAAAACTTCACAGCTTGTCTACGGGAGGGGCTCATTCACGAGTGGAAGCAAGCATCACTAGCCCCACCTCTCCCCCTTATGTCGCTAAACAACTCACAGCTCTGTTCCACACACAAACACCGTTCAGCTCCAATGGGTACCAGAGCATAGCACCACCGATAAATTGCGTATTAATTGCAACGGTCACCAACTAGACTATGCATACGGCCGCGAGATCTGGGCCTGCTCAACAAATAGTCTTGGCCACTGTGGCCTTTCTGCTGCTTCTAGACACAAGCTTGCTTTCACAAGCAGGCATTACGCACTACTCACAGCAACTGACACTACAGCACTCTACTAAACTCCATTTTTAAAATAATTTTTTTGAAGTCGATCAAAGCTTATCTTCAAAGTTCCGACCAGGTTCCGCCAGGCCAAATTTTAACTAACTTAATTATAAACTGATTATTGGATGCTAATGCCGACAGGAAATGGGGAAAATCCCCAATTTTACAGACAGTGAACGGTTGAAGACTCCCAAAACGGAATGTGCGCTAAAACTTTACAAAGACAAAGAATTCTATCTGCTTGGATTCCAGGTTTGTTGACCTTGAAAATACAGGGTAGCGTGCCACCTTAAGGCTAGTAGTGAAAGATGAACGTTAGCAGTGAATCCTGAAGTGTAGCAGTGAATGATGAAGGGCAGTAAGGAACGATTATATAAGTGTAGTAGTGAATGATGAAGGGTAGTAGTGAATGATGAAGGGTAGTAGTGAATGCTGAAGGATGGTAGTGAGTGGTGAAGGGTACATAGTAGATAGTGGTGAATGAAGTGTAGTAGTGTATGATGAAGAGTGGTAGTGAATGATGAAGTGTAGTAATGAATGATGAAGTGTGGTAGTAAATGCAGAATGGTAGTAGTGAATGCTGAATGGTAGTAGTGAATGCTGAAGTGTAGTAGTGAATAATGAAAGGTAGTAGTGAATGATGAAGGGTAGAACTTAATGATGAAGGGTAGTAGTGAATGATGAAGGGTAGTAGTGAATGATGAAGTGTAGTAGTGAATGATAAAGAGTAGTAGTAAATGATGAACAGTAGTAGTGAACGACGAAGGGTAGTATTGAAGGATGAAGTGTAGTAGTAAATGATGAAATGTAGTAGTGAATGCTGAAGGGTGGTAGTGAATGATAAAGGGTAGTAGTCAATAATGAAAGGTGGTAGTGAACGGTGGTAGTGAATGATGGAGGGTTGGAGTGAATGCCGAAATCTAGTAGTAAATGATGAAGTGTAGTAGTGAATGATGAAGTGTAGTAATGAAGGATGAAGTGTAGAGGTGAATGATGAAGGGTAGTAGTGAATGATGAAAGGTATATAGTAGTGAATGATGAAAGGTAGTAGTGAATGATGAAGTGTAGTAGTGAATGATAAAGGGTAGTAGTGAATGGTGAAGTATAGTATTGAATGATGAAGTGTAGTAGTAAATGATGAAGTGTATATAGCAGTGAATGATGAAGGGTAGTAGTGAATGATGAAGGGTAGTAGTGAATGATGAAGGGTAGTTCTGAATGATGAAGTGGAGTAGTGAATGACGAAGGCTAGTAGTGAATGATGAAGTGTAGTAGTGAATGATGAAGTGAATGATGAAGTGAATGATGAAGTGAATGATGAAGGATACTACTGAATGATGAAAAGTGGTGGTGAATGATGAAGGGTTGTAGTGATTGCTGAAGTGTAGTAGTGATTAGTGAACAATGAAGGGTATAATTATAGCAGTCAATTAGGAAGGGTAGTAGTGAATGATGAAGTGTAGTAGTGAACGATGAAGTGTAGTAGTGAATGATGAAGGGTAGTAGTCAATGATAAAGGGTAGTAGTGAATGACGAATGGTAGCATTGAATGATGAAGTGTAGTAGTGAATGATGAAGGTATTAGAGAATGCTGAAATGTAGTAGTGAATGATCAAGGGTAGTAGTGAATGATCAAGGGTAGTAGTGAGTGCTGAAGTGTAGTAGTCAATGATGAAGTGTAGTAGTCAATGATAAAGGGTGGTAGTGAATGATGACCGGTAGCATTGAATGATGAAGTGTAGTAGTGAATGATGAAGGTATTAGAGAATGCTGAAGTGTAGTAGTGAATGATTAAGGGTAGTAGTGAATGATGAAGGGTAGTAGTGAATGATGAAGTGTACTAGTGAATGATGAAGGGTGGTAGTGAATGATGAAGTGTAGTAGGGTAATAGTGAATGATGAATGGTAGTAGTGAATAATGCAGGATTGTAGAAAATGGAGAAGGATAGTAGTGAGAGATGAAGGGTAATAGGGAATGATGAAGTGCTGTAAGGAATGATGAAGTGTAGTAATGAATGATAAAAGGTAGTAGTGAATTGAAGGGCTGAGATGCATAGTGGCCTAACCCAAAATCAAGTACTGGAAATTGCATGAATTGCACAAAAATGCATACATACGATATGAACATGTGGTCAGAAATTTGAAATTCTTAAATGTTCAGCAGCTTCTGAAATGCATTTTAAGAGTATTCCCATGTTAGGGGGGGCTAACTCAACATTTGTGGGTTACGGCACTCTGGTTATCAACCCTTCAATTATGAATGGGAGTAGTGAATGATGATGGGTAGTGGTGATTGATGAAGGGTAGTAATGAACGATGAACTGTAGTAGTGAACGCTGGAGTGCAGTAATGAAAGATGAATGATAGTAGTGAACGATGAAGGGTAGTAGAGAATGATGAAGGGTAGCAGTGAATGAAGGGTAGTAGTGAATGATGAAGGGTATATAGCAGTGAATGAGGAATGGTAGTAGTAAATGATGAAGTGTAGTAATAAATGATGAAGTGTAGTAGTGAATGATGAAGGGAAGTAGTGAATGATGAAGGGTAGTAGTGAATGATGAAGGTTAATAGTGAACGATGAAGTGTAGTAGTAAATCATGGAGGGTAGTAAGGAATGATGAAGTGTAGTAATGGATGATGAAGGGTAGTAGTGAATGATGAGTGAATGATGAAGTGTAGGAGTGAATGATGAAGTGTAATAGCGAATGATGAAGTGTAGCAGTGAATGATGATAAAGGATACTACTGTATGATGGAGGGTAGTAGTTAATGATGAAGGGTAGTAGTGAATGATGAAGAGTTGTAGTGACTGCTGAAGTGTGGTAGTAAGGCCACTCTGAATTAATTGTTTGTTTGAACTAACCCGACCGACCTGAAATTTTAAAAGTGCCTCATAGTTGGGTAATAATTGTTATATGCACCGCCTCAAACATTTTAGCACAAGTAGGATAAAATTGTTTTTTTTTAGGCTACCATTTCAGAGCTAAGCTGCCACGTTTAATACATCCGGTGGGCCTAAATAAAATATCACCCGCCCGACCAACCGACCCAACATTCTTGTGGTCATGTTAGTTCAAACAAACAATTAATTCAGAATGGCCTAATTGCAGAAGTGTAGTGGTGAATGATGAAGAGTAGTAGCGAATGATGAAGGCTCAGGGGACTTAAGGCCTGGCTCCAGTACTTTTATCATGTTTTATGACCAGATTCATGGCTGTTGTTGGACATAAAGATACAAGTAAAACCACAGAGAGTTTACTTTATATATCAGCCCCACCCATCTGCTTGTTCCTTGACCATACCCAGACCACACCCCCTTCTTCTGCATAGGAGGGGGCGTGTTCTTCCAAGCGTCCCTAAGCACCCTTGGTAGTTCTAGGCGGAGGTCTTAGCGATGGTCTTAAGCTACCTGAACAGTATGCAACTGGTGTACGTGATGTATGCTGACATTCCATCGGATGGCTTCTCAATACGACCTTCCTAACCATACGGGATCGTCTAAGTTCACATAGCTCTATGAGGTTACGTCATAAAACCTCACATGGGAGTTCCCCGTGCCGCGCCCACCGCATAATCGCGATAACCCTCTTTCTACGTAATTTAACTTACTAAAATTGAACTAGTATGCATTCAGAGAGTATGCAGCATATCAAGGTAAAAGAGACCAAGTAAGCATAAGATATAGTAGTCAGGATGAAGGTATATATTCGTGGCAGTTGTTGAGGGGGGAAATCGACTGTACAGGACTGAGCTAGGCTCCATAAAACATGCATATATTAGTACAGCATCTAGTATTTGGTAAAGATGATCATGTGAGAGTACAGTCAGTCCATGAGGGCAGTGAAAGCATGTACATGCATGGTAACTTCTTGTCACACACAAGTCGATCAAGGTTTCAAGTGTTTGTGTGCATAATTTGTTAGTACCATGGCAAACCTACTGTGTACAGTTAGCTGTGTGCATTGTGAGCTTGCACTCAAACTCAGTGGCGTAGCCAAACCCGGGCCCACCCGGGCCTGGGCCCGGGCGTCAGCATCTGGAAAACAGTTGAACATTGTACTTTCGTAGTATAGCTATTTGCAATGATGCAGTTTCCTACGCTCTCTTAACCTCACTGTTCGCACGTTTGGCATTCATTTAATACTGGTGAAGACCTGTACTGCATGCACGTATGCTGAAGTCATGGGTCAGAACTACTCCCGATTCAAGACCGACGGCATTTCAAAAATAGTCTCAAGAACAATGTGAGTAGCTACCTCTAACATCCAAAAATTTACTAGGGGAGCATGCCCCTAGCCCGCCCCCCCCCCCCCCCCCCCAGCCAAAAAAAAACACAAACAAACGCGTGCAGTGCCCGGGCGTCGTCTGTGACCTAGCTACGCCACTGCTCAAACTATCCATGAAATTTCTACCTTCTCCACTGACTACTTACTTATGTTGCTTACTTGATTCTATTTACACTTGATATGCTAAATTCTCACTCAATGATACTGTCTGTGTCACTGCATACACAGCCAGCCTCATACTACAAGCCCAAGACCGTGTCACACAAGTATGCCAATCATTACTTTAGCAAACTTGTATGTTTGAAATCAGCCTTGTTCCCAAGTTCCCACCCAGCTTTCTGTCGGCACTGCAAGTGATGAAAAGTGAAGTAAGGAAGGTCTGGAAATGAGGCTATGATCAACTTGTGGATACACTCCCCTCCCTTCACCAACAAAACGACTACACAAATGCAGACAAATTCTAATACCACTATCAGATCACCAAGAAATAGACTAGGGGAAGCTTCTCCCCTGCCCCTGAGCCCTGGAGGAGTACTAGGAAATGGCTTTTGTTAGAAAACCACCTAAAAAATAAGAATGCAGCTATAGGTGTGATTTTACCCCTCAGATTGCATCGCAAATGATCTCAGATCACCTGAAAACCAAATTTTTGTTGAGGAGCATGCCCCCAGAGCCCCTAGACAATGCTTCAAACAGCTTCCCCAAAAAACTCAAAAGAGCCCTCTCTTCTCAAAACATGAGGGGACAGACTGCACACAACAGACCTTCCTCTAGCAACCCACTTGGAGAAAAAGGAGACATCCTATGTTTGAGACAAGCATCCTGTGTGTATGTTCCAACTCTCACTTCAAGTGTCAGGCATCCCATGACCCGTTTGTTCCCCAGTGATCTCTATCTGTGCTGTTCTACCTGGATGGGGCTTAACAGATACTTCCATCACTTATTCACTTGATGAAATTGTCTGAGTCTGTATTTATGAACTCTGTCTGCTGAGAAAAGTTGTGGTAGTGATTGCATGATTAGAAATCAGAAGTCTGGCTGAACTCTTCACTGAATCTTGCATCCTCGTGCAAATTTATTCAGTGATCAGTCCCTCATGGTGCATGGATTGTATATTTATAGGCTTTCCTTAGCCTTGTACCCAGGCTCTCTCAGCATAAAGCTATGTTCACATATTTGAAACAGTCTCAGACTTCACAATGCCAAACCATCCCCTACCATTTCTCTCAGAGCATCAACCCTCATTCTCCTAATTTACATTTTAGTTGATATAATTTGTGAAACAGGACTTGTTGTGTATGCTAGTGATATAATGGTCGTCATGGGACCAGCATTATTATTTTTTTGCTGTTTCAAACAGGTGGTTGCTTTACACAGGTCATTTTGCACATAATTAGTACAACTGGGACCAGGAGTAGTGGCCGCAACAAACAAGAGGTGGCTGTTTTTAATATCCAGTGACCACTATAGACAGGTTTCACTCTAGTGACAATACATTGAGTGAGAGTGCAGCATATCAACCAGTAAGCAGTAGAATGTCAATGGAGAACGTACAGATTCTACGACAAGTTTGAGTGCAGCACAGTTAGCTTGCAGTACATGCCAATATTAAATGCACACTGTCACTGCTCACTTTGGCCTGGGCTTGCTACGGAATGATGCACACAGTGATCAAAAAGTAATTCGTGTGGAATCGGTGGAATCCTTTTACAAGCTTTTGCTGCCCAATACAGCACAAACTTAGGCTTCAAGAACAGACTGTACCTTCAAATGGCCATCTCAGTTGACTCCAACATGCCTCTTATGGAACCTAGCTCAGTCATGTACAGTCGATTTCCCCCCTCAACAACTGCCACAAATATATACCTTCATCTTGACTACTATATCTTACTGATATTATGCTTACTTGGTCTCTTTTACCTTGATATGCTGCATACTCTCTGAATGCATACTAGTTCAATTTTAGCAAGTTAAATTACGTAGAAAGTGGGTTATCGCGATTATGCGGTGGGCGCGGCACGGGGAACTCCCATGTGAGGTTTTATGACGTAACCTCATAGAGCTATGTGAACTTAGACGATCCCCTAACCACAGTGGCGTAGGAACCGTAGCGGCCGTAGCGGCTTTGGCCGCTACACTTTTTAGGCCGTAAATTAATATTCATAACCTGCATGTAGCTCAAGCTAGCCTCGTTCTCTGGGAGCGAGGCTAAGGTCAAACAGCCTCTTCGTTGCATCAGTCTCATATGCAGTTACATGCGTACATTTCCGATTAAAGTACACTATAAGGTGATCGAAATCTTGGCAGTGAGATGGCTCGGTACGAAGCTAATGCAGATTTTCGAAGAGACTACTACAAGCGACGAAAGCTAGCCTGGCGGCGGTCTGCTTGGAACGACGACGAAGTCAGTATAATCTGTTTTCCACATAAATTGAATATTGTACTGGAGGGTTGGTAAGGTCTGAGAACGAGGCTAGAATATTATACACCGTTGAAAAAAAAGGGCTTTATTTTGCAGTCTAAAGGTGCACACTTTGAAAAATTTCGCCGCCGCGCTACGCGCGGCGAAATTACATCCCATTTTTTAGCGGCGCTTCGTGCGGCTCAGCATGGCCTCTACACTTCAAATTTGCTTCCTACGCCTATGCCTAACCATACAAACCGGCAACTTCTGCAGGTGTGGAAGCCATGGTTAATCAACTTCAAGCGCTATAATTCGGCTTGTAGACATTATTTTCAAAAGCTACCCGACAGAATAGTACATCTCTCCGACCTCTACAATGGTACAAGAATGGACCTTGCATACGGTGGCGTTTTGTGCTCCGCCTTTACACATCTCTCTGAAGTTCCCTTTTGTGCGGCCATTTACTGGTTCAGTCACGCCATTGTCACGCGCATGCGGCCATTAGATCACGTGCCTTATGCAGCTTGGTCTTCAAACTGGCTGATACATGCAGCGTGGGTACCCAGCTGGTCTGCTTACCATTCTAGGAGCTGACTGAATAGACCATCTCTCGGTGTCAGCAAATCACTACGGAAAGACTTAGGCGGTTTCCAGAAGTCAGCAGCATCATTTGTCATTCGTTCGGTATTGGCCGTCTCTATTCAGTGGACTGAACACTAGCGGCTAGAGACAGGAATAAAACCCATTAGTGAACTTTGACCTTTTACGCCGCGGTTCCAAACCAATAAGAAAACCTCGTTCCATGCAGACCCAGGTGAGGCCAGTTGCCACGTGCATTTTGTAAAAGGCGAGGAAGATTAAGGTGAGTATTGTAGCTACGTAGATCTAGGGTACATAGATGACACTAGCTATAGTAAATTTATTTCATGAAAGTAAGTAACCTTTTTATTGAAAATATATACAGTTCTGATGTCAGGTTTTATACACATGACCTAAAGTGGAGAGAGAGTTAATTTCTAACAGTAAGGGGGCAGTTCACAAACTATAAATATAACATTCTGACTTTAAGAGTGAGGGAGGTAGACTCATAGTCTGGCGAAGCGTGCGAGGGTCTGGTCTAACACCTATACCTGACCTGTCCCTGCTGCAAGTATATTGCAGGTCCAATCAAATCGCAGAATGCCACAGGAATGTATATAGAACATCCGGTTGATATGTCATAGCTTTGAATGGAAGCACAAAGGCTGCATCTAGCAACTTTAGGCTACCACAGTTTGAAGGAAGAACAGCTAAAGTTATTAGTAAACTACCTTCCTGCAAGAGCGTGATGGCATCGCTGTTCTTTCCACAGGCTATAAGGGATGTATCTCTGCCTGGCTTCCTTCCCCTTCGTTTGGTAAGCTCAGCCCCGGTAGTTCACCGCCTGTATTCAATACACAACCAAGGTAACATTGTACTGCTTGTCAATCACGTTTCAGACGCAGGCAGAAAGAATGTACATCGATTCCTGCGTTATAATGCCATTCATATCATGAATAAGCTCATAATAACCAGTTAATACACATTCCATGATGCACAGGTTAGGTATAGACATTAGACCAGGCCCTTGTGCTGTGCGCTTGGGTCTGGCTTCGTACACTCATTAAAATACGCCTGTTACATGCAAACAATTTTGAAATGGAATATCCCACAGTAGCCTTAGTGCTATAGCTAGATGACCATCATCTGTTTCATACACTGGCCATGGCTACTATTCAAGGACGTTTTACTTCCAATTGTGCAGCTGCTATTTGAGGGCAGTGTCTGATCAGCATTTGACGGTAGGCATGACATTATGAGGATAGGGGAGGGGGATCACAAATTAATGTCACAGTTACATTATTTGGAAAAATGGTTTGAATATAGAAACATGTACACAGTGAGTCAATCCATGCATAGCTCAGAGCAGAATTTGTTTGGTATACTTTGCCTGACACTTGTAATGCTTTTTATCTTTCATTTCAGGACTTCGTGCAGCTATGTTGGAGCTACAGAGGGATATCACTCACACTGGAGTACAAATGTGCTCAGCAGGCAGAACGTCCTTTTGCTTGTGTAACCTATGTCAACTTCATTCACAAATTGTAATAATAACATTATGCTCCTTATCCTAAACTCAATGTTGCTACGTTAATTGGGCCATGATAATACTTCTTAGTAATGGAGTTACAGGCTGTACAGGATAGGGTGGAAGAAAATTGCTGTGGGAGCTATTAGAATAGTGGCATAAAAAGCAGTTTGTGGGGAGATGGGCTGGAAAAAGAAGAGACATGTATGGAGAGAGATTCTGGAAGTTTTGGTTAAGGGAGATTGGTGAAACCAGATAATGAAAGAGCCAGGTGTAGGTTGGAGGGAGGAATACAATATACTACTGAGAAAGGCTAAGAGTCAGGGTTGGCAGCACGTGCAGCATGCAGTTCGGAAAAGGAAGATAGGAACAAAACTGAGCAAACTGTCTAGAACAGGTAGACATGGAAAGTAGAGCAGGGGCCTCATGGGAAAGACATCTGGCCACGTTAGGTTGAGGTCCTGATTTAAGGCAGGTTGTTTGAAGATGAGATGTGGATTGGCAGAGGTGGACAGATGTCTGCACCAGCCATTTCTCAGTCAGCAACGATTGCACAGGCGCGATTTTCGAATTTGGACGCGGTTTTTACGGAAATACGTATACTTCCGTGTTATCAACATTGACTTTAACCCCTCACCGCATGATGCGATCAACTTGTTTTCCTGTCATTCCCTGCATTGTAGTCCTGACAACTGTACTAGAATTCTCACGTTGCTGATCTCTACTGAAAGTGTAAGTTGCAAATTTCTCATAATAATTATGCTGGTAAATTCTGCAGTTGCTGTACGCAAAGACTCTATCACTGGCACCAAACTTTCCGGCACTAGTACTACTGTTGGTGGATGTACGAAAGTTTTGCACATTTGATTGTTACGACATCTTGCCAGCATTGAAGCAAGAAGTACAGTTTGATGCTGCATTAGTTTCGACAAGGGGTAGTCACTTATATGAGAAGCGTTTATGACCAGGATCAAAATTGAATCAAGCGATCAAAGCCCTTTTGGGGGGCCGATCAAGGGATCAAGGTGACATCTGAACTGCTAAAAATCAACAATCAAGAATGCACGGCTGCAATGTGACCTTTGACCCCTGGAAATCAAGCGATCAAGAGCCTCAGAAGAGAATGATCAAGTGATCAAGCACACTTTTTGCCGATCAAAAAACTTGATCGCGGTCGCAAATGCTTCTACAGGCGACATGTAAGTGACTACCTCTTGTTTCGAGTTTGATGAGCAAGGCTGAGTAAGCTGTAGCTCTGTCCAGATCTGGTGTGTAACAGCTATTGAGAAGAGAAGAGTTATGAAAAAGAACAGAAGAGTGAGGTAGTAAACAAGCTACTGAGAGCTGCATTCACTGGTACAATGGTGTGATCAGTGTGGAGAAATACCACAATTTTCTTTTAGAGACTCTTTCAACACTTTTGTAGTCTGTACAGTAAAACAAACAGAAGTTACAGAAGTGGTTCATACTAATGTTCAATAGTCTTCCCATTTGTGGAAATAGAAGTTCGGTTTGGGTGACTTAAAAGATAACCTTATTTTTGCGATAAATTTGACTACCCGGAAATATTATTGCTGTGATAAAATTTTCTCAGGAAATTTTATCACCGAGGAAATATCATTGCGGCCAGGAAAGCATCTAGTAAGTACTTCCACATTTTCAATGATTTGTCATTTCTTCCAAATTGTACCCCCTTGCTGCAGTAGGGCCACATTTCAGCACATCAACCTTGAAATAAATTCTGCTACAGAAGCTTCTTTGAGAGTTTCTGCTTCTGTGGCTATGTATTCATTCCCCAACTCTTTCCCATTTGATAACCTAGTATTGAGATAGTGATTTTACCTTCGAATATTCAGGATAACCTAGTATTGAGATAGTGATTTTACCTTCGAATATTCAGTGTGAGCAAAAGTTAAACATTCTTGCTGTGTACCAATTCTTTGCATCTACCTGTATCAAGGCGCAAGAACGGGCAGGTTGAGTAAGTAATGTAACTCCAATAGAAGCCCGTAGTCTGGTCAAAATTATTGAGCTGTACTAAAAATAGAACACACACGTGCTTAGCAACAATGCACTATATGTCTACGCAGCGCAGTATGCCCAGAACGTGTTATTATTTTTAGTACTGACCGTAAATTCCGACCAGTTTCAAATTTTACAGAGTTACATGCTCTTACTGTAACTGTCCGTTCTTATGCGAATCAGAGCTCCTAGGAGTGAGTGACTGGGGAGTTACTGACAAGGGGAGTCATTCACTCCTTGAAACTGTGAGCAATCAAATTTTTCTGAAAAAAGTTAGCCTCATTCCCAGGCCTCCCCCGTTTTTTTGTTCTTCGGTGTATTATACTGAAAGCAAACCTAAGAACAACGAAAAAAAAACAAAAAAACAGGGGAGGCCTGGGAACGAGGCTAAAACAAGTTACGCTTGGTGATAAAATTTCTCAGAAATATTAATGTCGCAATAATATCTTCAAGTGATCAACGTTACTGTAACAATGGATAACTGGAACATAGTCTATTTATCGCTATCAACAGGTGATCCCCAAACAACAATGTTAAGATTGATCCATCCTGGGGTTTCATGACAGCAAACTGTCAACGTTAATACTCGCCAGATCACTTTGCCTTCCTTCACAGAATTTTGTTATGGTACATACCTATGTATAAGTGCATGAGGCTTTTTAACTTGGTTGATTCACAATCTCATTTCCTAAAGTAGATGCATGCAATATGGGCACAATACTAATGGTTTGGAAAAGATGTGTCACGCTGCCATATATAGTAGCATGCAGATCGATATGAATCTACAAACGTTGCTAATTCATCTAAAGTGTAGGCAATTATGTAAAACTGATAAGATAAAACTGAGCTGAGGATATTATAGATCCCACTTACCCCAACATGCAGCTCAACAGTCAGCTCACCAATGCTCACAAGTGATATTTCCCAACATTAAATACAGGCCATTGTACCCGATGTTTAAAATGAATGCAGCCCTTAGTAGCTTGCTACTAAAAGTAGTATCATTTAAGTTTGATGCTAGTGATGGAGTACTGTGCCCCTTCTGCAGTGCTCTGAGTATAAGCAACACTGCAGAATTTACTAGCATAATAATGATCGATGAAAATTTGCAACTTATAGTAAGTCTTGCAGTAGTGTTCTCTAATGAATTTGCAGTTGCCAAGACTACATTGTTGTCATGAGTGGAAAACTGTTGATTGCGACAGGGAGGAGTGATTAATAAACATGCACTGAAGGACAGTACTACTGTGTTAGAGATCCAGCAGGGAGCATGCTACAGTTCTTCAGAAACAAAAAAGTAACATTCACTTTTCACACCACCAGCCCTATCAACTGGGGCATATAATGGGAAGAGCTGCCACATCTTCTGTAAGAGACTTGCTGCAATGTTGAGTGAGAAGAGAGACAGCCATACAGCAAAATGATGGGGTGGATATGTTGCCACTTGAGCTTTGCCATGCTAAGAGCCTCTGTTATGTCTATCAGGGAGTTAGATCTTCTGCAAACATGCCTGGAAATGCAGCTCTGTGTGAGCCCATTGATCTTCAGTCAGAACGTCCAAGCATGAACGCTGCACCTTTTTGTAAACATTCTAGATATAGATACACTCAAAGTCTTAAAAGATTTTACATCCTATACTTGACTGTAAATTTCTTGATTACTCCAGCCACTGAAACTTTTATTTTTCAGTAACTATGCATGGCTAGAGTAATCAAGAAATTCACAATCATGAGCCATCCTAGCCACACAGTTACCATCATCAAAATAAATGTTTCATTGGCTAGGCCTAGAGTAATCAAGAAATTTACAGTCATCAGCCATCCTAGCCACACCAGGACTTTTCTCATATAAGGTAAAACGGGGTAACTTGGAACGGAAATTAGATTTTGGTACCTGCTACTCCAGACAGGTTTGCTCAAAGTCCAAAACAATGTTTGTGTGGGAGGCCCATCTGTCTACTGTAAAAGCTAGTAAAAGTTGCTTGACTTTGCTTTTGTATCTTGGGCGCACAGCTGATCAATTGCTGCGGGTGCAAAAATTGGTAACTTGGAACGCTTCTTGTTTGGGCACGTAGCAACTGTTATACTGCACAGAAACCATGGAAATACAAGTATTGAGCTCCTTTTAGATGTTAGGCTGTTCATCTGTCTCTAGTTCCTCTCTGTGCATGCCTTGGAGGCATGCTCTGTTTGCAACTTCTTGTCTATTAAATTTGCATGCAAACAGTAGCACACAATATCATGTAATTACCTGTAGCTTTCAAGTACCAGCACCAAACTTTCAGAGCAAGTATAGGAGGCCTACCTGACATCTGTAGATGGTAATTTGATGTGCAGGGGGCCACTGTCAGAAGTTTAGAGTCGTCTGATAAATCAATTTGCGTAATTTTGATTGCGTAGGGAGTACAAAATGCCTGCAAAAGACCCTACAAAGCTGGAGTCAGAGACTTGCAACCCACGGTAAGAAAGTGCACTAGTGTACCTTCCAATACCATCCCACGAAGCTTGTCTAACAGTCTTTGTCCCGGAGTAAGAAGCTGAAGAAAGTGCCGTGTTCCAAGTTACCCCACGTTCCTTACCTTACCTCTACTTATTTGCAACTGGTTGCTGTACGTATTAAGTCAGCCTCGTTCCCAGCTTCCCTTCGCTTGCAGTTACAAAAAAGATCTGCAGTAGCCCAGGGGTTAAAGTCAAGCCTGATGACACGGAAGTATACGTATTTCCGTAAAAACCGCGTCCAAATTCGAAAATCGCTGCACAGGCAGTCATTAAAGTAACTTCGAAACCAGTCGCATTGCACAGACTGGGAACGAGAAAAGTAGCTCAATCGCGGTGCGCGCGCGTTCAGATACACTCGAGGTCAAAGTTCACTAGGGGTTTTATTCCTGTCTCTAGCCGCTAGTGACTGAACTACTGGACTGGACTACTGGACTCACGGAAACTGCCTCTGGGGGAGACTGAACGAACAGCAAACTATGCGCAGAGCTAATACACCCAGCCACAAGACTTGTAGCAGTGTTGTAGTTGCACACTTGGTACCCAGCCACCCAGCTTTTTTCGTTTCTGGACGGGAACCTGGGCGGGAACCTAGGCGTGGCTACATCTCGACCCCGCCAACAAGTGCGAATGCGCACTATGAATTGCATGTGGAGAGCGTGTGTGTAGGATGCGGTATTCTAGAGTGGCTGGGTGTTCATTACTTGTCGTTACTGCTGTCTTCTTCCACTTCATTTCCTAAGCACGCTTGACTTGGTGTTAGCCTCGTTCCCAGGCTCTCCCCTCGCCCCGACGAAAAATAAAAACGTTTTTTATTTTTCCGTCAGGGCGAGGGGAGAGCCTGGGAACGAGGCTAACTGGTGTTGTTAGCCTTGAACCGAGATTTTCCGTTCTGGATTTTGTCTTTGGAACGGAGAGCTTGGGTTCTAGCTAGTTTTACTTAGCCTCGTTCCCAGGATTACTGGCTCCAATTTTTGATCGCTTTCTACAAAAACAAAAGCGCGCACTTGCACCATGATCGAACTGTCAGAGAATAGTCTCGCGGGCCAGACTCTCACGTGCGGAGAGTCTGGCCTGGGAGCGACGCTAAATAACCACGTCTTTCCTGTAGGGCAGTTTCCGTGAGTCCAGTTGTCCAGTCCAGCAGTAGTCCAGTCCAGTAGTCCAGTCCACTGAATAGTGACGGCCTTCGGTATTGGTCCGCCTTCTGTTTATACTACAGTCACCCAACATAGGTTTCGACAATTTCGCTCTCATTATCGCTTCACCAGTCGCTGCAAAGGAGCAACGAAGCAACGAAGCAGAAACAACTGCTAAAACATGGCAAACCTAGTCATCTAAGTCATGTGATTATTACGTAAACCACAAAACCACATGCGGCGTGCGCACGCAATCTCGGTGCGCGCGCGCGAAAAACGGACCCAGGCTTAAGTCCCCTGAGGGGTAGCACTGAATGATGAAGGGTAGTAATGAATGATGAAGTGATGAAATGTGGTTGTGAATGCTGAAGTGTAGTAGTGAATGATGAATAGAAGTAGTGGATGATGAAGTGTAGTTGTGAATGATGAATAGAAGTAGTGGATGATGAAGTGTAGTTGTGCATATGAAGGGTACTATGGAATGCTGAAGTGCAGTAGTGAAAGATGAAGAGTAGAGATGAACGATGAACTGTAGTAGTGAATGCTGGAGTGCAGTACTGAAAAGGGAATGATAGTTGTAGTGATTGCTGATTGGTAGTAGTGAACGATGAAGGGTAGTAGTAAATGGAGATGGGTAGTAGTGAATGAAGGGTAGTAGTGAATGATGAAGGGTAGTAGTGAATAATGAAGTGTATTAGTCAATGCTGAAGGGTAGTAGTGAATGATGAAGGGTAGTAGGGAATGATGAAGGGTAGTAGGGAATAATGAAGGATAGTAGTGATTGCTGAAGTGTAGAACTGATTGCTGAAGTGTAGTAGTGAATGGTGAAGAGTAGTAATCAATGATGAAGGGTAGTAGTGAATGATGAAGGGTAGTATTGAACAATGAAGGGTAGTAGTAAATGATGAAGGGTAGTAGTGAATGCGAAGGGTAGTAGTGAATGATGAAAAGTAGCAGTGAGAATGATGAAGTGTAGTAGTGAATTATGAAGGGTAGTTGTGAATGATGAGGGGGAGTAGTGAATGATGAAGGGTAGTAGTGAATGATGAAGTGTAGTAGTGAATAATGAAGTGAATGATGACGGATACTATTGAATGATGAAGGGTTGTAGTGATTACTGAAGTGTAGTAGTGATTGCTGAAGTGTAGTATTGAACGATGAGGCGTAGTAGAGAATGATGAAGGATAGTAGTGAACGCTGAAGTGTAGTAGTGAATGATGAAGGTTTCTAGTGACTGATGTAGGGTTATACTCAATGATGACGGGTAGTAATGCATGAATGATGAAGGGTTATAGAGAATGATGAAGGGTAGTAGTAATTGGAGAACGGTAGTAGTAAATGATGGGTAATAGTGAACGCTGAAGTGTAGTAGTGAATGATGAAGGGTAGTGAAAGAATCAAGGTTAGTAGTGAATGATGAAATGTAGGGAATGATGAAGGGTAGCAGTGAATGAAGTGCAGTAGTAATTGATGAAGGGTATATAGCAGTAAATGAGGAAGGATAGTAGTGAATGACGAAGTGTAGTAGTGTGATGAAGTGTAGTAGTAAATGATTAAGAGAAGTAGTCAATGATGAAGGGTAGGAGTGAATGCTGAAGTGTAGTATAGTGAACGATGAAGTGTAGTAGTGAATGATAAAGTGTAGTAGTGAATGATAAAGGGTAGTAGTTAATGACGAAGTGTAGCATTGAATGATGAAGTGTAGTTGTGAATGATGAAGTGTAGTAGTGAATGATGAAGTGTAGTAGTGATTCATGAAGGGTAGTAATGGATGATGAAGGGTAGCACTACACTTCTTCATTCACTACTACACTTTATCACTCACTACCACCCTTCATCATTCACTACTATCCTCTTCATTCACTACTACACTTCAGGAATCACTACTACACTTCAGCAATCACTACAACACTTCGTCATTCACTACTACCTTAATCATTCACTACTACCCTTCATCATTCACTACTACCCTTCACCATTCATTACTGGACTTCATCATTCCTTACTACCCTTCATCATTCTCTACTACACTTCATAATTCACTACTGCGTTTCATCATTCACTGCTTCACTTCATCATTCACTGCTACACTTCATCATTCACTACTACCCTTCATCATTCTCTACTACACTTCATCATTCACTCCTGCGTTTCATCATTCACTGCTTCACTTCATCATTCACTGCTACACTTCATCATTCACTACTACACTTCAGCGTTCACTATTACCCATCATTCACAACTACCCTTCTCCATTTTCTACTACCCTTCATCATTCACTATAACCTTTCATCATTCACTACTACCCTTCATCATTCACAACTACCCTTCATCATTCATTACTACACTTCATCATTCCTTACTACCCTTCATCATTTAGCTACTACTACACTTCATCGTTCACAACTATCCTTCATCATTCACTACTACCCCTCATCATTCACTACTACCATTCCTCAATCACTGCTATATACACTTCATCATTTACTACTACACTACATCATTCAATACTACACTTCACCATTCACTACTACACTTTATCATTCACTACTACACTTTATCATTCACTACTACACTTCAGCATTCACCACTACCCTTCCCTATCCACTCCTACCCTTCATCATTCACTACTCTACCCTTAAGCATTCACTACTACCCTTCAACATTCATTACTACACTTCATCATTCCTTACTACCATTCATCATTCAGTTCATCCTTCACTACTACCCTTTATCATTCACTACTACCCTTCATCATTCACTACTACCCTTAACCATTCACTACTACCCTTCATCATTAACTACTACCCTTCACCATTGATTACTGCACTTCATCATTCCTTACTACCCTTCATCATTCTCTACTACACTTCATCATTCACTACTTCCTTTCATCGTTCACTGTTACACTTCATCATTTACTGCTACACTTCATCATTCACTACTACACTTCAGTGTTTGCTACTACATTTCTTCATTCACTACTACCCTTGATCCTTCACTACTACCCTTCATCATTCACAACTACCATTCATCACTTCCTTCTACCCTTCATCATTCACTTCTACACTTTATCATTGACTACTATCCTTCATCATTCACTGCTTCCCTTCGTCATTCATTAATACACTTCATCATCCCTTACTTCCCTTCATCATTCAGTTCATCCTTCACTACTACCCTTCATCATTCCCTACTACATTTCATCAATCACTACTAGCCTTCATCATTGACTACAACCGTACATCATTCACCACTACCATTCATCATTTACTTCTACCTTTCATCATTCTCACTACCCTTCATCATTCACTGCTACACTGCATCATTCACTGCTACACTTCATTCACTACCACACTTCAGCGTTCACTACTACCCATCATTCACTACTACCCTTCTCCATTTACTACAACCGTTCATCATTCACTACTACCCTTCATCATTCACTATTACACTTCATCATTCTCTCCTACCCTTCGTCATTCACTACTACCCTTCATCATTTGCTACTACCCTTCATCATTCACTACTACCCTTCATCATTTGCTACTACCCTTCATCATTCACTACTACCCTTCATCATTCACTACTACACTTCGTCATTCACTACTACCCTTCATCATTTGCTACTACCCTTCATCATTCACTACTACCCTTCATCATTCACTACTACACTTCGTCATTCTCTACTACCCTTCATCTTTCACTACTACCCTTCATCATTCACTACTACCCTTCATTTTTCACTACTACCCTTCATCATTCACTAGAACATTTCGTCATTCACTACTACACTTCATCATTCACATCTATATACCCTTCATCAATTACTACTACACTTCTTTCACTGCTACCCTTCATCATTCCCTACTACATTTCATCATTCACTACTACACTTCATCATTGACTACTACCGTTCATCATTCACCACTACCATTCATCATTTACTTCTTCCCTTCATCATTCTCTACTACCCTTCATCATTCACTACTACACTTCAGCATTCACTACTACCCATCGTTCACTACTACCCTTCTCCGTTTTCTACTACCGTTCATCATTCATTATAACCTTTCATCATTCACTACTACCCTTCATCATTCACAACTACCCTTCATCATTCATTACTACACTACACCATTCCTTATTATCCTTCATTATTCATTACTACACCTCATCGTTCACAACTACCCTTCAACATTCACTACTACCCTTCATCATTCACTACTACCCTTCCTCAATCACTGCTGTATACACTTCATCATTTACTACTACACTTCGCCATTCACTACTACCCTTTATCATTCACTACTACCCTTCATCATTCACTACTACATTTCATCATTCACTACTACCATTTATCCTTCACTACTACCCTTCATCATTCACAACTACCATTCATCATTCACTTCTACCCTTCATCATTCACTTCTACACTTTAGCATTCACTACTACCCTTCATCATTCACTTCTAACCTTCATCATTCACTACTACACTTCATCATTCACTATTTCCCTTCATCATTCACTGCTACCCTTCATCATTCACTACTGCCCTTCACCATTCATTACTACACTTCATCATTCCTTACTACCCTTCATCATTCTCTACTACCCTTCATCGTTAACTACCACCCTTCATCATTCACTTCTACACTTCATCATTCTCTCCTACCCTTCGTCATTCACTACTACCCTTCATCATTTGCTACTACCCTTCATCATTCACTACTACATTTTGTCATTCACTATTACCCTTGATACTTCACTACTCCCTTCATCATTCACAACTACCATTCATCACTTACTTCTACCCTTCATCATTCACTTCTACACTTCATCATTTGCTACTACCCTTCGTCATTCACTACTACACTTCATCATTCTACCCTTCATCAATTACTACTACACTTCTTTCACTGCTACCCTTCATCATTCCCTACTACATTTCATCATTCACTACTACACTTCATCATTGACAACTACCATTCATCATTCACCACTACCATTCATCATTTACTTCTACCCTTCATCATTCTCTACTACCCTTCATCATTCACTACTACCTTTCATCATTCACTGCTGCTCTTCATTATTCACTACTATAAACTTCAGCGTTCACTACTACCCATCATTCACTACTATACCCTTCTCCATTTACTACTACACTTCAGCAGTCGCTACAACCCTTCATCATTCACTACTACCCTTCATCATTAACTACCACCCTTCATCATTCACTTCTACACTTCATCATTCTCTCCTACCCTTCGTCATTCACTACTACCCTTCACCATTTGCTACTACCCTTCATCATTCACTACTACCCTTCATCATTTGCTACTACCCTTCATCATTCACTACTACCTTTCATCATTCACTGCTACACTTCATTGTTCACTACCTTAAACTTCAGCGTTCACTACTACCCATCATTCACTACTATACCCTTCTCCATTTACTACTACACTTCAGCAGTCGCTACAACCCTTCATCATTCACTACTACCCTTCATCATTAACTACCACCCTTCATCATTCACTTCTACACTTCATCATTCTCTCCTACCCTTCGTCATTCACTACTAGTTGCTACTAGATTTCATCATTCACCGCTACCTTTCATCACTCTCTACTACCCTGCATCGTTCACTATTAACTTTCATCATTCACTACTACCCTTCATCATTCACTACTATACTCTTCATCATTCACTACTACACTTCAGGAATCACTACTACACTTCAGCAATCACTACAACACTTCATCATTCACTACTTCCCTTCATCATTCACTACTACACCTCATCATTCGCTACTACCCTTCATCATTCACTACTACCCTTCAGCAATCATTACAAGCTTTCATCATTCACTACTACCATTCATCATTAACTACTACCCTTCATCATTCACTTCTACACTTCATCACTCTCTCCTACCCTTCGTCATTCACTACTACCCTTCATCATTCACTACTACCCTTCATCATTCACTACTACCTTTCATCATTCTCTACTGCCGTGCATCATTCACTACTACCTTTCATTATTCACTACTACCCTTCATCATTCACTACTATACTCTTCATCATTCACTACTACACTTCAGGAATCACTACTACATTTCAGCAAACACTGCAACACTTCTGAATCATCATTCACTACTACCCTTCATCATTCACTGCTACACTTCATCATTCACTACTACCCTTCATCATACTACCCTTCATCATTCACTACTACACTTCGTCATTCATTACTACACTTCCTCATTCCTTACTACCCTTCATGATTCACTTCATCGTTCACTATTACCCTTCATCCTTCACTACTACCCTTCATCATTCACTACTACATTTCGTCATTCACTACTACCTTTCATCCTTCACTACTACCCTTCATCATTCATAACTACCATTTATCATTCACTTCTACCCTTCATCATTCACTTTTACACTTTATCATTCACTACTGCACTTCACCATTCATTACTACACTTCATCATTCCTTACTACCCTTCGTTATTCACTGCTACGCTTCACCATTCATTACTACACTTCATCATTCGCTACTACCCTTCACCATTGATTACTGCACTTCATCATTCCTTACTACCCTTCATCATTATCTACTACATTTCATCATTCACTCCTGCCTTTCATCATTCACTGCTGCCCTTCATCATTCACTACTACCCTTCGTCATTCATTACTACACTTCCTCATTCCTTACTACCCTTCATGATTCACTTCATCGTTCACTACTACCTTTCATCCTTCACTACTACCCTTCATCATTCACAACTACCATTCATCATTCACTTCTACCCTTCATCATTCACTTCTACACTTCATCATTCACTACTACCCTCATCATACTACCCTTCATCATTCACTACTACCCTTCATCATTCATTACTACACTTCCTCATTCCTTACTACCCTTCATGATTCACTTCATCGTTCACTACTACCCTTCATCCTTCACTACTACCCTTCATCATTCACTACTACATTTCGTCATTCACTACTACCTTTCTTCCTCCACTACTACCCTTCATCATTCACAACTACCATTCATCATTCACTTCCACCCTTCATCATTCACTTCTACACTTCATCATTCACTACTACCCTTCATCATACTACTCTTCATCATTCACTACTACCCTTCGTCATTCATTACTACACTTCCTCATTCCTTACTACCCTTCTTGATTCACTTCATCGTTCACTACTACCCTTCATCCTTTACTACTACCCTTCATCATTCACTACTACATTTCGTCATTCACTACTACCTTTCATCCTTCGCTACTACCCTTCATCATTCACAACTACCATTCATCATTCACGTCTACCCTTCATCATTCACTACTGCACTTCACCATTCATTACCACACTTCATCATTCCTTACTACCCTTCGTCATTCACTGCTATCCTTCATCGTTCACTACTACACTTCAGCGTTCGCTACTACACTTCAGCAATCTCTACTACACATTGTCATTCACTACTACCTTTCACCATTCACTACTACACTTCATCATTCACTAATACCCTTAATCATTCACTACTACCCTTAATCATTCACTACTACCCTTCATCATTCACTACTACCCTTCATCATTGATTACTGCACTTCATCATTCCTTACTACCCTTCATCATTCTCTACTACCCTTCATCATTCACTACTACCTTTCATCATTCACTGCAACACTTCATCATACACTAGTACATTTCAGCGTTCACTACTACCCATCCTTCACTACTACCCTTCTGCATTTACTACTACCCTTCATCATTCACTACTATCCTTTATCATTAACTACTACCCTTCATCGTTCACTTCTACATTTCATCATTCTCTCCTACCCTTCGTCATTCACTACTACCGTTCATCATTTGCTACTACCCTTAATCATTCACCGCTACCTTTCATCATTCTCTACTACCCTGCATCGTTCACTACTACATTTCATCATTCACTACTTCCCTTCATCATTCACTACCACACTTCATCATTCACTACTACCCTTTAACATTCACTTCTACACTCCATCATTCTCTCCTACCCTTCATCATTCACTACTACCCTTCATCATTCACTACTAACTTTCATCATTCTCTACTACCCTGCATCGTTCACTACTACTTTTCATCACTCACAACTACCCTTCATCATTCACTACTACCATTCGTCATTCATTACTACACTTCCTCATTCCTTACTACCCCTCATGATTCACTTCATCGTTCACTACTGCCCTTCATCCTTCGCTACTACCCTTCAGGGTAGTAGAGAATGATGAAAGGTAGTAGCGAATGATGAAGGGTAGTAGTGAATGACCAAGGGTAGGAGAGAATGACTACTACAGACAGACAAACAGGCAGACAAGACAGACAGACAGACAAGACAGACATGATAGACAGTCAGACAAGACAGACCGTCAGTCAGATAAGACAGACAGACAGACAAGACAGACAGGACAGACAGACAAGACAGACAAGGCTGACAGGCAGACAAGACAGACAACACAGACAAACCGACAAGACACAGAAGACGCCGGACAGACAGAGAGACAAGACAGACAGACAGACAGACAAGACAGACAAGACAGAAAAGACAGACAATACAGACAAGACACACAGACGGACAAGACAGACAGACAGACAGACAAGACAGACAGACAGACAAGACAGACAGACAGACAGACAAGACAGACAAGACAAAGACAGTCAAGACACAGACAGACAAGACAGACAGACAGAGAAGACAGACAAGACAGACAAGACAGACAAACAAGACAGACAGGACAGACAGACAAGACACACAGACAAGACAGACAGACAAGACAGACAAGACAGACAGGACAGACAGACAAGACAGACAGACAGAAAAGACAGACAAGACAGACGGACAGGACAGACAAGACAGACAGGATAAGACAGACAAGACAGACAGACAAGACAGACAAGACAGAAAGACAGACAGACAAGACAGACAGGACAGACAGACAAGACAGACAGACAGACAAGACAGACAAGACAGACAGGACAAGACAGACAAGACAGACAGACAAGACAGACAAGACAGACAGACAGACAAGACACAAGACAGGCAGACAGACAAGATAGACAAGAAAGACAGACAGACAAGACAGACAGGACAGACAGACAGACAAGACAGAGAGACACAAGACAGACAAGACAGACAGGACAAGACAGACAAGACAGGCAGACAGACAAGACAGACAAGAAAGACAGACAGACAAGACAGACACGACAGACAGACAAGACAGAAAGACAGACAAGACAGACAGACAAGACAGACAGACAAGACAGACAGAGAGGACAGACAAGACAGACAGACAGACAGACAGTCAAGACAGACAGACAAGACAGACAGACAGACAAGACAGGCAGACAGACAAGACAGACAAGACAGACAGACAAGACAGACAGGACAGACAGACAAGACAGACAGACAAGACAGACAACACAGACAGACAAGACAGACAGAGAGGACAGACAAGACAGACAGACAGACAGACAGTCAAGACAGACATGATAGACAGTCAGACAAGACAGACCGTCAGTCAGATAAGACAGACAGACAGACAATACAGACAGGACAGACAGACAAGACAGTCAGACAAGACAAACAAGGCTGACAGGCAGACAAGACAGACAACACAGACAAACCGACAAGACACAGAAGACGCCGGACAGACAGAGAGACAAGACAGACAGACAGACAAGACAGACAAGACAGACAATACAGACAAGACACACAGACGGACAAGACAGACAGACAGACAGACAAGACAGACAGACAGACAAGACAGACAAGACAAAGACAGTCAAGACACAGACAGACAAGTCAGACAGACAGAGAAGACAGACAAGACAGACAAGACAGACAGACAAGACAGACAGGACAGACAGACAAGACACACAGGCAAGACAGACAGACAAGACAGACAAGACAGACAGGACAGACAGACAAGATAGACAGACAGAAAAGACAGACAAGACAGACGGACAGGACAGACAAGACAGACAGGATAAGACAGACAAGACAGACAGACAAGACAGACAAGACAGAAAGACAGACAGACAAGACAGACAGGACAGACAGACAAGACAGTCAGACAGACAAGACAGACAAGACAGACAGGACAAGACAGACAAGACAGACAGAGAAGACAGACAAGACAGACAGACAGACAAGACACAAGACAGGCAGACAGACAAGATTGACAAGAAAGACAGACAGACAAGACGGACAGGACAGACAGACAAGACAGAAAGACAGACAAGACAGACAGACAGACAAGACAGACAAGACAGACAGACAAGACAGACAGAGAGGACAGACAAGACAGACAGACAGACAGACAGTCAAGACAGACAGGACAGACAGACAATACAGACAGACAGACAAGCAGACAGGACAGACAGACAAGACAGACAGACAAGACACACAGACAGGACAGACAGACAAGACAGAGAGACAGACAAGACAGACAAGACAGACAGGACAAGACAGACAAGACAGACAGACAAGACAGACAAGACAGGCAGACAGACAAGACAGACAAGAAAGACAGACAGACAAGACAGACAGGACAGACAGACAAGACAGAAAGACAGACAAGACAGACAGACAAGACAGACAACACAGACAGACAAGACAGACAGAGAGGACAGACAAGACAGACAGACAGAAAGTCAAGACAGGCAGGACAGACAGACAAGATAGGCAAGACAGACAGACAAGACAGACATGACAGACAAGACAGACAAAACAGACAAGATAGAATGACAGACAGACAAGACAGACAGGACAGACAGACAAGAAAGACAAGACAGACAGACAAGACAGACAAGACAGACAGACAAGACAGACAGAGAGGACAGACAAGACAGACAGACAGACACACAGTCAAGACAGACAGGACAGACAGACAAGACAGAAAGACAGACAAGACAGACAGGACAGACAGACAAGACAGACAGACAAGACAGACAGACAGGACAGACAGACAGACAAGACAGAGAGACAGACAAGACAGACAAGACAGACAGGACAAGACAGACAAGACAGACAGACAAGACACACAAGACAGGCGACAGACAAGACAGACAAGAAAGACAGACAGACAAGACAGACAGGACAGACAGACAAGACAGACAAGACAGAAAGACAGACAGACAAGACAGACAGGACAGACAGACAAGACAGACAGACAGACAAGACAGACAAGACAGACAGGACAAGACAGACAAGACAGACAGACAAGACAGACAAGACAGACAGACAGACAAGACACAAGACAGGCAGACAGACAAGATAGACAAGAAAGACAGACAGACAAGACAGACAGGACAGACAGACAAGACAGACAGACAAGACAGACAGACAAAACAGACAAGAGAGACAGACAAGACAGACAGACAGACAAGACAGACAGACAGGACAGACAAGACAGACAGACAGACAGTCATGACAGACAGGACAGACAGACAAGACAGACAAGACAGACAGACAGACAAAACAGAGAGACAGACAAGACTGACAAGAGAGACAGGACAAGACAGACAAGACAGACAGGCAAGACAGACAAGACAGGCAGACAGACAAGACAGACAAGAAAGACAGACAGACAAGACAGACAAGACAGACAGGACAAGACAGACAAGACAGACAGACAAGACAGACAAGACAGACAGACAGACAAGACACAAGACAGGCAGACAGACAAGATAGACAAGAAAGACAGACAGACAAGACAGACAGGACAGACAGACAAGACAGACAGACAAGACAGACAGACAAGACAGACAAGACAGACAGACAAGACAGACAGACAGACAAGACAGACAGACAGGACAGACAAGACAGACAGACAGTCATGACAGACAGGACAGACAGACAAGACAGACAAGACAGACAGACAAGACAAACAAGACAGACAAGACAGACAAAATAGACAAGACAGAAAGACAGATAGACAAGACAGACAGGACAGACAGACAAGACAGACAGACAAGACAGACAGGACAGACAGACAGACAAGACAGAGAGACAGACAAGACAGACAAGACAGAGAGACAGACAAGACAGACAAGAGAGACAGGACAAGACAGACAAGACCGACAGACAAGACAGACAAGACAGGCAGACAGACAAGACAGACAAGAAAGACAGACAGACAAGACAGACAGGACAGACAGACGACAGAAAGACAGACAAGACAGACAGACAAGGCAGACAAGACAGACAAGACAGACAGACAAGACAGAGAGGACAGACAAGACAGACAGACAGACAGTCAAGACAGACAGGACAGACAGACAAGACAGGAAATACAGACAGACAAGACAGACAAGACATACAAGACAGACAAAACAGACAAGACAGAAAGACAGACAGACAAGACAGACAGGACAGACAGACAAGACAGACAAGACAGACAGACAAGACAGACAAGACAGACAGACAAGACAGACAGGACAGACAAGACAGACAGACAAGACAGACAAGACAGACAGGACAGACAAGACAGACAAGACAAGACAGACAGACAGACAAACAAGACAGACAGGACAAACAGACAAGACAGACAGACAAGACAGACAGACAGACAAGACAGACAGACAAGACAGACAGACAAGACGGACAAGACCGACAGGATAGACAAGACAGACAAGACAGACAGGCAGACAGACAAGACAGACAAGAAAAGCAGACAAGACAGACAGACAAGACAGACAAGACAGACAGGAGAGATAAAACAGACAAGACAGACAGACAGACAAGACAGACAAGACAGACAGGAGAGATAAAACAGACAAGACAGACAGACAGACAAGACAGACAAGACAGACAGACAGACAAGACACAAGACAGGCAGACAGACAAGATAGACAAGAAAGACAGACAGAGAAGACAGACAGGACAGACAGACAAGACAGACAGACAAGACAGACAGACAAGACAGACAAGACAGACAGACAAGACAGACAAGACAGAAAGACAGACAGACAAGACAGACAGGACAGACAGACAAGACAGTCAGACAGACAAGACAGACAAGACAGACAGGACAAGACAGACAAGACAGACAGAGAAGACAGACAAGACAGACAGACAGACAAGACACAAGACAGGCAGACAGACAAGATTGACAAGAAAGACAGACAGACAAGACGGACAGGACAGACAGACAAGACAGAAAGACAGACAAGACAGACAGACAGACAAGACAGACAAGACAGACAGACAAGACAGACAGAGAGGACAGACAAGACAGACAGACAGACAGACAGTCAAGGCAGACAGGACAGACAGACAATACAGACAGACAGGACAGACAGACAAGACAGACAGACAAGACACACAGACAGGACAGACAGACAAGACAGAGAGACAGACAAGACAGACAAGACAGACAGGACAAGACAGACAAGACAGACAGACAAGACAGACAAGACAGGCAGACAGACAAGACAGACAAGAAAGACAGACAGACAAGACAGACAGGACAGACAGACAAGGCAGAAAGACAGACAAGACAGACAGACAAGACAGACAACACAGACAGAAAAGACAGACAGAGAGGACAGACAAGACAGACAGACAGACAGTCAAGACAGACAGGACAGACAGACAAGATAGGCAAGACAGACAGACAAGACAGACAAGACAGACAAGACAGACAAAACAGACAAGATAGAATGACAGACAGACAAGACAGACAGGACAGACAGACAAGACAGACAAGACAGACAGACAAGACAGACAAGACAGACAGACAAGACAGACAGAGAGGACAGACAAGACAGACAGACAGACACACAGTCAAGACAGACAGGACAGACAGACAAGACAGAAAGACAGACAAGACAGACAGGACAGACAGACAAGACAGACAGACAAGACAGACAGACATGACAGACAGACAGACAAGACAGAGAGACAGACAAGACAGACAAGACAGACAGGACAAGACAGACAAGACAGACAGACAAGACAGACAAGACAGGCAGACAGACATGACAGACAAGAAAGACAGACAGACAAGACAGACAGGACAGACAGACAAGACAGACAAGACAGAAAGACAGACAGACAAGACAGACAGGACAGACAGTCATGACAGACAGGACAGACAGACAAGACAGACAAGACAGACAGACAGACAAAACAGAGAGACAGACAAGACTGACAAGAGAGACAGGACAAGACAGACAAGACAGACAGGCAAGACAGACAAGACAGGCAGACAGACAAGACAGACAAGAAAGACAGTCAGACAAGACAGACAAGACAGACAGGACAAGACAGACAAGACAGACAGACAAGACAGACAAGACAGACAGACAGACAAGACACAAGACAGGCAGACAGACAAGATAGACAAGAAAGACAGACAGACAAGACAGACAGGACAGACAGACAAGACAGACAGACAAGACAGACAGACAAGACAGACAAGACAGACAGACAAGACAGACAGACAGACAAGACAGACAGACAGGACAGACAAGACAGACAGACAGACAGTCATGACAGACAGGACAGACAGACAAGACAGACAGACAAGACAAACAAGACAGACAAGACAGACAAAATAGACAAGACAGAAAGACAGACAGACAAGACAGACAGGACAGACAGACAAGACAGACAGACAAGACAGACAGGACAGACAGACAGACAAGACAGAGAGACAGACAAGACAGACAAGACAGAGAGATAGACAAGACAGACAAGAGAGACAGGACAAGACAGACAAGACCGACAGACAAGACAGACAAGACAGGCAGACAGACAAGACAGACAAGAAAGTCAGACAGACAAGACAGACAGGACAGACAGACGACAGAAAGACAGACAAGACAGACAGACAAGACAGACAAGACAGACAGACAAGACAGAGAGGACAAACAAGACAGACAGACAGACAGTCAAGACAGACAGGACAGACAGACAAGACAGGCAATACAGACAGACAAGACAGACAAGACATACAAGACAGACAAAACAGACAAGACAGAAAGACAGACAGACAAGACAGACAGGACAGACAGACAAGACAGACAAGACAGACAGACAAGACAGACAAGACAGACAGACAAGACAGACAGGACAGACAAGACAGACAGACAAGACAGACAAGACAGACAGGACAGACAAGACAGACAAGACAAGACAGACAGACAGACAAACAAGACAGACAGGACAAACAGACAAGACAGACAGACAAGACAGACAGACAGACAAGACAGACAGACAAGACAGACAGACAAGACGGACAAGACCGACAGGATAGACAAGACAGACAAGACAGACAGGCAGACAGACAAGACAGACAAGAAAAGCAGACAAGACAGACAGACAAGACAGACAAGACAGACAGGAGAGATAAAACAGACAAGACAGACAGACAGACAAGACAGACAAGACAGACAGACAGACAAGACACAAGACAGGCAGACAGACAAGATAGACAAGAAAGACAGACAGACAAGACAGGACAGACAGACAAGACAGACAGACAAGACAGACAGACAAGACAGACAAGACAGACAGACAAGACAGACAGACAGACAAGACAGACAGACAGGACAGACAAGACAGACAGACAGACAGTCATGACAGACAGGACAGACAGACAAGACAGACAAGACAGACAGACAGACAGACAAGACAGAGAGACAGACAAGACAGACAAGACAGACAGGACAAGACAGACAAGACAGACAGACAAGACAGACAAGACAGGCAGACAGACAAGACAGACAAGAAAGACACACAGACAAGACAGACAGGACAGACAGACAAGACAGACAAGACAGAAAGACAGACAGACAAGACAGACAGGACAGGGACAAGACAGACAGACAGACAAGACAGACAAGACAGACAGGACAAGACAGAAAAGACAGACAGACAAGACAGACAAGACAGAAGACAGACAAGACACAAGACAGGCAGACAGACAAGATAGACAAGAAAGACAGACAGACAAGACAGACAGGACAGACAGACAAGACAGACAGACAAGACAGACAAGACAGACAGACAAGACAGACAGACAGACAAGACAGACAGTCAAGACAGACAGGACAGACAGACAAGACAGGCAATACAGACAGACAGACAAACAAGACAGACAGGACAAACAGACAAGACAGACAGACAAGACAGACAGACAGACAAAACAGACAAGACAGGCAGACAAGACGGACAAGACCGACAGGATAGACAAGACAGACAAGACAGACAGACAAGACAGACAGACAGACAAGACAGACAGACAGGACAGACAAGACAGACAGACAGACAGTCATGACAGACAGGACAGACAGACAAGACAGACAAGACAGACAGACAAGACAAACAAGACAGACAAGACAGACAGACAGACAAAACAGACAAGACAGACAGACAAGACGGACAAGACCGAGAGGATAGACAAGACAGACAAGACAGACAGACAAGACAGACAGACAGACAAGACAGACAGACAGGACAGACAAGACAGACAGACAGACAGTCATGACAGACAGGACAGACAGACAAGACAGACAAGACAGACAGACAAGACAAACAAGACAGACAAGACAGACAAAATAGACAAGACAGAAAGACAGACAGACAAGACAGACAGGACAGACAGACAAGACAGACAGACAAGACAGACAGGACAGACAGACAGACAAGACAGAGAGACAGACAAGACTGACAAGAGAGACAGGACAAGACAGACAAGACAGACAGGCAAGACAGACAAGACAGGCAGACAGACAAGACAGACAAGAAAGACAGTCAGACAAGACAGACAAGACAGACAGGACAAGACAGACAAGACAGACAGACAAGACAGACAAGACAGACAGACAGACAAGACACAAGACAGGCAGACAGACAAGATAGACAAGAAAGACAGACAGACAAGACAGACAGGACAGACAGACAAGACAGACAGACAAGACAGACAGACAAGACAGACAAGACAGACAGACAAGACAGACAGACAGACAAGACAGACAGACAGGACAGACAAGACAGACAGACAGACAGTCATGACAGACAGGACAGACAGACAAGACAGACAAGACAGACAGACAAGACAAACAAGACAGACAAGACAGACAAAATAGACAAGACAGAAAGACAGACAGACAAGACAGACAGGACAGACAGACAAGACAGACAGACAAGACAGACAGGACAGACAGACAGACAAGACAGAGAGACAGACAAGACAGACAAGACAGAGAGACAGACAAGACAGACAAGAGAGACAGGACAAGACAGACAAGACCGACAGACAAGACAGACAAGACAGGCAGACAGACAAGACAGACAAGAAAGTCAGACAGACAAGACAGACAGGACAGACAGACGACAGATAGACAGACAAGACAGACAGACAAGACAGACAAGACAGACAGACAAGACAGAGAGGACAAACAAGACAGACAGACAGACAGTCAAGACAGACAGGACAGACAGACAAGACAGGCAATACAGACAGACAAGACAGACAAGACATACAAGACAGACAAAACAGACAAGACAGAAAGACAGACAGACAAGACAGACAGGACAGACAGACAAGACAGACAAGACAGACAGACAAGACAGACAAGACAGACAGACAAGACAGACAGGACAGACAAGACAGACAGACAAGACAGACAAGACAGACAGGACAGACAAGACAGACAAGACAAGACAGACAGACAGACAAACAAGACAGACAGGACAAACAGACAAGACAGACAGACAAGACAGACAGACAGACAAGACAGACAGACAAGACAGACAGACAAGACGGACAAGACCGACAGGATAGACAAGACAGACAAGACAGACAGGCAGACAGACAAGACAGACAAGAAAAGCAGACAAGACAGACAGACAAGACAGACAAGACAGACAGGGGAGATAAAACAGACAAGACAGACAGACAGACAAGACAGACAAGACAGACAGACAGACAAGACACAAGACAGGCAGACAGACAAGGTAGACAAGAAAGACAGACAGACAAGACAGACAGGACAGACAGATAAGACAGACAGACAAGACAGACAGACAAGACAGACAAGACAGACAGACAAGACAGACAGACAGACAAGACAGACAGACAGGACAGACAAGACAGACAGACAGACAGTCATGACAGACAGGACAGACAGACAAGACAGACAAGAGAGACAGACAGACAAGACAGAGAGACAGACAAGACAGACAAGACAGACAGGACAAGACAGACAAGACTGACAGACAAGACAGGCAGACAGACAAGACAGACAAGAAAGACAGACAGACAAGACAGACAGGACAGACAGACAAGACAGACAAGACAGACAAGACAGACAAGACAGACAGGACAAGACAGACAAGACAGACAGACAAGAGAGACAAGACAGACAGACAGACAAGACACAAGACAGGCAGACAGACAAGATAGACAGACAAGACAGACAGAGAGGACAGACAAGACAGACAGACAGACAGTCAAGACAGACAGGACAGACAGACAAGACAGACAGACAAGACAGACAGGACAGACAGACAAGACAGACAGACAATACAGACAGACAGGACAGATAGACAGACAAGACAGAGAGACAGACAAGACAGACAAGACAGACAGGACAAGACAGACAAGGCAGACAGACAAGACAGACAAGACAGGTAGACAGACAAGACAGACAAGAAAGACAGACAGACAAGACAGACAGAGCAGACAGACAAGACAGACATGACAGAAAGACAGACAGACAAGACAGACAGGACAGACAGACAAGACAGACAGACAGACAAGACAGACAAGACAGACAGGACAAGACAGACAAGACAGACAGACAAGAGAGACAAGACAGACAGACAGACAAGACACAAGACAGGCAGACAGACAAGATAGACAAGAAAGACAGACAGACAAGACAGACAGGACAGACAGACAATACAGACAGACAAGACAGACAGACAAGACAGACAAGACAGACAAGACAGACAGACAAGACAGACAGACAGGACAGACAGACAGACAAGACAGAGAGACAGACAAGACAGACAAGACAGACAGGACAAGACAGACAAGACAGACAGACAAGGCAGACAAGACAGGCAGACAGACAAGACAGACAAGAAAGACAGACAGACAAGACAGACAGCACAGACAGACAAGACAGACAAGACAGAAAGACAGACAGACAAGACAGACAGGACAGACAGACAAGACAGACAGACAGACAGACAAGACAGACAAGACAGACAGGACAAGACAGACAATACAGAGACAGACAAGACAGACAAGAGAGACAAGACAAGACAGACAAGACCGACAGACAAGACAGACAAGACAGGCAGACAGACAAGACAGACAAGAAAGACAGACAGACAAGACAGACAAGACAGACAGACAAGACAAACAAGACAGACAAGACAGACAGACAGACAAAACAGACAAGACAGACAGACAAGACGGACAAAACCGAGAGGATAGACAAGACAGACAAGACAGACAGACAAGACAGACAGACAGACAAGACAGACAGACAGGACAGACAAGACAGACAGACAGTCATGACAGACAGGACAGACAGACAAGACAGACAAGACAGACAGACAAGACAAACAAGACAGACAAGACAGACAAAATAGACAAGACAGAAAGACAGACAGACAAGACAGACAGGACAGACAGACAAGACAGACAGACAAGACAGACAGGACAGACAGACAGACAAGACAGAGAGACAGACAAGACAGACAAGACAGAGAGACAGACAAGACAGACAAGAGAGACAGGACAAGACAGACAAGACCAACAGACAAGACAGACAAGACAGGCAGACAGACAAGACAGACAAGAAAGACAGACAGACAAGACAGACAGGACAGACAGACGACAGAAAGACAGACAAGACAGACAGACAAGACAGACAAGACAGACAGACAAGACAGAGAGGACAGAAAAGACAGACAGACAGACAGACAGTCAAGACAGACAGGACAGACAGACAAGACAGGCAATACAGACAGACAAGACAGACAAGACATACAAGACAGACAAAACAGACAAGACAGAAAGACAGACAGACAAGACAGACAGGACAGACAGACAAGACAGACAAGACAGACAGACAAGACTGACAAGACAGACAGACAAGACAGACAGGACAGACAAGGCAGACAGACAAGACAGACAAGAGAGACAGGACAGACAAGACAGACAAGACAAGACAGACAGACAGACAAACAAGACAGACAGGACAAACAGACAAGACAGACAGACAAGACAGACAGACAGACAAGACAGACAGACAAGACAGACAGACAAGACGGACAAGACCGACAGGATAGACAAGACAGACAAGACAGACAGGCAGACAGACAAGACAGACAAGAAAAGCAGACAAGACAGACAGACAAGACAGACAAGACAGACAGGAGAGATAAAACAGACAAGACAGACAGACAGACAAGACAGACAAGACAGACAGACAGACAAGACACAAGACAGGCAGACAGACAAGGTAGACAAGAAAGACAGACAGACAAGACAGACAGGACAGACAGATAAGACAGACAGACAAGACAGACAGACAAGACAGACAAGACAGACAGACAAGACAGACAGACAGACAAGACAGACAGACAGGACAGACAAGACAGACAGACAGACAGTCATGACAGACAGGACAGACAGACAAGACAGACAAGAGAGACAGACAGACAGACAAGACAGAGAGACAGACAAGGCAGACAAGACAGACAGGACAAGACAGACAAGACTGACAGACAAGACAGGCAGACAGACAAGACAGACAAGAAAGACAGACAGACAAGACAGACAGGACAGACAGACAAGACAGACAAGACAGACAAGACAGACAAGACAGACAGGACAAGACAGACAAGACAGACAGACAAGAGAGACAAGACAGACAGACAGACAAGACACAAGACAGGCAGACAGACAAGATAGACAGACAAGACAGACAGAGAGGACAGACAAGACAGACAGACAGACAGTCAAGACAGACAGGACAGACAGACAAGACAGACAGACAAGACAGACAGGACAGACAGACAAGACAGACAGACAATACAGACAGACAGGACAGATAGACAGACAAGACAGAGAGACAGACAAGACAGACAAGACAGACAGGACAAGACAGACAAGGCAGACAGACAAGACAGACAAGACAGGTAGACAGACAAGACAGACAAGAAAGACAGACAGACAAGACAGACAGAGCAGACAGACAAGACAGACATGACAGAAAGACAGACAGACAAGACAGACAGGACAGACAGACAAGACAGACAGACAGACAAGACAGACAGGACAAGACAGACAAGACAGACAGACAAGAGAGACAAGACAGACAGACAGACAAGACACAAGACAGGCAGACAGACAAGATAGACAAGAAAGACAGACAGACAAGACAGACAGGACAGACAGACAATACATACAGACAAGACAGACAGACAAGACAGACAAGACAGACAAGACAGACAGACAAGACAGACAGACAGGACAGACAGACAGACAAGACAGAGAGACAGACAAGACAGACAAGACAGACAGGACAAGACAGACAAGACAGACAGACAAGGCAGACAAGACAGGCAGACAGACAAGACAGACAAGAAAGACAGACAGACAAGACAGACAGCACAGACAGACAAGACAGACAAGACAGAAAGACAGACAGACAAGACAGACAGGACAGACAGACAAGACAGACAGACAGACAGACAAGACAGACAAGACAGACAGGACAAGACAGACAAGACAGACAGACAAGACAGACAAGAAAGACAGACAGACAAGACACAAGACAGGCAGACAGACAAGATAGACATGAAAGACAGACAGACAAGACAGACAGGACAGACTGACAAGACAGACAGACAAGACAGACAAGACAGACAGACAAGACAGACAGGACAGACAGACAAGACAGACAGACAAGACAGACAGACAAGACAGACAAGACAGACAGACAAGACAGACAGAGAGACAAGACAGACAGACAGGACAGACAAGACAGACAGACAGACAGTCATGACAGACAGGACAGACAGATAAGACAGACAAGACAGACAGACAAGACAGACAAGACAGACAGACAAGACAGACAAGACAGACAAGACAGAAAAAATAGACAAGACAGAAAGACAGACAGACAAGACAGACAGGACAGACAGACAAGACAGACAAGACAGACAGACAAGACAGACAAGACAGACAGACAAGACAGACAGGACAGACAAGACAGACAGACAAGACAGACAAGACACAAGACAGGCAGACAGACAAGATAGACAAGAAAGACAGACAGACAAGACAGACAGGACAGACAGACAAGACAGACAGACAAGACAGACAGACAAGACAGACAAGAGAGACAGACAAGACAGACAGACAGACAAGACAGACAGACAGGACAGACAAGACAGAGAGACAGACAGTCATGACAGACAGGACAGACAGACAAGGCAGACAAGACAGACAGACAGACAAAACAGAGAGACAGACAAGACTGACAAGAGAGACAGGACAAGACAGACAAGACAGACAGGCAAGACAGACAAGACAGGCAGACAGACAAGACAGACAAGAAAGACAGACAGACAAGACAGACAAGACAGACAGGACAAGACAGACAAGACAGACAGACAAGACAGACAAGACAGACAGACATACAAGACACAAGACAGGCAGACAGACAAGATAGACAAGAAAGACAGACAGACAAGACAGACAGTACAGACAGACAAGACAGACAGACAAGACAGACAGACAAGACAGACAAGACAGACAGACAAGACAGACAGACAGGACAGACAAGACAGACAGACAGACAGTCATGACAGACAGGACAGACAGACAAGACAGACAAGACAGACAGACAAGACAAACAAGACAGACAAGACAGACAAAATAGACAAGACAGAAAGACAGACAGACAAGACAGACAGGACAGACAGACAAGACAGACAGACAAGACAGACAGGACAGACAGACAGACAAGACAGACAGGACAGACAGACAGACAAGACAGAGAGACAGACAAGACAGACAAGACAGAGAGACAGACAAGACAGACAAGAGAGACAGGACAAGACAGACAAGACCGACAGACAAGACAGACAAGACAGGCAGACAGACAAGACAGACAAGAAAGACAGACAGACAAGACAGACAGGACAGACAGACGACAGAAAGACAGACAAGACAGACAGACAAGACAGACAAGACTGACAAGACAGACAGACAAGACAGAGAGGACAGACAAGACAGACAGACAGTCAAAACAGACAGGACAGACAGACAAGACAGGCAATACAGACAGACAAGACAGACAAGACATACAAGACAGACAAAACAGACAAGACAGAAAGACAGACAGACAAGACAGACAGGACAGACAGACAACACAGACAAGACAGACAGACAAGACAGACAAGACAGACAGACAAGACAGACAGGACAGACAAGACAGACAGACAAGACAGACAAGACAGACAGGACAGACAAGACAGACAAGACAAGACAGACAGACAGACAAACAAGACAGACAGGACAAACAGACAAGACAGACAGACAAGACAGACAGACAGACAAGACAGACAGACAAGACAGACAGACAAGACGGACAAGACCGACAGGATAGACAAGACAGACAAGACAGACAAGAAAAGCAGACAAGACAGACAGACAAGACAGACAAGACAGACAGGAGAGATAAAACAGACAAGACAGACAGACAGACAAGACAGACAAGACAGACAGACAGACAAGACACAAGACAGGCAGACAGACAAGATAGACAAGAAAGACAGACAGACAAGACAGACAGGACAGACAGACAAGACAGACAGACAAGACAGACAGACAAGACAGACAAGACAGACAGACAAGACAGACAAGACAGAAAGACAGACAGACAAGACAGACAGGACAGACAGACAAGACAGTCAGACAGACAAGACAGACAAGACATACAGGACAAGACAGACAAGACAGACAGAGAAGACAGACAAGACAGACAGACAGACAAGACACAAGACAGGCAGACAGACAAGGTTGACAAGAAAGACAGACAGACAAGACGGACAGGACAGACAGACAAGACAGAAAGACAGACAAGACAGACAGACAGACAAGACAGACAAGACAGACAGACAAGACAGACAGAGAGGACAGACAAGACAGACAGACAGACAGACAGTCAAGACAGACAGGACAGACAGACAATACAGACAGACAGGACAGACAAGACAGACAGACAAGACACACAGACAGGACAGACAGACAAGACAGAGAGACAGACAAGACAGACAAGACAGACAGGACAAGACAGACAAGACAGACAGACAAGACAGACAAGACAGGCAGACAGACAAGACAGACAAGAAAGACAGACAGACAAGACAGACAGGACAGACAGACAAGACAGAAAGACAGACAAGACAGACAGACAAGACAGACAACACAGACAGAAAAGAGAGACAGAGAGGACAGACAAGACAGACAGACAGACAGTCAAGACAGACAGGACAGACAGACAAGATAGGCAAGACAGACAGACAAGACAGACAAGACAGACAAGACAGACAAAACAGACAAGATAGAATGACAGACAGACAAGACAGACAGGACAGACAGACAAGACAGACAGACAAGACAGACAAGACAGACAGACAAGACAGACAGAGAGGACAGACAAGACAGACAGACAGACACACAGTCAAGACAGACAGGACAGACAGACAAGACAGAAAGACAGACAAGACAGACAGGACAGACAGACAAGACAGACAGACAAGACAGACAGACATGACAGACAGACAGACAAGACAGAGAGACAGACAAGACAGACAAGACAGACAGGACAAGACAGACAAGACAGACAGACAAGACAGACAAGACAGGCAGACAGACAAGACAGACAAGAAAGACAGACAGACAAGACAGACAGGACAGACAGACAAGACAGACAAGACAGACAAGAAAGACAGGCAGACAAGACAGACAGGACAGACAGACAAGACAGACAAGACAGAAAGACAGACAGACAAGACAGACAGGACAGACAGACAAGACAGACAGACAGACAAGACAGACAAGACAGACAGACAGACAAGACACAAGACAGGCAGACAGACAAGATAGACAAGAAAGACAGACAGGCAAGACAGACAGGACAGACAGACAAGACAGACAGACAAGACAGACAGACAAGACAGACAAGTGAGACAGACAAGACAGACAGACAGACAAGACAGACAGACAGGACAGACAAGACAGACAGACAGACAGTCATGACAGACAGGACAGACAGACAAGACAGACAAGTCAGACAGACAGACAAAACAGAGAGACAGACAAGACTGACAAGAGAGACAGGACAAGACAGACAAGACAGACAGGCAAGACAGACAAGACAGGCAGACAGACAAGACAGACAAGAAAGACAGACAGACAAGACAGACAAGAAAGACAGACAGACAAGACAGACAGGACAGACAAGACAGACAAGACAGAAAGACAGACAGACAATACAGACAGGACAGACAGACAAGACAGACAGACAGACAAGACAGACAAGACAGACAGGACAAGACAGACAAGACAGACAGACAAGACAGACAAGACAGACAGACAGACAAGACACAAGACAGGCAGACAGACAAGATAGACAAGAAAGACAGACAGACAAGACAGACAGGACAGACAGACAAGACAGACAGACAAGACAGACAGACAAGACAGACAAGAGAGACAGACAAGACAGACAGACAGACAAGACAGACAGACAGGACAGACAAGACAGACAGACAGACAGTCATGACAGACAGGACAGACAGACAAGACAGACAAGACAGACAGACAGACAAAACAGAGAGACAGACAAGACTGACAAGAGAGACAGGACAAGACAGACAAGACAGACAGGCAAGACAGACAAGACAGACAGACAGACAAGACAGACAAGACAGACAGACAAGACAGACTGGACAGACAGACAAGACAGACAAGACAACAAGGACAGACAGACAAGACAGACAAGAAAGACAGGACAAGACAGACAAGACAGACAGACAAGACAGACAAGACAGGCAGACAGACAAGACAGACAAGAAAGACAGACAGACAAGACAGACAAGACAGACAGACAAGACAGACAGAGAGGACAGACAAGACAGACAGACAGACGGACAGTCAAGACAGACAGGACAGACAGACAAGACAGACAGACAGAGAAGACAGACAGGACAGACAGACAAGACAGACAAGACAGACAGACAGGACAGACAGACTGACAAGACAGAGAGACAGACAAGAGAGACAAGACAGACAGGACAAGACAGACAAGACAGACAGACAATACAGACAAGACAGGCAGACAGACAAGACAGACAAGAAAGACAGACAAGACAGACAGGACAGACAGACAAGACAGAAAGACAGACAAGACAGACAGACAAGACAGACAACACAGACAGACAAGACAAGACAGACAGACAAGACAGACAAGACAGACAGACAGACAGACAGTCAAGACAGACAGGACAGACAGACAAGACAGACAGACAGACAGACAAGACAGACAGACAAGACAGACAGACAGGACAGACAGACAGACAAGACAGAGAGACAGACAAGACAGACAGGAAAAGACAGACAAGACAGACAGACAAGACAGACAAGACAGGCAGACAGACAAGACAGACAAGAAAGACAGACAGACAAGACAGACAGGACAGACAGACAAGACAGAGAAGACAGAAAGACAGACAGACAAGACAGACAGACAAGACAGACAGACAAGACAGACAAGACAGACAGACAAGACAGACAGACAGGACAGACAAGACAGGACAGACAGACAAGACAGACAGACAAGACAGACAAGACAGACAGACAAGACAGACAGACAGACAAGACAGACAGACTGACAGACAGACAGGACAGACCAGACAGACAGACAGACAGTCATGACAGTCAGGACAGACAGACAAGACAGAAAGACAGACAGACAAGACAGACAGGACAGACAGACAAGACAGACAGACAGACAAGACAGACAAGACAGACAGGACAAGACAGACAAGACAGACAGACAAGACAGACAAGACAGACAGACAAGACAGACAGACAAGACAGACAGACAAGACAGACAGACAAGACAGACTGGACAGACAGACAAGACAGACAAGACAACACAGAAAAGACAGACAAGACAGACAAGACAGACAGACAAGACAGACAAGACAGACAGACAAGACAGACAGAGAGGACGGACAAGACAGACAAACAGACAGTCAAGACAGACAGGACAGACAGACAAGACAGACAGACAAGACAGACAGGACAGACAGACAAGACAGAGAAGACAGAAAGACAGACAGACAAGACAGACAGACAAGACAGACAGACAAGACAGACAGACAAGACAGACAAGACAGACAGACAAGACAGACAGACAGGACAGACAGACAAGACAGACAGACAAGACAGACAAGACAGACAGACAAGACAGACAGACAGACAAGACAGACAGACAGACTGACATACAGACAGGACAGACAAGACAGACAGACAGACAGTCATGACAGTCAGGACAGACAGACAAGACAGAAAGACAGACAGACAAGACAGACAGGACAGACAGACAAGACAGACAGACAGACAAGACAGACAAGACAGACAGGACAAGACAGACAAGACAGACAGACAAGACAGACAAGACAGACAGACAAGACAGACAGACAAGACAGACAGACAAGACAGACAGACAAGACAGACAGACAAGACAGACTGGACAGACAGACAAGACAGACAAGACAGACAGACAAGACAGACAAGACAGACAGACAAGACAGACAGAGAGGACGGACAAGACAGACAAACAGACAGTCAAGACAGACAGGACAGACAGACAAGACAGACAGACAGACAAGACAGACAGGACAGACAGACAAGACAGACAGACAAGACAGACAGACAGGACAGAGAGACAGACAAGATAGACAGACAGACAAGACAGACAAGAGAGACAGGACAGACAGACAAGACAGACAGACAAGACAGACAGACAGGACAGACAGACAGACGAGACAGACAGACAGACAAGACAGACAAGACAGAAAGACAGACAGACAAGACAGACAGGACAGACAGACAAGACAGACAGACAGACAAGACAGACAGGACAGACAGACAAGACAGACAGACAAGACAGACAGACAAGGCAGACAGACAAGACAGACAAGACAGACAGACAAGACAGACAGACAGGACAGACAGACAAGACAGACAGACAAGACAGACAAGACAGACAGACAAGACAGACAGGACAGACAGACAAGACAGACAGACAAGACAGACAGACAAGACAGACTGGACACACAGACAAGACAGACAAGACAACACAGACAAGACAGACAAGACAGACAAGACAGACAGACAAGACAGACAAGACAGACAGGACAAGACAGACAAGACAGACAGACAGACAGGACAGATAAAACAGACAAGACAGACAGACAGACAAGACAGACAGGACAGACAAGACAGACAGACAAGACAGACAGACAGACATACAAGACAGACAGGACAGACAGACAAGACAGACAGACAAGACAGACAAGACAACAAGGACAGACAGAAAAGACAGACAAGAAAGACAGGACAAGACAGACAAGACAGACAGACAAGACAGACAAGACAGGCAGACAGACAAGACAGACAAGAAAGACAGACAGACAAGACAGACAGACAGGACAGACAGACAAGACAGACAGACAAGACAGACAAGACAGACAGACAAGACAGACAGACAGACAAGACAGACAGACAGACTGACAGACAGACAGGACAGACAAGACAGACAGACAGACAGTCATGACAGTCAGGACAGACAGACAAGACAGAAAGACAGACAGACAAGACAGAAAGACAGACAGACAAGACAGACAGGACAGACAGACAAGACAGACAGACAGACAAGACAGACAGACAGGACAGACAGACAAGACAGACAGACAAGACAGACAGACAAGACAGACAGACAAGACAGACAGACAAGACAGACTGGACAGACAGACAAGACAGACAAGACAACACAGACAAGACAGACAAGACAGACAAGACAGACAGACAAGACAGATAAGACAGACAGACAAGACAGACAGAGAGGACAGACAAGACAGACAAACAGACAGTCAAGACAGACAGGACAGACAGACAAGACAGACAGACAGAAAAGGCAGACAAGACAAACGGACAGGACAGACAAGACAGACAGGATAAGACAGACAAGACAGACAAGACAGAAAGACAGACAGACAAGACAGACAGGACAGACAGACAAGACAGACAGACAAGACAGACAAGACAGACAGGACAAGACAGACAAGACAGACAGACAGACAGGACAGATAAAACAGACAAGACAGACAGACAGACAAGACAGACAGGACAGACAAGACAGACAGACAGACAAACAGACAAGACAGACAGACAGGACAGACAAGACAGACAGACAAGACAGACAGACAGACATACAAGACAGACAGGACAGACAGACAAGACAGACAGACAAGACAGACAGACAGACAAGACAGACAAGACAGACAGACAAGACAGACTGGACAGACAGACAAGACAGACAAGACAACAAGGACAGACAGACAAGACAGACAAGACAGGACAAGACAGACAAGACAGACAGACAAGACAGACAAGACAGGCAGACAGACAAGACAGACAAGAAAGACAGACAGACAAGACAGACAGGACAGACAGACAAGACAGAAAGACAGACAAGACAGACAGACAAGACAGACAAGACAGACAGACAAGACAGACAGAGAGGACAGACAAGACAGACAGAGAGACGGACAGTCAAGACAGACAGGACAGACAGACAAGACAGACAGACTGACAAGACAGAGAGACAGACAAGAGAGACAAGACAGACAGGACAAGACAGACAAGACAGACAGACAATACAGACAAGACAGGCAGACAGACACGACAGACAAGAAAGACAGACAAGACAGACAGGACAGACAGACAAGACAGAAAGACAGACAAGACAGACAGACAAGACAGACAACACAGACAGACAAGACAAGACAGACAGACAAGACAGACAAGACAGACAGACAGACAGACAGTCAAGACAGACAGGACAGACAGACAAGACAGACAGACAGACAGACAAGACAGACAGACAAGACAGACAGACAGGACAGACAGACAGACAAGACAGAGAGACAGACAAGACAGACAAGACAGACAGGAAAAGACAGACAAGACAGACAGACAAGACAGACAAGACAGGCAGACAGACAAGACAGACAAGAAAGACAGACAGACAAGACAGACAGGACAGACAGACAAGACAGAGAAGACAGAAAGACAGACAGACAAGACAGACAGACAAGACAGACAGACAAGACATACAGACAAGACAGACAAGACAGACAGACAAGACAGACAGACAGGACAGACAAGACAGGACAGACAGACAAGACAGACAGACAAGACAGACAAGACAGACAGACAAGACAGACAGACAGACAAGACAGACAGACAGACTGACAGACAGACAGGACAGACAAGACAGACAGACAGACAGTCATGACAGTCAGGACAGACAGACAAGACAGAAAGACAGACAGACAAGACAGACAGGACAGACAGACAAGACAGACAGACAGACAAGACAGACAAGACAGACAGGACAAGACAGACAAGACAGACAGACAAGACAGACAAGACAGACAGACAAGACAGACAGACAAGACAGACAGACAAGACAGACAGACAAGACAGACAGACAAGACAGACTGGACAGACAGACAAGACAGACAAGACAACACAGACAAGACAGACAAGACAGACAAGACAGACAGACAAGACAGACAAGACAGACAGACAAGACAGACAGAGAGGACGGACAAGACAGACAAACAGACAGTCAAGACAGACAGGACAGACAGACAAGACAGACAGACAGACAAGACAGACAGGACAGACAGACAAGACAGACAGACAAGACAGACAGACAGGACAGAGAGACAGACAAGATAGACAGACAGACAAGACAGACAAGAGAGACAGGACAGACAGACAAGACAGACAGACAAGACAGACAGACAGGACAGACAGACAGACGAGACAGACAGACAGACAAGACAGACAAGACAGAAAGACAGACAGACAAGACAGACAGGACAGACAGACAAGACAGACAGACAGACAAGACAGACAGGACAGACAGACAAGACAGACAGACAAGACAGACAGACAAGACAGACAAGACAGACAGACAAGACAGACAGACAGGACAGACAGACAAGACAGACAGACAAGACAGACAAGACAGACAGACAAGACAGACAGGACAGACAGACAAGACAGACAGACAAGACAGACAGACAAGACAGACTGGACACACAGACAAGACAGACAAGACAACACAGACAAGACAGACAAGACAGACAAGACAGACAGACAAGACAGACAAGACAGACAGGACAAGACAGACAAGACAGACAGACAGACAGGACAGATAAAACAGACAAGACAGACAGACAGACAAGACAGACAGGACAGACAAGACAGACAGACAGACAAACAGACAAGACAGACAGACAGGACAGACAAGACAGACAGACAAGACAGACAGACAGACATACAAGACAGACAGGACAGACAGACAAGACAGACAGACAAGACAGACAGACAGACAAGACAGACAAGACAGACAGACAAGGCAGACTGGACAGGACAGACAGACAAGACAGACAGACAAGACAGACAGACAGGACAGACAGACAGACAAGACAGACAGACAGACAAGACAGACAAGACAGACAGGACAGACAGACAAGACAGACAGACAGAAAAGACAGACAAGACAGACGGACAGGACAGACAAGACAGACAGGATAAGACAGACAAGACAGACAGACAAGACAGACAAGACAGAAAGACAGACAGACAAGACAGACAGGACAGACAGACAAGACAGACAGACAGACAAGACAGACAAGACAGACAGGACAAGACAGACAAGACAGACAGACAGACAGGACAGATAAAACAGACAAGACAGACAGACAGATAAGACAGAAAGGACAGACAAGACAGACAGACAGACAAACAGACAAGACAGACAGACAGGACAGACAAGACAGACAGGACAAGACAGACAAGACAGACAGACAAGACAGACAGACAGACAGACAGACAAGATAGACAGGACAGACAGACAAGACAGACAGACAAGACAGACAGACAGACAAGACAGACAAGACGGACAGACAAGACAGACTGGACAGACAGACAAGACAGACAAGACAACAAGGACAGACAGACAAACAGACAAGACAGACAAGACAATAACGCAGACAGACAAGACAGACAGGGCAGACAGACAAGACGGACAAGATAGACAAGACGGACAGACAGACAAGACACAAGACAGACAGACAGACAAGACAGACAAGACAGACAGACAAGACAGACAGACAAGACAGACAAGACCGACAGGATAGACAAGACAGACAAGACAGACAGGCAGACAGACAAGACAGACAAGAAAAGCAGACAAGACAGACAGACAAGACAGACAAGACAGACAGGACAGATAAAACAGACAAGACAGACAGACAGACAAGACAGACAGGACAGACAAGACAGACAGACAAGACAGACAGGACAGACAGACAAGACAGACAGACAAGATAGACAGACAAGACAGACAGGACAGACAGACAAGACAGACAGACAAGATAGACAGACAGACAAGACAGACAAGACAGACAGAGAGACAAGACAGAGAAGACAGATAGGCAGACAAGACAGACAGGCAGACAAGACAGACAGACAAGACAGATAGACAAGACAGACAGACAAGTCAGACAGGACATACAAGACAGACAGCAAATGAAACATTGCAATCCTTCAAGCACCTATTCTCGGGGAAAAAAAGATTCTACTAGTGGACAAGTCAGATAACGGGTCTCATTACTTTCACGTCGTTTCATGTCCCCCTGTCACATGATCCACTGAGGGGGTGGGGTCAGGGCACGAGCGCACTATGTCTAACCGAGGTTAAACCTGCCACGAAACAGAAATGATGCAGCCAGCCTGAAACACTGCCTGGAAGCTACAACCAGTAATGTCTGATTTCCGCCACGGGCAACCTACAGGACGGTGAAATTCATCTTTGCGTTGGAGGACTGAGGCACTGTGGGATCAGCACTGAATTAAAATTTTGATGAGTTTGCAACAAAACCTGATGGAGTTGCCTTGATGCCAACCAGCCACGACTGTGAAGATGATGAATGTGTAGATGGAAGTGCAACAGTATATGTTGCAGGACTTATTGCACCGATTGGAACTTTCAGTAGTATACATGTACAGTTGTTTGTATTTATTTCAGAGGTCACTGCAGTATCGATCGGTACATATGGAACCAGAGTGTCCTTAGCGTTGTTCCCTGGTTCCTCTAGCCTCTAGGCCCAGCTTTTGCCAGCCTTGGAAATGAGGCTATAAACATCATTTAAGATGATAACCTGTCAGTGTGCAGTCCAGAGATTACATGTGAAATTCTGTGGTGTACAGCTTGCTAGAGGCTACCAGTGATTGCAACAGTATATGTGCACGTTTGCATGCCGCTATATATTCATTATCAGAGACTGTAGACTGCACTGCACTCACACAAAAAAATTGACAACTTTCCACTTATATACAATAACAGAAGACATACAAAAACGGATATAGAGGTTCAACGACTTTAATCAGTCAAAGGTCAAATATATCACATCTCCCACTTAGATCAACACAGTCATTGTGGGGTAGTCTCGTCCCCAGACCCTCCTGAAAAGCAGAAAGAGGGTCTGGTGTTCTGAGCGACATTTCTTGTCACATGGGGCGGGGCCTATGGCAGAAAGAATGTCATAATGACATTTTACATCTGGGACTCTAGTTTTCTGACGACTTAGACTTCTGCACGGTATGGTTTATAAAAGCTTGATAAGGCCACGAAGTTTCTTGGGAAAGCTGAGAACGAGCTGCGAGGTAAGTTTTTTCTACCTCCAATTCGGTTCAAAATATGATCGCTTACGCCATGCATATATAATTATGCGTTCTAGAATCTGATTTGAGCTCTCAGATCGGGGAGCTACCCCGGCCCATGTGACAAGAAAAGTCACTCAGAACACCAGACCCTCTCGCACGTGCGAGAGGGTCTGGGCACGAGACTAATTCTGAGGGTCGACTTGACTGACACGTCCGCACTTCGGCTTCCAGGTCTGCATCCAGGCTCGCCCACAACACACAGCTTCTTGCCAAGCTTTTCATCCTTGCAATGCCTGGGTGTACCTCACACAGTTCCTGGATTACTCGCTCTCTTCCTGGTGGTGGAACAACCACTCTTGCACCCCAAAGTACACAACCATCCAGCACACTCAACTCTTGCCTCCTCCAATTCTGCTGTACTCCTCCCTTGGCTCTTGAGAAGGCCAACCATGGAGCACAAATCTTTGCACTTGAGCCAGCACTGTGTCTTTGTTGGTCCAAGACTTGATCTGCTTGGCTATCTAAGGCGATACAGTGTCCATGAGCAAGAGGAGGTTACCAGGGATTGGAACGACTGTAGGAGCCTGAGGAAGTGGCAAACGGCATAGTCTTGGCAACAGGCTGGGTTGGAAGCAAACAAAATGCACAGGCTGGTTCCCAGGCCTTCTCCGGCTTCAGATTTTGATTGCTTGCAGTATTCAAAAATGGTGAGGAAAGGCCTGGGAGATCGCATCACATGCAATGACGTCAGAGGGTATATAGACACACTTAGCTTGAGTGCACCAAAAAACGAGCTGTATTGACACTGCCACACAGTCCACACATTCACGATAGTATCATAACTTACTTAAACCTCTAGACAGAGCTTCCATCTGCCTCCTTTGAACCATCGACAGACCAAGAGTGAGTAGACTCGAGCTGCGTAGACAATATGTTGCCACTATTACATGCCGAATTACCCTTTGAACCTACAGTATGCAAGCTCCACCCACACATATCACGTGAGGGGGCATGAAACGACGTGAAAGTATTGAGACCCCAGTGAGCATGTAGGTGCGTCCATCGAGTGGCAATTTTGGCTCATGAATATATTAATGAGCTGCCAAAACCCTTTTATAAAATTAGGCAAAGCAAGATTGCCCTAAACCAAACCCTAACCCTGCAAGTAGGAGTAACCCTGGTCCTGACTGTAATCCAGCTTTATGCTTTCGTTAACCTCCCCTGAGAGACGTCACCGCCACCTTAAGAGGTGGCACGCCCATCACTCGCCGGAGGTTAACGAAAACATAAACATCAGTTACAATCAGGACCAGGGTTACTCCTGGTTTCAGGGTTAGGGTTTGCTTTAGGGTAATCTTGCTTTGCCTAATTCTAAAAAGGGTTTTACTGGCTCATTAATATATTCATGAACCCAAAATTGCCACTCGATGGATGCATCTACATGCTCACTGTTGGTAGCATCCTAACCACCAATGTATCTCAAACCAATCTATGTTAGCTTTTGCTCAGAGCTACTCTCAAAGTCAGGGTAGACTCATGTTTGTCACTGAATGGACAACTTTGACTGCACCAAAATGAATGCACATTTCAAAAAATTCACAGCTTGTCTACGGGAGGGGCTCATTCACGAGTGGAAGCAAGCATTACTAGCCCCACTTCTCCCCATTATGTCGCTAAACATCATAGTTCTGTTCCACACACAACTCCTCTGCAGCTTTCTTGTCTACAGCAGGGTAGTACCAACGATATATTGCGCATTGTTTGCGAAATTTTTGGGTTCCCACCCCCACTTTCGGTCACGTGAACGCATTCATGCAATAAAATAAAATATAGCTGGAAGGCCAAACCGAGGGGTCCGTCACAAAAGAAATCTCGTACACTGTCCGACAGTGTTGTTTTAGTTAACTATAACTTTAACTAAATACATGTTTGGCCTTTTTAAAATTTAGTTAACCAAAACTACAGCTAACTAAAATTTTTTGCTAAGCTGGGAACTATAACTAAAATATCCAAGAACATACAAGAAGAAACCTCTCGGCAGAAATCCAAACTGAAATCCAGAAATCCGCTGTGAAATCCAGAAATCCACTCTGAAATCCGAAATCCACGTGAAATCCAGTGGATTTCTAAATCTCGTACGCCGAGGCGCGCGGGATTCACTTTGTTCACCGATTCTGAGGTCAGGCACGTGCGCTGTGATTACGTAATGCATTACTCGAGTGTATCTAAGAGGGAAAGTCGCCGTGTCCGAAACACAGAAAAGCAAGGTGAGGGCGAAATTTATGTAAAGCTAGTCTAAAATGCCCCTGCAAAGTGATAGTCTGATAGTTGAGGCAGAAATATGGGATCTGTGCCTGCCAGTGGCACACATGTATGTTACATGTGTGGCACTGGCAGGCTACATACTCTTGATGACACCCCAGCTTGAAGTGCTCAAGCATCTTGGCCATGCAAACCTTGATGACAACAGATCAGCAGAATTGAAGCGATTTTTCCATTTATCGCTGTTTGGGATGATGTTCGAATGAATTATGGCCTTAGTTTTGATCAGAAGAAGCTACATGGAAGCTACCAAATTGTTTATCAACAATGCAGAGTTTGTTGGGATTGCCATTTTCTCCCTAAGGAGCTAGAATAACTCCATGGTGGGTGTCATTAACTTTATGCCTTGGCTGATGATCATGTAAGCCAGACCAAACCAACCACAGCACAGATTGTGTTCAGTGTCATGCGCAGGGAAGGGTCAGGTGGCTTCTCAGAGGATTTGTGTGTTTGTGCAATGCACTCAGAGGAGAAGCTGATCGCTAGCTTTTGAAAGAGAACTCAAGTTTAAAATTGGTACCTGCTTACTCTTTAGTTAACCCCCACCCTTTCACCAAAAAGTGTCTGCTGACACAAGCCAAATACCTAATTGGGATTACTCCAGATTTTTAATCAGTAATTTAATGTAGTCTCGCAGGCCCGACCCACTTCCGCAAAAGAAGGGAAGGGTCTGGTGAACTGTGTATACAAGCCATGTCCCACTGGAATGTGATTAGCTGGATGACATAACCAGATATCAAATAATGCACTCTTGAATTTACCTGTTGCAGAGTAAGCACGCTCCCCGAGAAGTATAGTCGAAGTGTTTTTACAGCTTCTGCAGTAGCGGAAAAGATGCCCTAGCTCTCTTTCACCATTTCAAGACAGCTATTGCTGCTCAAACAGTCATGTAATGCGTCATGTGACAAAATACTGCAATGTGATTGTACCGCACTGTACAGTACGGCAGGACACAGCTTGTATACGCTGTTCACCAGACCCTTCCCTTTTTGCGGAAGTGGGTCTTACTTGTGAGACTAAATATGTACTTCAATTGTGCTGCTAAAAACTTGCGATTCTTCAACACAAAGCATTTATTTATCCTTCATCTAAAATTGCAAAGCTTCAGCACAAGGATTCTGGCTTTTGTCACAAGACCCTTTCTCTGTTGGTTGGGTTTGGGCACGAGACTGGTAGACAACTAAATTAAGTAGCTGAGTGATTCACAGCCATCTGTCTGATTGGCTGCACTCAACACACGAAAGCTCATCAAGTCACCAGACCCTTATCTGTGAACAGGAGGGAGACATAAAATCACATCATAGTGGCAATTAATGTGCTGCGATGACATTCCAACAAGAGTGGTTCTATGAATGAAGTCATGACGAGTGCATTCAATTTTCAACTGTGCTGAAGCCATCTGACAGGCTAGACCTGTACATTGCTAGTTTAGTGGTCGGTTGTTCATGAGAAGCAATTTTGACTAGCCAGGCGCTTCAGTTTTGTTGAAAAATCCATGTGCCCACATTGACTTCATCCATAGAGCACTAGTTGTAGCTTTTATTCATGGTTGTTGCTCTTGGAATATTGTACAGCACATTGTCATGATCACCATGGGCCAGTGTGGTAGTGTGTATTATGTAATTGCTGAATGCTAGGAATTCTCATTAACCATTAATGTGATGTTTACTATTCTCATTGTTCTCTTTAGATGCAAAACACAAAGATCCAAGTTTCTGAGACTGTCACAGATCTCTACCAAATTTCCAGACACAGTAGCACTTTGCTTGTGTCACTGTTCTCATCTTCAGCGCTAGATAATATGCATCTAAAATTTTGCATGATTTCATTTCAGTGAATCTTGTGTATATTTTACTTTATGAGAGAGTTTCTTCTACATTGGCTGTGATTTCCATTTGTTAAAGCCAAACCCTACGTATTGGCATGCATAGCCTGTACACTGCCAGTGCCAGCATAAGTTCAGTTCGGCGCGCGAATGCGCGCATCAGCATATTCTGTCACGTGGTAATCATGTGCCTTCTGTCCTCAGAGTCGGTGAACAAAGTGAATCCCGAGGCGCGCCGTGGCGGACCCCTCGGGCCGAACTGAATATCTCGAAGCAACTCTAGGCCTAGTCAAACGTCTGGAGATTAGTAAAGAACTGATACGTGAGTGTGTAACTGTGCCTGGTTGTTGTTGCTGCATGCCACTGCTACATAATCATTTGATGGACTCGTGCAAGTTATGTGCGCAAAATACATTACTAGCCGCCAAAGGGGGGTGCATTTGCACCCCCCTTACCCCCCCTAAATCTGCCACTGGATTGATTTGAGATACATTGGTGGTTAGGACGCTACCTAGAGTGACTGTGTAGATGCGTCCATCGAGTGGCAATTTTGGGTTCATGAATATATTAATCAGCCACTAAAACCCTTTTTAAAATTATGCAAAGCAAGATTGCCCTAAAGCAAACCCTAACCCTGAAACTAGGAGTAACCCTGGTCCTCACTGTAACCCAAGTTTATGTTTTCGTGAACCTCCGCCGAAAGAGTTCCCCGCCACAGTTGCAGTGAAGTCTCACAACTCCTCTGGAGCTTTCTTGTCTACTGCAGCGTACTACCAACGATATATTGCGCATTCTAGTTAAAGCCCAGCCCAGCAGTCGAAGCACCGGGCCACGGTCACCTACTAGGCTTGGCATACGATCGCAAGACCTGGGCCTACCCAGTGAGTACAGTCTTGGGCGCTGTGGCCGTTCTGCTGCTTCTAGACACAAGCTAGCTTTCACAAGCAAGCATTACGCACTACTCACAGCTACTGACACTACAGCACTCTACTAAAACTCCTCTGTCTTTTTTATTTTTAAAGTCGATCTAAGCTTATCTTCAAAGTTCCGACCACCACATGAAGGGTTCCACCAGGCCACATCTTAACTATTAATGATTATTGGATGCCAATGCCGACAGGAAATGGGGAAAATCCCCAATTTTACGGACAGTGAACGGATGAAGACTCCCAAAACTGATTGTGTGCCACTTGTAAATGAAGACAAAGAAGTCTATCAGCTTGGATTCCAGGCTTGTTGACCTTGAAAATGCAGGCATCAAAGGTGACCATGTGGTATAGATCATTAACTTGGGTTTGGTTTTAAACAACTTTTACCAAGAAGAATCCTGCAGTTTGTGATTAGCTTAATGTTGCCGGAATTGGATGATGCTTGGTCACAACTTACAGGGAGCAAGGATTGTAACAATACTCATACTAAACTCAAACTAAGTGGTTGATTTGTAAGTGAAACTTGGCACAATGAATAATGAATGTGTGTCAAGTGGGGGAGCACCAACACCGGTTGGCACATCATATTCATTATGTGAAGATTTCCACACATACATGAAGTGTGAAGTTAAAACATAATGGGATATGGGGATGGGGCATTCATGGCTTAAAAGGGTGGGCATTTATGACTTGAATGGGTGGGGCATTTATGACTTGAATGGGTGGGGCATTTACGGCTTAAATGGGTGGGGCAGTTATGGCAAAGTGAGTTATTGTTTTTTGGGAGATATGCTAGAAAAACACTGGACTTCATGGGAGTAGCTACACTTTCCGGTCATCGCATGACCACAGGTTTCAGTCCCTTTGAACTCCCGACCCGTGGCCTAGTACAGAAAGGGCGTGACCACGGATCAATGGGTGGAGTTATCATAACATTAACTAGGGGGATGGGCGAACCAACATACCGTCCCACAGACTCACTGTCATCTCGTCTTGGTGGGGCATCTGGGAGGCTTGTTTGATGGTAGGCGTTTCTGTACCGAAGATTCTTTCGCTGGACATTCGATTCTGTACTGTGGCGACTTTCTCGCAGTGAGTACACTAGTTTGTGTGTGAGATGCAGTCGATGGGCTTTAAATGGGAGCGTGCTTCTCTTCGTAACGACGTACCTATCCTAGTAACGGCATGTTTACACTAGTTATGGCGTGTGCTTTGGTACACCTAGGAGTATAGTCGGTTCCATACGGCTGAGCTAGGGCTAGGGTTGGGCTGGGGCTGCTTGGTGTCATCTGTGAGGCTCACTCACAGTTACATTATCGGGTTTGAGGCTTGCTCACACTTGAGTTATGCTCACTCACAGTTACGCTACGGGTCTGAGGCTGCTTGGTGTTATCTGTGAGGCTCACTCACAGTTACATTATCGGGTGTGAGGCTTGCTCACACTTGAGTTACCACTGTGAGGCTCACTCACAGTTATGCTATGGGTCTGAGGCTCACTCACATTTACATTACGAGTGTGAGGCTCTCTCACACTTGACTTACTGCTGTGAGGCTCACTCACAGTTACGCTATGGGTCTGAGGCTCACTCACATTTACATTACGAGTATGAGGCTCACTCACAGTTTGTGTTTTGTCATATAATTTTTTCTATCTTGGAATGTAATCTTTTCAATTTCTAACCAATTTAGGATTCCTCATTTCAGTTACCATAAGTTTCTAATGCATCATTGTTTTGAAATTTATGTTTAGAACATGAATTTTCTCCTATAATTATGTCATTCATTTTATCCTCTTTCAGAATCCAGTGGACCCATGCCCTGGTGTAACTGGGAACATCACGCAATACCAGATCACTTTTTAGACTGGATCTGTTGTGGTTACTGAGAATGTGAACATTGCTGAGCTGGGAGACCTTTGAGCCACCCTCAAATCCTCCCTCGAGCTATGAGAGTGTTTCAGTGGCTGCTGAGAATGTGGTGGGAGCATGTAGCTACAGCACAGCCCATCGGTGAGTTAAGGGTCTCACTTCATCATTTACAGTACAAACTGCATGGATCATCCAGCTGTGTCAGTATATTTTTACATGAGGTTTGTAAGTAAACATGTGGTTGTAGCATCCACAAAACATTGAAAGTAGTTTTTGTATTGTTATGAGACATTAGCTTCATTTTGTGGCATGCTGTTTTTTAAGTAGATCATAGTACTGGTTAACACATTATTAAGGAACTTGTACCATAGTTTCTCTTATACATCACAGAACTTCTGAGGGAATTCATCTTTCTATAATTCTCATTCTGACCTGCCTTTATGCACCTTGTTACACTGCAATGTTTTATCAGTCCTTAGTAGCTAAAGGTGCAGTTCCCTCCCCTTCAGGTTGTGTGAAACCCTCACTACTGATGTTGCTATGTGGATTGCAGTTTCAACTACTGCGGTAGTGGTGTTTATAGCTGGTCTCCTGGTTGGTGTTCTGGGTGCAGTTCTGCTGTACTACTGTGTTATCAAGCACCAGGCATGGAGCTCATCCTCCCACCAACAGAAGAAGAAGACCATATCATCTTCTAATCCACTGCAGCAAACTCCCACCAACAGCAGCAAACAGACCTGTCTTCCAATACACTGCAGCAAACTGGTCCACAGTATGAGGAAGTGATGGAGCTGAGACAGAATACAGCCTATGAACCGACACAGACTGGTATTGAAATGAGACAGAATGAAACGTTAGGACCAATGCAACATTGATTTGCCACTGATGTATAACTGTAGGCCTTTATAGTATGTTTAGTGTATCAGAAGTCACTAGTATATCCCAGATGCATGCATTGTGTGTCTTGCATGAAAAGTATTACACTCAGAGAATCATTATGAAGTCTGTGATCCTTCAAGAGAAAATTTTGTGCTAGCTACTTACTCAGTCATCAGTCTGGTGAACTAATCTGCCTATGTTGATCAGACTGCTGAGTTACTTTTGTCACTTCTATACAAAACAGTTGCATCCTACGTAGCCTTGTTCTCAGGCTTTCTCAGTATCCTGTTTCTGATCACCTGTGTGTTTTGCACACTATAGGTGATCAAAAGCTGGACAGTCTGCAAATGTGGCTAGTTACGCCACACAACACTGATTTGTGACTAATGTATAACTGTAAGGCAAATATTGCATGTATATAGTGTATCAGGAATCACAAGAGCATAACAGAGATCTCATGTAGTTGTATGTAGCTAGATTCTGCCAGCTACGCACAATTGTTCTTGTACAGCTGTTGGCACCTCTTGTAGTGTGGCTGATTAGCCAATGTGACACACCCATATATTTGAGAGTCCATAGCAAATTTGCTGAAGAGGGTATCCAAAAATATGGGCATCCTTTTCCTGGTCTGACACTTCAGCGATGGTCTCTTGACTAACAACACAAAAACACTTGGTATGGCTCATTAAGATGTCATTTTGTACACTTTTTAATGTGGAGGCCATTTTCCTTGGGCCATTCCTACATAGGGAGTACTATGTTACTCCATGTACCGTATGCCATGATAGTACTCTACTTATAAATCTTGCACATCAAAAAAAGAGCAAATGCATGCTTAATAATTGAGTTAGTAATTATTGTAGCACTTTTTACTCGCATTGGTGTAGCTCAGTCACTGAAACTAAGGGATGTATGGGACAGTAGGTGACATCACATTATAGTTTCTTTCTGTCCCATTTGAATCCCTAAGGAATGAGTGGAATTAACAGTAGGGCCCCAGATGTGTCCACATTTACACTACCATAATGCAAAAATGATTACAGCAGTTCAAATCTGTGACTTTCCTATTGACTTACTTGCATATTGTTTCCTCATCATTATTTTATCTCCTTGGTCATACTTATCACAGTAACTTAATTATATACCATGCACTTAGCTACTTATCTTCATGATTGCATCCTACTAGCCACATTGTCACATATCTATAACTGTCCCTTGCTGTCCTATACATCCCTTAAGGACTGAGCTAGGTACGGGATGGACAGCTGGGACAGAGGGCTATAGTGCATGACTCCATGGAATGTTACTGCCCCAATTAGAGACAAAAAATAGGATAGATACAAAACAAAAAATTGCATGCATGCTTAAGATTATGACTAGAACAATATGTCAGCCCCTTAGCCTACAATGTACATGACAGTAACTACTGCAGTTTGTCTAAATGGTTACAGATGGAATTGACCCCAGCTGCAGTTTCAAGAGCTGGGGGGCTTACAGCCTCCTCCGCTTTCTTTTCACCTGTAGCTCTATGTTGGTGGAAGCTACCACCTATTGTTCTTCTTGGGGGTCCTGGAAGAGAGAGAGCAAAGAGGAAATGCTTTTGAAAAACTATTCTACCTACTTTTAATGGTCATTCTACTCTTCTCTGTGGCATTCCATAGGTGTATTAGAACTCATGGAAAACCCAAATTCCTCTTGGAGAGTCGATGTTAATACTGGACAACCCTTAGCATTGTTCCTAGATAACTCCCAGATTATATATTGCAGCCATGAAGTTTCTCCATGGGAGTGGCCTGGGAATAAGGCTAGGACAACTCTTCATGCCTTGTGTGTTGTTCACATTTGTAGTGATAAGTCAGCTAAACCATAGATACTATACACTTCCATGGATGTGAAACGTTTCCGCCCACTATGAGAATGTGTGATACAATCATTGCAGCGGTAGTAAAACGGAGAGTAAACGGATTTCCGTGTCATTTTACCTCAGTTGAGCGGTGTGGCAGCAGCTGGAACAGAGAATAGAATGGACAAGGTACATTCTCTACAGCTAGAAGGTTGCCGGAAGTTTAATTTCATGCTGATTCGCGCTCATGCTGCTCCGTGTGGAGAATGCAGCTACTATGTAGACGCGACACGGTAATATCATACGCGAATCATGCGAGTTTTCACCCTGTTTATTAACTTGTACACGACACTTTCAATTGAACACTTATACTTTCTCCCAGTGTACGTTCTAGTACAGTACACAGTTGTAACAGTCACTTGGTCTATAGACAGCTACGTCCGGAGATAATCTGACACAAAGTAAGTATCCTGAAATTTCGATCTTGCCTGATTCTTGGGAAAACAAAAAGTGTCACAGCATTATCAGTACTTTCTCCCAGTAGACCGACCTACATTACATTTGTATCAAGCCAACATCTGGTTTGAAGCAAAACATCTCCAGAGATAATCAGTCACACAAAGATGTAGTACAGTGCTCCAACGGATGCGAGGGTGAATACGTTGAGTTAGAAGTGAACTGTAGACTTCCTGTAACCTTGAATCTGTAGAGTATGTACTTAGTGATCCTCTGAAATAGTATGTAGACCACTATCACAGCGCTCGCGTGTCCCAAGACTGAAAGAGTGTCGCGCGTACACGACAATTTTGGCTGCTCTGCCACGGTCTGGCGCTGCAGTGACTGTATCATTAAATCTCTGTAAACTATCCGTAAACGCATGCCGTTTCACATCCACTACGGTATGTATTATCTATGGCTAAACTCTTAGTCCATACCACAGTATGTTGTCTAGCCAGTTTGTCATCCAGTGAAACAAGAGCTACTGTACAGTCCCCTGTTATAGCCTAGTCTCTTTTATATGGTCGCAACCAACTATTGTCTATCTACAGTAGCCTCACAGTTAAAAATGGGGTGCTACATTACACCCCTGGGGCACTACACCATACTGGTTATTAAAAACATCAAAGGGAAGTTTTAATAACCAGTATGGTGTAGTGCCCCAGGGGTGTAATGTAGCACCCCATTTTTAACTGTGCTTGATCTGGATGATTCAGTAGATACCAAGGCTCATTATGGCCATAGTAGGGTCATGGTACTTGAAGAATCAAGAGGTTAACCTTTTCAAAATATTCACCCAAAGCTACAAGATAAATTGGGCAAATCTTATATGATGTTCTGAGCCACTACAGGAGCCTATTCTGCAGTATCAAATTCATTAGCCTTTAAAATACTCTAAAAACTGTGAGTGTCAAGAAATTGAAAAGTGATATTACCCTCTCTAGGCAAGTTCACCAACAGCTTTCAAATGATACTTTGCTGATAAAAAAAAAAAGGTGATGCAATTCTTTGCTGCACTACATTATGTTTCTAGAGTTTTCAGGGAAAGCCAATACAGGTGTGAGGTCATAATAGGGCCTGCCAGCCATATAAGTTGATCATGACCACTTCCACTCTAACAATATATACTCTGTTTAAAGCAGATCTATGCATCAGCATGGTTCTAAGTACATACCCAATAGACATCCTGATACCAGTAGTCAGGTGACATTCAGCAGAATTGGGTTTTACAATTTGGGGTTTGAAGACTCTGTGGATAATCCTTGACTCTTTTTAGCATGTCACCTGCTCATTACTGTTACATAGGTGAGAATAGTTGGCATTGTTTTGTGTGTCATTCTGGAAAGTGTGTATTTTTTGGCTTTAGTCATTATCTTACGGCAAATTGGATTAGGCACCAATAAATTAAAACTGGTAGAATAGACCTTTATCCATTATTACGTAATTATGACGTCTGGGGGGAAACAGTAGGCATTAATTGGAATACGATGGCATGCGAATGGCGTGACTACCTCTACTCTTCGAGTTTTCCCTTGCGCGTGTCAACTGTCTTCCACTATTTATTCTTTTGCGAGGTTAGTTCAGTTGTTTTCCTATCCTATGGAATTGTTTCGAGAGCCGATGGCAACTAGAGCGGAGGTAGACGACAACGACTCTTCACCTGGCCCTTCGCGGTCTTGCAGCACTGCCCCGGTCCATAAGTGGACATGCGCTGCGTTCAAAACCTGGCTTAAGGTCCGCGGATTGAGCTATTCTGGGATGAAAAAGGACGAACTTGTAGCGAAGTAAGTTAGAACGTAACTTGGTTACTGTAGCGACCCAGTAGGCGGAGAGATTTGAACCCACCCTTCCAGTTAGTAAAAATTATTAATACACCACATGAAAACATAATACTGGTTTATTTATAGGGTTGAAGGAGCAATCAGGTGCGGGCTTGATTCACCTGTAGAAGAGAGTGATGAAGAAACTGATGAGACAGCACCCACTGGTTATCAAGCAACAATAATGTCAGAACAAGGTGGATAGATGCTAATGTAGCTGAACTGCCTCCGCTCACCCTCAAACACATTCACCAATATTTCATCACTGGTAGACTGCGCAAAGAGCGTATCACCGCAACAAAGCCATTCGAGAGGGGATACAGGCTGTTTGACTCAAAGAAGGTCCAATGCCTATCAGTTCATGATGTGACCAGCACCTCAGTATACTGCATCATCCGTGCAACTGTGTTACCCTCACAGAAAGCTGGAGCATACAAAACAGCTATTGCTGTTAACAAAACGAATGGGCAAATTATTCACGGAAGCTGTACCTGTGTTGCAGGTAGTTCAGCCTGCAATCACACTGCTGCATTAATGTTTGCAGTAGACGACATCAAGAGAGCATGTGCTACCCATGGAAACAGTGGTGGGCCAAGTTCGACCTCGCTGCCCAGAAAGTGGGGAGTTCCAGCAAAATCTAAAAAAGAACCAATACCAGTGAAAATGCTGGAAGTGACCAAGCCAAAGTATAATCACACGGGTAGAGGGGTAAAATTCTTTAAACTGTGCTGGCATATGTGTATCAATAACTGCTCTTGAGGGCCATGTGATGAGGGGTCTAAGTTGCTGGTCTAAGAACTTGATCCAGGTTATACAGATACGAGATACAGTAGCAATGCCAATATTAACTCGATGCGCTAAATCTTGTTCCAATAATCCTAGTCGTAACCTTATTAATACCAGCAATAGTTCATCAATGGGTTGCAATGCTCGTGCTCTGGGTTTAAATGTTTGGGTAGAGGTACTCTTAACATCACTGCGACATAGACGTAGATGACATAATAGAGGTTCAAGGTATCTATATAGGCACATAAACACAGGGTATGATGGAAGGCCAGTGTAAAACTGAATATCTGAATCGCTTCCTTCAAACCGCTTTAGGCAGAAACGCTGCGACAACAATGTTCGTACTTCATCTTCAAGTCGCAACACACCTGCCTGTAACTGAGCAATTTGCTCCTCATGCCTTTCAATTTCTCCCCTTGCTACTTCTGCTGGTGATAGAGGCTCCTCATGCTTTTGTTTCTTGCAAGGTATGGGGTTACAGATGGCTGGGGGTTGTCGATATTTAACTGCCACACTCCATGCAAAAATGGTTGGTACTGGGCAATCAGCAGTTCTTCCACTCCCCTCAAAATGCAGGCTGCAAATCCTGGTGTTCTCGCTCACACTAATTGGCTTCTTAATACTAACTAACCACTTGTATCTCAGAACAGGGTCTTGAGGCAGGCGATGAAATTTTACCCCATGAAACTCTTCCCTATCACTCCTGCTAGAACATCCAGGTATGCTGCAAATCTGATACCGAGGCATGGGATGGAGCTTAAGTGTCCGATTCAGTGCTCTATAATCTCGAGATCTTGTTCAAAGTTACATCCACGGTACAAAGTTGAAACACATCAAACAGATTTAGCAAACTAACTCCACAAAACTAAGACTCAGTCTAACAAATCGCGCAATTTCATTCTCAGTACCCTATCATAAAAATATAAACTCAACTACATAAACTAAGCAACTTACCTAGCAACAGTTTCCGCGGGTTTTGTCCTCGTCTGCAGCCGCTGGGCTCCAGAGAACTGACGTTTTCGCGCTCTGTTCGCTTCACCGCCATCGCTTCGTATTCCAATTAATGCCTACTGTTTCCCCCCAGACGTCATAATTACGTAACAATGGATAAAGGTCTATTCTGTTGGCCGTAAATTCCTACCTAGTATTAGACCAATGATGGTATGTACACATTGCCAGTGAGAATGAAATTCCTGACCTAAAAGCAATTAACTTAAGGCCTCATTTTTAGTTTCTCATCAGGTGCTTTACCTGCACACAATGCGGGCGGGCGGGTGGGCAGGCGGGTGGGTATTGCTTATTCATAGCCGGCAGATATTTCTTATGAAAAACTCAACAAAGATGATGTCAGGAGGATCAGCGCTCGTTATACGCCATTGTAAAGGCTTCCTTTGGATGCTGTGCAGTAGAGAGACACGTTTGTTAGCGTTGTGTTCATCGCTATTCTTATCCGGTTCACTCCTTCATCGTTAGTATACGAAAATTAAAATAATGGTGATCAATTCTGTCACAGAAAATCCATGTGGGCGGCCGATTAGATACTAATAACGAAATGAAGTAATTAATCACAGACTGGCCGCATTCTGGCCCAGAAATAGTTAATAAGGTCACATGACCACAATTGGATTTATCAGTTCTCTTGTTTACATTTCCCATGGCAGTAACCAGAATTAACAAAGAGGGTATGTCCCTTTGATGTGGTGTGCGGCCCTTTGTAGTGGCCTGGTGGCACTTCATGCGGCCAGGTGGAACTTTGATAAAACACCTCCACACTAAAATAATTTTTTTTAGCTTGCTGAATGTGATGGTTGGGCTATTTGTGTGTGCAAAGCGCTAGCTGGAGTGGGCTTAAATGTTTGTGAGCATGCTTGAAAAGCTGAGAACCATCCTGGAAGACAGGTGTCATCACTCAGTTCTCTAGCAAAGTTACTGTAGTAAAGTGACTTTTTGGCCTTGTAGACCCTGCCCTTTTTTGAACTAGCTGGAATGTGTATAACTTAACTCCAGTCTAGGGGCAATGTCAAGGAAAAGGTTTGTGGACATAGCTCCCTGGCCTAGAGGAAGAAGCATCTACTTTGGTAAGGGAGTAGATGAGCTTTCTGAAACTGTGCTCAGTTTTAGTTGATTTCAGTGGGGGTGCATTGAATCTTTCTTGAAAGCCAACATAGCCAAATTGCTGTTTTTGAGGTCAACTGTGAGTTTTGCCTTGTAGAGATTTCATGACAAATCCATATCCTTTGTTTGTGCATGTGTGTTGATGTGGTCAGATTCTAGGTTGAGCCTTATAGAGGGTGCAAACTTTCATTTTAGCTGAGGGACTAAAACTTGAGGTGGAGGGAGTTCATATTCATAGAGGAAGTTAGATTCATAATTTTTTGTCAAACTTGCGTAGACTTTGACCTTGCCCATTTAGGCACCCATATGATTTAATAAAGCATGTTCCTAGAGGCTAAACCAACAAGGGATCAACTACAGATAAGCTTTTTGTGATCCTACCTTAAGAAAAACAATGATACATTGTCTCTCCATTCAGGCTTGGTTCTAGGAACATTGAGATCAAGACTACTTTTGCCAGATGAATAGAATCACTAAACTACTATGAGGTTAGTACAATGTAGTGAACTGAGAAGCACATGCAAAGCATGATGTTGGGTGTCCACCATGCATTTCTGTCT